>CM054179.1:134271986-134904486 GCA_028829895.1 Sinotaia quadrata
AGATAAAGTTAGCTAGGACACGGGAAATGGGTGATATAGATTATGTTCTGAAATTGGCACACCTGTTGGTTGCTGGTAGTTAACCATTCCATGTTCTATTGTTGTTCCTGACTATAGATAAAGTTAGCTAGGACACGGGAAATGGGTGAGATAGATTGTTGGCACACCTGTTGTTTGCGTAATGGCACCAAATATGCACTATCCCTTTACAAACTGTACGGCCACGAATACTTTTCATCATTTAAAAAAAATTATTACTGTGAGTGGAATGATAGGAAGAATACTGTACGTGCCTGTCACAATTGTTATCTCGTTTTTCATCTCATTTACTGCTTTTCTTTTTAACACAATTTCATCTTACTGACTGTATGATTTATGTGTTTATTTGTATTCTCTCTCTCTCTCTCTCTCTCTCTCTCTCTCTCTCTCTCTCTCTCTCTCTCTCTCTCTCTCTCTCTCTCAAATATTTATATTTTTTGTCTCTTTATACGTTTACATTTTCTCTCTCTTTCGAAAGTACTTTTACTCTCACTAAACGTGTCTTCCTATTCTCTTTCTTCTTCAAATGTAACTTTTTCCTCTCTAAACGTGTCTGTCAGTTCTCTCTATCCTTCAAATGCACACTTACACACACACATTCATACTCTTAAACAAACTATTAATTTACTCCCACGTACACACACGCATACTGTCTTTTTACACTCTCTCTCACACACACACACACACACACACACACACGCATACACGCACGCACACACACACACACACACACACACACACACACACACACAACACACACACACACACACACTGTCTTTTTACACTCACATACTTGAGTGTCAAACTCACTATAGCCCTGTGATCCAAGTTTTAAAACATCTTTAACGATCTACCAGTTTGTGAATATTCTGTACACAATCGTATTATTCATATGCATATGCATTTTCGCCGGCGATCTTTAGAGCTTGTTATCCATTTGAATCTAATTTAAATGCACATTAATAATTGACTGTTGACTCTTTAAGGACATAGCTTTGATAGAATTTCTATTTTACAAATATTAAAACTTTCCACTTTCTTTTTTTTTTTTTAAAAAGAACATTTTCATTCTTATAACTGGTTCTTCTTAATTATTTTTGAAACAAACTGTTGACATGACTTCTCTATGTCTTGAACCAAGAACTGTTTCAGAAAACAGCAATCTGACGTTTTCCGTCCGAGATACCAATTCCATCTTGGAGCGAGTCCTGGAGGCCAAACTCCTACGCGAAAGACGTCTGCAGGATGACGAGTCCGAACTTGGTTCCCTGCCCAGCGTCTTCTTCGTCAAGCAGATGTCGAGGAAAGACTCGAGAGTGCACAAACTCTCCTTTTCGGACAGAGGGGACATACAGGGCTGTCCCGAGTCTCCGGGGTTCGGCCCGAAAATAATCGTCCAAGACGACGAAGCCAGTTCCATCATGCCCGTAGAAGGACTGCCAACGTTACCCGAAAACGAAGTTCTCGTCGAAAGCGGAAGTATGGAGCCGGAAATGGAAAGACATCGCTTTTCCGCCGCCAGAGCGACGTCGCCTGTGGCATCAGATGTTATGTCGGATACAGGAGATGACAATTTTGGTGATATAATGGGTGATGGCACAAAATCGGAAAAATCGGTGTACTATACTCCACCTACCTCCCCCAGTCAGCCGGGTAGTCCGGATAAGGATTTCACAGGACCTTGGAGACAGACCTCCGTGGAATATCGCAGAAGTGATTCACAGGTAAATGTTTCGTGTCGTGTTTGTTTCACTGACTTTGGGATTTTCGGACGTTTGCATTAAGTTTTAATGTTATTAAATGTTGTTAACCTAAGATTGGTCGATACACGGCGTTATTTATTTTGTGTTTGTTTGTTTTGTTGTGCGGGGTGGAGAAGAATGGTGAGTAATTAATCTTTTTTTCAGGAATGTGCAGAAATGTTATGTGATCATTAACGCAAAAAACGAAACCAATATTCACGTATCCGAATCATGCATAGATGATTTTGGGACGTCATGTTGCAATGTGAAGCATGCATGGATGTTTTGGAGCGTGCTGTTGCGGTGTGAAGCATGCATAGATGGTTTGGGACGTCATTTTGCAATGTGAAGCCATGCATAGATGATTTTGGGACGTCATGTTGCAATGTGAAGCATGCATGGATGTTTTGGAGCGTGCTGTTGCGGTGTGAAGCATGCATAGATGGTTTTGGGGCGTCATGTTGCTATGTGAAGCATGCATGAATGGTTAGCAGCGTAATGCTGCAATACAAAGCATGCATGGATGGTTTGGGGCGTCATGTTGCAATGTGAAGCCATGCATGGATGGTTTGGGGCGTCATGTTGCAGTGTGAAGCAGGCATGAATGGAATGTGCATTTTATGCTTCTTGTAACTGTTTACAAATGGGCACGTGTCTTTGCTATTCTTATTCTCAGTTTACCCTGTTGCCGATGTCTGACCTTATAACAAGGAACGTAAATTTGAATTGTATATAGGCACACCATTCATTGTTTTTTTTTAAAAACATATTAATCAAAGTTATCTTTTGGCTCTCTGTTTTCTGTCCGTACTTTTATATATGTGCATATAGTACTTGCGCCTCGAAATACTTTGTCTCTACTTGTATTTCATTTGTTATACATTTCTATGTGATTGTTAGGAATAAATAATTGGTACTTTTATTTATTTGTTATACATTTCTATATGAGTGTCATTTGGAATAGTTGGTACTTTTATTTTGTTTGTATTACTTGGTCTAAACGTGCTTACTGAAATACTTTGGGTTTCTTTTTTAATTTTATTTTTAGTATATGTCTGCGCATGCCTTACCTGAAATAGTTTGTACTGCTATTTTATTATTTGTTAATCTTGTTTTCTTCGCGTCGTTTCCATGTGTTTCCAATGCTCTTTCTGCTTTTGGTTCTGAAGTTTTTATTTTCTCTGCGCCACGCTCTGTCTGTTCCAATTACCTCTGCTAAACACTAAAACAGTTTGCATTGATTTCAAATACTGTCATCTGATGAGTGGCTTTTAAAGAAAGTGCCGGTCGAGGCGTATAAACTGTTAACGTCAAATCAGTGCGCTGATCGAAGAGTATTATTACGCGACGTTAAGACGTACAGATTATTACGTAAAGATGTGCAGACTCTTACACGAGGATAAGACGTACAAATTATTACGTGATGATGAGACTTACAAATTATTGTGTGACGTTAAGACGTACAAGTTATTACATGATGATAAAACGTACAAATTATTGCGTGACGTTCAGATGTTCAAATTATTATGTGACGATAAGACGTACACATTATTACGTGACGTTAAGACTTTAAAAATATTGCGTAACGTTACGACGTACACATTATTACATGGCAAAAGACGTACAAATTATTACGCGATGATGAGACGTACAAATTATTGCGTGAATTTAAGACGTACAAATTATTACGTGACGATAAGACGTACACATTATTGCGTGAAGTTAAGACGTTTCAATTTTTATGTGAAGTCAATGCGCATACATTATTACGTGAAGTTAAGGCGTACAAATTATTATGTGAAGTTAAGGCGTACAAATTATTTCTCGAAATTAAGGTGCTTAAATTATTATGTGAATTTCAGATGATTACATTATTATGTGAAATCAAGGCACATACATTATTAAATGAAGTTAAGACGTATAAATTATTACGTGACGTTAAGACGTACAAATTATTACGTGAATTTAATGCGTACAAATTATTTCTCGAAGTTAAGACGATACAATTATTATGTGAAATAAAGGCGCATAAATTATTACGTCAAGTTACGGCACACTGACACTGACGGGCATCATCTATTATCGAACTCGAAGTCAAGGCGGACTGGTGCATGTACATAAAGTCAAGGCACATGTCCTTCTTGTGAACTAAGACTTGGTTTATGCGTTTTGCAATCATTAAAAAAAGTAACTAGGAAACCATAGAATTAGAACAGCGCCGTCAAAATTCAGAATTATGAATTTTATTGGTAATTACTTTTAACTGCAGCAACAGACACACAGCACACTTGAAGGTCGATCTGTGCATTGCATTAATTTAATTTCTTTCTTCTCACTTTTTTGTTAACAACTTGGTGAGATGGGTGAACTTTAACATATCTCCACTACTTTTGATTAGATCTGTCACTTTGTTATGAAATGTTTTTTATACTGCCTGTGAGAGGTGCACGATTCGGGGCAAGGGCTATATAAAATATAGAAGGGGGCCCTTTTTATTTATTTTCTTTTACTGACCTTTTGGTGGTCTACATAGTGTGAGGTTGTGGAATTCTTACAGTACGTGGCTGTTTGAACTCAATTAAATCATTTTGTGCTTTGTTGGAGTTACTTCAAAATCAGACTAGATGCGAATCTTAAGACATGATTAATGACCTCTGACCTATTCATTTGTCTATAGAGATAACTATTCAAATTCTTCTAACACCAGATATATTTCTTTTTCTTTATTCTATTTTTTTTTTTAAATGTACTCTTTGCAGAAGAAGGCATAAATATTATTTCACATTAGTCACAGGCCTATAAAACTGCTATGGCATATTATGATGCAGGTGTTGATTTTTGTTTCTCGTAGTGTACAATACACGTTTTCATTCCTCAACATTGTCGCAATGACGATATCATCAGATTTGAAATACACGTGAGAAAGAGAAAGGGGGTGGGGGTAGTAAGTCGACTTATAAACCACGGGGTAAATTTGTGTCTATGCTGTCATGTTTTCAGCTGGCTAGTATGAACCCCTCAAGTTGAGCTTAAATTCGATAACTGATTTCGGTGGATTCGGGCTCTTGTACCGGCTACATGCAGTCACGTGACGTCTTTGTGTTACACTGACCTGGTGTGTTGTTTATATAGTCATGGAGGTTCTATGCACAAAGATAATAGTTACAGTAACTGTACAATGTTGTCTGAGGTAATACCTGCAATAACTGTACCTTGTTGTCTGAGGTAATAGATGCAATAACTGTACCATGTTGTCTGAGGTAATAGCTGCAATAACTGTACCATGTTGTCTGAGGTAATAGCTGCAATAACTGTACCATGTTGTCTGAGGTAATAGCTGCAATAACTGTACCATGTTGTCTGAGGTAATAGCTGCAATAACTGTACAATGTTGTCTGAGGTAATAGCTGCAATAACTGCCATGCCGCCAGTGTGTTTTAATTAACTGTTGTGTTGCTTAAAGTTTGTTGGAGACACCACATACTTGTATGTTTCCTTTAGCTGTTGTGCTATTTATAGAACAATGTTCGAGCTTCATATACTTAGGTAAAGACTTCTTTAAACTATCTTTTGGCCAATTTTGATCTGCCTTGCTATTTATAGGAAGTGGGGACTGCAGCTGACAGATCTAAAGGCTACGCTAATGGTAGTGTGTCGTCAGATATTGAGCGACATGCACACGAGGTTGCCCCTCTCTTAAAGGTAAGAAAGCGAATTCCTCTCATCATTCGCCGTCCCAGTCGATTGGGATTAACTGTGAATTAATGACATAACAATGAACGTTACCGCACGCGTCTCGTAATATCTTTGAATCAACGACAGACCAACGTGAACAGAACGCTGTAAGCATCTCGTACAAACTGCAAATCAGACAGACCAACGTGAACAGAACGCTGTAAGCATCTCGTACAAACTGCAAATCAGACAGACCAACGTGAACAGAACACAGAACGCTGTAAGCATCTCGTACAAACTGCAAATCAGACAGACCAACGTGAACAGAACACAGAACGTTGTAAGCATCTCGTACAAACTGCAAATCGATGACATACATATCTTGTAAGAACTTTGGGGTCGTTGAAATGACAGAACCTTAAAGGAACCACGAATAAATAACAGAATAACAAGACATTATCGTGTACTGAGTTCCGTCGGTCGGGTGTTTAGAATTCACTCCAGCGGTTGCCGATAGACAATACTGAAGTTACCAAATTTACTGTTCTTCTGCAGGTGTTTTCACACCGCCAACTATTGCTACTGCAAGGCCATACCGAACTTGATTTGAATAAGAAAATAATGGAACTATTTTTCAAGCGTTGCTAAATGCTTAAACGGGTAGACACATTGGATTGCACTAGTCCATTACTGACTCGGGTATTTTCGGGATTGGTAGCGAATGGAAGAAACTGAGTAACGAACGGGACGATTTATGGCATTCATACAGAGCAGCATTTAAAATGTAAACCTTGAACTTTCTGTAACACACGCATTTTGTTACCACTGAAGTCTTTTATCGCCCTTGTTAATCATTTTAGTAATAGTGTTTCTAGTGCAATGAACACAATGCCATAGGTCGGGCGCGACACGTGGATACTTACATCGTCGGCTGTTATTACCAGTACACTGTTTACATCTTTCGGAGCTAATTCACTGTTTAATATTTAGATGACTGTTGGTTTGTATGACAGCACGAGAGTGTTTATTAGATGACAGATGTTATGACTCTCAGCATGTCTGTAAGGCAGAGGTGCACAAACCGCGGGCCGCATGCGGCCCGAGACAGGGCTCTATTGCGGCCCCCGGAGGACTTTTGGATGTTATCATTATTACGAATGTAAAGCACATTATTTCATTGTTTGTAGTTGTTTTTTCTACTGAACCATCCATGTGGGGGGCCCTCCACGCACTATCTATTGAAAATTTGGCCCTCTGGCCTAAAAAGGTTTGTGCAACTCTGCTGTTAGGAAATGAGGACTAACATTCTAAATTGTATTTTTTCTGTAATGGATGACAAATTTTATGACTGCATGAGGCTGATGATTCACATTCTAGGTTAAAGTTTGTTTTTCTGTAATGGATGACAAATGTTTTGCTTGTCAGCACGACTGCATGATTTTGATGACTAATATTCTAGCTTTAAGTTTGAGTTTATTTAGGTGATGACCTTGAGTAGCTGTCGATGTTGACGGCGTTTCTTTTACTACTAACGGTCTTGAATGCCAAAGCCTTCGAATACCAGAAATAAATGTTAAGCAGCAATAAATCAGTTTTCCAACCAGCAAACAATCCAAAGGAGACTATTCTATCAACCATCCCATAGGTCATTCACCCAAAACGTCAATCACTCAGGCAATCATCAGTCTGGCTTTGCATGCATTCCATAAACCAGCCATTCATTCTCCACCAGGCATTCATTCTCTAAACCATTCATTCATTCCCTAAGCCAGTCAGATGTTCGCTCAATTAATCACTCAACTAGTTTTTAAATTTCTGGCATCTCTGTCTTACAGCCTCTCCACTGACAATGAACATTCTGGTGAACAGCAACCCTGATAATGGTCATATAGATAAGAAGTGATATTTGGGTCTCTCGGACGATGACTGGCATTCTGTATGACTGTTCCTTTTTGTTTCCCACAAACGAATAGCTATTTTTGTTTACAGAAAATATGTGTTTGATGAAAGACAAATGTTTGATTTTGTAGTATTTTGTTCTATTATTCTCATTTGTCGTGGTTGCTAGGATGTTTATTTTTAAAGATAAATAACATTCTGGTTTGCAATCTATTGCTATCTAATAGGCCACAGGCAGCAAAATGACAATTGTCACCATTGGCAGTGACCGCAATCTTTGGCGGTTAAAGGCTCCGTCGATTAATTTCCAGGCAGCAGGCAAGACTCCTATCACATCCCTCCACTCTCTCAATGTGTCCAAGAAAGATCTGGCACGCCCATTGTACCGGAAGGACATTTTCTACAGCGGAAGTGTGTCACACATTCCTGAGTACAAATCGCAACCGGACATGAAAAGCTACGTCACTAGTTACACGACTATTCCCGGAGAAGTTGCAATAATATCCGGGGAATCTAAGGTGAGTTGATTTCAATCTGAAATGGCACAATATTTCTTTCAATGATTATTATTACGTATTGCGCTCATTAACATAATAGTCCAAGTGACCTAGATATTAAAAAAAAAATTTTTTATTTTGTTTGGAAGAAAATATATTTTAAAAGTGAATATAAAAATACATATTGTGTGTATGGGAGAACTGAGAGAATAATTATATCCTCTTTTCTCGCGCGTTATGTAAAGCATTTTTCAAATCCACAGTACCCATAACTGAGAGCCTCAAGTAAACTGGTCGTTTTCACCTGCACAGAAATACACTACTAAAGAAATCATAATTATATAACTGAATCACAAGTTGATTAAACAAAAGAAATTAATATTTTGTAAACATAATCGAATTCAGCACATATAACACACAAACAAATAAAAACTATTGCATAGGAAAACCATTTTCTGTTGCACACATATCGAAAAAGCGAGTTAGAATCCAAACAGCACCTCCATAATTCGAGTGTCCTTTCCTTCTTTCCTCTCTTGAACAATCCGCCCTTCACTAACTCTCCTGTTCCTTCCTTTGGTGCTGCTTGCTGTTGACTTATTTTCTTACCTCCCCTTCATCAGTCCCTGGTTTTTTTTTTGGTCTTCGCAGGTATGGAGTTGCCTGCCCCAAAGTGTCAAAGACACACTTCAGGAAATGTTGGATTTCTCACTTCTGAAAGATCTGAGTTTCATGTTGATCTGCTTTGGCAACATCCTCGCCTTCTTGGGATTTTATGTACCGTTTGTCTACCTCATTGATTTCGCGACTAACGTGGGCGTGGACAAAAGCAATGCTGCGTTTCTCATTTCTGTCATAGGTAAGCAAGAGATAAATGACGTGCACAAAGTGAGCAGGGATGTGGCACACAGTCGTGTATTGAGTGATGTGTGACGTGCAAAATGTGTATGAA
Source organism: Sinotaia quadrata (assembly GCA_028829895.1). NCBI lineage: Eukaryota > Metazoa > Mollusca > Gastropoda > Architaenioglossa > Viviparidae > Sinotaia > Sinotaia quadrata. Next base: position 134,280,791 of record CM054179.1, read on the forward strand.
ACGTGGCATGCACGAACGCGTAGTCATGACTTGCAGAAGTGTGCAGAGCTGCGACAGGCTTCTGTGTGCAGAGATGCGACAGGCTACTGTGTGCAGAGCTATGACACCGAGAAAGGCTTATGAGTAGAGTATGCAGACGATGTTATGTGACGAGCAGGGAGATGTGATTTGCTTAATATAAAGCTCTGGTGTATAGAAGTGAGTCGACGTGAGTAGAAATGAATATAGTCACGACAGATAGGAAGTGGAGAAATAACATGCAGAAGTGTATAGATTTGCCAGATTTAGACGTGTATTGTAATGTGTGTTGCAGTAAGTAGGTAGATGCATGACAGACAGAAGTGTGCACAGACATATGCAGAAAATTGTATATATTTAACATTAAGAAGTGCTCTGGGAGGGTTGTAATTGATAGAAATGTGTACAGATAGACAAGACATTCAGAAGAGAGTAGAGCTATGACGCACTTAGTTGTGTAGAGACAAGGACATGACAGACAGAAGTGTGAAGATGCTTGATATGCAGATGTGTTTAAGGGTGTGACAATATAATGTGTAGAAATAAAACGTGATAACGTGTAAAGTCACAACTAGTTGAAGTGTTTACATGCTTAAGGTGTAGAGTTATGATGTGCAGAAGTATATGTAGATATAACTCACACAGGAATATATACTGTTCGCATATTGATACATTTTCTTGGGGTTAATATGTCCAGTGACTGAATTTCACATCATTTTCTTGAGAAGAGAGAGTATTCAGTTTCTTTGCGAGTGCAGAAGTAACATTGACCTAATCATGTTATTGACTTTTTGTATAAAAATAGCAAAATTCTTATGAAACAAGAACCAAAACACATTTCAGTTCTTTCAAATTTTATATATATATATCTGGATCTTTCATCTTGCTGGAAAAAAGACAGCCTTCATTATCAGTATTTATTAAGCCATTTATTGACTTACCTATAAGAATATTAGTTGAGTTAAAAAAGAAATGTGCAGAATTGATGTGAATTAATGCTATGTAGTTTTTCTTTCCATGTGACAGTTTGTTGTTTTCGTGTTATTTTTTTTTTAAATTTCAAACAGTACACATCTGTTCTTTCAGTTATGACGTCATTATGACGTATTTTGCATTATTGTTTCAGGGATCACGAACACTGTGGGGCGAGTTGTAACTGGATGGTTAGCGGACATGCGCAAGATTGACAGCCTCGTTATCACGTATCTTTCCATCTTTCTGTGTGGTGTTTCTACTGCTGTCTTTCCTTTCTGTAACAATTACCCTTCCTTGTGCGCCGTGTCAGCTATATTCGGCCTTAGTGTGGGTACGTAAGTTTGTCTTATTCTACAAGCAAACAAATAAAAACTACTATATACGCAAAGACAGATGGTACACACATTGACATAATGTCGTAGGGGTGTATGAATAGTAAGATACGTAGGCAGATAGTTATGTAGATAAGGGTGGTGGTGGTATTTATGATCTACGTACAGCAAGAACTGGATAAACATTCAAACAGATTGACAGGTCGATCAGATAGATAGATAGGTTACTAGACTCAGACTCAGTTTCTGTTGTGCAGAATTTAGCTTGCCTGATCTCATAGACATGTGATGACGTCTTTGATTCTGCTAAAGTCCATAGAGTCACTACGAGTTGTCACACGGATTATATGGATTTAAAGAAGTCGGGCGGGGGTTCAGGTCTTGATTATTCAACCAGTACTATCAGATAGAGTTGTTTCAATAACACTCTTCCGAAGACATGGTAGTAACATATGTACATAGCTAACTAACTATACATGTTCTGGTAATATTGACGTCATCATGTGGCATAGTTGTTAATATCTCTACTGCTCGTTAATATTGTTACCGAATTCTTTTGTGTATCTACTTCTTGTAAACTACTTCTTCCTGCTTAACCAGCATGTCTACGGACATCTGACTGTTTGTTTGGGAGCGTTGTGCAGGTGTTTCTGATAGTCTCTAAACAATAGTACAGCTATGACTGTGTGATCTCTAAACAATAGTACAGCTATGACTGTGTGATCTCTAAACAATAGTACAGCTATGACTGTGTGATCTCTAAACAATAGTACAGCTATGACTGTGTGATCTCTAAACAATAGTACAGCTATGACTGTGTGATCTCTAAACAATAGTACAGCTATGACTGTGTGATCTCTAAACAATAGTACAGCTATGACTGTGTGATCTCTAAACAATAGTACAGCTATGACTGTGTGATCTCTAAACAATAGTACAGCTATGACTGTCGTGATCTCTAAACAATAGTACAGCTATGACTGTGTGATAGATTTATGACGTATTCTTGAAGGGCGTTATACCATATCTTCATGTGGACGTTATAATTGTAGACTTTATAACCTATGGCGGCTTTATTATAACCTATTTCTTCGTGTAGACTTTATAATCTATGACGGTTATTGTCTTCGTTATACTGCGCACCAGCAACTTTTGTGTCAGTGTAGTTAACGCATAGACTGTTGTCTATGGACAATTATCATTCCTTTTTGTCACGGTGTCATTAGTTGTTTTGCACCACAGATTTGTAATTTATATTTTGAAAGTTATTTTGACGGGACAGCGCTTACAACATCTCCTAACGTCTATGGAAATACTTGTTACAAATGCCTGATGCCTGATAGCTGTTTGTTTTAATACTGATTTCAGCTAGTTACTAACTGTGTGGAGATCTTGTTAGTTACATATTTAATTATGGAATCATTGAAAAGTACTGGTCTTGCTACATACGTGTGTTTGTTTTGTTGTTTCACAGCTGCTTTTATATCTCTATCATCGATACTCATCTGTGATATGCTTGGCCTGGAGAAACTGACCAATGGCTTTGGGCTTATGACAATGTTTCGTGGCGTGGCAGCTATGGCAGGCCCCCCGCTAGCTGGTAGGCTTCTAAAGTTGTAGTCTTGGTCTTTTAGATTTTGTACTGGAGTATGTGAGCATATGTATGAGTGCCCAATTGCGTGTCTATGTATATGCCTGTCAGAAAGAATGGATTTTGTGCGTTTGTTGGTTACATTCGGGAAGGCTGATCTCTGTCTTGACACAATCACACACGCTGTGGAAACACTCTGAACAACACACTTAAGAATTCAATTAGTAAGTAGTTATTTGTGTCCGACCATTAAGAGGATTATAATTGAAGGCGACCGCCTAGACAAAGTCGGTTGCTAGTATAGCCTACCTTAGACGATGGTTAGGTGGGTAGAGGTGGGGGAGATGGTGGAGTACATTCAACGCTTGACATAAGCATCGACGTTATCAATCATACTCTTTGCTCCCCTGTGGGTGTTGCAGTTCATGTACTATACCTCTATCATTTTCTTTTCCTACAGGTGTCATGTACTATACCTCTATCATTTTCTTCTCCTACAGGTGTCATGTACTATACCTCTATCATTTTCTTTTCCTACAGGTGTCATGTACGACAGTACCCAATCATACGACGTGTCCTTCTACCTAGGTGGAGCGCTACTGGTTGCTGGAGGATTGTGTCACGTGGCGCTCTACCTCCCTTGCTTAACGTCCAAGCCGGAGCCAGCAGACATGGTCATTGAGGCGATAGAAGAACTGCAGCCTGAGGAACTTGAAACTGGTGTCAGACCGGACCTACTTACAATCGAAGAGGTTCAGTCGGGTGTTTAAAAAATTGAAGTGTAAATAATCACAATGCCAGTTTTTGCTAGATTGATGATATTGTTGACCAGTTTTTTTTTTATACCATCGTCCATTCTTTTTTCTATATAGTTTCTGATTTTGTTTGATAGTCAAGCAAAGCATAGATAGATTTTATTTGCATGAATCTGAAATGTCTGAGTGGAAATAGGCCTTTAGATATACTCACGTGAACTCAGATTCAGCAAGAAGTACGAGATCTTGTAGAGGACTTTTCTACAAATGTATCCAGATATAGAGACCACCATTATAATAAACTTTTGAAAGTTAAATTTAATTTCAAGGTGTGTGCGAGTCATGGGTATTTCAAACTGTTTTTCAGTTGTCTCCCTTCACTTGCATTTCTACCAAAGTACACATAGTATTTAACCAGCAATATGCCACTCAAATGTGACTGCTGAGAAAATGACAGTTTATCTGCTAAGAAATATGAAGCGTGTAGTAGAATTGAAGACCATTTCTGTGTAACTTGACCAGGCTGTTCTTGGAAGCGAAAAACATGAAAAGAATAGGAACAGCTTCGGGTGACTGTATGGTGCTTACTGTTGTGTTGGGTGACAGAAAAAAAAAAAGGTAGAAAAAAACATCAACCTAAATGTTTTTTTTAGATGTAACTGTAGTGCATATAATTAACAAGAACATGATTCACATTTTTTAGAAAATGTCTAGATTTGTGGGTTTTTTAAAAAAAAATAAATATTTTAAACATCTTTGAAATTAATGGCAATGCTGTCTATATTAGGAGCTTTATATTAACTACATTAATTTTTGAAAATCACTTATAGAATCGTACTTATTCATTAACAGTAAACAATGGTCCCTATTCTCCTCTTACACTGACTGGTTGATGGTTGTAACTTGGCTGATTTCACTCCTAAATTACATTAACAGGGCCCTAAGAGAAACTGCTGATGTCAGCATTACACTCTTTTAGAAACCTCTTTATGTTATGACTCGTAGTACTTAGGTGTCAAAATCCACCAGATGTTGACACTAGATGTTTGCATCGCCTGATACAAGTTTTGTCGGATGGTGTGTGAATAGCACATCATCTAGGAAATTATGAAGGGTTGAAGTGATGGTTACAAAGTATGCACTTTCGAAATTCCGTGGACCTTTTGCATCCAAGAATTTTATCCTGCGGAATGCTGAAAGCAGGATTTTCGTTACGTGGAGTATGAAGTCTATAATTTTTTATTCAGTGTGCTAAACTAAAATTTCATTCCTTTGAGATGTGAAACTTTTAAACTAAATCTTAGTGAGTGTTTCATAAGTGGTGGTTGAAATGTGACGTGCTTCCATTAACATCTGGAAAGAAGATTAGTGTCCTACTTAGTGCCCTCTTTAGAAATATATCTGTTGCAGTATTAAGCTGCCTTTTCATTTCACGAAGTTTTACAACTAGTTCTGGGACTTTTAGTTTGTAGAGTGTTTAAAATGGAAGTTATTTCTCAGAACCATATCATTGATTGTCTTTAAAAGGACTTTTTAGTGCAAGGACTCAAACCTGAGTTCCTGTAGTATTGAGTTCGTATGGTATTGAAACAAGAATTGCCTCACGTATGCAACAAATATCGAAATACAAACTGTACATTGTTCAAACTGTGATTTCATTCAGGAAAAACATGAAAATGACTCTCCAATAAGTGGTGAAAATACCTTTACACTTTTTGGAGTGTTGAAAGTTAAACTTCACTTGGTGGAAAAAACTAAGACTTTATTTCAAGAAGTGTTCGATAGAAGGTTTGCACTCCATTCGACAACCTAAACAAATGCCTCTGTCCTTGAACATAGATGAAATAGGAGGATTGCATTCCTTAGATTGCTGAGACCAAGACATCGAGTGTCGAAATCAAGATGAAATCTGAAATGTATTGAAACTGCCCAACGTCATCATCGCGTTCTGAATGCTTCACTTCACACTTGCACGGTTAACTGGGTGAATCACAACTCATGTGCAGTGTTCAGGCTTCTGGCGTTTTGTGTTTATATTTCATCCCTCAAAAATATAAATAAATAGCACGTGACCCTCTTCGTTGATCTGTATAAAGATTCTATTGAATGAACTTTCAACTTTAAGAACATTAATCGCACAAGCTAGAGTGTACATGATGTAAGTATATTTAAGCTGTTCGCGAGTGTGCATGTATGTGTGTGTATGCTTAAAAATAAACTCTTCCACTCAAACCGGCAGTGACCCAGATCTCCAGCCATCCACCCAAACCCAAATGAAAAAAAATAATAAACAAATTTTAAAATATAAGTAAAAGGGGAAATAATTAATGAGAAACAATTAGACTGGCAGAGATAGGTAAACAACAACAACAACAAACAGTATAAAGTAAAAAATGAATAATTGAAGAAATATGTATTTGAGAAAAAAAACCGTATGCGTTTTATAAATTCCTTAGATATTACAATTTTAAAAAGCAAGTTATAATAAGAATTAAAAACCAAGAACAATTTTAATAATAATTTTTATTAGTTTTAACAAATAAATTTGCAATAGAGAACAAAGATAAGACATCACATCTAAAACATAGCCACAACTGGACGGGATATTTACATTTTACTCAGCAGTATTATCACAGCCATTTGAAACAGTTTTACTACATTGCAAAAGCAGGGACAACTCTTGCAACTTGAATAATCCTTTCCTAAGTTTTGGGGGTACTTGTTCATTGGTATTAAAGATTTAGGAAATGTGTCCTTTGTCAGAAAAAAAATCCGCCTTAGAAAGGATAAGGTTAACACACATCTACAACTGATGCATGTTGCAGTAAAGTACCAGTCTATCCCTGCTCATACACCACTACCACCAACCCAAGAAATGTAAATAAATTCAGGACTTTAAAGCATTGCTATTTCCGTTGTTCTTCTTTAACGCCCCAGAACAAAATTTTGTATATAGGAATTTTCATCAATCTTAATTACGTTCTTGCATCTGGCGGTGATTTTTCGTTTGTTATCTTTTTTGTGTGGGCTTGTGCTTTTTTCCCCCCACATTCACTTCCACAGAGAATGGAAACAACGCTTCATGCAATGTATTGTTACAGAGAGTTATCCCGCTTCACGTTGCTCTTTGGTGCCGCACTGTTTGAAATGGCAGGCATTTACAGTAAGTGACTTTACACTGAAATATTTTTATAGTTTGAAAAGACTTTACATTGACAGATATTTATATTCTGAGACCTTACAATTACAATACATTTGCAATTTCAGAAGACTTTACAATAAAATGGCATTTACATTCTGAAAGACACTACATTGAAAAATGTACGATATTCAGTGATTTGATAGTGAACTTCATGTACAGTTAGAAATGACTTTTTTTTTTTAGACTGAAATACTAATTTTGTTTGGAGAGCGACCGCAGTGAAATACATCCACAAACCAGCAACAACAGAATACTCCACACGAATAAGGAGAATTTTTCTTTGGCATTCTCCACAGAACACAATCACACCAATAGAACACACGTTGACTGATGAAGTGTTCTATTAGCATTTCTAAGCAACGCAAAAAGTATACGTGACTGCAAAGGATTTAGTCATTTGGGCTTTCATAAACAATGTAAAACGTTCACGTGACTGCAAAGGATTTAGTCATTTGGGCTTTCATAAACAATGTAAAACGTTCACGTGACTGCAAAGGATTTAGTCATTTGGGCTTTCATAAACAATGTAAAACGTTCACGTGACTGCAAAGGATTTAGTCATTTGGGCTTTCATAAACAATGTAAAACGTTCACGTGACTGCAAGAGATTTAGTCATTTGGCATTTTTTAAAAAAACACGCATGCGCATATCGAATGTTTGCTATAGTGTTACCCATTCCCGTTAGGGGTTGCGAAGGCTGCCCTTGTCTACTGACTGTTGAAGATTAACTTATTGGAACCTCTATCCTCCGCGTCATCAACGAATGGTGGAAGTGGTACTTACGTTGTAGTAAATCAGTAATGAAACCGAATTCTATGATTGGAAATAAATATAACAAGTCCGGCCACACACGCGGTTTTCTCCAAAACGTATACCTATTTTCACGAGTTATATCCACGCGTTTATATCTTGAAATAATTTGATTCACCTCCGTTGTATCAGATATATTCAGTGATTCTGCCTGTGTCAATTTTACACCATTGTACTATAATATGCGAAAAGAAATGACGTCATATAATTTGAAGGAAGGTCTGTTTCTATTGGGTATTACGAACTTCGCTAGAAGTTTGTGGGCCGAAGTATTTCACAAAGTTCTGTCAATAACTAAACAAATAAAATAAGAACTCATAACAGATATAAGTCAAACAGAAATGGCAAATAGCCGTTCCTAGTGTCTTGGAATTGAATGGAGAGTGCTTTTGCTTTTCCTGTTTAGAAAATAATTGAGATTATTGAGTGAGTCTATACTTTGGCGTTGTTTGCAAGCATTTCAGAGGTGAAAAATATGGGGTTGGAGTTCAAGGCACTGGTCTAAATCGACCTAGATTGCAAAGTACGTATTTGAACCTAGAGTCGTTCAGCAGCATTACGTCCGTCCTTTTATTACTCTGTTTAGGAAATGGAAATTTAGCAATTCTAGCACTTTTAATCATTATTTATTTATTTATTATTTAGGAAATTTATACTGCAGTAGAAATATAATTAACACTTTTTCTGTACATTTGACTTTAATTCATATTTTATTATCTTGTTTGCTTAAGATTGCTCCTACTTGGCGCTATTTGCTCTAAAGCCAGAGTGGACATCTTATTCTGGTTTTGATCGATAGGGGTAATAATTCAGTTTGAGCTTACATTTACAAAGTTCATCTCATGTGTTCCCGTCTTGAACCGACAAAAACTAAGGGCATAAATCTTGGTACAAGCTGTTGATCGAGGAAGACACTAACGATGTGTTCGTGTTTGTAAGATGATGATTTGCAAAGAAGACCAGTCTTGGTTTACCCATACAAGCCCGTTGAATCAAGGCTTTACGTTTTGAATACGTGCTCAGTGTTATATTTGTCTATTGTGTTCACCGCTTTTAATTGTATGCATGACACGAATTATTTTGATTAAATATATTATCAGTGTACGCTATAGTCATTTGCTAATTTGAGTACAGTAATTAAAAGCGAACACATTTCTCGTACATTTCCCCCTCCTGTGCAAGAGTTGTCTCCCTCTCAGTGCATTTATTAAGCTTTTTTCTTTTATTTAAAATATTGTTTTAAGTATTATTTATCATCTTGTTTTCCTTTTATATGATTGCATTTATTGGGACTAGAGTTTAATTTTCAAAACAAACAATCCCGCAATAAAGGAAATATACAACGATTTGTTGTCACGTGATGTGCCAAGGACACAACAGGGCTGAGAGTCAGTATTACAGTTAAACTAAGCTCAGTGAGGGCACCCAACCATAGTAGGAGTGTGTTGTCTGATTGGTTCAAGATGCATTTTAAATTATAGTAGTGCAGTTTATCCGTTGTGAATTTAACCGTTTAGTAATTTCACTTTAATTTAAAGAAAGTTTTTATGAAGTTTACACACATTTGTTTGAATTCTACCTTTTAATAAAGAAAAATAATGATTAATCGTGATAATGAAAATTTTGTACGATTTCGTACTTTTATATTTTATGCTCCTCTATTTTAAAACAAATGTATTGCATCAGTTTGGCTACAGTTTTAAAATAATTATATTTTTAACCCCTCAGATTTTATTGTTGTTTTTAAGTGTAACAGTGTTGAATGGAAGTTTTTATTTATGTTTACATTTTATTTACTCAGTTATCTTTTTTCTATCTTTTACTTAAAAAGAATATTTAAAATTAAAAAAAAAATATCTTTAGCGCTTTGTTGTAACGGTTCGTGTTTTTAGCTTTCTTTGTAAATAAATGTCAGATTAAAATGTCTTCAAATGTAAATGTGTTGGGCATACGCAAATGTGTTTTGCATACTTTCAGTGTGTCTGGCGTATGTCAACATCTTCATATGTCAATGTGCAACAACTAAATCACATTTAAAGACGCAACTTTCTGCTTTGAGAACATTTGATTTACTTTAGATAAGGAACAGACAAGCTGAAAATGAAGTTTGCATTTATATTATATTTTGTTTCTAACTTTGTATAATTCTTTCTTTTTTTTTCGATTTCTTTACTTATTTATAAAGTCACATTAACATTATTATTCAGACTGATTAGAATTTCTTTTCTTAATGCGTTTTATTTCTGTATGAAATGAAAGGAAAATTTGCTAGTGTTGCAATGATCGACTTCACAGGGAATCTGAAAACTAATTCAATAATGTTGTTAATGAACAAAATGTATCCCTGAATAAATGTGCACTGCCCTGATAAGAAGAAAAAGATGTGTTGTGCGCGTGGTGACCGCAGAAATTTGATGATTTTCACGTCGTTGTTGTTAATTTTTTAAAATTTTATTAAGATAATACGTGACTTGTGATACTGTTTAATAATGTTTGAATTGATGACACCTATTCTGGAATTGAATTGTTCTTATAAATATTTTGAATTGCGTTTAAGTGTTGATTTTTATTTGAAAACAAATGACTGACAGATGGCATACATGAATGATTCCGTACTTTCTTTTCTGTCCGCAATTTTGTTGTTGTTGTTTAACAGTGTTGGTGTGGGGTGGTGTAGGTCGGAACGAAGTTATATATATATATATATATATATATATATATTTTTTAATTTCCATGAATGAAGTACAGACGGTGTGTGCATTATTTATTTAAATTTTAAATATTTTCCCCACAAAAATAATGAAGTAAGGACCATTAGCTTTGTTTATGATTAATGTATGTAAAAGAACTGATGTGTGTTGAAATGACGTAAACGTGATCTGTATGTGAAATTGGAACTGATTTTGTGTTGAAATGTAATAATGTCAGTGTGTAAGTTATGTATATTTAAATGGCATTCATTTGAGTACATGTGATCAGTGTATGTTTAAATGTCATTGCTGTGCGTAAAACTATGAGAAATTATTTGTGCGACATTGATCAGTGAACAACACAGTGTGTAAAACACAGTTTGTGTGGGCATGTGATCAATGTGTAAAACTGTAGTTCCCGTGTAAAAATGCCTACCAGTATGTTTATTATGTGGTGTGACGCCAACGCCACAGTTAATGATTATTATTTTTAATTAATCTTTCATAACTAATTACAAGTGATGAGAATCTTAATTTATGTTAATAATTCTCCAGCAGACACCACTCGTCTCTCTCACTTAGCGGATATGCAATGCAGGGGCAGTAAACGTTTTCTCTCTTCCACAGCATTTAAGACAAACATTTACTATCATACAATATTGCCGTACGTGGAAAACTTCTTACTAAAGGAGAACAAAATCCACCTTTAATCTATATTTAGTGAGCCTCCATCCACCCACTTTCTTCACCATCATAAGGTTATCAATATGTGTAAGCAGGTAAATAAATTTATTAAATGAACAATCAAATATAAGACAAATCCAATGAATTAAATTACTTGACATCAATATTTACATGAAAGCATGTTCAAATAGTTTTAGCTACACAGTCTAGATCCTAAATTACAATTCAATACAAATCACAGGTTAATTCTTATTAGACAATAGAAATGGAGTTATTAGAAATAAGTGATAATAGTCTTTACATAACCTGATTTAGACAAAGCCACAATTATCTTTTGCACATTTTTTTGCAACACTGTCACGATAATATTATCAGCTGTCAACTCCATGCGTCTCTCTCCACATATGTTGAAAAAAACACTGATCGACTGCTATTCTCTTGAAGCCAAACCAACAGTTTGAAATCATACATATATAAAAGGCAGCTTGTCCCTGTAAAGTATAATAAGGGAACAAATGCTAAGCTTCCAGTTCACCACTCTAACCTTCCTGTTCATCGTTTTATAACTCCATTCTTTCTTACATTCAAGTATCAACTTACAGTTTCCCCACAACGGTATTTATTAGCTGATACATGCACACAGCATAATAAATACGACATAATATTTAAGAACAGGTCCTCTAGGAACAATATCAAATGTTGAGCATACTATAAACGAGCATGTTAGTTGAAACCTTTGTAGAAATAATAGTCTACTCACATAATACATCTCTACATAAAACACAAGTATTACACCTCAATAACAAAAGTGTATGAAGTATTTCTAAGTCCATTCTCTCTCAACCAGTACCATTAAGTTAACGCCGCCTTTCAAGACCGGACTTCTTTGCCACACCAAATTCTAGTGATCAGACAATATAATTTTCTACAGCAGGTAAACTTTTTGATCTCAACCCTTTGGCTGACCTCGTTCTCATAAATATTAACCTTTGGATAGTAAAAACTACTCATCTAGTTGAACTAGTTTGCATTACATCAGCAATTTCTAGCATATTCTCAACTCGGTTGTTTACTTCCAACACTGACACTTACTAAGGTCGGGTCACTTTGACAGTTTAACAATTTATACAACAATTTAATATTAGGATAATCAAATTTACTCCGTCACATGTGGGTAAACGGAATAACGCTCGGCAATGTGATTAAAGTGTATTGTGATTTGTGATTAGTGAGAAATTATGATGAAATGTGATTAGTGAATGAAATTGTGATGAAATGTGATTAGTGAATGAAATTGTGATGAAATGTGATTAGTGAATAAAATTGTGATTAGTACAAGGTAATTGTTAATGGCGTGGAAATGCGACAGCATGTACGTCAAGAAACGAAGTGTAGTGAACTAAAATTTGCATTTTTTATATGAATATGTGAACAGTTGCGCTAATTACACTTTTTTAATTATGAAAGTAATGAATGGAGAATCGCAGTCCTTCATTAAGCGCGTAGGTCTACGACTCTACGGTAAATATTAATTAACATTCTTTCATTGCGTTTCTTAATTGTGTACAGCAGTGTGTTTTCCTTCATTGTGTACTTCAGCAATTTGCTTTCTTCATAGTGCAGGCTACTGTAAAAATGAATTCACGTTTTATCATTATGCTTGTGATAAAATGTAGTTCACACCCTTTTTTCTTCAGAGGTAATGTATATGCGATTCGCACATGTTATTGCGTGATTTGAAACAAGAAACAATAATTCATTATGCATGAAAGGTGAAACATGATTGACATATTTTTAATGTTTATGAGGTGATGCAGGATTTACATTACTTCATTATGTGTACGACATTAAGACGTACATGTATTATTAATGTGAGATGAAGCTTGTTTAATCTTATTTCATGAACATGACGCACAACGTGAGTCACGTTATTTCCGGTATGCATCGGATACAACACGAGTCGCGTTATTTCCGGTGTACATCCGATTCAGCAAGAGTCGCGTTATTTACGGAATGTATCAAATGCAACACGAGTCACGTTATTTGCGGTATGTATCATATACAGCGCGAATTAATATTAATTTAAAACAAAATTATTATACATCTAATTCTGATAACATGTGAGGTGAGGTATAACACACACCAAAGTTCTACTGTGTCAAAAATTTAACTTGTTTCCTTTCAGTGCCCGTGTCAAACGTGATTCCAATCCAGACTGTCCATGTCTGTGAGATCAACTCATGTTCTTTTGATGCGTTTCAGAGTTAAAAATGATTGTTGCTGTTTTAGTAATAATTACAGTCTTATTACAAACATTTTAAAACTCATATTACCCATTCTTCTTACTTAAAAAAAATTGTATGAGTCAAAATCTCTCCAACAAATATATTTTATTGGTCACGACTCCTATTTGACTGAGCTCGTTTGTCAAAATTTGACTTGGTATGACTGTCTGGAACGACTTGTTGTGTAACCGGGATGTTAAAAATATTTTTGTTTTCTTGGTGTGTAACCAGGATGTTACAGATATTTTTATATTCTATCATCTGTTCATTTATGTCTTAATATGTTTTATTCAATACAGGCCTACTTAGCATTCTGTTTACTGTGTATCTGCTAACAGTATATATCTCTGTATCATTGTGTAACAGTTTGTTGTGTGTCTTCCAACAGTATACATCTATGTATCATTGTGTGACAGTTTGGTGTGTCTACTAACAGTATATATCTCTGTATCATTGTGTAACAGTTTGTTGTGTGTCTACTAACAGTATACATCTATGTATCATTGTGTGACAGTTTGTTGTGTGTCTACTAACAATATATATCTATGTATTATTGTGTGTCAGTTTGGTGTGTCTACTAAGAGTATATATCTATGTATCATTGTGTGACTGTTGTGTGTCTACTAACAATATATATCTATGTATCATTGTGTGTCAGTTTGGTGTGTCTACTAACAGTATATATCTATGTATCATTGTGTGACAGTTTGGTGTGTCTACTAACAATATATATCTAATGTATCATTGTGTGACAGTTTGTTGTGTGTCTACTAACAATATATATCTATGTATCATTGTGTGTCAGTTTGGTGTGTCTACTAACAATATATATCTAATGTATCATTGTGTGACAGTTTGTTGTGTGTCTACTAACAATATATATCTATGTATCATTGTGTGTCAGTTTGGTGTGTCTACTAACAGTATATATCTATGTATCATTGTGTGTCAGTTTGGTGTGTCTACTAACAGTATATATCTATGTATCATTGTGTAACAGTTTGCTGTGTGATTACAGAGTTATTCTATATATTTCTCTGCGAGATACGGGAAGCAGATGTCGCGATACAGACAACTGTGCGATTCACCATAAAACAACAACAACAACAACAGCCCCCGCACCATTAAGCAAAAATCTGTGCGTGTGTTTTGATTGGCCCAATGCAAGGAAGACGTTAACCCCATGCTGAGAAAAACACGTTTAAGTCCGGCTGATCTTGCTGACCGTTTAGTGGGTGACAAAGACACAGTGACATAAAGACAGATGATAATATTGGAAATAATAAGAGATTTAATGATATAAATACTCTGTTAAAGTATTTTTTGTATGAATAAGTTGACGACACAGATTTCTCCATTTGTGTGAAATTAAAATAGAAATAATGCTGACTTCAAAGAGCGTTTAATCTTGAAATAAAATTTAAATTTAAAAAAAAACTGCTCGAATTGCAATACAAAATAACCGTACGTTAACACAAGATTAGAATAAATGATCGGAGAATCCAATTTTTTATTTTATTATTTAACCTATGATAGAATACAATAATAAAGCACACACATTCAAGCATATTCGAATTGAACAATCTGCAGAAAATTATATTTTTATGCAACGCAAATAGAAACATAAAACACACACGCACAATGCATATTTGCAGATGCGGCATGGAACATTATTAAATGTGAACCAGATAATGGAGTGCGGAAAATCTACAACAGTATCATGAAACTAACTACTAAATCAGTTAAAATAATTGTCTTAAAAGTGACAGATGCTGTGTGCTAAGACTATGTTTTATTTCTAAAGGCATCTCTCCACTAGTGAAGGAAGTGACCTCGATCACTCTCTGACTCCACCCTGTTTATATTGAATACAAGGCCAGGCACCATCCCGCTCTTGACCCTATCGAGAGATAGATTACGTAACTTACATATTTTTTTTCCTCAGTCCCCACAGCTTGTGTTGCCCCCCCCCCCCCCCCAGTAACCATGGCTGCTCATACTAATTGTGGTAGGTGAGCAGGCTTCCTACACACAGACTTTTTACAGATAGACACCAACTTTCAAGTGCTTCTCATGATGACTGAAATCGAGGTCAGCATGGTTGCATTATGAATACACTATAGATATGTGTCATTCTCGAAACGAAAACACTTTAGCCCATCCGCAGAGGGACAAAGGCCCTTTTCCAGCAGTACAGTAGTAACCGCGTTAGGGACAAAGGCCCTTTTCCAGCAGTACAGTAGTAACCGTGTTAGGGACAAAGGCCCTTTTCCAGCAGTACAGTAGTAACCGTGTTAGGGACAAAGGCCATTTTCCAGCAGTACAGTAGTAACCGTGTTAGGGACAAAGGCCCTTTTCCAGCAGTACAGTAGTAACCGTGTTAGGGACAAAGGCCCTTTTCCAGCAGTACAGTAGTAACCGTGTTAGGGACAAAGGCCCTTTTCCAGCAGTACAGTAGTAACCGTGTTAGGGACAAAGGCCCTTTTCCAGCAGTACAGTAGTAACCGTGTTAGGGACAAAGGCCCTTTTCCAGCAGTACAGTAGTAACCGTGTTAGGGAATCTTATGCTTACGAAAGGAAACACGGAAATGAAACGTGCTCAAACACACGCACGCGCACGCAAACATGCACATCGGGGGGAGGGGATTGACACGATAGAAGAAATGGAGTTATAAAATGTAAGGAGGAATAAAGTTTAACGTTCAACTCGAATGACATTTATAATTTTCAAGACTGGAGTGCAATCGATTATTGTTTTCAAATGCACCTAATTTGTAATCACTGCAACAAATCAGCTACATTCAAGACACTTGGCTTAATCGCTAAACCCAACCATTACCAACTCGATTCCTGTTACCAGGATTGATTTCACTACTTGCTAGAATCGATTTAGTATTTAAATATCCAGAAAGAGTGCAAAGTACATTAACTGCGTGAATATTGTTTTATTTCGAAAACTCATATGCAACAGATATTTTTACTTTACACCCTTTTTAAAGATGAACTACTTCCTCATGATTTGAAAGTAATGAAATTTCAATAATCCTATCCTTCCAGACCTGTCAGTGACATGTGATGTAGCTACTGACACAACAATGTGCATTTACCTTTTGTCGCACGTCTTGTCATTTGAATGCACTGAGTGCGGTTAGTTCAAAATGATAATGTGCCCGGGTTTCATGGTTACTCAGCTTGTACTTCAACCAAGTGTGGGTTCTTTTGATAGTGATGTGTATGACGTACTGGGAGTGGGGGGTGGGGGGAGGTTGTATTTGCATAAAGGACAGTATTGTTGACAGACTGCGCCTGTTTCATACTTATTCGGTCTTTGCGTAGACCTACGGCAGTAGGCATCCCAACAGACACTGGGACAGCCACGACAACAACAACAACAACAACGCCACCAGTGAGGAGGTCGGGAGTTTGAACAACCTGGGCGCATGTACACAATGGGTATAGATCTGGTGTATTACTAGCCTGGGCTCTGTAACACCCCACCCCCTCACCATAACATCAGAAAAGGCTACAACAACATCAACGCCATCAACTCCAACCCACGGATTACCTTTGCCGGCCAGACATGTTTTAGCAAAGGGTGCACGCAGCAGAAAGGCACCTCCCCCTTCCTCTCTCCCCCTCTCCAAACGCGAAAGCGGCGGAAGCCGGAAGCGTCCCCTACATGACCAACCAACCAGCCTACGGCAGAATTGTGTGATGATAAATGCTTGTCTAATATTTTCGAAAACGTTTACAGCGCCCGCATATCCGCCAAGTGAGAGAGACGAATGGTGTCTTCTGGAGAATTATTAATAACAAATTAAGATTCTCATCACTTGTAATTAGTTATGGGAGATTAAAATAAAATATTAAAATAAAATATTATTAATTATAACCAAGAACTATAGTTGCGTTGACGTCACAGATAGACAAATAGCAAGCAAGCTAGCTTGTTTTTACTTGCAAATAATGCATTTGATATTTATATAATTTAAATTATTATTACTAAAACCCTCCAACAAATACATCACAAACCAATACGAGTGCATGATTTGCAGTAATTTCAACCGCAAGTTGTTTCCACATAAAGATAAATTCTTAAGCGATGAATTCTTAAAATTCTTTCCCCAAAATGTCATTTCGAATCTTGGAATTATGTCCAAGCTGAGATCGTCTGTTTCTTTCTTCTATATTTTATTTTTTTAAAAATACGTTCTAAAGTTAATTTTAATTATAGATCTAAATATTATTTTTTTGGAGAGAAGAGAAATCTAAAGCATTTAATTCAGACGACCGATTTAATTTATGTATTTGTTACTTTCGTTACAAACAAAAGACCGGAAATGTATACAACCCATCAACATGAAAAGTAGTGATTCCTATAACGAATCCGTCGATTATCGTTTTAATAAAACCATAAAATGCCAGTCATGTCGTAGGCGTTTGTGCTATTAAGTACGTCAGCACGAAACACAAGTGGATACTCGAAATGATGCTCAATCACAAGCTAAGTTGTTTATTATCCATTTATGAATGATTTATCATTGGCATTTACTGACTGACATGAGCAGATACAAGCCAATAATTGTGTTCATGCATGAATGTACCCCAGCGCCGACTGATAGATAGGTATACGAGCCACTGCTATTTCACGCGTTTTTATCATTTTTATCAGCGGAGTTTGACTGTTGACTGACGGCGTTGGGTTTAGTCACCAAGCGCATAGTACAATATTCCATAGTCCCTTTGCCGTAACCCATTTCCTCATTCTCTCCCTTTGCGGGCTGCGTTCAGTGTGGAGTATTAGAGGGGAACGGTCGAACAATGCGAGCCCTGTAGGCCCAGCTGCAATCAGCTGACTCGAGTTTAGGAGAGGCGAGGGGTTTTCTCCCCTCCCTTTCCACTATGCCGTGAGGTGGTTCATGGGCACAGTTTCGTCTTATGTTCGAAAGAATAATCCAGCAACGTTTTGCTGGAAGTTACAGTTGTTCTTGATTTCCGGAAATGTTGTGATTAGTCACTGACCAGAATGTGGTGTGGGTTCAATGCTTAGATGGGTTCCATTATCACATCCGCTTCCAAGTGTTACTGAATTTGACGACGAAATGCTGTGATTAGTCACTGACCAGAATGTGATGCGGGTTCAATGCTTAGTTGGGTTCCATTATCACATCCGCTTCCAAGTGTTACTGAATTTGATGACGAACTTAAGCAATGAGGAACGTATTTATGTTCTGGAAGGAACTGATGCATGAACTATGGGTTAAAGACAGTGGTTGGTGGATTTTCCAATTGAAATCAGTTTTGCCGTAAAGCGACCAATGGGTTTTCAAAATTTTAACTTAAATTTATCGTGTACGTGGCTGTCAATAAGCATGTGAGACTATGTTTATCG
Source organism: Sinotaia quadrata (assembly GCA_028829895.1). Lineage (NCBI taxonomy): Eukaryota > Metazoa > Mollusca > Gastropoda > Architaenioglossa > Viviparidae > Sinotaia > Sinotaia quadrata. The sequence continues at coordinate 134,299,526 of CM054179.1, forward strand.
CCACGTCCGGTGACGTAGACACCAAAGTTAATTACCTTGATATATGGAGTTGTTAAAGAACACCGTGTACTTTTGTCTCGAACAAGGATCAAATCTCTGCCACTGGAGTTTGACATTAGTGTTCTACTTTCTGTGCAACCGCCCGTCTCTGCTCCTCCTGACTGGCATTGTTTTTAGAGTGGGCATAGGTTGCCAGAACTCAACTGAAAATGACGAGCGAAATTTGAAGAGTGTTATTACCTGAATAAAAGTCTGTATCCTTTATTGACTGAAGTGTGATTTTCATTAAACGGCACAGGTGTAATGATATGGGGTGCTTACCTGAATCTTAAGGCTTGAGATTTGAGACCAGGTATGAAGCAAGCAGCCATTGACTGTCTCTTGACCACACCATCCCAACCGCTCTTATCTTGCTGAGAGTCGAGATCGTCAGGTGGACAATGAAGATGGCTTCTTGTGCTGCAGGCAGTCCCACCTTTACAGTTCTCGTGGCATATGAAAACCAGAGAGAGTATGCTGTCGAGTACCCCCCTCCCCCCGGAAAGCATTGAATCCTTCCCTGGTGACGCATAGGCTAGAACGAGGATATTAAGATGAATTAATTATCAGGTTAGTACAATTGAACTCCAGTGAGATATGAAGTCTTCAGTCTATCGACTTTAGTAATTGTGAAAGTGATATTTTCTTATCAATGGTGGATAATGATAGCTCTTATTTTACTATTTAACCCACCCGTCGACGGGGTCTTTGTCCTTTGCAGTCAGAGAGACTGTCAAGCCCTAGAAACCAATAATTCACTAATAATTCTCTGTTTCTAAGTGTTACTTGTCCAGAGCAAATTTTCCTCCTGCATTTTGATAATAATACCAGGTTCTTGGAATTCACTCTCGCCCCTCACACATTTTCCATTTCCAGCTTAAGAGCATCTTTCCCAAAGCATGCATGATTGACTTTGATCTTATAAGTTGTAATCACCCCCCCCCCAGCCCTTAAGCCTGCATACTTCCTTTTTAATTGATTAGTCAAAAGTAGAAAGATAAAAATTAATAAATTTTAGTAATGTAACTAACATATAAAGAAAACAATCAAAATAAAAATATGTACACATTTTTGTATGATACTACATGGCATAAAATATAAGTTTAGTAACAAAATTAGCTAATATCATTCAATACTTCTACCAAGTCATTTAGACCAACAGTTCATAGGTCTTTGCTAATTATTGTTCATAATTTGAATAGTCTCTGATAGAAGTTCTTACCATGAAAATAAATTCACAATAGGTTATGGCCGCCTCCCTCCCCCACCCCCTTTTCAATCTTTCTCCATCATTTTCTGATTGTTCCTCTCTCTCCATCTTTCTCTGGTTCTCTCGCTGTTTCTAGACCCCCTCTCCCTGCCTATATCTTTCTCTGGCTCCTTTAATCACTCCCTGCAGCTTTCGTTACATCTTTGTTTCTCACACTATGTGTGTCTTTTTTCAAGTACACAGACACGCACACTTACGCATACACAATGTCAATTCAATTTGCTACTTTTTCTGGATTTGTTCGAATCATTTATTACATTCTCCCTTTTAGTAAAATACAAACATTTTGCTTAAACTCATGCTTGCAAGTTTATCCAAGCCGCAAAATCTCGAACGCTCCAGCAATGACCTTGACATTGTGTACGCACGCGAGACTTTGATAGCGAGCGCTGACCCTGTCTTGTTGCCAATTCACGCATCCCCAAATCAGCTGTTCGCATGCCCGCGCTGTCCTGTAAAACGATCGCTGTATGCACAGTTTAATTTCCAGGGTAGCTGATGTATATTTTAAGATTTCGGCTGTTCTCTCTCCGTGGCTAGGCTCTGACTGTTTGTGATCTGCGTGCAGGGAAAAAATGCTAAAGGCTTTCTCAGGTATACCTGTTCGGCTGATTCGCAACTTTTAATGTTGGTGATTGACGTTGGAGTTCATCACATCGAATCGGAAAACGTCGATTGCTGGAGAATAAAGGGGGTACTCAGAAACCACTACTCCTATTCCGGTTTCTTGTTTTCGTTTTTGAAGCCAGGTAAAACGGTCACTGAATTTGTCTACAAACTGGGTCAGCTGTGATAAACAAAGAGAAACTAGGAATCGAGACAGTGACGCGGAACGCTTTCATAATTCTGTGTTTTAGGCCAATTGGCTATGAAGCATTTCGACATTGGCAACGTTTCTATTTATATTTCTGCTGTGCCATACACGATTGACAAGCGCCCTCTTTGTCTCTGACAGTGCAGGCCTGTGGAAACTTTCGTCTTGGCGGAAATTAACCAGGTCAGTGATATTCCCACCCACCCTCTTTCCGGTTGTCATATGCTTGTGAAGTAGACTTGTCATAGACATAGGGCTTCACGTCATCCCAATCCTATCACGTGTCATGGTCATATCGCCTTAAAATTGATGTTAGTGCGATTGTTTAAAGAAAAATAGCCAGTGACAGATTTATCGACTGACAGGTCAAAATCGATGAGTATTAGACTATTTGTTTGGTAGCTGGTATTGATATAAGATGGACTGACTGGACTTGTGTATTAATATAAGATGGACTGACTGGAAATATGTTTGAATGTAAGATGGACTGACTCGACTTGTGTATTAATATAAGATGCATTGACTGGACTTTTGTATTATTGTAAGATGGATGGACTGGACGTTTGTATTAATATAAGATAGACTGACTGGACAGCATATGCTTTTTTGCTTCTCTATTCTCAATTTCTTTGAAAGAGTCGCATAATTCGACTCCAGTTACGCTCTGATGCACCAATTTTGATCGAGGTATGTTTCACTGACCCAGTGACATAGATATGAAAAACGTGTATGTATGTGTGTGTGTGTGTGTGTGTGTGTGTGTGTGTGTGTGTGTGTGTGTGTGTGTGCGTGTGTGTGTGAGAGAGAGAGAGAGATTGAGAGGCGGGAGAAGGGAAGGGAGAAGAGATTTTTTTGGTAAATGAAAGCATTCCCAAGAGAGAGAATATATAAAAAAATGAGATAGAGAAAGATGGACTGTGTGTGTGTGTGTGTGTGTGTGTGTGTGTGTGTGTGTGTGTGTGTGTGTGTGTGTGAAAGAGAGAGAGAGAGAGAGAGCACTTATGAGGAAAGGAACCAAATGGAACTGACGAGTGGTTTAAAGAACGCAAGAGAAAAAGAAAGTGATTGAGAGAGAGCATTAATGAACACAAGATACACGTATCATTCGCGCCATGATTATGTGTTTGTGCGTGTTACGTGCAGAGAGAGAGAACGAGGAAAGAATTAGGGTGAGGATATTAATTATTTACGAGAATGATAAGAGACTAGGGTAGATGAGAGAAAGAACAGAGATGGGAATTAATGAGAGAGAGAGAGAGAGAGAGAGAGAGAGAGAGAGAGAGAGAGAGAGAGAGTAGGGGTGAGGGGATATTTAAAGAAAGATAATTATCTATACGTATAATTTATTACCTAGACAGAAAAAGGTCACTAGAGGGAGAGAACATCAATGAGAGAGAGCATTTATTGTGTCACACGTCATATTGTAGTTAACAATCGCCATTTTTGTACACGGTGAGAGAACACTTAACGAGAGAGAACATATTTGCCAGCCAGAGTGAGATAACATTTACGAAAGAGAGATTGAGAGCAATTACTATAGAGAACATTTACGAGCTAGAGATAACAATTACGAGAGAGAACATTTCGTAGCTAGAGAGAGATATAGAGTGATAGAAAGATCAGTTACAAAAGAGAATATTTGCGCGAGGAAAGAACATTTACTAGAGGAAAGAACATTTACATGAAATAGTATATACCAGAGAGATGATATTTACTTGGTAAAAGCATTTTATTTTACTAGCGATGATGAGAATGCATTCGCGCGCGCGAGAGGGAGTATTTATTAGAGATAATGATATTCCCTTTGTGGGAGAGCATTTACAAAGACAAATGGATATATATATTCAGAGAGGGGCGGGAACATATTTACGAGACCGAGAGATGGAGTGCGGGAGTCTTGACTAGATAAAGAACTTTTACGAGAAAGAAAGTCCGATCCTGTGCTCTCTCTCTCTCTCTCTCTGTGTGTGTGTGTGTGTGTGTGTGAAAGAGTTTATAACTGGGGAAATTGTGCTTTTTAAAAAAAAATAACGACACAGCTGGCGTGCTGAAGTGCAATGCAAATGTCGGTCAGATCAGGTCATCATCATTCGTCATAAGTAAACAACAGTGCATGGGTCATGGAACTTGTACCTCATTTCAACAAATGTTTGATGTAATGCATTCGCAAAAGTGTTTAAACCTGACGCGATTGTAAACGAGAAAAGTTACTACTCATTTGCCATTTACTTAAATTGGCCATTTTAATTTGTTGTTCTGAGAGCGCCAATAACGTCAGAGAAATAAATAACATCACGTGACTGAAGCTGTTGCATCCAACAAGTAATTCCACTGACAAGAACAAAGTCTCGGCTTTCTGAGTTAGATGAGTGTATAAATCGTAACATCGCAATAAATGAGGTATTTTCAAAGCATTCTTACCTGCAGTTGTCGTTTAAATAACAACGGTACTTCACTCGTTTTATCTCTCAAAAAATCTCCAAACACTCACTTCCTTGGCGATGTCTTGAAAAGACAGATACAATAATGTCAATTGTTGTAAGAAAATCAAGACTCTCTGATTTGGAAATAGATAGAGTCTGATAATTTCGGATTGAGAATGAAATGGCTGTTTTTGTGATTATATAAATGTACATTACAAGTGATAATGTTGTCAGAGCATAACTATGACATCATGGTCTTCTGTGTCAAACAAAGCAAGCAAGAAAAAAAATTAAAGGATCTATTGCCAAACTGAAACCCTCTTTTTATGCTTTAAGTCACTTATATTACTGCTAATCCATTGGTGAGGACTGTCGGTTGCCCGGAAATTAATTAAAATCTAGGACAATACAGCATTCGAGTGACACACCTCCCGGCGACTCTACATGCCCTCAAGCGAGTTATCTCCCGCTAAATATAGAACATAAGAGATAATACGTACATTACAAGATGATTTTTACAGATAGTGAGGATGATAAGAAATGACACCAAAAAAAAAAAAAAAAGAGAGAGAGGGAGAGAGAAAAATTAATAAAAGGATTTATAATAGAAAATAATTAGTAAGTCAATCAAAAATACATATATGTTGCAATTAAAATAATTAGTCTAGCTATCTTAGAGGGATCTAGCCTGCACTAAAAGTCTGTTTTTCTATCCACAAATGATCACGCAAAGTTTATCATTCATCTATTTTGTTTATTCTCATGAAGCAACAGTTTTCTTGAAGTAATGATATAAATAGAACACACACTCCTTGACGCTAAAGTTCAGGGTAACACTTATCTTGTTCACCCCTTTCTTGTCATTTGCTTTCATGCCTCATGAACAAACAATACAAAGATTCTTCTCTCACAGTCTGAACCAAAAGGGAACTATAGATCTGGATACTGGATCTAGAATGCAGCGTGCGGCCCAAACCAGAATCCAGAAACTAACTGAAGAAAACAATGACAATGAAGAAGAACCCTGTAACCAGATGGATGCAGTATTAAATTTATTGCAACATTTAATTGACCTTGAACATCTATCAAAGAAGACCCTCTGAGTGAATTAGGTCACTAACTGGAAAAGAATTATAGATTATAACATACATAAGTTTCCTATCTAATATTATTACAATTTACAAACTCATTTCATGCGTACAAAATGTTTCAAAATTATTGTACTCACACACACTACTAAGCAAATATAATACCTCTAGCTTCTGCCAAAACAAAAGAAAACAAAAGATAAAAGAAACAATGTATTAATATTTCCTGGATTCTGTTATATGATAAATACAATGAAATAGGCTCTTGACATCAATATTACCAGGAAATCATTTTTGAATAACTTCCCTGTTTTATGCAATCTATCTCCAAAAACAATAGAGTCAATACAATCACAGGACAAATCTTATCAGAGAAGAGAAATGGAGTTATGAGAGATATTCAATAATAGGTCGGTTTATTTTTAAATAACATGGATTAAGCACTGCTTCAACAGTCTTTAACTTGCTTTTGCAACAATGTCACAATGTCTGCATCAATACCTGTCTCCCTCTGCACATGTAGAAAACACTGATGTGATATAATACTCTCAAAACCAATTTGAGTGCCCTCTTTGCGTCAGTTCCTTCAAGCAGAATACGTTTACAGTAATTCTAGTAACTTCACTGTACCAGAAATTTCCTGATATACTCAACACACTTTGCCACGTTCTACTTTGTACTACTTTATACTCACACACATTGTGACAGATGATTCCCACATCCTCCAGTCACAGTGGCTTATAATAAGTCAACCAGAAGATTCAATAAACTCGTGAAAGGCACACTTTGTCTCTGAAAAACTTAATCAAGGGACAATCGCTAAGTTTTCCAGTTTATCTCTTTATAGCTTAAGTGTATCTTACATTCCAGTCTCAAATTACATTTTTTTTGCAACAGTATTTATTAGCCCAATTCATGCACACAACATAATAAATACAGCATATCTAAACAATGTCAAGTCTAGCAAACTACATTTGAGCAGCCTAGTTCAAACACTTTTAGAAATAAAAGTCGACTCACTTAGTACATCTCTACAAGTATAACATATCAATAGCGAAAATGCACAAAATATTTTAAAGTCCATTCTCTCTTAATCATTCAGTTAACTCACCATCACGCTAACGGTCATCTTTCAAAACTGGACTTCTTCTTTGCTACTTAGATTCAAAGTGATTAGACAATAGATTTCCCTACAGCAAGTAAACTTTTTAATCTCAGCCCATTGGCTGGTCTCGTTCTCCATAAATCATAACCATTGGATGATAAAACCACTCTCTGGTTTTCATTACATCAGCAAATTCTAGTACATTCTAGCCTTGAGGATTTCCTTCAACTCAGACATTTTCGAAAGTACCATCCTAAGGAGTGCCCAAATTTGGGTTACTCTGACAATTTAACAATTTATATAACACTTAGCTTTAAAAATAGGGAGAGGCAAATTTACTCCACCACAGAACTAATATTGGTAGATGAAGACATAGTGATGGTGATGGACATTTAGTAGGATTTATTTGCAATTCCAACAGTATTACCATAAGAACAATTCTTCTTCTGTTTAATATTGTAAATATTGTTAGTAAATAATATGCTACAGACATTTACAGACAGAAGATGGCTTATGATACTATGCTTCGTTTCTGGCCTAAGCCACTTTGCTGATTCTGTGAAATGCAAGGTTAATATTTTGATATTTTCATCGGTACCGGGCTGTTGTAGTATCTGGATGGTTTTGGAGTCTTTTAGTACTTTCCCCATCCCCACCCCCTTCCAAACACACATATCCCTTAAGGCTAGTTAACATTACTTCCTTATTCATTCACATTTGGAAGGTGGTTCAGAGAAATGTCTGCTATCCGAAATAGCGAAAAGTTAACTAATTAATTATTACATAAAAGCACAGTTTACATTCCAGACGATCCTTTGAAAATCTTTTGTGGACCGGTTCTCTCACAGTCCTAGAAATATGGCTAGCGCGGGAATATACGTATACAAACATGCAGCTCAAGCTTATACTAATGGTCAGGGTGTCAATCTGCCTAAGTGTCCGCTGTATCGAGAGACATCGCTTTATGTTAATAATAAGTGCAGCACACCCTTCATGCTGGAAACTGTCATTTCCTAGAACACGTGGGTGGTTTCTATTTTAACTATACCTAGATCGTAGAGAGCAGTTGTGATTCAGGATAATGACAAACGCTTTGTTCTTGCGTTTCTTGTTCTTTGTTTACGGCGTAGTTTGTGTCGTAAAGAATTTCGTTACTGCAGTCTGCAGCAGTTTGTGTCCTAAATAGAATTCCGTTAGCTATGTTGCCTGCAGCTGTTTGTATGCTAAATAATTTCCGTTGGCTGTTGCCTGCAGCAGTTTGTGTACTAAATAGAGTACAGTTAACTGTTGGCTGTGGCAGTTTGTGTGCTAAATAGAAGTCAACTGTTGCCTGTAGCAGTTTGTGTACTAAATAGAAGTTCGTGAACTGTTGTCTGTAGCAGTTTGTGTGTTCATTACACGTCTCTATATATTGTGTACTAGACAGTCACTAGAACTAGTAGCTACACTCGCATCAAGGCATTGTATGCTAGAGAGTCACTAGAACCACTCGCTACACTAGCATCGAAGCATTATATGCTAGACAGTCACAAGAACCACTCGCTACACTCGCATCTAGGCATTGTATGCTAGATACTAGACTCACTCGATATACTAGCCTCTAGACACTAATAGAACCAATCGCTATACTCTCCTCTATGCGCTCACTGCTAGACACGTAATAGATTCACTCGCTATGTTCGCTTCAAGACACTCACTAGACTGACTAGAGCACTTGTTGTACTGGCCTCTAGTTACTCACCGCTAGACACTCATTAGATCCATTCGCTATACTCGCCTCAAGACACTCAGTGCTAGGAACTCACCAGAGCCAGTCACTATACTCGACCTTTTAGCAATCTCATCAGATATAGATACACTACAATCATAGCTCTTACACAGTCATCACTACTTATATATTAAGGGTTACGCCATTATTAGTTGATGAAAGTTCGTGACATTTCACATGAGACACGCCTACACCATTGTTAGGTGATAATACTTCACTGTATCCGTCCATATAACATTTGCCTTCCTGTTACTAATTGATTTATACGTACCTTTCACATCACATATGCCTCCTTTATCGTGAGGTGACATTTTTCAAGCATGTCAGCTTCAACTTAATAGAAAACACAAAATTGCCATCGCTTCTCAGATTTGTCATTCCTGTCTATTCACTAGCAGGCATTTCATGCATCTATTCACATTACACAAGCGTAGACAGTTACTCAAGGATGAAACTTCAATGTAATTGCTCGCAGGCGCCAGTATAGTGAACAACGTTCCTTCTATTATTTTTCGCGGAACAGGCGGTTGTTTGACTTGCCAAAACTTGTGCGCGGAATTTTCAAACTGATGCGCAGCATTTTCTAATGAGCTGCGCGGCCGTACACCTTAGAGGTAACATCGATAGTGAGTGGTTCTACTTAGTGCCTAGCACTCACTTCCTAGAAGTAAATAGTGTTTTTCTGCTGTAACAATAATAACACATCTCCATGTTTCTTTATGACATGTATTGATAATACTTCTTCTACTTTCTTGTGCGGCTTGTTAATCATATTTTACATTTCTTATATATGAAAGTTAGTTTTGATTATTTTGTCTATGAATCTATGACTGTATTGAATTTTTGCTTGTTATTGCCGTGTGTTCTTTGTCAAGGCATGGATGTGTTGAATCTTTAAATTTGCTTGTTATTGTCGTGTGTTCTTTGTCAAGGCATGTGGATGTGTTGAGTCTTTAAATTTGCTTGTTATTGTCGTGTGTTCTTTGTCAAGGCATGGATGTGTTGAGTCTTTAAATTTGCTTGTCATTTTGTATACGCATTGACAACTAATCCTTCCGGTGATTGGTCAGAGTGACTATTCAGACATACCAAAATCAGTTATGACTGTGTGGTGTATGGCTGCCGTGTATGACAGTGTATTGTATGGCGGTATGGTGTATGATAGTGTACTGTGTGACTGTGTGGTGTATGACAGTGTACTGTATGACTGTGGTGTATGACAGTGTACTGTATGACTGTGGTGTACGACAGTATACTGTATGACTGTGTGGTGTATGACTGTACTGTGTGACTGTGCGGTGTATGACTGTGTGGTGAATGACAGTGTACTGTATAACTAACTGTGTCGTGTATGACTGTGTAAGGGCTGTACATGTATAAGTCGTCTAGGACTCAGGGATTCCGCACTCGGTGCCGGTATATTTCTGGAAAATCACCTAGTGACCAGTGAGTCTTCATCGAAAGCTATGGTGGCAGCAATGACTCAGTCAGCTTAAATAAAAGTCAAATCTCTGGAAGATGATTGTTATAGCTGATTATGAGTCAACGGACTGAACTCGGGACCGAATTGAGAAGTGAAAGTGCGACGGCTTATAATTATATACCTGGTGCTCTAACTGAGACTATGAAATCAGTTGACAACCTACAGTACCCCTGTAGGCCTACAAATAATGTGCTCTCATCCGTTCGATTTTCTCTCTCCCTGCACACACACGCACACACACACACACACACACACACACACACACACACACACACACACACACACACACACACACACATCAATCTACTTTTCGAGCCAATTTTATATTTTTTTTGTGTGGGGTAGATTTAGCCACTCGTGGTGCAAGAATAGTTCTCGTGCTGTTGAGTGTTCGAAGCAATTATACCAAGGTCATGATTCACGAGCAAGGTCATGACTCACCAGCAAGTGTTGATCGCAATGCTGAAAGAAGCTCGGTGTTCTTCGATGTCACGCGCGAGGTTCCATTAAAGAAGTGGGTGAAAACCCAGCTAGTATTCTAAATATATATTAAGAGACTACAGTGAGATGTATCAGACCTCATTGACGGCATTTCGCTAACACAGAAACACATGGGCTATGACAGGGGTGGGCAAACTTTTTGTGTGTAGGGCCACATTGACAAATGTAAAGCTATTTGGGGGCCGCATATATATATATATATATATTATACCCACTTTGTTTACAGCAACCTATCACAATAAGTAATTATGAATTATTTATAAAACAGTATAAAACTATAAATAACCAATTATTGCAATTTTATTTTACTTATACATTTATACATTATATTTTACAGTATGGACTAACACTTTTACTAATTTGTTAACAAGATTTTACATTTTTATTATTATAATAAATTTTTAAAATTATCTCTCAGTAGCTTTAATTTAGACATAAACCGACTACATTGTCATTACAATTATTGATTTATAATGAGATGTATGTAACTGCTTGCAATTTTTAACAATATTCTTGAAATCTGGAGCAAGTCTACTTGTTGAAATTCGCATGACAGCATGCAAGTTGCAGTCCGACAATAAAGACCTATTCTTAGATTTGTTGATCTTCAAGCAAGAAAATGCTTGTTCGCAAATGTATGTTGATCCAAACAATGATAAAAGTTTAGCTGCAAAGTTTTTCAAGTTTGGAAATGATTCTTCTGATAAAGATCCATAGAAATCCAGCAAACCATCTGACTTGAATTTCTCTTTCAGGTCATGATCTGCTTGTAAGTCAAGAAGCTCTAACTGTATGTCCTCCGGGGCTGTATCAGCTTCTGCACTTAAAGGGGAACTGAGAATATTGAAGTGTGGCTCTAAGTTCTTGAAATCTTTAAATCTCCTTCCAAATTCATCAGTCAGTGCATCTAATTGGGCTCTATACTTTTCAGTCATTTCATCAGAAATGATTTCTTGTTTCAGCAAAGGGAAGTGACAAAACTTTTTTTCACTTGCTTGTCTGGAGAACAGTGAGAGTTTTGCCCGAAATGATTTTACATGAACATACATTTCATGTGCAAACACACAATTGCCCTGAAGTTTGACATTCAGTTCATTTAACTTTTCCATAATTTCAATGGCAAACATAAAGTCTAACTTCCACTCTTTATTGACAATGTTAGTATTAAAGTCACATTCAATGCCCTTCATCTCTAGGAACATCACTATTTCTTCTCTGAGGTCCCACACTCGCCTCAACACCTTGCCGAGACTCAGCCATCGAACACTGGTGTGGTACAGCACATCGGAATGTTCAGTTTCCAAATCGTCAAGTAATGCCCTGAACTGTCTGTGATTAAGTCCTCTTGATCTGATGAGGTTGATGACACTGACAACTGGGTCAATAACATGCTTGATATTCAAAACAGTTTTACACAGATTTTCTTGATGGATCACACAGTGAAGTGGTAATAATGTGTGGTCAGGATATTCTGCTTTAATCTTATCACTTATCAACTTTACCAGACCTACATTTTTTCCGGTCAAAGCACGAGCTCCGTCAGTTGTAACACTTGCCATCTTGTTCCAAACCAACCCAGTTCTTTCAATACAGTTATTAACAGCATTGAATATATCATGGCCTGTGGTTGTGTCTTTGAGTGACTCAACACTTAGTAACTCTTCAGTGAGTTTGAAAGAAGTGTTTATTCCACGTATAAATATCAATAGTTGGGCAGTATCGTGTACATCGGTACTCTCATCCAATGCAAGAGAGTACCACAAAAATTGTTTACTTGCATCTTGAAGTTTATGCATCAAATTGTTACTTATCTTGTCAACACGTCTGACCACAGTTCTCCTTGATAAAGTAATGTTGTCAAATTTGTTTTTTTGTTCTGGACACATAATGTTTGCTGCATCTAGCAAACATTCCTTGATGAACTCGCCATCAGAAAATGGCTTGTTGTGTTTTACAATTCTGTGTGACAGCACCAGACTAGCTTCTGTTGCAGCATCTTGAATTGAAGACTGTTTAGTGAAAACAGTTTGCTGTTTCTCCAAATTTTTCACCAGCTCCAGGCATTTCCTTTTCCTCTCTTCGGTTGTTAAATTGTATCCGAAATCGGAATGTTTTGTTTGGTAGTGTCTTTTTAAATTGTACTCCTTGAAGACAGCCACTGACTCATGACACAACAAGCAAACTGATTTGCTACCAACTTTTATAAAACAGTACTTAGTTGTCCATTCATCATTAAAAACACGGCATTCATCTTCAATCTTACGTTTTTTAGTGACACTCATTGTTTTAATAAAATTTGTTAGAATTTTACAAATTACAAACTTTAAAAGGAAATGAAACAAAACCTACTTCCGGCTGTGTGAAAATAAAATATTCGGAAAACAAGGAGTAAACTCAGAATAAATTTCAGAAATTTATCAAGACTACTACAACAAATAAATTAATTTGAACATTGTAAATGTGAAAATAATTTATAACAGCAAAAAACTTTGAAAACTTTTGATCACACAGTGAGGGTAAAGACAGACAATGTTAATTTACAGTTAATAAGATGACTGGCGAAGTCTGGAGGTTGGACCCCAAGAGTTGAATCAGTCTCCAACTTAAGTCTTAGAGTTCCGTAGTCGGCCCTGTGGACTTTGGTGTTGGTCGTTCCAAGCAGGACACAACGGTTAATGAAGAAAGGCACGCTCGCTACTCGCTGCAAAACACAGAGCATAGCGCTTAGAACAATTCTTAACTCTTCTATCTTTTTTTGCTTTCTCATCAATCATTCATCTTACAACATGTCTGCAAAAGAATTGATCAGCCCCATACATCCTTCATTCATTGATACAGTATTTATACATATCCATAAGTCAATATAATTCTAATATATCTCAATCGAATAATTCTAACCAAACATGTGAATAATAGTTTAACACAATTTATTTCTAAGTCTAGATCGAATAGACAGCTTACCAAAGCGCATTGACGACTGCCTTTCAAGCTGGACCAGAAATCTCGTACAATGAGTATTATCGCAGTGCCTTGCCATGGGATATGACGGAGTATTTATGGGCTCGGGTTTTGGTGGGTAGGGACTGTCCATCTAGACCTGTTTACATTTGTTTGCTTCAACACAATGTCCTAATCTCCTTGACAGCAGTTACCACACTGGTTCCTTTTTACATTTGTCCACCTCAATATTACGCATCCTATTCGTCCTTGATGGGTTTTCCCCTTCCCCTCTCTATCTCTAGCCAGAAAGTGATTGTAGCAGACTTCCTTGATTGCAATTAGAGAACTGACCAGAGTGCTCTCGCCCTTGACTGTCCATCAAGTGTGACTGCTAACAGTTTGACACGGTATGGTCCTTTCTTTCGTCAGTACAACGTGCGAGTAGTTAAATGTTAGCCCAAATCAATTAGTGACGATTTTGTCCGTCAAGCGTGACTGCGCTAACGGTTTCACATGAAAGGCCCTTTGTTAAATTTCTAATTGCCGTCATAAGGGCCGCATAATATCAGTCCGCGGGCCGCATGCGGCCCGGGGGCCGTAGTTTGCCCACCCCTAGGCTATGACATTCTGTTTGTTGCTTTCAAACACTAATCGACTAAGTACGCATATTTAACTCTACAGAGATTTTAATGCTGGTCTGGTGTGTGTGGTCTGAGGTGTGAAAGGTGTTAATATAGCTGTAGAGCAAGTACAAAGGGTAATAAGAAAAGGTGTCAGATTCATGTTTCTTTTAATTTTTTTAAAATTTAATATTCTTTTGCTCATTTATGTAAGCCACTAACTGGTCATCGAGAATGGAGAATTTATGCTGTTATTTCTGAGCTACAAGTCTTTAGTGATGACAAAAAGTCGTAGCTTGCTCATTCGTAACATGTACTGGAATCGAAATGTTATGAGTTGAATGTGTATACGTAAGACTGTTGTATTCATTTTATACGTTATGAGTTGAATGTGTATATGTAAGACTGTTGTATTCATTTTATACGTTATGAGTTGAATGTGTATACGTAAGACTGTTGTATTCATTTTATACGTTTGGTTTAGTGCCTTATGCGTGTTTTATGTTTAAAAAAAACAATTTTGAACCGAAGGAGAAAAGTTTGATTTGATTAAATTCGATAGACTTTTAAGACCAGCCCGCTCTCTCCTCTGTCATTGAGTAATTACAATGTCGGCATTGTTTTGAAGTGAAAGATTTCTTTTTTTTTCAAAAAGAAATCGCCTTGTTACGAACTGGGCCAACAATACGCACCTTTTGCAATATCAGCTAGAACTATCGTAATAGCCTGTACAAACAATGTGAGAGAGAGTATGATTCATTCTCTCCCTTGACCTTATGCATATCTGCTTACATAAGTCCAGGCTCGATAACTGTTGGCTTCGTTTCCAGATCTGGCAGGTTGTATAGCATGCAGCACTGTGAACTATTCACTCTGACTTTTATTTGACTCGACCTTGTTTTTAGGGCATTATTAGCAGCAAGGGGTAGAGTGGTGCCACTTGGTAAACATTGCTGGCCCTTTCTTGTCTGACATTTTGTCCCTTTGGTAAACCTTGCTAGCATCTTTCACTTCTAACAGAACTTTACGGGTCTCTCTAGTTTCATGGGTTCACTGACACTTTCTCTTGCAACAACTCTGGTAACTTGAGAGAGCATTCCGGTCCCCTCTCCCTTTTTTTTTTGTTTTTTGGTGGACATGAGTGAGCCCTTCTCATGCAGTAAATTGTTTTATGAAAGATGCTTTTGAATATAATTTTAAGGAATATTTGTGTGACGCTAACGACACCCTAGTTAATGCTTATTATTATTATTATTATTATTAATTAATTAATCACCCATAATTAATTAGAAATGATGAGAATATTAATTTATGTTGTTAATAATTCTCCAGAAAACACCACTCGTCTCTCTCACTTGGCGGATATGCAGGCGCTGTTAACATTTTCTCTCTTCCACAAATTAATGACAAACATTTACTGTCATATATTTCCGTATGTGGATAAAATTCTTATCAGTTTGAGAAAATAAATTCGTCTTTTAATCTATATTTAGCGAGCCCCCATCCACCATTCTTCTCCAACATAAGGTTATCAATATGTGTAAGAAATCAATATTAAATCAACAATCAAATATACCTATGGCACATACAATGAAAAGGCTATTTGACATGTATATTTCCATGAACCACATTCAAATAGTTTCAAAGTTTATACAGTCTTATTTCCTAACACAAGATTCAATAAATAAGTGACATTATAAATCACAGGGTAATTTCCTATCAGAGAACAGAAATGGAGTAATGAGATTGTATCAATAATAGCTTGTACATAACCTTGTCTAGACAATTGCCAGAATAGTCTTTCAATAGTCTTCACGCTTTCATAACAAAATCACAAGTTTATTGTCACAAGGGAATTGTCAGATTCACGTGTTTCTTGCATGTTGTAGCCGCTGTTCTCCTGTTAACGCATTAGCTCCCTCAAGCAAAACAACTACGTAGCAATTTCCAGTAACTTCCTTGTACCAGAAATTCCACGATGTAGTCAGCATACTTTGCCACCATATATCACCAGAGTGCCATGTATTTTTTACAACTTACACACTGGATGTAGAGACCTCTCATGTCTACCATGGCCATAGCAGTTTATAAATCAGTAAACCTGGAGATCTAGTAAAAACAAAGAATGGCTTCTTCTTTTTTGTAAAATATTATCAAGGATTAAATGCTAAGTTTCTAGTTTATTCATCTTTAACTCCATTCTTTCTTACATTCAAGTCTCAGCTTACAGTTTCCTGCAACAGTATTTATTAACCTGATACATGCATAAGCATAATAAATACAGCATATCAATTTACGAACATATTCACTAGAATATAAAGTGTGCAGACCCAAAGAAAGAAAAAAGAAGCAAACCAAAAAACTAATTGCAATTTATCTTGACGCTACCTGTCTCTGGACGCCAGTTATGCTTGATGACCAAACTATAGTTTGTTCCTGACTTAAGTGAAGATTGACAACTAGTATAACATTTGTAATTTCATGAACTTTTATTTATTATATTTAGATTGCGGGAGTTTTTATCTTGTTCTTCTTTTCTTTCTTTCTTTTTAAAATAAATAAAATCAGCTGCAGTAAAGTGATTTATTTTCTAATGAAATCCTCATTTGCTTGCCTCTAATTCCCGTGACAATTATAAAACAAGTTCTTTGCATTATATGCATGACTTTGATCTCTTGTTTACTATTTAAAAGTAATATTAAGATCCAGGAACTCATCGCAGTGCATATTTGTGCACATATAGACTCAGCAACAGTGAGCCTGTGCCGACATATATGGTAGCTTTACCAAATCTCAGGTAGGTTCATGACAACTGTTGACTGTTGACACTGCGAAAGGGGCTAGGACAGTGCTCATAAATGGCGCATTTATAAGCTGGTGACAAGGTGTACATTACAAATTGATCAGTGTTAAGTTGTCGACATCCAGCATGGCTAACACAAGACAATTTCGCCAATAAATTCACCCATCACATCACCACCACCACCACCACTACCAAGTGTTAAGCAGGCTTTCAACGGATTACGTTTATGACCGGGTCTAAGCAGAAGTGCCCCCTCTCTAAGGACATGACAGATATTTGGCATGTTTTACTGTTTTATCTCTCGCTTTCTTCTAGTTGATCGAACGATGTTAAACTCACGTGCTAATTGTCGGTGGCACGCAGCAAAAGCGTTGGCCATCTTTGTGCATAATGGTTCATTCTGGAATATTGTTTAATATCGGTGGAAACGTGCTTATATGCTTGTAAATTAATTTATTGACATCGAACACGGTTTCGTTAGACATAAAGTGCTGGAGAATGAAAGCACATTCTTTGAGCAGAGCCTGAAGACAGACGCGTTTATGGCCGATGTAAAGGTTGTCATCGTCTTCGTCATCATCACCATTTTCTCAGATTCCTGCATTTGTGTATCAGTCGATTAGGGCTTTCATTTTTTTAAATATTGTATTCCTTCTTATTTCATTTCTTCTAGCTTTCTTTTTTCTTTTTATTGTTTTGTCTGTTCGTTTATTTGCTTTACTAGTCAAGTAGGCTTTACTCTCCTTGCTCTTAGCTGTATTGTTTGTCATCTAATGATTGTTGTTCGTCTAGATTTTGTTCTTTCTTGCTTCTTTCCTTCGTGTTTTTCTTCACCATCCTGCTCTTCTCGCGCTTGTTTTCTTAGTAGTCTCCTAATAATTTTGTTTAAAAAATATTTCTGTTGTTCTTCTTTCGTTGACATTTTTTTCTTCATATATTTCATTTTTAATATTCTAGTTTTTCTTTGATCTTGTTCTAGTTCTTGTTCTTCTTGCTTTTCTGCTCTTCTTAATTTTGTCAATGATCTATATATGTATTCTGCTCTTTTATTATGTTTTGTTTTTGTTGTAATAGTTTCTGCTTCTTTTTGTTTATTATAAGACATATCGCTATTGTTTTTCGTTATCAACAAATGTAACAAACATTTCTCGTACATTTATTAAAAAAAAAAAAAATCGAGACGTGGGCAAGAGCACGTCCTCAATGAAGTCTTAAGCGCTCCGTACGTAGCAAGGATATGGACAACTAACGCCAAGGCACATACCGAGATAAGAAGAACAATGGGCGATTAATATTGATAAAATATTGGTCTACTGTTTGAGATTGTCTTGGAGTATCATGACATGTACAACACACACACACACACACACACACACACACACACACACACACACACACACACACACACACACACACACACAAATTGATGTCCTGACATGACTCGTCACCACGTGCACACAGACTATCGCGCTGATAGTATATCTTGACCTGAGCCTAGTCAAGTGATCTAGATGGGATATTGTAAGTGTCTATTGTTGCATTGTAGGTCAGCACATTTTTTTCTTTAATCAAACGCATTTTGTTGAGATAATTTCCTCTCTTTCTATCTGCGTCAGTTATTCTAGCATTCTTACGATTTATGTAACATATATTGATTAGTGTTAAACATGCAAAGCTATTATTACTGTTAGTTTTGTCTGTCTGTTTCTTCTGTATGCTTTTCAGTTTAGCAATCTCATTCTTCTCTCTCTCTCTCTCTCTCTCTCTCTCTCTCTCTCTCTCTCTCTCTCTCTCTCTCTCTCTCTCTCTCTCTCTCTCTCTCTCTCTCTCTCTCTCTCTCTCTCCATGTACACACAACACGCTATAACACAAAGCAAACCGAGCAGTCAGGAATACTAACCATTTGATCTTGTAGAAATGATGCATTTTGTGAAATAATTTTTCACTAAGTTTCGATAATTTTACTGCAGTAGCAAACTTCTATTGCTTGATGCGTGCGTGGTCACCATATAATTCTATACCATTTAGTGCTGACACAATGAATCTATAACGCATAGTGCTGATATTGGAACTCTAAAGTGTAGAGCGCTGATATTGTGACTGTATATAATATAGTGCTGACATTGTGAGTCTATACCATGTAGTGCTGATATTGTAATTCTATACCATATAGTGCTGCTATTGTGACTGTACCTCATGCTGATATTGTGACTATACAATATAGTGCTGATATTGTGCTTCTACACTATATACTGCTGATATTGTGAAAATATACCATGGAGTGCTGATAATGGGACTCTATAACCACATAGTGTTGATATTGTAACTCTATCCTGTAGAGTGCTGACATTGTGACTTTATACCACGTAGTGCTGATATTGTAACGTGGTGTGAGCTTTTTTAAGAAAGATTGAAACAATACATGTAAACCCTAACGTGACCAACCATCTGCCCCGTCACACTTCAATGTTATTATCATATTTCACAATATTTGAACATTAAATGTATTGTAAATATTAATAATCACAAAACTCGACTATGAACCCCAAAGTCCAAACTGACACAAAGATGGTGACAGAGAAAAGGAAAACGCACGTACTTGTAAACTTATGGATAGATGAACATTTCATAGAAATAAAGTAATAGTGGCAGAAAGATTGTATAAAATCAAACTGATGTGAATGTGTTCTGATTTCGATTTTGCATATGGATCACTGTATTACACAGAGGAAACAAATGGACGGATGTGTGTGTGTGTGTGTGTGTGTGTGTGTGTGTGTGAAGTGTAGGATGTTGTAAGTGTATGTGAGTGTGAGTTGTACTTTGTTTTTGTGATGTCAAGCGGTTATGAATATGCTGTAATGAATTGTACAAATATGTGTACGTGTTTATATTATGCAAATACTATATGTTTCTGGTGTTAGAACTGAATTATTTTTAAATATGTGTAGAGTGCGAGGTTTAAGTGTGTAATGAGTTTGTTTGTGTGTTGTGCGTACTAGAGGTGTGTCGTGTTGTGTAGGCGTATTTGTAAGTGTGTATCATGGGCTTCTGACAAACAGCAGTTTTAAATACAAAATACAGTTACCTAGTCTGTGAAATATTGCATGTAACCGGAATGCACTTGCGTAGAGTACATGTTGCTAGTGCATATGTCCTTATAATATGTCAGAACAAAGTCGACCGTTGACTTGCAGTGTAATAGGAGTCCTACACGTTTAACCTGCACGCGCAAAATTTAATAAAGAAAACCAATGAAGTGACCTGAAGCTAGGCCTTGAAAATGTTTTTCGGGTCTTCGTTAGATTCCAGACGAGCTTGGACCCACAAAACAATGTAGTGCAAAAGTCCTTATTAGGTCATAACCGATTAGTCACACCTGTAGAGTACAGATATAAAAATGTCATCAAGTGAACGGTTGTAATCTGTAGAGTACAGATATAAAAATGTCATAAAGTAAACGGTTGTAATCTGTAGAAATGCTGTGTTCACAGAACTGTGTCTCAAATGGACACGCGTTTGTCAAGATAGTGTCTTCTCCAGGCAAAAGCAAACATATTCACTTAGCAACATGAAGTGCGCACCGTCGATTTGTTTGACAGGTTTCTTTGTCAATTTTAGGAAATCCGATTACTTTTTGTGAGGTATAATCCCGCTTAAGGGAACACATTTGTGTCGCGTTGGAAAAAAAAATAACTATGGCTGTGCTGTTCTTTTCTATAAAAAGAAACATGTTTGCAAGCGAAATATTTGACTGGTTGAATTGTGTTTGCAGGTGAAATGTTTGACTGGTTGAATTGTGTTTGCAGGTGAAATATTTGACTGGTTGAATTGTGTATCCAGGTAAAATATTTGACTAGTTGAATTGTGTTTGCAGGTGAAATGTTTGACTGGTTGAATTGTGTATCCAAGTAAAATATTTGACTAGTTGAATTGTGTTTGCAGGTGAAATGTTTGACCGTATGAAATGTTCCCCATCCTTTTAAATTAAGAAATGTGATTGCATTTCAAGTGAAATATTGCACTGGCTTTAATGTTCCTTCCTGTTTGAATAATTGCTTTGCAATATTTTAGTGGCTCTTTATCATTGTACACATTTAAAATAAAAACGTATTTTTAACATTGCGGATGCCACAGGAAATTTAAAAGTGTTTTCCCCGTGACGTGAATTACTGCTGCATGGGCACTTTTACAAAGGCATTCGAAGCCTTTATCTCAGATAACGCACCTTGAGGTCAACTGGTGCTCTAATCCGACATCACCTTTGTGAAAGTAGCTCGTTTGTAAAATAATCTTAGGTGCGTGACTCGACCGGGTTGTGCCATTTTGTCACGCACGAAGGGCCTTAACCACATCCAATACATAATTATGCCTGATGTCTTCGACCTTGTCCTTAAACTTTTGCTTGGTGGTGGTGCAATTTTGTGAAGGTGTGCGAGAGCCCACTCTTGGATTTTCACGTCATACTTTTCGTTTAAATAGTACCTTCTTTGATTCCCGTCTCTAGATGTAGATCTGGAAACAGCTGCGATGCTGAGATAAGGCCCAGTGGCCCAGTGGGCGAGGTCAGAGATTAATTTCCTAAAGAGTAGTGAATGAATTATCCGACAAATAGAAATACATGCCCGTCAGAGCCCCGCCAAATAGCGGAATCCACAACCTACTCTGACCATATGTCGTAGTTTTTAAAAGCAATCTGCGATTTATGTGAATGGATCCATTTTTGTTAATGATATCACTTCAAAGTTTTGTGTGTATGTGGTGTGCATATGTATTGTATACGTATATACTGTGCATTGGTTTTATATATATATATGGATTTGTGTGTGTGTGTGTGTGTGTGTGTGTGTGTGTGTGTGTGTGTGTGTGTGTGTGTGTGTGTGTGTGTTGGTGGGGAATAATTGAGGGAGGGAGTTTCTACTAACTCGATTTCTTTGTGTCATTGAGAGATTTACGCATGAAACCAGAGGACTCCAACCAGTATTGATTTCTAAGAACTCTTTCCCCTCTTTTTCTTTCAACATTAGATTGACAAAGATTGTTAAATAAATCCCCTGTAAAGGAGCAGCAGCCAAAAGATATTCCATCTCTATAGAAAAGAAGGGGGATAATTTTGTACACTACATTACCCTGTTTATTTCACATAGTCCATGCATAATTTGTAGGTTCCTTTCTGTTCTCTCAGCAGCTATGCTTAATATGCAGGTATGTATGAGTGTGTGTGTGTGTGTGTGTGTGTGTGTGTGTGTGTGTGTGTGTGTGTGTGTGTGTGTTATCACGAATTCTATCATGTTGTCGAAGACTGAATGATCACTGTCGTCCGCATTTCGGGAAAGTCGGATTGCCATTCCTGATAAATGATTGAGTGTTGCTCGGAGTGTTTTATGGATTTACTAGCTGGTTGCCAGGTGATGGCAAAATGGAGTGCACCGTATACGGAGGAGTAGAAACAAGTAAAGAACAGCATAAACCAGGTCAAGTGTTGTTGACTAGTGACCAAAAGAAAGAGTTAGGGTTCACATGTACTAGTTTCTGCATTGGTTACTTTTACTTTCACGTATGTGTACACTAGAATTATTGGACAGCCTAGCATCCAACAGAATGCTTCTCACGTGTCACATGAATGTATATTTGAATTCGTGGGCCGCCTAGCATCCAACAGAATGCAGGTCAAGTGTCACATGAATGTACATTTACTTATGACCTGGCATCCTATAAAATTTTTAGTTGTGCCTCAAAGTATTGTTCATAAATAAACTTTGAACTTTTGAAGCATATATACGAAGAAAATTGTTACGCAGCGAAGATATACTGATTATGGTCAGTCAGTGAGCGTCACTTAAGTGTATTTACAACAGGAGTTTCATGCAGTATACACAGACCACGTGACCGCAGTTTTATTAATATTTTACGTATAATGCGTAGAGTCGTACTAGGCAAAGAAAATCTGATACATGCCCACCGTCGCAATAAAAACCCTAAAACAAACATTTAAACTAATAGCAACCCCAAAACAAACATTTAAACCAATAGCAACCCCAAAACCTACATTTAAACCAATAACCCCAAAACAAACATTTAAACCAATAACAACCCCAAAACAAACATTTAAACCAATAACAACTCCACAACATTCAGAATAAAAGTATCTCCTGCGGGCGTCATAATTTTTATCCTGTGGATGAAAACTCTCTAATTATATATAATGTGTAAACCATACCTAACGGCAGTGTGAACTTAATATTAACGCTTGCGTCCTTGATCATGACTGGAGCTTCTATTGCTTAATCCAGTCTTATCTCTTGCAATGATTTAAAGCAACATCTCAGCTCGAGGTTTTCCACTAATGGTGTGGGGTGTGTATTTGAGATTATTACATAGACATCGAATTAATTGATGTTGAAACCCGTCGTTTTGAAAAAAAAATCATTTCGCTTTCACTTAAATATTTATTTAGAACTTGCGTGGACACTCGTTCATAGTGGATTTGTAGTGGATAATCAATCCCCAAAGTGGAAATTCTTATTTTTTTAAAAAATAAATAATTAGCAAAACATTTGCAGGCAGGCAATAATTAATGAGCTTTTTGCAGTTAGTAACGACGAGGGATTGCAAAATGTGCTGTGCCGAATTATGCGCCCTTATCTCGGTGACGTAATACACACGTTTTAATATTTCAGCTGTTCGGCTTCTACTTTATATTTACTCTGATATCCTTTGTTGCAGGTCTACTGTTCTACTTCATATTTACTCCGATATCCTTTGTTGCACGTCTACTGTTCTACTTCATATTTACTCCGATATCCTTTTTTGCAGGTCTATTCTTCCGCGGCAGACAGATTGAAGTGATCAGAAGTGAGGCTATAAGATCACCTCCAGACTTTGCATTACGTCATTGTGCTATTTCTTTAATCTCAAGATGGGGTCAGTCACCTCAGAGCACATACTATAACTCATGTTCTCTATGATCTAATTTAATACACTTATGTGCCTTTCATTCTTCCCTTTAAACGCCATAGTATGCAAGCAAGCAAGCAGACTTTAATGAACTAAATTTATTTCCTTTTAAAATACAGTTTTATATAAATTACTCTTCACTAAATATTTCGAATCACTACTTCACGCACAAATTTAACTATGGCGGACACACAAAAGAACATATCTGCCGTACAGAAAAACGGCAAAGATAGAACCTCGGTCAAGGGCAAAGACGAGGTCAAAGGCACAATTGAGGTCAAAGACGCAGTATATGTCAAGGATGACGATGCTGAGAGTATCGTGGTGGAGCTCCCTCAGGCTCCTGACGGTGGGTGGGGATGGGTGATCGTTCTGGCTTCCGTCCTGGCGAACGTCATTGTGGACGGCATTACGTACACCTTTGGAATCTTTTTGCCGTATTTTGAGGAGAGTTTCCACCAGCCCAAAAGTACCATTGCCCTAGCAGGGTCCCTTCAGGTTGGAACATATCTTTGTGCAGGTAAGAGAGTTCGTGCTTAAGTTTTTTTTTTTTTTTTTAGTTCGAGAGTAGACATTTAACTATGCATTTGCCTATTAAATAAATAACGCAATATATATTTCTATATACTCTCTTCTCTCCTAGTCTTAGTTTGGACGCTTCGTGCAGTAGTTATTTTTTTTTAGGAGATATTGTTTTTACAATATGTCGATTTATATGCACTGCGAAATTTGTTGACGTTAGTGTTCTACAAGCTCACTTACAAATTCAGACATGAGTGGTCTAGTTATTATTTTTTAAATCCGTAATTAAATGTAGCGTATGAGTCGGCGGTTTCTCAGCTTTTTCAATTTTCCAAGTTTAAGTAAACGAAAGATAAACAGAACAACATTAAATGAGCTGTCAAACTTGAAACTTGCATTTATCCGTGTACATTTCTGTATCCGTTTTGAAGGTCCAATAGTTAGCGGGCTTACAAATCGATTTGGGTGTAAGCGAGTGACAATTGCCGGGAGTTTGATCGCCACTTTCGCCTTCGTCATCAGCATCTATTCTCCGTCTGTGAACATCCTTATCTTGACGTATGGCATCATCGGAGGTTGGTAACGAAGATTTTGGAGGCTTGGTTCCCCTCCCATTTTTCTTCTTTGTTTATTTCTTTTTGCTTCCATTTTGTTTCATTCATCAATTTTCTGTGGTTTTTTTTATTTCTTGTGAATAGTTCATTGATACTTTTCTTTCTGCCCGTCTTTTTCGTTTTCTTCCTTTTTATTTGTTTTTCTGCCTCGCATACGATGCTCCCGCCCGGTGAGTGTTATTAAGTATATACTGGTATCTATCTATCTATCTATCTATCTATCTATCTATCTATCTATCTATCTATCTATCTATCTATCTATCTATCTATCTATCTATCTATCTATCTATCTGTCTATCAATCTGTCTGTCTATCTATCTATCTATCAATCTGTCTATCTATCTATCTATCTATCAATCTGTCTGTCTATCTATCTATCTATCTGTCTATCCCCACCCATCCCCATCCATCCATTCATCCATCCACTTGTCCGTCTGTCTGTCTGTCTGTCGATTTATTTATCAATCAATCTATCTATCTATCTATCTATCTATCTATCTATCTATCTATCTATCTATCTATCTATCTATCTATCTTAATTTCTTCAAAATGCCTCTTTATAATTATATGCGATTGGTTTTCTCTCTGTCAGGTTATTTTTCTGTCGCTCAGTCGGATCATTGTTTATTGCGTCACTTAACCTACATTCCATTTAACGAACCTGTAGGACAAGTTGACCCAACCTACATTCCATTTAACGAATCTGTAGGACAAGTTGACCCAACCTACATTCCATTTAATGAATCTGTAGTCATGGTGACCCAACCTACATTCCATTTAACGTATCTGTAACACTCGTTGACCTATTCTACATTCCATTTAGCGAATCTGTAGGGCAATTTGACCTAACCTACATTCCATTTAACGAATCTGTAGGACAAGTTGACCTAACCTACATCCCCATTTAACGAATCTGTAGGACAAGTTGACCTAACCTACATTCGTTTAACGAATCTGTAGGACAAGTTGACCTAAACTACATTTCATTTAACGAATCTGTAGGACAAATCGACCTAACCTACATTCCATTTAACGAATCTGTGGGACAAATTGAGCTAACCTACATTCCATTTAAAGAATCTGTAGGACAAGTTGACTATCTAAATAAATCATGTTGCCCTTTGTATTGAGCTTGTTTTCTTTCTTGTTTGCTATTTTGGAATAGCCAAAATGTTCTTAATTTTAAGTTTTATTTAAAAGAACAAATTGGAGAATATATCTTTCTAATTTAATGAATCGACGTGGTTTTGAAAATTCATCTTCTTTAGTGTCTCCTAAGTCTCAAGAAATATAGTTTACATACAAATGTCTCTTTGTGACTTTTATGTCAATTTAGTTATTAAATATCTCTTTACCTAACAAGATGAATACTTTTATCTTTCTTTCCTCTCGACTTTGTATTACTATTGTTCTGCTTTTCATTTCACAGGCTTCGGTTTTGGTATGATGTACCTTCCTGCTATCGTGATTGTCGGCTACTACTTCGATAAGCGAAGAGCGCTGGCTACCGGCATAGCTGTGTGCGGCTCAGGCATCGGAATGTTTATCATGGCGCCGCTGTCCGATTTCTTGCTGCAGCAGTACGACTGGCGGGGAGCCCTGCTAATCATTGCAGGGATTGTGCTTAATGGTGCCGTCTGCGGAATGCTCATGAGACCCTCGCCTAATATGGAGGTCAGCGTCAGGAGCGAACATGAAATGACGAGAAGTTTACCCATTGGTGTAACCACACACAAACATAATGCCTTGTAAACATACCCAATAATTGCTTTGTAACCACACACAGACATAATACTCAATAATGGCTTTGCAATTGTACACATCATAAGCTCTTGCAACACACAAGACATAAAGAAGGCACACACACAAACCTAATGTTGTGTAAACATACACATACAATACAATGCTCTGCAAGTACACACACACACACACACACACACACACACACACACACACACACACACACACACACACACACACACACACACACACACAAACCCTAGTGCTGACCTAACGTAACGCTTTGAAAATAACCGTGTACAAGTCTAATGCTGTGCAAGCACAGACAAATGTACTTTTTTGCAAACCAACACACAAGATCGTAAGGCTTGCAAACACACGCGCACAAAAGTAATGTTTTGCAAACACATAATCCTAATGCGCTGCAAGCACAATCCAAGATAGTGCTTTACAAACTCACAATCGAATGATGATTTGCAAACCTACACACATAAGCGTAGTGCTTTTCACACAAATGCACGTAATTCTAATGCTTTTTGCAAGTACACTTAATCAAAATGCTTACAAACGCACATAATCATGATGATTTGCAAACAAAGTCTAAGAATATAATGCTTTTACGGAAACCTCAACCATAATATTTTACAAACTCACATAAAAATAACGATTAACAAAACACACACAATGCTTTGCAGACTGATGATTTACAAATATGCTTTGTAAACACACAAGAGGACTACACTTTGCTAATTTACGCAACTATTATGCTTTGCAAACACACAAATAAAACGGATTGCAAGACATAATGCTTGGCAATCATCCACGAATATATTAGGGGTAAACTCGCTTATTTTCCTGTATGTGGTTTGTCTGGGATGTGGATACGGATTGCAGTCCTTCCATACACTTAAATAACATATACCAGCATTCTAAGGTGTCAAGGTAGTGTGTTCGTGTACCTTTATGTTTTAAATTTACATTATTTCATTTATTATACTTCACGAATGCTTCTGAACAGCACACGATTGTGACAACTAGGTTACACGTTTGCGCTAAAGGAATGAATGCCTGTGGAAATCAATTGTATGTGGCAACTGTGTTGATGTACATTGAACTGTACAATTCCTTTCTACTTCCAGACAGTGCGCTAATTAATGGGTTCTTAATTGCAGATCGGGAAAGGAAAAGCTAAATCGCAGACATCGAATGGAACTGCCAAAGAAAGCAAGCCTCTAATAGAGACACCCGAGTCTAAATCAGGGAAGAAGAAAGCCTCGGCCCCTGAATCCCAGAATGGAACCGAACAGGGAGAGAGTAAGTTCAATTTCTCTTCCGTTCCCAATATCGTGTACTCTTCGGCTCGCTCGTCGGCTGACCGGAACAGCGAGTTGTCTGACCTCTCTCCGATGTCTAGGGCGCGGTCAAATACCCTGGACAATGCAGGCAGGTTAGTCTAAAGTGCAACATAGTATTCTATTCTACCTGACCAGCTTTTCGTGTGTATGTTTTTCAAGTGAGACAATTTATTTCTGTGATTGTTCGTAGGTGAGGTTTGTGCTAAAGGGTGTTTATCGTATTGGTGATTAATGCATTTGTGTGATTGTGTGTGTTTGTATAAGTGCACTTGTAACATCATTGGCGTATTATATGTGTGCACGTGTGTGACTATATGTGTATTTGTATGAGTACACATGTATGCTATATGCGTAGTTGTATGAGTGCACATATACTGTATTGTGTAACACATGTATGTTATTTGTGTATTTGTAGACGTGCATATGTATGGTATTTGTATGAGTACACATGTATGATATTTGCATGAATACAAATGTATGGTATTTCTGTATTTGTATGAGTACACATGTATGGTATTTCTGTATTTGTATGAGTACACATGTATGGTATTTGCATGAGTACACATGATTGGTATTTGTATGAGTACACATGTATGGTATTTGCATGAGTACACATGATTGGTATTTGTATGAGTACACATGTATGGTATTTCTGTATTTGTATGAGTACACATGTATAGTATTTGCATGAGTACACATGTATGGTATTTGTATGAGTATACATGTATGGTATTTTTATTACACATGCATGTTATTTGTATTACACATGTATGGTATTTGTATGAGTACACATGTATGGTATTTCTGTATTTGTATGAGTACGCATGTATGGTATTTTTATGGGTACAAATGCATGTTATTTATATGAGTAAACATGTATGGTATTTGTATGAGTACACGTTTATGGTATTTGTGTATTTGATTGAGTACATATGTATGCATCTGTGTCTCTGAAGTATGCGATTATGTGCGTGTATATGTGCGTGCTTTGGGCGTGAATTTGTGCGTGCGTGCGTGCGTGCGTGCGTGCGTGCGCGCGCGCGCGCGCGTGTGTGTGTGTGTGTGTGTGTGTGTGTGTGTATGTGTGTGTGTGTGTACAGGTGTTTACATTTGCGAATTAAGGTTTGTATGTCCGTGTATACATTATGTTTAAGTATGTGCGTGTTCGTACGTGTATTCCTGTATTTGCGTGTTTCTGTCAGCATTTATTTTGGTAAATGTATTTGCTTATGTGATTGCGTAAATATCATGTCTGACTTTAAGATGGCAGCACATTATACCTAATAACTACACATGCACCTCATATTGTAATTTGCTATCATAATAATATTGATAATATTGTAATTGGCCACTATAAATATGTTAATTTGTCAATATATGTATATAGTTTGCCATATGCTTAGTGCCACTGCAAGGAAGCATAATACAGTGGGTGATCGGTATTCATGTACTCTCATAACCGATTTTTCTCCCTCTCACACCCCCATACACCCTTCAGTCTATCGTCTTTGTTTATCATCTGTTACAAATCTCATTTAGAACTAGAAGAGAAATAGAGCGTTTAATGTTTCACGCAAGAGCCCCTCAATTAGAATTCCTTTTGTGTTTATAAACAACACCATTTTGAAAAGAGCAACATATTTATTTGGCAACCCATTTATGTTTTGTACGTGAATGGCAAAAAAGGGATGTCTTCACTTATATTCCCCCTACCACCACTCTTTGACTAGAGTTCGTCAACGTCACGTTTTACCTGAAGAGACCATCCCATCGTCCACGCCGCCCTCAAGAGCCCCCATTGGTCTGAGCTACATCGGCCTGTCTGATGCCAGCATCAACAAGCTAAGGGAGAAGACCCACCTGAATGTCTCGCGTCGTGACATCATGGTTAGTGGCAGCGTCCTGCACATTTCCCAGCACAGCCTGCACCAGGCGCACATCCGCAGCATCACCAGCATCAAGAGCGAGTACTCTACCAAGTCCACGGTCGAGAGAGTTCTCTGCAGCTGTTTGCCAGAATCACTGCGCGACACCTTGCTTCAGATGCTTGACGTGTCTATCATGAAGGACAAGGCGTACGTCTTCATCCTGATCGGGAACGTCTGCGCGATGTTGGGGTTTTATGTCCCCTTCGTCTTCATACCTGAACGTGCTCTAGGCTTGGGCATTTCTAAGGAGAAAGCCGCCATTTTGCTTTCAATTATTGGTAAGTGGGTTATGTGCTTGGGTTGTAGATGAATGTGTTCTATATTTAAACCAAACAAGTTTATTATTATTTTGGGTGTGTATATTAAAACGGTTCCTGGTAGGAAGAGATTTTAGGTCGAAAAATGAATTTATATTTGGAGATGTACAGCTCTCCCATTATATGTAGCGTTTGTATCTATGTGTATGTTTAGGTGTGTCTGGCTGTGTGCATTCTGAGTTTTTTTGTATTTATGTGTGTGTATTCGTGTGTGTGGTTGTGTATGTTTGTGTGTACAAGTATACTCAAGTGGATTGATGGTAGAGGCAATTGTGTTTGTGTATGTTTATAAAAGAAAATATACATCCGGTGACTGTAGCTATGACTGTCACTGTGAGTGTACGACTGTAGCTATGACTGTCACTCTGAGTGTACGACTGTATCTATGACTGTCACTGCGAGTATACGAGTGTAGCTATGACTGTCACTCCAAGACTGTAGCTATTACTGTCATTATTGTCACATTAATATCTTGCTGTATGTAGCACACTTTCAAAAGAATAACTTTGGATGCACTTAATGGTAATTAAGTATTAAAACCTAAAACGACTGATGCATGAAAATAGCACAACAAAACATACATGTACATCATGATATAAATAAGCTAATTTCAAGCAGCAGAAACCTACAGACCTCAACATTGTACTAACAGAAATATCTGATCAGGGTAAATGTATGTTTACAACAGCAATTAAGGAATTATATGATCATGACTGAACAGCATTTGTGGATTTTCATGCATTCTGTTAGAGTCTAAAACAATAAATTTTCTTTTGGGCTGATAGCTCCTGATGTAAACTGCTCATAGATTGTCATAATCGTGACGTGAAGGATTACTTTAGAAAAATGATTAATTGGAGACAGAAATACTTACACAACTGGAAACTTTACCTGTTTATTGTTTTAATTACTTTCTGTCCCCCCAAAAAAAATATAATTACAGTAATTTATTTTGTTTAATGAACCTTTGCACCAAACTTTCTTTCTTCAAGGAATCACAAACACAGTGGGTCGTGTGTTAACGGGAGTCCTGGCCAACCTGAACAAAATTGACTCGCTCATAATCAACAACATTGCCATGCTGATTTGTGGCCTGTCCACAATACTATGTCCATTCTGCAATAGTTTTGAGCTGCTATGTTTTGTATCTGCAGTCTTTGGGCTTTGTGTTGGTAAGCATCAACTTTGTGTTGGTGAACATTCATTTTGTAGTGGTAAGGATTGATTTTGTGTTGATAAGGATTGCCTTTTGTTGGCAAAGAATGGCATTGGTGTTGGTAAGGACTGATTTGACATATTAAGGATTGGCCTAAGGTTGGGTAAGGATTGGCTTTGTGTTTGTGGCAGATTGTTAATTATGTGTGATTGCAAGAGGAGTAAATAAAGACAAAAATGTAATATTGGTTAATTATCCTGGAAACTAACTCGAATTCACAGACATGAACTTCACAAATAATCAAACAGAGGCAAGGACACACCACGAAGAGGACATGTCACAAACCGTCTAATCTTATGGAAACGTAAAATTTAATAACTAGCTTGGAGCACCCAGATTCCCTTGGGGGGATGCTATCCCTATCACTAGTACACGTATAACGTAATGGGATGATACACAGAAAGTCAGAATTGAAAGTTTTAACAAATAAATATTCAAAGTTAACAAGAAGGAAAAGGACGAAAATAAAATATGTCATCACCTTAAGCGTTCCTTGTGCCCAGAGTATCAATGCTAGATAAAATGTTTTAGTAGAGCAATGGTTGGTAAAGCAAAGGCAGTGTCTTTCAAAACTTTCTCTTTTGACTTAACTGGACCAGAGGAGTATCAATCTTCAAGCTTGAGAACAGTGCCAGTGGCTCTGTCCCCTGGAGCTTGTGAATGAAATGCAATTTAACATCTTTGATGCAGACCATCAAACCACAGGTAATATTACAGTTCAGACAATGGTCTTTTTTTTCAGCTGGGCCGATCAACATATAGCAGTTATGTAAGCAGCTTGGTTTTCAAGGCCACATAAAGACCCAGATGGAGATAAAACAATGATGTATCTACTTTTATTCGTTGTTTATAATAGTGCCAAAAACAAGTCTTCAGACTTATAATTATTTTACTATATTACTGTACTCTCTGTAAGAAATGCTTGGTGTGTTGAAGGCAGTCTAATTTAATTTTCCCTAATGCACCTCTTTAAGCATTTTTTAAGCTGTTGACAGTTGATTAGATGAAATGGATGATGATGATGATGATGATGATGATGATGATGATGATGGTGTGTGTGTGTGTGTGTGTGTGTGTGTGTGTGTGTGTGTGTGTGTGTGTGTGTGTGTGTGTGTGTGTGTGCACGCGCATAGACTCTTACAGTATGATGTCACTTGCTTGCACTTCTCGATGAAAAAAAACATGAAAATAGATTTTAAAATAGCATTTCCTTGGCGCACTAAAAGTTTTCCTTTATGATTTGATAGTTTTGCTATTTTCACATCAGTTATGAAATATAAATACATTTTTTTTTGTATGTTGTTCTAGCGGCTTTTATCTCACTTAGCTCCATCCTCCTGTGTGAGATGCTAGGAGTGGAACAGCTGACCAACGCCTTTGGGTTTCTCACTCTTGCTCGTGGTATATCGTCGTGTGCTGGCTCTCCCTTAGCTGGTGAGTTCACTCCCTTTCACTCTGTAGACATCCTCTCAGTGGAATATTATTGTACACTCTGCCTTGTCTATGCAAGTTCTAAATACCAGTTTTACAGCAGACACACAACATCCCCTGCTGTTAGATCAGTGGTCAGAAGTTATGTGCAGCAGAACTAAAAAGTGTGCCTCTAGCTTATCTTTCCAAGGGAAGCAATCTACTTTGACATTTCCATGTCTATGTCTAAGAACCTAATAATATGCAACAGAAATGTGGAACATGTATTCTGCGCGAGATGTAATTTCAGAATATATTATTTTGAGTACTGTATTAAAAGTTTTCCTCAACATGATTTGAATCTTGTCTTTGGAAAAAAGACCAGGGCAATGTATACCTAGATCTCTCAACCATCATTAATATTTTTTTTAAAAATAGTAAATAGTAAAAGATACTGCTACCTTTCTATCCATTCAGTACACCCGTCCTCAAAATGGCAAAATGATTTTTGTGCTTTATCACTTGAAATGAATAGAAAACTAATTGAGAAACTTTCTTTCGCTACAGGGGCGATCATCGATGCTACTAAAAATATAGACCTGGCTTTCTATGCTGGGGGCGCCATGATTGTTCTTGGCTCACTTTTCCACTTTATGCTCAATACGCCGTGCTTCCGCGACAGGAGAACGAACGAATCCAAGAGGGACACAGAGATGGATGTCGTGAAACTCGAGTCATAACAATGTAATTTTGTACATTTATATACATTTTATACTCCAAGACATTTAAGAAGCATTTTTGTTTAAATAGACTATTTCCTAGAGGAATTTTTGTATTTTGTAGCACAGTAATTTGCCGCGAACTTGACAGTTGATTTCGTCCTAACAATAACGATAAGGGAATGAAATATTACGTGTGTACTAAAATGATGCCGCGTTCTGCATTTCTGGTGATACATGCAATTAACGCAGTCTGGAACCTGGGGCGATTTTAAAAAAATAACCTCAAGAATTGATTAGTTTAAGAAATCATTTTGCTTGTTAAATTTATTGCATCTGTCTTGCATTTTCCAAGAATACTTTTACGAGAAGCTGATGAGCTGAAATCCCAAACTGATCTCATGCATCAGTACACTTTATCTGCGTGTCATGCTTGATTCTCTACGGTGTGCATATGGTGTGTGTGTGTGTGTGCGTGCGTGCGTGCGTGCGTGCGTGTTAAGGTGTTGATGTGTGTATATATATGGACTATAAATGACGTCCATATTTTTGTTTGCGGTGAGTATGTCTGTATATATGGAACATATATGATTGTATGTTTGTGTTGTGTATTTGTATATATGGTGTGCACATGAGCGTATGCGTAAGGTGTTGATAAGGTTCACAAGTGTGTGTGTGTGTGTGTGTGTGTGTGTGTGTGTGTGTGTGTGTGTGTGTGTGTGTGTGTGTGTGTGTGTTGTGTGCATACACGCGCTTGAAATTCCAGCGTGTTTTTGTCTGGTATTTGGTCAATTCTCAAAGCACACCAAAGTCGTCCTTATCGTTGGAACGTTAAATAATAGGTATCATTAAAACAGTAAATAATAAATAATATTGAGTTCATTTCTTAAAATTCACTCCTGCTCTATTTAAACTTCTTCATATTTAGTGGGGTACTGTGAAAGAAGTAAACTATAGCCCTTTAAATAAACAAATAATTATAATGAAAGCAATAATGATAAAGAAAACAATAATGGCAAGGAAAGTCATAAACATAATGGAAAAATAGAATAAAAACCAGTCTTATGATGCATCGAGTGGTCAATTTCAATTTTACTTTTCTTTTAAAATATATGTAGGAAATGAGTTAAAATGAAATTTTATTTTATTTATTTTATTTTAGCGATATAAGCACAATGATTTATTTGATCATTCATTAAGTAGCTAAGTGCCAATGACATCTAATCCTCTCACCGTAACTTACATCAACTTCAAATGAAGCGTAATCATTAACAATCTTCACTTGCTGTCAGGTTACCCGTGACAAAACTGTCGTAAGCTAATTGTATTATGCATTATACATATACAAAATTATGTACACTCCACGACAAAGTCATGACTTACGAAAGAGAAAAACACAGTAACCATTCCTGTCAAGAGATTTCACTTTATGTTAAAATATGCATATTTCTATATTAACTTTAATAAATGCCAGGAAAGCAGATGTCTTTGGTGTGTCATCCCGAACTTTGACCTTATGAAATTTACAATGAAAGGCAATAAGTCAAACTAACACGAAGACACACATACATACATACATATATAAAAGCACACATACTTACACAGTTTGGTTTTTAAAATTATACATTCGTGACCTATTTTTTGGACCTTTCCGAGAATTAACATTTTGCGAACAGAAAGAAAATGAAATCACCACATGAAAACCTCAAAGCATCAATGCATTATCCGCGTTGCCATAATTCAAATATTCACGTAAGCTTTAATAGACAAGTAAGGCAAGTTATCGAAATTATATCGACTGTAAATTTGCCTTTGATGATTCTTAATCTTGTGAGTATTCTTTCGTTTAAACTGTCATTTATAACGATGCAGACACACTTTAAAAGAAAGAAAAGGGAAAGGAAGGAATTATATACAATTTGAAGAATTATATAAAGAATAAAAATAAGTAAGAGAAAAATCGAAATAACAAAAATGGAGAAAAATAGCGAAAGATAATATGAAAGAAATGAAAAATAAATAAAGGAAATCAAATGAATTCCCATGACAAATTATTTACCTGTTCTCCCATATCAGTGCTAAATAGATGCTATTTCATGTTTTCATGTTCGTCCTTCAGATATGTCATCCATTCGTTTGCAAAAGCATCATTCGTCTGGGTCGTTGCAATCGATTTTCCTTCATCTCCCTAGGGGAGCTAATGCTGCACTATTGGTGACACTACTCACTTTGATTAAGTAAACATATTTTTTTACTCCTGTATCAGATTTCAAACGACAGTTCGAGTGAGCTCATGTTCCAAACATTTTTTTTCAATTCTGAACGTTGTTCTAACCCAAGAGTGCTTGCTCAGTATTTCGGTAGATGGCGCCTTCATACGAATGGAGTGTCGTTGTTCGAAGGATCTGTCTGTTGTAGGCTTGTAGTGAGCGCGCTGACGCACGCAACATACTCGAACCTGTAGCAGATGTGTCAGTCGTCGATGGCAGTGACGTAATACCAGCCTTTTAATTTATGGAAATACGCCGAAAGTATTTTTTTAAAAACTGACTGTTCACAAGTGTCTTTCAAGAAGTCTTTCAAGTGCGCGCAGTTCTGGGAGGAGATTGTATGCGTGCTCATATCATTAAGAAATACAATATTTACAATTTTTTTCTTCAAGTTTCTTCTCTCTTTTTTTTCTTTCTTTCTTTTTTTTCTTTTTTTTTTTTTTTTTTTTTTTGGGGGGGGGGGGGGGGCGAGAAGCAGACTGGCTAAGAAAATGTGTTTTCAGATTTTGATCTAACAAAATGCCAATTATTTTACCAGCAACCTGAACAGGCAGGATCAGCTTAGGAATAGTAAAGAAAGAATCTTGCTTCATCTTAGATCCATGACTTAAAGGTAATTTTGTAAGCTAGATCCCGATCTCCTGGGATAAGTTACCGCTGGAAGCTCAAATCAAATACCATGACTTGGTGTCAAAATTAAATTAAAAAACAAAATTAAAAAAATAATGAATCGATTTAGTTCGCGAAATGTGATTGAATATAAATATGTACTATGAAGATGTTCGTTTATTTAATTATAAATCATTTTATGCGCCGGTCGTTGTCAAATAAATTCAAGGTAAATGTATTGTCATTATAAATGACGTTCAGTTCTATCATTTATTTATCAGCAAGCAATCTGTGGTCTTCTAATATAACTATGATGATGATTTTGGTGATATTTAATTTTAATAGTTGTTCTTGTGTTTTGGCTTATACGATATAGATAGTATGTTTTATTAATCTTCAAACATACTTCTCATCAGTGTCAATAGCATTTTTTTTATCTCCCCTTGTGTTCTCTCTTTCACACTAGTATCAGCTTTGTGGCTTTCCCTATGTTTGATTGCTGTTTTATCTTTAATTGTATTTTGTTCATTTCTCCTTGAATAATATAATCTATACCAGAAGAATATATTTTATTCTTTATATGCATTTACAGGCATTGTATGTTTCAGTAGTTTATGTTTATTGCTTTTAGAAATATAAGGCAGCTTCGCATTTGCCTTTCCCTTTGAATACTTTAAATACATCATATTATGAAAGCCACTTTTCCTTCAACTTTCACCTGTATAACTTTCAGCATACTTTCCTTTATAGTTCTTTTGTTGACTACTATAAAAGTTCGTGTATGTTTGTGTGTATGTGTGTGTGTGCGCGCGCGCGTCAGTGTGCGTATATGTGTGCATGTTTGCGTGATAATATGTGTGTGGTTTTGGACGAGTACATGTACACGGTCGTATTTTGCTTTTGTTATTTGCCATTCTTGACCTGCTCGAAGTTTTCCTGTTTATGACGTAACCTATTCCATCAAACGTATAGTTGTACTGCAAGTAATGTTTCGTTCTGCCGAACACGTTTTAGCCTTAGAGTAGACATGTTTACTTAGAATGAAGACTTAATTTTTAAAGTACGTTTATGATGGATATATATTTTTCTTTTAATTTTGCATGTCGTCATGCATTAAAACATATTATAAAATATAATTAAAACAATATGAATTAATACATTTTTCACACGAAGGTATATTTGTAATGATTAATATAATTGACAATTTATCTTTCATAAACGCGAACATTTCTTTCCACGTCTATTACAAAATATAAAAAGTGAGATTCAAAAATGTCATAAACGCGACGACGCAAATGTTTGTATTCACATTTAAAATGTCTGATGTGTGATAAAATGTTAATAAAGTTCAAACAGACTAATGTTTTCTGGAAACGTAGACTTGTGTTTGTTTTGCTTTAAAAAAATAAATATTTAAAGAAACGAATGACTGATGAATGGCCCACAGTGTATGCTTGGTTTTATGGTCAGAATTGACTTTCCACCTCTGGGCATGTCCTAATATTCACTCTCGCTTTCTTCCTCTCCCGCTCGCACGAATACATGCATGTACACATTTATATACATAAACATATAGAGTGTAACTGAAATACTTTCCTCATTTCATTTTGATTGCGACCTCGCTTTAAAGTCATTAAAGAAATGGCATGGACTTTAAGAAGTTTGTCCACGGAGGAGAGCAGCTATCTATCTAACTATCTATCAATCTATCTATTCATCTCTGACACAACTCCACCCTAGCTATTGGTTATGATTATTATTATTTAATCATCTATAACTAATTAAAGTGATATTATGTTATGCTATTAATAATTTTCCAGAGACATCATCGTCTCTCTCAATTGTTGATTATTCGGGCGCTGTAAACATTTTCTCTCTTCCACAACACTAAAGATATACATTTACCGTCATACAATATTTCCGTAGGTGGAAAACGTCTTAGCAAAGGAGAAGATACATCCATCTTTTAATCTATAGCTAGTGAGCTCCCACCCACAAACTATCTCTCCAACATATTGTTATCAATACGTGTAAGAAGGTCAGTACATTTAACAATAAATTTATTAAATCAACAATGAAATATACAATATATGAATATAATCAAAAGAGCATTAACATTCACATCACTTCACAGCAATGTGTCATTAACGCTAGATAATCATTCAGTTTATCTGAATACATAGACATCAGCAGTCAATTAACATATATATATATATAAGTACATCATAGACCTGAGAATAGAGTTTTAGAGAAATAATTATTGTCAACGTACATAAACTTTTCAATGATGGCCGCTGTCACTAGCAGATATTTGCAATCATGCAGTTTGTAACAAATCGCCGTCTTTCTTATTTAGCGATGGTTCAACGTATCCCTTCTAGGCACATTACACAACTGTTCCAGAACCTTCAATGCGCACACAGAACACACTATAGAGAACAATCCATAACGTCTATGCGGTATAAACACATCAGGAATATTCCTGAATCCTAGTATGCGCTACTCAGCACACCATATGGACTGTTTAAGAAACTTACACGAGTTCTTGAGACCAAATTCAAACCTCAATTTTTCATTGTATTGGCTCATGAACTGAATTAACAGGAATGAAACTTACAGCAACACGTTTCTGATAATTTTGACGATAATGTTGGACGCACACTTCAACGTGATCCGGCAGATTACAATAGTCAATGTGGTCTGAAGCGGATCAAAACAACAGAAAAGAAAGGACGTGCACCTCTCTGCAAAAGTCAAGCTAAAGTAGTGCTAAATTCCAGTCATAGTTCATCTCTAAATTCCGTTTCTCTCTTACAAAGCCTGCAACAATACTCATTAGCCTAATACATATGCATCATAAGAAATATAACATCAATCAAAATACACAAGTATAATATACAACGTAATCAAATCAGTAAACATAGAAAATAATGGTTCAGTTACATAAGCATTCTCCAATTCAAATCATACATCAATAGCATGATTATATGAAATGGACCGAAACTTACTTTGTTGAAGAAAGTCTATATCTAGTCACTTTGGTTTTGACATAAGTCAAATCCAGTCATAAAGGCAATCGTTAACATATGGTAAGCTAACTGACTGATAGAGAAAGAATGGACTTAGCAGTCAGTTAGCTTACCATATACCTCTTTTTTTCTATAAAAATATCTTTCCAAATAAATATTAATAAACTACACACAACATAAATTCACATACATACACACCACATACATACGTACGTACATACACAACAATACATTCATACACACATCACATGCATATACATACACAACACATACACATACATAAGCACAAAGACACACCACTAATATATATATATATATATGTATGTACACACAACACATACACATACATAAGCACAAAGACTCACCACTAATATATATATATATATGGATGCATGTACACACAACACATACATAAGCACACACACCACTAATATATATGTACACACAACATATACACGCGTATATACTCACCACCTACCTACATACGTACATATATACATACACCACATACACATACATCATATACACAATTTGCTTTTACACACATCATACACACACGAATATACACACCACATACGCGCACATGTACATACATATACATACATACCATTAATACATACATACGTGCATGCATACACCCCAAATACATCCACATACACTCGCATATATATATATATATGTGTGTCACACACACACACACACACACACACACACACACACACACACAAACACACACATTTACAAACAGTTCCTGAAACACCTTTGAAAACCACTGATCAGGGTTCATGTTTCTCTCAACATCGAAAACAATCTTCCTACCAAGCATACCTATATATTTAAATCGTCTACATATTACATCCCAAAACAGCCACCACCCCCCACCCCATCTTCCATACTACCACACCGTATTTTAGACGTCGTTCTGCAGGTCATTAGCCAAGGGAGAGAATGCAACCCATGCATTTATAGCGCACCTTTATAAAACACGCTAGACCTGACTCAGTTATGCAGACATAAAGTAATCTCAGTAGAGGAATTAGAATCAGAATACAATACTCGAGACTAGTTGAATTTGCAGTTTATCTGACGTATATATGACGTGACACTTGGATAAATCACGATTATTTCCCCGAATTGATACACGCCTCTAAAAGGGAGGTAAGCATCTGCACATGTCGTTCAGACGATTGATTAGTTCATTCATATTTATACAAATTTATCAGATGCAAGGAAGAAAATAAGTTCGCGTGAATGTACAAGACAACCGACAAGTAATAAGTAAGTTGCTGCTAGATATTTTCCATTTACGACATTTCTATTGAATCCTATATATAAAACAACAACGCTAATTAAACATTGCTGATTTGACGTCTAGACTATCTTCTGTTTAACATCAGTTGCAACGACATCTGAGTAGGCTTACAATTAAATAACTTCTCCCTGCGTGTTTCTTGAAAAGAAACCTTAATTTTGGAAAAAAATAAGTCCACCATCTTACTGCAAGTTGCTACATGTTGCAAATCAGATCAACAAAATGTTATTTTTGTATTTTGGTATTATTTGTAAACATGCACTCATGATTATGGATATGATTTTGTTTACCTTAAGCGAAAGATTAAACTAGTTTTTAAAAGTTTGGAATATGCGACAGTACAGTTTGTCTTATCTATGGACTCTTTGGATTTCAACACTGAGCTCTCTAATCTTTCTTTCTATCTATCTATCTATCTATCTATCTATCTATCTATCTATCTATCTATCTATCTATCTATCTATCTATCTATCTATCTATCTATCTATCTATCTATCTATCTATCTATCTATCTATCTATCTATCTATCTATCTATCCATCTATCCATCCATCCATCCATCCATCCATCTATCTATCTATCTATCTATCTATCTATCTATCTATCTATCTATCTATCGATCGATCAATCAGTGACCTTCAGTGTGCGGTGACAAGCTTTCAACACTCATGACTTCTTTTATGTTTTGACCCACTTTTATCACATCACGTGATCGAACGGTCAGTTAGAACTTCCCGGCTGTGCCAAGAAAGAGTTATGGCAGCATTGGGCAAGTCAAGAGTTTCGCTCTCTTGCTAATGTAGTGATGAAGTTGGTGATGAGATATACTGTTAAAATGATGATAACAAATAAGAAATATGAAAAGGATGTGACGACATAAATATAATTGTGCTATTATTACTGTTACTTCTACTGCTAAGTGCTATTTTCTATTTTATTGCTACAGTAACTACTACTTCTTCATCAACAACTACTACAATATCATTAACAACTACTATTAGTACTACTACTTCATCCTCAACAATTACTACATCGTCAACAACTACTACTTCTCCAATACTATTTCATCAACAACAATTACTATACAAAACATCATCGACAACAACTAATTTTACTTTATCAACTACAATTGATACAACATCATCATTAACAACAAATACGACTATTATATTACCACTACTATTATAATAGCTACTTCCTATTTTTACATCTAATGCTGTTGCTTCTGCTACTAGTACTAGTATAACTATTGCTGTTGCTACTATTAACTCCTTTTTACTGCTGCAATAACATCAAAATAACTTGCCAGCAGTTTAGAGTGTGAAATATAGTTTATTTGAAAAAGAAATGGTTGAACAAGTTACTTCCTCACCTGATATAGTCAAGACCTAGTCCTTAAATCTGAATTTTATTTCCCCAGAGGGATAATATTCGTTTTTATATTCTCGAAGAATATGTTAGCTATTAAAGTGTATCTTCTCATTAAAACAAACTTTCTTAGTTATTAAAACAGTGATATAGACGATAGTTTGAACATTTCTTTCATTTACAAAGAAATGCTTACTCCGCTCGCTATTCGTTTAGAAAGAGTGCTAAAAATGCGACCTTGAGCACGAAGGTCAAAGGTAAAATCTTTTCTTAAAATACATCCAGGTCGCGGTTATAATATACTTTCAGGACAATGATTCTAGCCCAGCTGTACTTCTGCTCGCTCGGGCACAATCGCGGTGAATGAATATGTCGCTTTCGGGTGCTCCAATGCTAGTACATTTGAAGGAATATTCATCTATAGATTTCTGAATGCAGCAGTTCATTAAAAATTACAGATCGAATTTTCTAAGCCGGACAAAGGAACAGTGTAGATTAGTGCATTTTCCAAATGAAACAAATACTGACCAATACACCAGGCCTTTGTTTTGAGTAGAAATGGGTCACATACTGACCAATACATCAGACCGTTGTTTTCAGTAGAAATGGGTCAAATACTGACCGATACACCAGGCCGTTGTTTTGAATAGAAATGGGTCGAATACTAACCAATACGCCAGGCCGTTTTTTTTTATAGTAGAAATGGGTCGCATACTGACCAATATACCAGGCCGTTGTTTTGAGTAGAAATGGGTCACATGCCGACAAGTGCACCAGGCCGTTGTTTTGAGTAGAAATGGGTCACATACCTAAAGGACGATTAAAAGAAGACGCAGTGTAGAAGACTCATCAGAAAATGCATTTCAGGAAACCTCATCGAAAGAGACAGTGCGGTGATACTTTCTTTGACAATACTGCTGCAATAAAAAATCAGAGAACATGAAGAGCTAACGTGAAAGTGCATCGCAAACATCATTTTCATTACGATTTTCCTCATTCATATCTTCATATCGTAGACCTACACGTACTTAATACTTTATGGAAAATGTATTTCTAGTATAAGCGTTGGCCAATCCTTGATTTAATGAATACAATAAACCAGCAAATAAAGTATAGCAAATGTGAGTTAGAAAAATGCATATTACTATTAATAAATCACTAAATAACAATTAGAAAAGGCATCAATTCAATTCATTAATGGGTGGAATTTTTGTATCTTTTTCAATACATATTGACGCAAAGTAAAGTAAATTGATTACACAGGATTTCAAGATTATCGTGCATGGCCGTTTCAGATGGCCGACACTGTAAAGAAAACAAGACAGAAGCAAAAAGTGGAGCCATCTTCATCTAATGGTAAACAAAGTTCACCCCTTCCTGCAGCTCCTGCTCTCGCAAATCCTCCGGATGGAGGGTGGGGATGGATAGTCGTTCTGTCGTCATTCATGATCTCAGTAATGGTGGACGGCGTCAGTTTCAGTATGGGGATTTTCTTCCAGCCGTTCATGGAACATTTTGGCACGACCAAAGCGGAAACATCCTGGGTGGGTTCAGCGCTAAACGGCACCTACCTCACTGTTGGTACGGGTAGATTGGTTCGATCGTTATTCTTTGAGAAAGTAATTCTTAACTAAGTCTTGTTACAAGATCTTTAGCAACGTGTTTACTGTGAAATAGTTTGATAGTTTTGCTTAATTAATTTGTTTCTTTCAATGTCTACTACTTTGCGGTCACAGTATGTTTGTTTATTTATTTTTCTCTTACAGCTCCCTCTTCTTCAATGTAGTCACAGTACTTTAGTTTCTTGATTTATCTGTTATAGTTCCACTTTCTTGACTGTAGTCAAAGTACTTTAGTTTCTTGATTAACAATTCTAACTCCCTCTCTGTAGTCAAAGTACTTTTGTTAATGGATATTTTTTTACAGTTACATTTTGCTGTAAACAAAGTACTTTTTGTTCATTGATAATCGATTTCTTCCTCATTAAAGCAAACAAGAAAAAATGTCTTTGATTATTCACATTATGGGTACTACATTCCTTTATCTCTTAATATTTCTTCCTTGTTTCTCACGGTATTATAAGAAAGATTTCAGATGGCTCGCAGAAAATATTTTACAAATACATTTATTCTAAGTTAGATTTTCCATTTGAAAACAGTCCCAATCGTCCCTCCATAGGACGAACTTACGTATCTAATATCTACAAAAATCCCCTACAAAACAATAAATGTATTGGAAACAATTATTAGTTAATGAATATCCTTGTAACATGTACACTCGTAACCATATCTTTACAAGTATTGAACATTAATATTTTAGCGAAATTTGTTAATTTTGACTGGTTTACTTGGCTGCTTGGACAGGCCCTATGGTTGCGGCTCTGGCAAACAGGTTCGGCTGCAAGAAGGTGGCCATGGTGGGGTCGGTCTTTGCAGCAGTGTCCTTCTTCGTCAGCACTTTCTCCCCGTCAATGCCGGTCCTCATCGTGACGTACGGGTTTCTG
The DNA here is from genome assembly GCA_028829895.1 of Sinotaia quadrata. Classification (NCBI taxonomy): domain Eukaryota; kingdom Metazoa; phylum Mollusca; class Gastropoda; order Architaenioglossa; family Viviparidae; genus Sinotaia; species Sinotaia quadrata. The sequence continues at coordinate 134,344,248 of CM054179.1, forward strand.
GGAGGTGTGTATACGTCATCAATAGGTAGTGCGTTCATTGTAATTTAAAGGCTACTCGGAGGTGTGTGTACGTCATCAATTGTGTTGCTCTATTGCAGTTTATGGGATTCTAGGTGTTTATTACTTGCGGTATCCTAGAAGGTGTGTACTTCCTTCAAGTCCCGTATATAGGAAGTATTTGCACGTCCCTTTGATCTTAACTGTGTACAAGTATTATTCCGTACGAGTTTTAATGAGGGTGTATGTACTTCCTCAATATATACACCACATCTTAGCTATTCGTTACTGTTCATAGGGCTTACTTACGTGTCTTACTGTTATCAGTTTTAAAGAGTGCATAGCCTTCAACAGTATGCATTTATAGTTTTGTTTTTAAACTTTTCTTTTACTTTAAGTCCATGTAATTTTATGTACTTCTCAATAAATGTCCCATTAACAATAATTTCTGCAATACTTTATAGTATAGGTGTACTATTTCAAGATACTACTAAAGGAAAAGTGCGAGTTATTTCGAGCAGATGAAATAGAATAAACACAGGTCGTTAGTGAAGAGATCATTTTTTATGATTAATTTACTGTCATATTTCATTTCGAATTGCATACGTTTTTAATTATATTTTAAAAGTCAAGAACGAGGGAAACTGTGACCTCCAGTCAAACTGTTCCTATAAGTGTGAAGGAGTTCTTTGTTCCCACAGCATTGAACAATCAAGTCAGCTTCTGATTCTGTAAAGAAACCAGCAGCAAATAAACCAGATTCCGTTTCATATATTTCAAAAATTACTTATTCATTAAGTGGGATATATATGCATCATACTTATATAGTTCTTCAATCTTTTTAACAGGTATTGGATTTGGTCTAGTATACCTACCCGCAATGGTAATGGTTGGGTACTACTTTGAGCGGCGGAGGGCCTTTGCCACCGGGATAGCGTGCTGCGGATCAGGCATTGGGGCATTCGTTTTTGCGCCTTTGTCGCAATTCCTGCTGGATGAATACACATGGAAAGGTGCAATGTGGATTTTAGCAGGCCTCTTTTTAAATTGCCTCGTTTTCAGTCTCTTCTATCTTCCTATAGAGCAGACAAGTAAACAAGGAAAGAACATCCAGAAAGGAAATGAAATATTCGAAAATAGAAATTTCACTGAACAGACAGCTAAGCAGGACAAGAGCATCCAGAAAAAAAAAGGAAAGGAATTTTCACAAAATGGAAAATTCAGTGGTCAAAATGTGACATTTCTTGAGGAAATAAATACTAAGAACACCGTACATAATGTCACAGCTCACAGCTCGTCCTCAGAAGCAAATGTCACAGATCATGAGGAGAGTAGACACGGAAGAGGCTCCAGTCAACAACAACGGCAAAGTGTAGAAGTGGAGACCGTTGCAGAAGTTCCCAAACAAGACGAGTGTAGAAAGCTGCATAAAAGCATTAAAAGTTGGGGAGACATTCACTCGAAGATTTCGCCTGAAGTCACGAAAGCTCTGTCCACAGATCCGCACACATTTCATTCCAACATCATCCTACACCCGGCGAGCCCCAATCTACGTGTGTGTGCGAGTCAAGGTGCTGTACAACTGAAACGAAACAAGCACTACCAGCAGCACTACCATACCTTAACATCCAAGTGCCACCGACGCCACACCCAGGAGTATGTGAGTAACCCGCTTCAGCGACAGGATATTTACTACAGTGGCAGCCTGATTCACCTGCACGAATTCAAAGAAGCCGACAGCATTGAGGCGTACAGGCATATGGTGATGCCGGTTTTGGCTGACCTTGACGAAGATGGTGTTTTTAATGACAGTCAAGGAGACACCAGTCAAGGTGCCACCAGTCAACGGCGTGGAGTTTTGCAACGATATGTCTTGGTTCCATTGCTGGAAGTGTTTGACGTGACTCTGTTACGGAGTCCAACGTTCCTTGTGTACATATTGTCCACTTTTCTGTTCATGACAGGTGAGATTATCTTCTTCGAGTATCGTGTTTTCCATGAGGGCAGGTGAGTTTAACTAGCTTTTCCCTTGCGGTAATCGTGAATCCTGTTCATGACAGTTGAGATTGTTTGTTTCCAGTGTCATCTTTAATATGCATGGCAGGTGAGATTGTTTGTTTCCAGTGTCGTCTTTAATATGCATGGCAAGTTAGATTAATTTGTTTTATACCTTCCACTGTCGTTTGTCCCTTTCATTGTAGGCGAGAATAATTTGTTTTACTTTTGCAAATGTCGTGATTATTATGAATGACACATGGCATACATTTGTTTTATCCTTTCTTTCCTATGCACAGCAGTTAAGATTAATTTGTTTTGCACCTTCAATTGTCATGTTTCTTATGCGTGATAGGTGAGATTAATTTAATTTAAATCTCCCACCTTTTTCTCACATGTTTGCAAGTGAGATTAATGAGTTTAATATTTTTAAAGTGTCGTTTTCCCTTATCGCATACAGATTAATTCGCTTTATACCCTTCATTTTCCTGTTTCAAATGCATGGCAGGAGAGATTAATTTATTCTGTTATTAAAAGTGTCGTATTTCGTTTGCATGGCAGGCAATAATAATTAATTAGTTGCATTCTCTCTGGTTTCGTATTTTCGACAGTCGTAGAGGAGAGTCATTTGTTTCATATCTTCTCATGTTGCTTTTACTATTCATGACAGGTTAAAATTATTTTTTCATATTGTGTCTTGTTATATTTCCCATGCCTGACAGGTGAAATTAATTTGTTTCATATTGTGTCCTGTTTTCTATGCCTGAAAGTGACATTCATTTGTTTCATATTGTGTCGTGTTGTATTTCCCATACTGACAGGTGACATTCATTTGTTTCATAGTGTCATGTTGTATTTCCTATTCATGACAGTATGAAATAAATTAATCACACATGATGTATGTCGCATGCATGATAAGTGTAATTAATTTGTTCCATTAGGTTCAGCATTGTTTCATACGCTGGCTTGTGACATTAATTTGCTTTGTCTTAACAGTTGCGTTTTCCTTATTTGATATGTGAGATTGTTTTTTGTTTTACATTCCCGTAGTGATTCCTATTCAGTACACATTGTATTAGCTTCTACCTATAATTATCTTGTTACATAAGCAATGCAGGTGATATCAATTTGCTTTATCCCTTCCAAGTATTATTTTGATATTTCTAGCATCTTTCTTAATTGCTGTTAGGCGATATTATTTTATTTTGATCTTTCTAGTGATATTCTTCCATTGCTGCTAACAGAAATTACTTTGTTTTGATCTCTCTAGTGTTATGCATCCATTGCTGTTAAATGAGGTAGTTTTGTTTTGATCTTTCAAGTGTTATATTCCCATTGCTGTTAAATGAGGTAGTTTTGTTTTGATCTTTCAAGTGTTATATTCCCATTGCTGCTAAATGAGGTAGTTTTGTTTTGATCTTTCAAGTGTTATATTCCCATTGCTGCTAAGAGAGATTCGTTTGTTTTCTTTTTTCTAATATATTGCTCCCATTACTCTTAATTGAGATTTAATTTGTTTTGAGGTTTCTAGCGTCATACTCTCAATGTAGTTCAAGTTAAATTAATTTGTTTTGAGCTTTCTAGGGTCATATTCTCATTGCTGTTAAAGTTAAATTAATCTGTTTTGAGCTTTCTAGCGTCATACTCTCATTGCTGTTAAAGTTAAATTAATCTTTTTTGAGCTTTCTAGAGTCATACTCTCATTGCTGTTAAAGTTAAATTAATCTGTTTTGAGCTTTCTAGCGTCATACTCTCATTGCTGTTAAGACGAACATGTTCACACTTTACATTTACAGCAAGCGTGGACGCATTACGGATAATAATATTTGATAAGTACAGTTATCCAATTCTTTCTGGTGAGAATAATTACTTTTTTAACATCTAGCCTCACTCTGCATTACACGTGAGATAATGTTGCCATAAATAATGTTTTTCTATGCAAGGTAGGTAATGGATATTTTGACAGTCGCGTGTTCTGCTCAAGGTGAGAATGATGTATCTTGTATGGCTGTTTCACTAAATACAGTAGATAAAAATTATTGGACATTATCAAAATCGTTTCCTAGAGGAAGAGATTTATTTATTTTCTGCCATCCACTTTTCACTTGCTTGGTAGGCGAGAACAATTTGTTCTTTCCTTACCAGTTTTCCCATTGCACAGGAAATGGGCGTACGTTCTCTTCTCCCCCCACCCCCACCCCCGTCCAGTTTTCCCTTGCACAGGATTTGAGCGTACGTCTCCCCCCTCCTCCTCTGTCCAGGTTTCCTTTACAAGAGGTGAGAAAATTTTCTTTTATTTCGTCCAGAGTTTTATAAGTATACCTTGAGACATTTTTTTTAAAAAACTTGTCATTCTCCCGGAAGTGGTGACCTCAGTTTGTTGTGCTATCTTAATTATTCATTAATTTAGGGGACCGACAAACTACAATCATTTTATTTGTGGCAAACGAAAGGTTCCGATCAATAAGTAAACATTCTTAGTCTGCTGATGCAAATAGGAAGAAAATCGAGTAGAATGTTGTATGCATATTACCAGGTAGAACAACGAGTTACTAGGTTAAACGATATTGTCCGACTGTTGATATGAATTAAAGAAATTATTAACCTACAACACTTGTCAAATACATGCATAAAGATGGATGGATGGATGAGTGAGTGAGTGAGTGAGTGAGTGAGTGAGTGAAATGACATTGTAGAAAGGCGCAAACTTATAACACTGCGTCACAAAAAAATTGTTTTGTAAGTTGTATAAGATTTTTCAACTGATTTAGGATAATTTGGCACTGGCTGTTACTAGGTGAACGCGAGACACAGATAACAGACAATTCACACACACACCTAACTGTATGTGAACTTTCACATCCATGCAATCAATCCAGCGTGGAGAATACTTGCATTGTCAACAGTGACCTTCACCTTAACCGCAGTGTACCTTGATCTGTCAACTCTTATGTATCCCACGTTCTGAGTGCATGACCCGATATCTATCGTGAGCTTGGTGAGTGATATCCTATCGATAAGCGTACTTCAAACTTTTGACACCTTGATACACACCATGTCATTTAACACGTATGTATTGTTTGTTTCTGGCATTTTTCAATTATTATTTTCAATGTTACCTTTGCAGTGTTGTAGTTTTTGTTATTTTTTGTTTGTTCGTGCTTGTGTTTTGCCTATTTTTGCCTTCCATGAACAACTGCAACTACTTTTATACATTTAACTATAGTGTTTACTGCTCAAGCCACTATATCTGTTGCTCATGTTCTCCGTTTATTCGAAGTTGAGCAAAATTCTTATTTTATTTTTTTAAAATTTTACTCATTTAGATTGTAAGCAGCACACCAGGCCTTTGTTCTCATTATAGTTTCACAGATAGAGTTTCATATTCATTGCTAAAGTGCGTTTTTGTTCATGGTCTGCGGGTAGGTATTTCAATATTTTCAATTCATGGTGTGATGAGCGACTATAAATGTTGGTGTCGTGTGCTACACTCATTCAGTTCGTGTCCAGCAGCATAGCCACATATTCAATCGCAAAACGACTTGAGTGATTGCGCACTCTACAGGTTTGCAGACAAATAAATGTCGTGCCGACGTTCGCATTCAGTCAGGCGATGGAATAAACAAAGCAATGAACGAACTGTTCACTCTCTAGTGAAAACGAAGGCAGAGCAGGACCTCTAGCTGCTTTAGAGATATAAAACAAAGACGAACAATGCTTACAGTTAAAACAATAGACACACAAAATCTGTAGGAGATAAGATATGTCTATAACATTTATTGTAGATGGCAGTTAGCACCCAGGAGTTCAGCACTCACGGTTGGGACAACGCTCGGAAATGACTAGCTCTGAATGGCAAACGCTTGCGTTGACATATTAATGCTTTTGTTTAACAAAGTAAGTCAGTAAGATTTGTTGTTCGTGGTCAAATGATGGCCCTCGTGCGATGTTAACCTTAGCAATATTTCCCAATTTATTTTACTCACATGTCACCTCACACCGGAATATATTTATATACAATGTACGTGTTGCTTTCAAGGAGAGTATTAAAAAAAAAGCTACTTTTAGTCCGTGAGGGATGCCGCTGCCATTTGGTTTAGACTTTAGATTTTAGAACAACGCTACTGTCTGAGTAAGTGACAGTGAACGTGGACTTTATAAATGGGACCCCGTGAATGATTTTAAAGGAGCCATGACCACTTTTTCTTCTTATCATACATATATACACATTCACACGCACGCACGCATACACACAAAATAATGCACACATTCCACACGCATATACAAACAATGCACACACAAACACACACACACACAAACACACACACACACACACACACAAATAATACACTTAGTTCACACACAGAGACATAAATATTGCACACACTCTACACACAAACACAAAATGATGCATACACATTACACACACACATAAAATACTGCACACACTCCACTCACAAACACAAACAATGCACACACTTCACATATACATAGACAAATAATACACACACTCCACACACAAACACAAATAATGCACACACTCCACACACACACATAAAGAATACACGCGTACAAAATAATGAACACACTTCAGACTCATCACACACAAAAATAATATACGCACGCGCGGCACACACACACACACACACACACACACACACACAACACAACACACGAACACACACTCTGCTATATAGTATTGAAAGACTGTTCATACGAATTTTCTGATCAAAATAAAATCAATCGTTTACATCATAAACATTCTTTATATTTTGACAACGTTTGCCAGACTACTCTTTACTATACCGAAAGTCTTAGAACATTAACTGTTGTAAGTCTTAATATACCCCCACCCCTACTCCCCCGACCTCTTTGCTTTCCTTTATTCTTATAGTTTTTTTTTTCTCAAAAGTTTAACTTACATTGTATTTTGGTTCCTGATTGTATATATGCCACCTTTAACTTGTTCTTTTCTTTTTAATGCTTGTGTAAAACTGAAACACCAGTCTTTGCTTTTTCATGAATGAGTACTTATTTATTAAGAAATAATAATAATAATAATAATAATAATAATAATAATAATGCTTCAGTCTGAATAGTGCAATCATAATCAGGGTTTTCTTTCTTTTCCTACAAGATCCTTATCAGTCATTGTCATGGTTCACGTTCTTTTTTTCCCTCAAGATTTGAATCGGTCATTGTCAGGATAAACGTTCATTTTCCTATGAAATATTTTTAGGTCATTCAGTCACAATTAGAGATTTTATTCCTTTTGTTTTTAATAATGGGAATGCACTCTTCCTACATGGGACTGATCGCATGGTGACGGATTGTAAAGCTGATTGTGTTCATAATGAAATAACGTGCCCGTGTATTCATTGACATGAATGGCACATGCCAACCTGTCTCCTTTACAAGACACGTCATTAGAAATATTTACAAGCTCGTCTTATTTTCATACACGTTTGCAGAAGCCTTGAACATTTTGTTTTATGTTCATACATGTCTAGAAAAGCCTTTAACACTCTGTTTTATTTTTTTCTTTTACAGGGTTCTTTGTCCCATTCACCTACCTGCCATCAGTGGCTCAAAACCTTGGAATCGAAGCTTCCAATGCTGTCTTCCTCATCTCCATCATTGGAGTTGCTAATACAGTCGGACGGGTACTCACTGGATATGTGGCTGACCGACTTTGGATCGATTGTCTCATCATAAACAACGTTGCGCTGATCGTAGGCGGTGTTTCAACGATTCTCGTGCCATTCCTCAAAATGTACGCACTGCTCGGGATTTACTCGTTTGTGTTCGGCTGTGCCATTGGTCAGTATTTCCTTTAGCAAAATTAAGTTGTTAGGCATTGTGAGATATCTGCAATTCTATTGGTCAGTATTACCAAGAGCAAAATTATATATGAGGCTTTGTGATACATATGCTATTCTACTAATCAGCGTTTTCAATGCAAAATTAAATTGTTAGGTATTATGGGATATCTGCAATTTTACTAATCAATATTTCCAAAAAGAACAAAAATTAGGCATTGTGAGATATCTACAATTATATTAATCAGTATTTCCAATAGTAAAATTAAATTGTTAGACACTGTACGTTATCTGCTGTAATGGAGTTAAAGGACAAATTATACTTGACTTCCCACCCCATAATTAGTCTGTATTGTTATGCTAAGCTTTTCGAAAGTCATTCCCATTCATTACCAATGTTTCTGGTACCAGCCTCGCGAGCGGTGACGTAATCATCACGCTCTGACTCTAGCGCTGTACTCACAGTTAAGGGAGAGTCTGCATGTATTACATAATACACTCGAACAATAGCAGATAATGAGTTGGCGTCCAAGCCTGATGCTTAACTGATAGATTCCCGCCATAAATTCGTATGTTCCTTTATATACCGTGAACCGGGTCTAGCCCATCATTCACTGCGCCTAAGACATTTCATGAGAGGCCGCCATATATTCCGTGAATCGAGAGAAACCCGTTGCACTAAGAACAAGAGCGGATTTTCAGTTCATGTCCGTATGATTACGTTCATGAGTTTGGCTTTGAAGCTCATACCTGAACTTCTTGTGGATCCTACGTGGATCCTGGGTATTTGACGTGCTGAGACTTACTGAACACTGGGCCAAAGGTTGGAGAGCCAAAATAAACACTATAGAAGCGACGGGTTGTGTGTTAGCTGCTAGAATCTCCAATCTCCAACCATGCACTGTTGGGGAGTGAGTGCTGCCATAACTGATGAAGGACGAAGAGAAGTGATTGGTGGTGGATTCTGAATTATAGTCTATAACTTACGATTCGTACAAACTCTAAAGACAATAGGTACTCCTATGACCTTCATATCGGGGATTTGATGTATGGAATTACCTTTTGTTAATTGTTAATTTTATTAAATATTTTTATTGTTATCTAATTAGAGAAGTTGTCTGATTATTGCGAGGAAGACCAATTAGGGACTGGGTTGGGGGCTGAGTCATGATGAATGTTTGTATGCGTAATTAGTTGTAATTAGATAACGTACCCAGTTCGTGCTTTATTACACAGGTTTGCCTATCACTAAATTTAACATCTATACCAAGGGAGTTAATTTAGGAGACTGAAGGGTAAATCTGGGCAACCATTCTGTTGTCAGCATAGGTGAATGTTGTACATATGGACAAATAAATGGACGTAAATATTCTTAATTAATGATACATTTGGTCTCTTGAGTTGATGTCTGAAAGTTAATTTTTACAATATAACATATATTACTTGCTTGTGCTTTGCTTTTTATAGTATAAATACGAATTTCTTAAATTAAAGTTGAATAATATAATTTATTGTCACTGTTCATGAATATGTTATATTGTTGCATAAAATGTAATATTAAAAATATTATTACAGTTATTTAATACATATGGAGCTTTTTGTGTACTTGTGCCTTTTTCTTAAAATGCATCACTTTTATATTTAACTGCATTGCCAATTAACAATTTCCACTTATTTAATTTCCATTCTCATTGTCTATGCTTACAAATATAGCTGTTGTTATTTCACTGCGCACAATTATTATAGTGGAACTGATGGGCCTGAAGAAACTGACTAGTTCCTTTGGACTTATTATTATGTCACAGGGAATCGCATCTTTCATCGGCGCTCCAATTGCGGGTAGGTTAAGGTTTGCCATCAAAAAGAAAATACTGAATGAGCTCTACTAGTCGAAGTACTGCTACTACAACTACTACTACTGCTACTACTATTTACAAAACTACTACTATTACTGCTACTACAACTACTACTACTGCTACTACTGCTACAACTGCTGCTACTACTACTTACAAAACTACTACTATTTACAAAACTACTACTATTACTGCTACTACAACTACTACTACTGCTACTACTGCTACAACTGCTGCTACTACTACTTACAAAACTACTACTATTACTGCTACTACAACTACTACTGCTACTGGTATTACTACTACTACAACTTCTACTACTACAACTACTGCTACTACTTCTACTACTTCTACTGCTACCATTGCTACTACTACTACTGCATCTACTACTACACATCTACTACTACAATAACTATAAAGCTAATAATAGCACTACTAATGCAAACTACTACTACTACTAAACTACTATACCAATTTACTACTACAAACTATTACTACTTCTACTACATAACTATCACTACTACTACAAAACCACCACTACTACTACAAAACTAGTAACTACTACATAACTACTACTACTACTGCAAATGTACTTCTACTTCTACAAAAAAAATATGTTAATACTACTATAAAGGAACAATAACAACTACTACACACAATACATATACCCTCATTAAGCTTATCATCCCTCGAAACATCAAGCACGGTTTTATTTCCTACAGCCTCACTGTCGTTTGAGATAACTAGTAAATTTTAATTTTTCCCTTCCCCATCCCTATGTCAAGAATAAATGAATAGGCCTCATAACTGAAAATATCATTTTCTTTTGAATATCTCTGTAACTTAAAAAAAAAATATATCTTTTAACACAATCTTAATGGTCGAAAAATTTGACTGAAATAACTTACCATTCAAGTAAAGATTGCGTTTTGTTAGTGGTCTTAGTTTTTCGTTTGTTTGAATATTTCTCTCTTTCTTATTGTGTGTGAACAGTTGCATAGAAAATCTAAATAATATATTATTCCAACAATCCGACTTTGTCATCTGCTTTGCAGGGGCCTTATCTGATGTAACGGGAGACTACAACTTCTCATTTTACGTTGCCGGATCCACAATAGCACTGGGCGGACTGATTTGTTTCCCTTTACGTTGCATAATAAACTGGGAAAAGGCGAAAGAAAAGCAACAGGAGACCTCTATCACTGTTCTCGAAAATAAAACTGACTTGTGTGCTCAGTAGGGACGATTAAATGCTTCCAATTTTGCTCTATCACGCATCAGTACATACTGTAATGTGAGAGTCTTTGAGTAATTGAATGTTTTCCTTATAATACTCAAGTTGAAATAAAAGAAATTTTCTTTAAACAAAGGGACAGAAGTCAGGGTGGTGTGTCTGCATATCTCTTATATTATTTGGAAGCAAGTCACACACTGAACGATTTTTTTTTTTTTTATGTAATCACTGATTGAAATGAAATAAAAACCATCTTACAATGGGATGATGACACTGTCGTTTGTAATGCAGTTATGCACCCTATTTATTTCTTATCATAAATTCATCTCTAGTAATTCGTAGTTGTCGTGTCCTTTACTGTTATTGTTTTCCTTATCTGTTGGTGATTCAGAAACCTGAAGGAGCGGAAATGATCTAACGAGACAATCTATTCATCACATTTTGGAATATTAACACTGTCATCTTCAGTGTTTACAGAAAGGCTATATCGGCTTTGTACTGTTCCGAATTGTAGAGCTGACAGCAAGCCTAAAATGGGTTGGTTAAGGGAGATTCCACACTCTCGGTACAGACACAGCGGACAACCTTTGAATTCATATGCAGATCAATTAAAACAAAGAACACTTCATCCTACATCCAAAGAACATCTTCATCTTACATCAACTATGTATATAGTCGTGTGAACACAAAGAACATCTTCATCTTACACCAACTATGTATAGTCAGTGAACACAAAGATGAATTCAATACGCGTGTGTTGTATTTATATTCAGTTGTCAGCTCTGCAAAGCAGTCAGTCAACTGACGTATGAATTTAGTGATTTTAGTGTACAGTCATTCAATGTAAAAAAATAAATATTTTTGTAACAATTGACTCAAGATCTGTTTACAGTACAAGTTAGAAAGTTGTTGTTGTTATGACATAAATGTATACTTTGATGTAATTGGTTATCGAAAGCAATCTTTTAAAAGCAAGTCACATCAGGTAAATAAGACTCGGAGTTATACAAAGCGTTAAACGGCTCTGAGGCAAGTATATACCTACATACAACAATATATATTCTAAAGAAACTTATGAAGTTAGTCTACCATAAATTAATTAAGTGTGAAGTTTAACAAATTAAATATATACGATGTTGGAATGCGTATAATTCTTAGGAGGCGTCTATATCTTTAGGGGGCACCTATATATTTAGTGGGGCACCTATATCTTTAAGGGGGCACCTATATCTTTAGGGGGGCACCTATATCTTTAGGGGGGCACCTATATCTTTAGAGAGGCATCTATATCTTGAAGGGGCACCTATATCTTTAGGGGGCACCTATATATTTAGGGGGGAACCTATATCTTTAGGGGGACACCTATATCTTTAGGGGGGAATCTATATCTTTAGGGGGACACCTATATCTTTAAGGGGGCATCTATAGAAAATAGCTCAGGCAAACAAATAATCAGTAGATGTGTCAAGCACTTGTAGAAGGTATATCTGGCATTAGTATTCTCAGAAAATGTAAATAAATGCAGAGATAACACATCAGGCAAACGCGAAACCGGATGTGTTTCACATTGTTTACGCTCTTCTCGACTGACTAGATTTGCTAAAGCCAAAAAGTTTGGACATATGGGACAGAACTCTGTCACTAGTCGCTCGTCAATCAGGGAACTTTGCAACATAACTTCATGCTTTCAACAAAGTTGCTATTGTAGCATAGTTGCATCCCTTTGTTACCAAAGCCATTTCTGAAATCAGTACGAAGAATCGCGTTACATGCAATAATGTATTATCTAGTTCTTTTGCGCACCGTACTCGAAATCAACAAATAAGGAGTGGGCGCTAAATACGTAGCAGAAGCCATTTCCGTGATCTCTTTTTGATTCTTCGTGTAATTTATGACTGACGGTTATTTTGCTCCAGGAATATTAACCCACGTGCACTTGTAGAGCGATAATCTCCCGCTTCTCTCCAACCAGACCCTTCCGCCGAGTTCACCAGGTAAATGGGTATCTTGGCACAGGGGGCGTGGAATTTACAATGGCAGAAAAATATAAGCCGAAGTACTCGTGTTCTAAAGCTAAAACTGTGCACGGATCACTCCTTGTGCAAGAACTGTTTGCCGTCCTCATAAGTAACGAATCATTTTATCAATAAACAGAGATAGAGAAACGGACAGAAACAAAGTGGGGGAGAGGAAAAATAGAGAAAATCAGAGAGAGATAATGGAGAATGGAGAGAAAAAGAGCATAAAGAAAATATAAAAAAGTGGGAGATAAATATTTTTGACTCTTCACATAAGTCCCCAATATATAAATATGGCTTTGCACCAGAGCGAAAATGTATTTCGAAATGTTAACACGAATCTGGGTCAGAAGTCAGTGTGCCATATGGGTTCAACCGTTTCAAATGTTCAGAAGAAAAGCGAATGCATTAGGAAAAAAACAACCTAAAATCAAACAACCATACCGTCCTCCTCTTTGTTGCAGCAATTATTATAATCTGTATAATAAACAGATGATAATCTGCACTTAGCACCAGTTAAAGACGTTTCTGTATTAGAAACAGATGATAACCTGTATATAACACCAGTTGAGGACGATTTTAAAATGTCGCAAAAACGCATTATGAACAGTGAACTACAGTTTAAATTTGATCGGAATTGTTAATGCGAGTACGCACGAATCGCTATTTACTATCAATATTTTCTCTCCGTCACAAAACAGTGTTGCAGGGTAGACAAAAATATCAACAATATGAATGTACCGCCCATCAATTGCAGTCCCATCTGCACAATTTGATCCTTACAACACAATTTGATCCTTACAACACCTTTAATTCCTTACAAGAAATAATCCCTACTTTGGTTCTTAGATGATGCGTGACGGAATGGAAAGATGTCTTCGCCTGACTGAAGTGGGACTGATAATGAACTTTGTCGGGACGCCATGTCCACAACTGTAATTGTGACTCAAACTTTAGACCGTCAAGAAGCAAGCGAGTTTCTTGATCTATTGCCCGACATAACTTCATCCACGTGCAAGAGTTATCGCGCCTTTGTAGTCTTTCGCAGTTACTGTAATGGAATGTAAATTATGGTCGCCTGACCTTTGTAGGAAAGCAGAGACTTTGGCACGTTTTCCTTTCAGAGCGGATTTAGTGTTTATGGCTTACAAATTGAAGAGCATCGCATCACTGTTGACCGTTGAAAGGTTAAAGGCGAGACATAATATCTTAAAAATTTCAGATACTGATACTGCCAAGAAAATTACTACTTTAGCAAACATTTTCCATTTAAAAGAAAAATGTACGCAAGCTTGTTCTACACCAACACCCACCCTGCCCTGTCCCCGTCCTCATATTTTAATTTCTTCTTTTATTTCGTCATGTCTTAAAACCAAGAATGTCTAACTTGGTTCGGTTCATTTAACTTTCATACTGTAGTCAATTGACGATGTACATCCTTGTTGGTGCATTGAAGTAGATAGTAGAAGGGTTGGTGTGTATGTGTGTATTGATTTGTTTATACGTATGAATGTATGTGTGTGAGTAATAGAAGTGGGGCGGGAAGAAAGCTATGTTTAGACCCTGACTTGCTTAATAACGTGCTTTAGTTTTAATCGAGAAAATGTCTGAAAGTAACGACGTTTTAAAATTATTTCCAAAAAAACCCCATTCATGACTGAACATGACTACATTCACAACCAGGAGGAAAACGTTTGAATAAAGATTTTTGATAAAATAAATTTCCCTGACCGTATGGTCATTAGCCATTACAACAAAATACTAAAGACAGTCAGTAAGTCATGTTGCAAGCATTGAATCTTTAGTTGAATGTACTAAAAGTTGTTTCTTAAAAATGTCTCAGCATTCCTCCCCTTCACAAAAAAATAATAAATTAATGAATATTATCTGTCAATATCTGTGCACATATGTATATATTAGAGTGCACACACACACACACACACACACACACACACACACACACACAAACACACACACACACACCACACACACCACACACACCACACACACACACACCACAAGCACACACACAAACACACACACACACCACACACACACACACCACACACACACACCACAAACACACACACACACCACACACACCACACACACACACACCACAAACACACACACAAACACACACACACACCACACATACACACCACACACACACACCACAAACACACACACACACACACACACACACACACACACACACACACACACACACACACGTACATACATACGCACAATTAGAGGTCGTCCCTGAAATGCCTTGCGCAACCCCCGATATCCATGATAATGTTCCTGTCAACACCCAACAATAGTTCTTGCAAAATGCACATAACCATTCCCGAATAGGCCTTATAATAATAGTAGCACCAGGATGCATTTTAGACGTTGCTCTGCGGGTCATAAGCCAAGGGAGAGAAAGCAGTCCATGCATTCATAGCGTTTCGGCTCGATAGATACTTAGCTGTTTAGACTTCAAACCTTACTAGAACCAATTAGTAGACTATAAAAACAGAATACACTACACGAGCATGTGTTGTCATTTCAAGTGTATTTGACGCAGAAATGACACGTGAGTTCATCGTACGATAAATAGATGTGTATTCTCGCGGTGTCATAAATGGCTGTACGGAGCAGCCATTGTTTCTATATGTGAGCTGTATAAGGATTGATTAGCTCATTCATCTTAGTGAATCAAGTTGGATAGTTCTTTCAACTGCTGTGAGGAAGAAAGGAATTTCACACGGGTGGTCAGACACCGAAAAACGACTAGGTATTATTTTGTTAGATATCTTTTGGTTCACGCTTATTAATCATTAATGATTGACCTCTAGATCAGTTTCTATTTTAAAGTCACTTGCAACGATATTTGTTTAGGCTTCCGATTAAGTAACTCCTCCTTGTATATTTCTGGCACTTTAAATTTGTAACCACAAGAACCCCAAGAGCTTCGAGTTGCAAATGGGAAAAAAAATGTTATTTTTATTTTGGTAGTATTTGCAAAGTGCACACTTGATTTTATGATGTAGAGTATCCATTTAAAATTATTTTTAAAATGAGAAAAGTAGCAATGCAGGAAGTGTTTTCTTTAAACTCCATGACCTTCATTGGGAGTGCGATTAGCTTAAAAATAACCGGGCTTGAGCAACTCGGACGTGTTTGTACCGATTTCCATATCTTGATGGCACAGTTTGTTAACAGAACGTCGCGTATATGTGCGAAGGTAGAGAGTTATCACAACATGGGCAAGACAGAGTTTCGCTCTCCTTTCCACGTAGTGATGCGGTCTGTGGCTAAGACAGAGTTTCGCTCTCCTTTCCATGTAGTGATGCGGTCTGTGGCTAAGACAGAGTTTCGCTCTCCTTTCCACGTAGTGATGCGGTCTGTGGCTAAGACAGAGTTTCGCTCTCCTTTCCAGGTAGAGATGCGGTCTGTGGCTAAGACAGAGTTTCGCTCTCCTTTCCTTTCCATGTAGTGATGAGGTCTGTGGCTAAGACAGAGTTTCGCTCTCCTTTCCTTTCCATGTAGTGTCAAGTGATGAGGTCTGTGGCTAAGATGATAATAACAAATAAGGAAGAAATGGATGATTGCGACAACAGAATTACTAAAAAATACTCCTATGCTATTATTAATGCTATTACTACTACTACTTCATTTATAACAACTATTACTACAACTCTAGTAACTGTTACTTCTAGAACAATAACAACTGTTACTACAACTCTAGTAACTGTTACTTCTAGAACAATAACTACAACTATTACTACAACTCTGGTAACTGTTACTTCTAGAACAATAACTACAACTATTACTACAACTCTGGTAACTGTTACTTCTAGAACAATAACTACAACTATTACTACAACTCTGGTAACTGTTACTTCTAGAACAATAACTACAACTATTACTACAACTCTAGTAGCTGTTACTTCTAGAACAATAACTACAACTATTCTTCTACTATAGCCACAATTACTTGCGACTTCTAACAAGTGCAGTGCTGCTATTTATACTTCTGCTACTATCACTACTAATGTAGCTGCTGCTACTATTATCTCCTTCATCTTTTGTTAGAAGACCATCACTGTAACTTACCAACTACTTAGAAAGATAAGTATGGTCTATCATGTAATGAAGAAACATCTCAGCAAGACACATCCTCCTCCATTATATTCATGACCTGTATTTTATTTCCTTAAGAGATATTTCCTTTTGTACACTCTAAAGAATAAGCGAGCCATTCACCTGTGATTTAAAAAAAAATACTTTAAAAAATACATCAACTACGTATGTCATTAGAAGCTTATAAATGCACTCTGATACAATAAAACAACACAGTCGTTACATTAATACAAAGATTAATGTTGTAATTCAGCTAAACCGCAGAATCACGTAAGGAAACATTTTGATTTTCACTGCCAAAGACCTCGCGTAAGTTAGGTCAGCTCGATTATCTAAGTCAGCAGAGCGCCTTCTACACAATTTATTACAGTAACAGGCGACCGGCATTTGAACCCTGAAATTATTACTTTTCCCAACAGATAAAGGCAAATGATCTTGTGTGTTTTGTGAAGTGTAGGGTCACGAAAGCAGGGTACAAATGGTTCACCACTGAAACATAATATAAGGTCACTTATATTTGTAAAGAAAAAAGTGACAGCGCGAAATAACAGTATCAAATGAATTCTTTTTGCTCTTAAAAACAAAGTATTGATGGAACATTATTTTGAGTAGCTGATTGGGTTTTAAGGGCAAAAATGTCCGTCTTGCTTATAGTAATTTTGATCATTCATTTTGTTTCTTACGTCTTCTTTATCCAATAAAAGCGGCGTCTCGCCTGTCAGGCCGCGATTCAGCAATAGCTGGAAAACGGCCATCTTCGAAAACTATTCAATCAATCGACCAAGCAAGCAAGTGATTGCATAATATTTCAAAGCATTTGTTGTGTATTTAACATGAACTATTTAATATTCCTCTCTAGAAACCTGTCATTTGTTCAATTTAGGTTTTGTACATTTCTCTTTGAAATGATGTCATCATATTAAAAGTAAACATAAGCAAGGTGGACATTATACTATTGATATTACATGGAGTACTACTACTTAAATCTCCTTTGACGGTTCCTTCAGTAATTAGTCAATTTTAGTAACCACAACTATACGTTAGAGCAAAATTGGAATCTTTTGATGAACTCCAAGATGAATCAAAAAGAATAGACAAAAATCAAGATTCCCAAATCTAGAAACCAAAACATAAAAGAAAAAGTTCATTTCTTTTTAATTCATGCAAAAATTAAGGAATAGCACTAGTAACTAATTAACATAATTCTTTTCACCTAATGTGGACCACATCGTTTACCTCAAACAAACAAAAAATAAACCGTTCACAATTACAGAAAAATAAATGCAAAGTCCACAACAGAACAAAATTACGAAATATTTTCTAAGCATCCATTAACACACAAATAATATTCTTTCACGTCTTCATAGACAGACAGAGAGAGAGAGAGAGAGAGAGAGAGAGAGAGAGAGAGAGAGAGAGAGAGAGAGAGAGAGAGAGAGAGAGAGAGAGAGAGAGAGAGAGAGAGAGCAAACTGCTGGACCGTCTTAATGCGTGTTACGTTTTTAGGCATTTCAGAAATATTTTAAGAGTTCACCTAAAAACTCGCCCTTACCATTATAGACAATGTACATGGGCATCGTAATTTAACATTGAACAAATCAGCATTCTATATAATTTGTACGAAAGTAACTCAGGCCCGCGTGTTACAGGTGTATAAAGTTTTCAAACTGAAAGAGAAATATAAATAACTTTGAAGTCTGACAGTTGTTCACTCATTCATTCAGTTTCCACTAGATTCTAGTGACTAGAACATCCTATTGCCGTTCAGGCATCAAAGGGGGTAGGTAACTCATGCGTGACGCGTACGCACGCTATACCACAAGTTATGCTAAATTGAAAGAAGTCCTATCTTTCTCACTCTGGGTGGGGATTGTTGCGTGCACCTAACTTACGTATGTCACTGAAGGACCGTTTAACTGGGCTTTAGTGACAAAGATCTTGTACGATCTTTTATACGCTCTTTTAGCGATCGAATATTGCTGTCTCTTGTTGTATCTCTTGTTGTATCTCTTGTTGTATCTCTTGTTGTATCTCTTGTTGTATCTCTTGTTGTATCTCTTGTTGTATCTCTTGTATCTCTTGTTGTATCTCTTGCTGTATCTCTTGTTGTATCTCTTCACACTTTCTGATCTCTCTCTCTGTCTGTCTGTCTGTCTGTCTATCTATCTATCTATCTATCTATCTATCTATCTATCTATCTATCTATCTATCTATCTATCTATCTATCTATCTATCTATCTATCTATCTATCTATCTATCTATCTGTCTCTATCTATCTATCTAGTGTTAAGTATTATAATAGGCATCAATAAAATTATAATCTGCATCTATCATGTTACGGGTATAGGTGTTGCGATGCCTGAGAATGGTTTTCTGTATACATCAATGGTGAGGAGCCAACATTTGTTTAGTTTTCATAACGACAGTTGGCGTATGGATAAGCAAAATGAATATGTAATAATTATCATAAATTTATACTCTTTGCATAAGGACTGCTGTATTTATGCATTCCTTTCGTGATGACCATGCGTTAAATAAAATTTCAGGTTTGAGTGGATTGTAATGTATACCTCAGGTTTAATGAACAACTCAATCATATCGACAAACAAGAGGCACGATTAAAGTCCAACTCTCGTCCGACATTGAACTGATTAAGGGTTATATTTGATAGATGAGTTTGTGTTACACACATGCTTGGTACCAGTTTCTCACAACAGGAGTCACTGGCCTGTTTTGACCATCAAGGAATGTCAGATTTACACAGGTGTCAACTAATGTTGTCTTATTTCGTTCTACTCTCATTCTGCTATACTTAGCTTACCTGTCTTTCTGGCACTAGGCCAAGAATCAGGAGAGATCTCGTAACGTACAAAATATCCACGCCCCTCCCGTATGAATGTCTTTTCACACCCTATGCGCACATGGACATTTATTACTGGCCAATGACTATTTACTTCATTTTGCATCGTGCACGTCTCAAGACATTGTGAGTTGTTATTGCACGTACCTCTGTTTCATTTGATCACGATGTTTATAAAGAATTTGGTAGTTGTCGACTTTTGTGAGAAGTACTTACTCTTGACTTATTTTTTAAAATAAACACCTTTCGACACTGAATTTTTAATAGGTAATGTTGATGCCATTACTTTATTTTGTACCAATTTTGAAAGAGCAAGAACTGTGCAGTGGCTGACTGCATTTAATTATTTACTAGTAACGAATCGTTAGTGTTTCTTAATTTATTCTGTTTTCAAAATACACTTTTAGAATAGTGCACAGAGACTATATTACTGTAAAAGTGCAACAATACTTGTGGTCTTGTTGTACACATATTTTTTTTCCCGTGGCAAGTTAGGACGTCCTTAATTCATACTGTACTCTTCATCAGAACGCGACCTTAATGCTATCAGTCAGTGGAAATTTACACTTAATTCCCCGATGAAGGAGATTGTTAATCTACTAATTTGCAAAGTCATTTGTTGATAAACACCATCAACTGTGCTGAACCTATGGCTTGAAATGGTGTAATATTATTTATATGAAGACCAGCTGCTGATAGATTCATTTGTAGTTTCATCTTCGGCAACATTCTGTAGCTACGCCTCAGTAACGGACCTACAGATTGAGCGCTAGTTGTAACGAAGGTGAGTTAATCAGTATAATTATTAATAATCGTGTAATTCCAGTAAAATCTGTTGTTTGAGGTTCATCATTATAAATGACGTGTAAATGATGTTGTTCAAGGTTAATCATCATAAATGATGTATAATACTAATAACGTATTGTGTCTGAGGTTAACCATTGTTAATAATCGTGTGATTCCAGTAGGATATGTTGTCTGTGGTTCATCATTATAGATGACGTGTAAATGACGCTGTCCAAGGCTAATCATTATAAATGACGCTGTCCAAAGCTAATCATTATAAATTAGGTATAATACTAATAACGTATGGTATCTAAGGTTAATTGCTCTTGTTTACTTTTAATACTAATACATGTTTTAAATATTGTATAAGGTCAATTATTACACATTCTTTCAAACCAAATAGCGATGGTTATCCAATGGTAATAATTTTAAATGAAGCGTAATACCCAAACAGTAATTGTCTGAAGCTAATAATTATAAACAACGTGTGGTAGTATTGGTGTATATTGTGTAAATTTATCGTTATCAATGAGGAGTAATAATTATGGAGCGTATTTCTGAGTATATAGTTTTTAAGAAGTGCTATAGTTGTAGAGTGAATTTCGAGAAAATAGTTTTTGAGAAGTGCAGTACGTATGGAGTATATTTCTGAGTTAATCGTTATGAATGAGATGAAATACTTATGAAATGTATTTCTGAATTAATCGTTATGAATGAGATGAAATACTTATGAAATGTATTTCTGAGTTAATCGTTATGAATGAGATGAAATACTTATGAAATGTATTTCTGAGTTAATCGTTATAAATAGTGCGTAATATTAATAGCGCATAATTACTGTCTTGCCGGGGGGAGGAGGTGAAACTGAAACGAAGAGATATATACAATCGATAATTAAATTTGAAAGAAGAACGATTTAAGGCTTTTAAATAGTTTTTAAATTAAATATTGCTATTTTACTTTGTCTACCTTTTGATTCAGTGAAAATTTTGAGCCTGCTTTACACCGTTAGTATTTATGTCTATTGTTACTGGATGAATTATCCCATAGTTGGTTGTCGAAAGAAAGAAAATGCAAAACCTTAGCATCTTTATCAAGTAATGTAATTTTTAGTGGTCTCTTTATGTATTTCCTGGCCTAATCCATTCTGTCTAGCAAATTTATACCATGAATTTTTTCAGTATGCTGCATTCCGTCGGACTGAACAATAAACTCACTAAAGTGAACGCCGGGAAATAAGCATGCCCTTGTCACAATTTTATCGTGTTGTGTACTTTAGACTGCACTTTACATTAATAAGTGTGAACTCCTCTAATGTCTAAATTTATCATTCTGTTTTATTTTTGTGCTCTATGTTTCATTCGAATTGAGAAAAGAAAGTGGACACTGTGAAAACCTCATAAAGTTTAACTTGAACGATATAATCTTTTAAGTGCAGTACATTGTTGGGCTAACAAAGTGAACTGAACGAACACTACTTCATGATTACTAGTTTCTTCAGTACAATTGTATTATGGATGATATACACTGTGCATGTCAAGTTGAACAATGGGAATACATAATGTGTAGCTTTGTCAGTGTTCTTGCAAGACATTCTATACACTTGTTAGTCGATGCAGACAGATGAACAGCGGCAATGCCTTATAATGCTTATCGTAATGAGTACAAGTGTGCTACGTTCTCGAGACTTGTTTGTGTGCTACAACAAGTGGGGAAATAGCAACACCTCAAATACTACCTCATAATATCTCGCTTTGTTTTCATTGTGCGCTACAGCTAGTGGGGAAATAGTGACACCTCATAATATCTAGCTTTGTTAATATATTTCGTTTTCATTGTGCATTGCAACAAGTTCGACAGCAGTAACTCTTCAAACAACATCTCATAATATTTAAATTTGTGAATATAATTGTAATACATTTACTTTGTGCGTTACAACAAGATGGACAAAAGAAACGTGTGACACCAACGCCATCTAATTAATGGTTAATATTATTAATTAATTAATCGTCCATAACTAATTACAAATGATGAGAATTTTAATTTATGTTATTAATAATTCTACAGCAGACACCACTCGTCTCTCTCTAGTTCACATTTGTAGAAATAATGGTCTACTCACATAATACATCTCTATGTAAAAAAAAAAAAACAACCTATAACACATCAATAGCAAAATGCACAATATATTTCTAAGTCCAATCTCTCTCAATCACTCAGTTGACTCATCATTAAGCTAATGGCTGTCTTTCATGACCGGACTTTTTACCACACCAAATTTAAGTGATTAGACAATATGATTCTTATATCATGTAAACTTTTCTACTGTCCATTGGCTGGCCTTGTTCTCGTAAATCTTAACCACTGAATAATAATAATAAAAAACTACTCATCCAATTGGAACTTGTTTGCATTACATCAGCAGTGTGTAGCATTTTCTCAATTCGAGTGTTTACTCCAACTGTGACACTGTCATGACTGGGAGGTCTCGTTTGGCTGTCCCTGTGTATCTCCCAAGGCAGCGTACAGCTCGTGACATGTGCCAGTAATATGTCGTCTTTAAGATGTTACAAAAGGCACAAGACAGACACCATGAATGTTTGGCTGGGCCCGATTTATTTTGTCATGCAAAGGAACGTTTTATTGGCTGTGCATGCGAGTGTGCGAATATGATGATGGTAGTGAATATTGGACAAGCAGACGAAATAAACAAATATGAACTCTTTTGCCCCTCTCAAAAATTGTGAATAACGAGTTCTAGAAAGTGAGAATTAGGTTTTATTAACCTAATGGGGCATTTCTCTTTCACACAGTGGTTAAGTCAATCATACACCTTTCCAATGTCATACACTCTGTGGGGATGGGGGTATAAAAATGATAAAAATCAAAAAGGTGAAAATAAAAGTAAATATACAATTCTTATGTGGTAAATCACACTGCTAACATGAACAACAATTCTTACAATGAAATAGGCGTGGATTTACCACTGTATTAAAGTTCATATTACGTATAAATAACAACAATAATGAATATCTATCCAACAAGAATACGATTAAATGTTCTTATTCTCAAATCAGCTATACAGTAGTAGGTGTACATTTGCCTTTTATAACTTATCACTTAGTACTGTCAATTTTCAAAGATCAATGACACATCGGTGTGTCACCCATTAGGATGCTTTGAAGAGAAGATGACACATCACAGCGTTGCTCATAAAGGGTGCTTTGAAGAAAAATGACACACAATAACGTGGTGTCGCTTGCAACAATGATTCACAGATCAGTGGCGTTTTCTTTGCACATTTCAAGCAGGAGAACAGAGGTGCCTCAAGCAACACCTCATAATATCTAGCTTTGTCAGCTTAACTGTATTACATTTTCTAAACCTGTTTGGACTTTTCAAATTATATTTGGATCACGAAAGAACCATCATTCTGAGAATAAAGGCAACATTTATTATTGTGTAACTTGAGTTGAAAGCTCGTCCCTCATTGATCAGTATGGCTGTGTGAAGTGAGTGACAAGGTCTGAAGGTCGTCTTACTATGGGTCATGCTGATTTACAACATTAAGTTTCCGTGTGAAAAAATATATTTAGTGTCAATAGCGATGACATATAAGTAATACAGTAAAATGGAACGTGCCATAAATATAGTTATAACATCTTCGAATGGAAAGTGTTGTTGACACAGTTCAAACGAAGCATAAAGTCTGACTGACACATTTTATTTAGCGTGACCTAAAAATGGGTTGTATGGTGGAGAGGGTCGTTAAAAAGACAATGCGGTGTGTTCCGTAAATTCATTGTTCGCAAATCTTTACTGAGAAGAAACTCGTTGCAATGGTAAATCTTCACAGTGGATACACCCGTACCATAAATTAATGTTTTACTTTTTCATAATGTATTTCTTTATGCATGATGGTTAAAGAGATCACTTTAAAAGTAAGTAAGAAAAACTTCATTTTGTGACAAGGATATTGAAAACATTGAAATTACATACTGGATATTATTGAACAAAAATTACATTCAAAGAAGTTCACCTTTCAACATTCGCAGTGCTGAATTCGATGTGTGTATTGATGGCATCTCCACAAAAAGAACAAAGGCATCTTCATATTCAACACCGTTGACACGGATTTTATTTGTGGACGGTTTACTACTAAGAACATCTTAGACAGGACGTGCTAACTCCACAGCTTGCTCTAGTACTCATAGAGCTCACGGTTCGAAACGCGTGTCTGCATTCTGAATAACACAAGTAAGCGGACACGTAGACACACAATAATAGGGATCTATTGTAAACTCATTGCAAAGTTAAATCTGACGACTGTCTATAAGAAGTTGCACATATATTTTAATCCCTTATAGGGTTAAAGAACGGTGAAATTGATGTTTCAAATATTATTTAAATGTGAGCAATTAATCAATAAAATAATATTAGCATATTTTTACCGCTGCGCAGGCTTTGTAAATAAGAACGTACGTGGGTTGGCCTCTAGAATAATATCATTGAATATTCTTCGAAGCAAACGAGATTTCCTTCTATTAGTTCTCATAGCTTTAGTTTTGCTTCAGTTTTAGTGTGATTCGGATGTTGCTTTTATCTGCCATTATTTTGATTTTATTGTTTTCATTGCTGATAAAGATGACTTCTTGGCAAGTGTATTAATTTTGTTAATTCTCTGTTCTGATTTTATCCATTTGCATATGTTTTCTTAGTTTTAACTGTGCTATTTTTAACATTACTAAAAGAGTGTATGCTGCCTAGCATAGGTCTCGTAATAGCGTGTCGAAGAGATTACAAGAAGAAGAAAAGACTTCAGTGCAGGTTTGTTGTGAGATTCTCGCACTTTGTTGGTTTATGTTCAGTGACCTAAAATGTAGTTGTAGTGTCAGAGTTTTAAAACCTGGAATCCCTTTATAGGAAGTGGGAGTACCTTATGTATCGGAATACATTTAATTCGTAGGAAGTGGTGAGTACTTTAAACTCTGGAACCGAATTAATTCACAGTTTGTGTATAAGAACTTTAACACTGATAAAAACTTAGCTCACAGCAAGTTTGTACATACTCTAAACACATTCACACTGTTTGGTTGAAGACTATATATTTCGACTAATTTCCTTCTCAATATAATACTTTATGAGGAGGGTATACATGACATATTTCAATGTATGCTTAGAATACTGTCCAGATATCAAGTTATACATAGCGTACCTATATTACAAACAGTAGACTTCACGTAATTCAAATCTTGAACATTCTAAACCATGTGTAAATAATAAGCAGATTTGTGTACAGAAAGTACCTTCCATTTCGTATAAAATAACATTTTAGATCTGGAACAAAAATAGGCCATCCAGAACTTCACGTTCAGAATTGTTATCTTTTCTCCTTCACAGGGCACACGTTAAGAATATTAATAGAGACCATGTTCGCAAAATACCTGTCATGGCGCGAACCCATAAACTGTAAGATACCCGTCACGTCATAAGATTTCAAATCGGTGAGAAATCCGTCATGCCACGAACCAGAAGTGTGCAAGATACCCTTCATGCTAAGAAACCAGTTTGCAAGAAACCTTTCATGCCACCACGAATTTAAAGTGTGCAGGATAATCGTCATGTCACGAACCCAAAGTGTGCAAGACACCCGTCATGTCACGAACGCACAGTGGTCAAGATACCCATCACGGTTTGCATGTAGAACACAGAAAAGTCATTCTAGGTAAATTATTTCTGCAGTGAATTGCGGGTTGATGTCTTTAAATAAATTATATATAAACCATTTTCACAAACAAAATAAACATTGTTTATCATGGATTTGAAGATACATGTGCTTCTCTGTTTCAGATGGCTGACATTGAAAAGAAAGCAAGGCGGAAAGTAAACGGGGACACCACTCCATCTAAAGATAAACCTCATTCACCTCGTCGGGCAACTCCCGCTCTCGCAAAACCTCCGGATGGGGGGTGGGGATGGATGGTCGTTCTGTCGTCATTCATGATCTCTGTACTGGTGGATGGTGTTTGTTTCAGTATGGGGATTTTCTTTCAGCCGTTTATGGAATATTTTTACGCGACCAAAGCGGAAACATCCTGGGTGGGCTCGGTGCTGAACGGCTCCTACCTCACTGTTGGTACGGGTAGTTTAGTTCATTCCGTTATCATCTGAGAAAGCACCCCCCCCCCCATCTCAGTCTTGTTATAGGACCGTTTGCACCGTGATTACTGCTACATACTTTGATATAAACTTTGGCTTAATAAATCTTTCCTTCAAATGTCTACTAGTTTGTAGTCACAGTACTTTTGTTTTAGATTTACCTCTTACAGTATCTATTTCCTCACTATAGTCAAGGTACATTTTTGGAATGATAATTCTCTTAAAATGCTTATTCCTCAATGTGGATAATGTACTATTGTTCATTTATTAATCTCTTAACATGTATGCTTCCTCATTGTAGTCAGAATTTAATACACTGTGACATTCTTGCTGGAATATGGGCAAGATGTTATTTCACCGATACCCTGGGCCGCCCTAACCCCATGCTAATCCCCCAAACACTTTTTTCTTGGTGTTACAAAGATGAATGATAGATAATGTAGAATAGATGAGTGATAGTTCTAGAAGACATCTCGAGCCACCTGATACAAAGAGCCAGGATAGTAAGTAAATATAGGTGACAAACCACGACCTGTACATGTAGGTGAGTCACGCTAACACGAGTGGTCTATGTATAAACAATAACTGTATTCAACAACAAATAGCTTTTATATATAAAAGGTATTTGTTGTTGAATACAGTTATTGTTTATACATAGACCACTCGTGTTCTCTCTCTCTCTCTCTCTCTCTCTCTCTCTCTCTCTCTCTCTATATATATATATATATATATATATATATATATAATTAAGTTCATAATCACGACCATGTATTATCTTAAGAGAATGTCCGTTTGAGTTTTATGGCACTGTAGTAGTTATCTAATTCGTTCATATGTGCCAACTATAAATGAGTTATAAGTCACTGAATGTTTTTGAGTGATCTCTAGAGTACTTTGATAGAGTA
Source organism: Sinotaia quadrata (assembly GCA_028829895.1). Lineage (NCBI taxonomy): Eukaryota > Metazoa > Mollusca > Gastropoda > Architaenioglossa > Viviparidae > Sinotaia > Sinotaia quadrata. The sequence goes on from CM054179.1 coordinate 134,372,008, forward strand.
TGTCTACAGCTCGACTGAAGCTGTGTAGTTGTGATTTATAAATACATAATTTTAGATCGCCTGATATGTAGCCTAGGGTCTCAGTGAATGTCAGTAGCAGAACCGCACAAGGTCTGTTAAACCAGTTCTGGGCACGTGGCTCGTTATGTTCTGGTGTTGCTTGTGGCTCAGGGTTCATCAAACCAACAAAATGTCAACGTCACTTAATTAATGGATATGATTATTATTAATTAATTGTCCATAACTAATTACAAGTGATAAGAATATTAATTTATGTTATTAATAATTATCCAGCAGACACCACTCATCTCTCTCACTTATCAGTCATGCAGGCGCTGTAAACGTTTTCTCTCTTCCACAACATTAAAGACAAACATTTACCGTCACACAATATTTCCGTAGGTGGAACACTTATTAAAGAAGAAGACAAATCCATCTTTAATCTATATTTAGCGAGCCTCCATCCACCCACTTTCTTCTCCAACAAAACGTTATCAACATGCCTAGAAGGTCAATAAATATAGAAATAAATTTATTAAATGAACAATCAAATATACTTATAACAAATACAATAAGATTACTTGACCTCAGTATTTCCACGAAACCACATTCAAATATTTTTTTATTTATACATCTTATATCCTAAATACAATTCAACAATATTGTCAATATAAAGTAAAGGATAGTTCTTATCAGAAAAAAGAAATGGAGTTATTAGATACAGGCAAAAAATAATTGCGTCTACATAATCTTGTATAGATGAAACCACAATGTCCATTTCACACACTTTTCATATCAAAGTCACAAGTTTATTGTCCATGTCAATCCCAAATGTTTTTCTCTCACATAAAAATTGGTTCACTGTTATCCTGCTCGAGATTAAACCTGGGTGCTCCTTCACCATGTTTAGTTCCCTCAAGCAAAACAACAATTGTAGCAATTTCCAGTCACTTCCTAGTACCAGAAATTGCTTAATGTATACCTTGCACCATACATCAACGGATTGAAGGGAATTCCTTACATTTACCCACTGCAGTAGTTGCTTCCTGGGTCTTCCGAGGTCGCAGCTTTTTATAATATGTTTAGATTCAGATAACACACGAACAGGCTGCTTTGTTGCTGTAAAAATATAATCAGGGTACAAATACTAAGTTTTTGTTTACTCCATTTTAACTCCATTTTTAGAGGAGATGTTGGTGTAAGTGCATCAGCCATTATGTAACATATACCCACTTCCTCAATTTTGTCAAAATACTTTGACTCACTGATTAATATCTTAATATGTCTACTTCCTCATTGTAGCTAAAATGGTTATTATCATTGATTATTTCCTTGAAGATTATTTCATTCTTTTTTTTATGGTTATGAGTACCTTCGATCTTTGATTAGCCAGAAAAAATTATCCTGACATCATTCTCGTTATGGATACTCTCATTACTTTATTATTTTCTTAAAATTCGTTTGCATTTCTCAAGGTATGGGTACAAACGACTTTAGATGAATCTGTCACGTTTACATTTTGCAGAGTTATATAATGTCTATCGAATGATTTGGTTTTAATTTTAATGTTTATCATATTAACAAGAAATTCATTGTTATCCTCTTGGCATTTCACAAAGATGGATTTAAAAATATAATACTTCCCCTCAAAATCCCTACCAGACAAAGCATTTTAACGAAACGTTATATACTAATGAATGGTCCTATGACACGATCACTTGCCGTTGTATTTGTACAATAACTGAACATTAAATTCAGCTGGTTTTCCTGGCTGCTTGGACAGGTCCAGTGGTTGCGGCTCTGGCAAACAGGTTCGGCTGCAGGAAGGTGGCCATGGTGGGGTCGGTCTTTGCAGCAGCGTCCTTCTTCATCAGCACTTTCTCCCCGACAATGCCGGTCCTCATCGTGACGTACGGGTTTCTCGGAGGTGTGTGTACGTCACTAATATGCATTGTGCTTAATGATGACTTACGGGTTTCTAGGTGAATGAGTGTGTGTGTGTGTGTGTGTGTGTGTGTGTGTGTGTGTGTGTGTGTGTGTGTGTGTGTGATCATTATGTAACACTGTCGTGACTTGTGTGTTTGCCATCAATATATATTGCACTCATTGTTATTTGCGGACTTCTAAAAGGTGCGTATTTAACGTACACCATAAATCGTTCTTAATTGTTTTGTACATGTGTAGCGACTTATGGGCTTCTAAGTAGGGTGCAATTCATTGAGGTATATACAGCGTCTTGATCATCTATTAACTGTGTACAGGTATTGTGATTTGGACTTCCAGGAACAGTATGTACTTCATTTAGTATGAACGCCACGTATTTAACGTTCTTAAATGTGTACATGTATTACCACTTACGCGCTTCTACGAGCTGTGTGTACTTTATCAGTACGTGCGTTACGTCTTATTATTCTTATATGTGTATAGGGTTTGATTATGTGTAATTATTATCAGTTCAAGCAGTGGCCATAGTTTTAACGATATACATGTGAAACTGTTAATGTTTTACTTGTTCCACCCCTTTAATTTTGTGAACTTTTAACTACGTTTTAATACTTTTCCTGCAGTACTATTCTTAATATTTACTTATGGATGTCATTGGAGGAAACGTGTGACTCCTCTCGAGCAGATAGCATTTAATGTCATTGGAAATGAATGACAATTCGTAAAGAGGGCATTGTTTAGTATTCTTGATCATCACATTTAGTTTGGAATAACATATACATGTTTAAATTTTAAACAAAATATAATAAATAATAATAATTGGAATTGCTGCCTCACGTACCATTGTTTCCACACTACGAAAGAGTTCTTTGTTTTCATAGCAATGAACAATCAAACGCTTCACTTTATAAAAGTAAATATATAAAAATAAACTGAACAATTTAAGTTTTATTTATATTTACATTGAATCATTACGCAATCGCTGAATATATTTAGTACCCATATTTGCCTATTCTTTTTATTTGATAGGAATTGGATTTGGCCTAGTGTACCTACCCGCAATGGTAATGGTTGGGTACTACTTTGAGCGGCGGAGGGCCTTTGCCACCGGGATAGCGTGCTGCGGATCAGGCATTGGGGCATTCGTTTTCGCACCTTTGTCGAACTTCCTGTTGGATGAATACACATGGAAAGGCGCAACTTGGATTTTAGCAGGCCTCGTTTTAAATTGCCTCGTTTTCAGTCTCTTCTATCTTCCTATAGAGCAGACAGCTGAGCAGGACAAGAGCATCCAGAAAGGAACGGCACTGTTCGAAAATGGAAATTTCACTGAACAGTCAGTGGCACTTCTTGGGGATGTTAATGCTGTGAACAGCTTCACTGGTGACTCAGGACACAACTCGCTCCCAGGAGCAAATGACAATGCTTTCCCGAAGACCGCACTAACGAAAGACAACTCCTCTGAGAATAGTAAACACGGAGTAGGAAGCAGGTCTGTTGCGAATCAGCAACAACAAAGAGTAGGAGTAAAATCCGTTGTAAAAGATGAAAGACAGGACGGGCATAAAACAACGTCACAATACGACAAAAAATGGAAGGACATTCGCTTAAAGATCTCGCCTGAAATGAGAAAAGTTCTATCCACAGATCCGCAGATATTTCACTCGGACATTCACTTGAACCAGGCGAACCCCATTGCACGCATGGCGATGAGTCAAGAGGCCATAGCAGCGAAGGAAAACAACAAGCCGTACCAACAGCACTACCACGCTCTAACATCCAAACGCAACCAACGCCACATAGAGGAGCAAATGAAGAACCCGCTACAGCGAAAGGATATTTACTATAGTGGCAGCCTGTTTCACCTGAGCGAGTTCAAAGAAGCCGGAAACATTGATGCGTACAGGCAAATGGTCATGCCGGGGGTCGTCGATGACTACGATGACGTCGACGGTGTTAATGACAGTCAAAGTGATACCAACCAACGTCCTGGGTTTTGCCGACGATTTGTCTTGGGACCATTGCTGGAAGTGTTTGACGTGTCTCTGTTACGGAGTCCAACGTTTCTTGTTTACATATTGTCTTGTTTCTTATGCATGGCAGGTGAGATTATTTTGCTTTGTATCTTTTCGTATTGCTTTTTATGTATGGCAAGGTGAGATTATTTTGCTTTGTACCTTCTAGTACTGTGTTTCTTATGCAAGGCAGGGGAGATTATTTTGCTTTTTGCTTGTACCTTCTCGTATTGCTTTTTGTGTATGGCAGGTGAGATTAATTTGCCTTGTACATTCTAGTACCGTGTTTCGTATGTATGGCAGGTGAGATTAATTTGCTTTTCACCTTCAAGTTGTGATGGGGTGTCGGGTGTAGTATTGTAGTTGGTAGTTCTTCACCCCAGGATGCGAGATGAAAACAATGAAGATAGAGAAGACAATACATCACATGCTTGATGACAGCCACAACAGATGACAACGGATAACACCGTCTTTACAGCTTACATGAGGACTTTATTAATGACAACATTCACAGCCGCATCGGCCCGCCACACTCCATTTTCTCCTCCTCGCTTTATGTCTCTCCCTTCTTCTATACGTATACAAGTACTCTCAAACATGGTGGTGTTACGATAACAATTTTACGTCTTCTATACGTATACAAGTACTCTCAAACATGGTGGTTGTTACGATAACAATTTTACGTCTTCTATACGTATACAAGTACTCTCAAACATGGTGGTGGTTACGATAACAATTTTACGTCGCCGCTGGAGCTTTTATGGATCGTCTGCGTGCTGCTGATTTTGTGATTTCTTTTTGACGTCTGTTTTGGTTGTGGTCGTTGTATGGAATTCTTTTTCATTGATGGTAGTGCTTGGTGCCTAGATTATTTCCCCTCTGTTGTGGTTGTTGTGATTTGTGAAAAATCTGTCTGCTTTCTTATTTTGCTGTCTGCGTGGAATTTACTTTAGTTGTAGGAGAGATTTTCCAAGTGATGAAAGTGTTAACTTCTTGTTCGCTCGTAGTGGCTTGTGGTGGGGTCACCTTTTGATTCAAGCAACATTTATGGTCACATATTTTTTTTGTGAGTGAAAAACGTCTTTCTAAAGGAAAAGACAAATCCGTCTTTAATCTATATTTAGCGAGCCCCCATCCACTCACTTTCTTCTCCAACATAAGATTATCAATATGTGAAAGAAGATCAATAAATTTAACAATAAATTTATTAAATAAACAATGAAATATACATATGACAAATAAAAAGTTTGCATAGTAACTGACTACGTTCACAGAGTGATTAAGTCTACAAACGACTACATTCACAGAGTTAACTAACTCTACAAATCAACTACGTTCACAGAGTGATTAAGTCTACAGACCGACTACGTTCACAAAGCAACTAAATCCACACAGTGTGACTACGTTCACAAAGCGACTAAATCCACAGACTGCATTCAAAGTGACTAACTACACTGACCCACTACGTTCAAAGCGACTACATCCACAGACTACGTTCACAAAGCAACTAAATTCACAGACTGACTACGTTATAAACGACTAAATTCACAGACTACGTTCACAAGGCAAGTAAATCCACAGACTACGTTCACAAGGCTACTAAATCCACAGACTGACTACATTTTAAACATCTAAATTCACAGACTGACTACGTTTACAAAGCAACTAAATCCACAACACTTACTACGTTCACAAAGCGATTAAATCCACAGACTACGTTCACAAGACAACTAAATCCACAGACTATATTCCCAAAGCAACTAAATCCACATACAGACTACGTTCACAAAGCAACTAAATCCACATACTGACTACGTTCACAAGGCAACTAAATCCACAGACTAAGTTTAAATGTGTATGACTGCAGAGTAACCGAATGATATAATATTTGTATGAATGAAAGAAATTTCTAACAAATGGACGAGTTAAATGATTCATGGAGAATACATTAGGAGATAATAATTAACAAGAGTTGGAGGATGTAAGATGGACTAAGCAGTTAGAAGGTGGATTAATCAGTTACAAGGTGGATTAATCAGTGATCTGATCTGTGAAATAGACATAAATTTAATAAACAGTTTTCGAGGGTTGGAGGCTGTCACAATGAGAGGAAGATTTAAAAAAGAAAAATCACATACTTAGGTATGTGAGCACTTTCACAACCAATAAAATCAACCCTGCTTAGAGAATATTTGTCAACGGTGGCTCTCACCCTATGCCTTAATCTCGTAAACTCTCGTCAGTCCGTGTACTATGTGCATGGCCTGCTATCGTACGCTTGTTATCTTCTCGATAAGTGTACTTCCAAAGTTTGACACTTTCATAAACCATGCCATTTAACACGTACATATTATGTTTTGTGCTGACTCATATTTTTGTAATTTACCTTGACACCTTTCTTGATCTGTTTTTGTTTGTTTGTTATTTATATGTGCGTGTGCGCATGCTAGTGTTTTGCAGTGCTTTCTCAGAATGACGCCGACTATATTGATGTATTTAATCGCAGTGTTACTGCCCAACCTTTTCACCATGTCCGATTTGCGATGTTCTCTTCTTGCTTGAAGTTAAGGAAAATCCTCATTTTGTTCTTTTTCTCGGTTTCGAATTGTTTGATGCATGTGACGTTTATGTGTCTTTGTTAACGTCATAGAGGAATGCTTTTCTATTCACAGTTAGAGATCTTTTCATTCGTTGTTAGACTAGGGGATTCGGGTCGCTGTTTTCTATTCATGGTGTGATGGGGATGGGATGGGTGACGAACTAAAGATGTTGGTGTCTTGTGCGGCACTCACTCCTCTCGCATCTTGCATTATGACAAACTTGTAATCACAAAACTGATGCAATTGGTTTGTTGCACACAAGACAGATCGAGAGACAGATAACTGGCTTACTCTGTTCAGGCTCATTCACACCAGTTCTACTCGTGTAGAACTTTAGATAGATACTGAAATGAACAAAAGAGACTTTAGAATGAATTGGTTACATTTAGTATATAACAGGATGTACATTGAGACCCCTAGCAGCTTTGGAGATGTAACACAAAGGGAATGTTTACACTTGATACAAATAAACAATCAAAGTGTATAGGGCGATTACTGCAGTAACAAGTAGTATAGCTGACAATTCTTAAGTGAGGACAGTTGGATGAGGCTGTTTATAAAATAGGTTCTCTTTTTCTAACTATACATTATGTTATGTAAGCCATTTTGGGGGTTAGTTACCCATTTACTTGAATTGAGGAGGTAATCTATTCGGGAGCATTATGTGTTTAGGCGATATGATATGATAACAAAGTTATAATTATGGTGTTACGATTAGCCTGATTACGTTCTGCGATATTCTTCAGTTTGTGTTGTAGCCCCATACAAAACTGTCTGAAGAAACTTTAACAATCTGTTTCATTTACCTCAGGTTTCTTTGTCCCATTCATCTACCTGCCATCAGTGGCTCAAAACCTTGGAATCGAAGCTCCCAAAGCTGCCTTCCTCATCTCTATTATTGGAATTGCTAATACAGTCGGACGAGTAATCGCTGGATATGTGTCAGACCAGCCATGGGCCGATTGTCTCATCATAAACAACGTTGCGCTGATCATAGGCGGTGTTTCAACGATTCTCGTGCCATTCCTCAACCTGTACGCACTGCTCGGGACTTACTCGTTTGTGTTCGGCTGTGCTATTGGTCAGTATTTCCAAAATCAAAATTATATCTTGGGTATTGTGAGATATCTGCCATTGTATTGGTCAGTATTTCCCAACAGCAAAAGTATATTTTAGGCATTGTGATATATCTGCAATACTATTGGTCACTATTTAAAACTGCAACATTAAATTTTAGTCATTGTAAGATATCTGCAATTCTGTTGGTCAGTATTTCCCGTAGCAAAATTAATTTGTTAGACATTGTGAACTATCTGCATTTCTATTGGTCAGTATTTCAAATAGCAACATTATTTTGTATTAGACGCTCTAAGAGATCTGCACTTCTGTTTCCCATAGTAAAGTATGTTGTTAGGCATTATATATACAGTGGAATAGGAAACACAATTGGCTTACATGGTGAGTTAATAGGTTTGGGAGAAAATAAATAATTCCTCTTATATATTTGTACTTTTCACCGTGACGTGTGGAGATCGAAGGTATGATAAAATGGATAAAGAATTTTGTGGATAAATGATTTATATTGCATTCAGTGATAGCCAATATCCAGCTGGTTATTTAGGAAGAAATAGATGAACATATAGAAAAACCGTTGATAGATAGATAGATAGATAGATAGATAGATAGATAGATAGATAGATAGATAGATAGATAGATAAATATAGATAGATAGATAGATAGATAGATAGATAGATAGATAGATAGATAGATAGATAGATAGATAGATAGATAGATAGATAGATAGAAGACATAGACGGACGGACGGATGGAGGAGGGAGAGAGTGCATGCAAAGTTTGATTTTTAGTCTGCAAATATAAAAATAGATTTAAAAAATCGTCGTCATATTCAAGTAAGTAATGATAAAATATTTTGATGACTTATGGCTTATCTTCGTTTACATATTATCTCCTGTGTTCTGCTTGATATATTACAAATAAAAATATGAATTTCTGAAATAAAAATGAAACACCATTTACTGGAAAGAGTAGTTGTTTATATTAATTGTTGTTTAATACGCATGTTTTGTACTGCACTTATGCTTGTTTTCTTATACAATATCTTCTTTTCATAAAGTACTAATTTTATTCCCATGTTAGTAATTACCATTTATTTTAATGCCACTTAACTTTCCCTTACTTTAAAAAAAATAGCCGTTTTCGTTTCACTGCGGACAATTATCATGGTGGAACTGATGGGTCTGGAGAAACTGACCAACGCATTCGGACTGGTCATTATGTCACAGGGAATTTCATCCTTCATCGGCGCTCCAATTGCAGGTAAATTATGGCGTACTCTTAAAATTATCGATTTTGCATAAACTCTACTACTGGTCTCTACCATCCAAAGTAGCTCTACTACTGTTACTCCTCCTCCTACTACTACTACACAAAATACGTTAACACCCATTACATCCGTCAAGCTCATTTTCTCTCCAGCGCCACAATACTTTGAGATAATTATAAGTTGTATTTCTTGTTGTCAACATTAAAAAAAACAAATACATACGCCTAGTTACAGTAAATACTTTTTCTTTACTTTCTTTTAATTTCTTTATTATATTCCAGTACAATCGGAATAATGTCAAGTCATATCTGCTTTTGTTACTGGTATATTTTTTTAAAAAATATACATGCCCTTATTATCATGTGCGCACATCTACTTTCTACAAAAATAAAACTCATATTTCACATCAAGTTGCTCCCCTTTGCAGGTTTTCTGTCTGATGTAACCGGAAACTACAACCTCTCGTTTTACGTTGCCGGATCCACTTTGGCGCTGAGCGGACTGATTTGTTTCCCTTTACGTTGCATTGCAAACTGGGAGAATGCGAAAGAGTTGCGTTTGGAGAGCTCTCGCGATATTCTCGCAAATAAGAACGTCTGAGTTATTTGTTACCGTAAAGCGCACATGAAATTCTCCCATTTTGTTTCTATTGCTTCAGTGCTACAATGCATTATGACACATGAGAGTGATTATTGGAACACTTTTGCTACAACGTTGAGGTTGAAAAATGTAAGAAACTTTTTTTAAGAGACAGTGAAGTCAAGATGCCATATCTCCGTTTCGGGTATATTGTTTATTACATCAGCAGCTAATGCACTGGATATTTCTTACAGCCACAAACTTATAAAATATCGCTTCTAAAGTACTGGGAAAATGCATTGTTTTGAATGTAATTTTGTCTGTGTCAGCATTATCGTAAATGAAAAAAGACCGTTTTATTTTAATTCACTTATTTTTGAATACAGCGAGATTATTTACATGACTCTAATATTTTATTGGGATATTGTATTTATAGTTCATGATTTCCATTTGACTCCTATTACTGAGTTTGTCTCTTCCATATGCAGGTGTGAATAAGAAAGAACGAAAGACAGAAAGAAAGAAAAAGAAAGAAAGAAAGAAAGAAAGAAAATAAAGAAAGATAGAAAGAAAGAAAGCAAGAAAAGAAAGAAAGAAAGAAAGAAAGAAAGAAAGAAAGAAAGAAAGAAAAGAAAGAAAAGGAAAGAAAGGAAAGAAACAAAGAGAGAAAGAAAAAAAAGAACAAACGAACGAACGAACTAAAAGAAAGATCAAACAAAGAGACAAAATCAGTGCGAGAGAAAAAGACAGGAGAATTGCAGGAAGGGTAGGTAGGAAAGCAAGACAGTTAATTGATGGAGACAAAAAAGAAACAGAGAAAGAATGAGACAGATAAAGGATTAAAAGGGAGACAGTGAAAATGAAAGAAAGACGTGCAAGAAGAGAAAAAGAGGAAACTAATGAATTAGAAAGAGAAACATAGGGAGACAGGGTCGAACTATAGGAAGATATGGTGGGAATATAAATGCATGGTAATGAGTGGTGTATGATATATGTGTGTGTGTGTGTGTGTGTGTGTGAGAGAGAGAGAGAGAGAGAGTGAGAGAAAGAGTGAGAGAGAGAGTGTTTTACAAGTGTTCATATCTGCAATGGCATTTACCTCTAACCAATTTCAATGACATCCGAATGCATCAAGTTATTCTAAATACTGATTGTACAAATCAGTTATTGCTTTAGTGTTCCATTGTCAGCACTGTACCGTAGAATCCAGTTTTTAAGTCACGAAATTATTTTTCTACAAGATATAAAACAAAAACATATTTGACACACATTCTCGATTTTTAATGTGTTCTCTTATTATCGTTAATGTGCTGTGATTACCGTCTTCCAACGGGTGTGTGAGTGCATGTTTACTCTAAGTGATGAAATGTCCTCAATGAAATCGTTGTGAGAGTTTTTGTGTTTCAGAAAAGTCGATAAAAATGAACAGGAAAATCACAAACCTATACATACCTATTACTGAACTATAAAAGATTATTAAAAATGCACATTCATTTAAGTCATGGGAAACAGTTATGGAAATGAATTTTTATTTGTTTTTAAACATTTGAATGTTTAAAAACAAATTAAAAAAATTATAATTTATATAAAAATTAACAGTTCCACATCTTTCCCCTGCCAGTATCAGTTCCGATGCCTAATATATATTTCTATAATTAGTTCTATTGATTCTAAATGATAAATAATGTTAATCATTCTACTATCTCCCTATGGAAGGGAACAGTTATGACTTATTGCTTAGTATTTTAAATATTACAAAACGGGAAAAAAATTGTCTAACAAATATACTTCTTTCTTTTCTTCGCTCCCCCCACTCCACCCCGACCTTATGAAAGAAAAATCAACGTTTAACATATTATCATGGGTTCAGATATATTTATCTTGGAGTAATTTAATAAAATCATGAGAAGGTGGGCCAACACGCCATACTACTGACCATTCATCACAGCTCTATATTTGTTTGTTTGTTTTAAAATTATTGAAATATGATCTTGTAATGAGATCTGACTGTCACGTGGTATACCCCGACATCTAATTACTCAAACAAATTTATTGTGAGAATCACGAAGACCCGTTCTGGATGAGTTTGAGAATCAGCCAGCTTATAACAATGTTAGTTAATTACTGCATTGCGTATGTACGAATTCAGTTGTAATGCTTTAAATGTTGGTCACTCTTGACAGCTTCTGTAATACAGTGTAATACTATTAGTGCAGGTTGTGTCTTACAATAATATCTGGAGTATGCACAGGCTATATCACTTTCAAAGATTCCTATCCCTAAGAGTTTTCTGTACAGTCGAACATCGTATTTATTATTCATAGTAGTAGAAGTAATAGTCATAGTAGAAGTAGTAATTAAAATATTAGTACTAGTAGTTACAGTAGCATCATTATTATTAGCACTAGTAGTTAAAGTAGCAGATTTGTTATTATAGTTATGCATTAGTAGTAGTAGTAGTAGTAGTTACAGTAACAACATTATTCTTAGTACTAGTATTTATAGTAGCAGGTTTGTTACAATTATTGGTAGTAGTAGTTATAGTAGCAGCATTTTAGTAATTATAGTAGCGGCATTATTATTATTATTAGTAGTAGTAGTGGATATAGTAGCATCATAAGCAGTAGTAGTTATGGTAGCATCATTAGCAGTAATGCAATATTAGCCAGAGTAGCAGTTGTAATTGTACTAGTAGTTATGTAGCAGCATTATTATTAGTACTACTACTAATAGTAATAGTGTAGCAGGCAGAGTTAGTAGTAGCAGCAGCATACTATTAGCTGTAGTAGTAGTGGCAGTAGCAACATTAGCAGCAGTAGTCATAGCAATAGTAGCAACAATATCAGTGGTGTTTTAGTGGCATGGTTAGTCTCAGTTTTCAATGACATACATGGTTGTGCGAGAAGCAGTGCCATTGTTTATCTCAGTTTTCAATGACATACATAGGGGTAAGAAAAAGCAGTGCCATTGTTTATCTCAGTTTTCAATGACATACATAGGGGTAAGAAAAAGCAGTGCCATTGTTTATCTCAGTTTTCAATGACATACATAGGGGTAAGAAAAAGCAGTGCCATTGTTTATCTCAGTTTTCAATGACATACATGGGGTTGCGAAAAGCAGTGCCATTATTAACCGCATTTAAAAGCACGTTAATGGTTCGCGTAAGAGCGACACTCGAATGTGTATTCATCAATAAGTTCAACGACAGCTCTGAGAAGCTTACTTATTATTACGATTTAGTAGCAGAGGTAAGAATACATTTGAACAGGTTTCTTAAAGTCAACTGCCGCATGAAACTACTTTGAGAGTGTAGCAATTGCTATAAAGGGAATGCCCCTTTAATACTTATTGCCCACATGTTCTGATTTATAATACGTATAAATATAATTAATTCGGAATGCCATCACTAACGTAAGTTTTCAAACTGTTTGTCTGCTGATAAACCCAGTGACACGTTTTAAGACACAGACACAACCCTATTGTCTTTTGAACGTACATGTTACTTTCGTGCTTGATGCTTTATAGGGGAAGCAACTCTTGATCTGTAATCGGTGCAACGCTTTCCTAATCAAGTTTCATTATTCAGTATGAAGGTAAGATACATTTCACTTGAATTTGGATTGTGTAGTAAGTATTTTCCTTGCGGAAGTAAAGTATGCTAAAGTAAGTGGCCTATTTTAATCGGCAGTGCACCCTGGCAGTAACTGTAACTGGACTTCTTTTCATTTAAGAGAGAGTTACACTCACTGAGACAAAATTCGGACGCATAGTCATAATAATCAAATGCCCCATATTTCCGTCATATTTAAAAACGGTCTTGCCATTCCATAATACCCCCACACACACACACACACAGATGCCCTCATTCTCAGTTGACCTGATCATGCTTAATAAGCTTACTCAGCAGGATGTATACGTAGCAAACATAATTGCAGATCTAGCAGGTAGGGGTGAGGATTTAACTGTATATTTTTAGAATCGTCCTAGGAACACACTAGCGTACCTGAAACCACATTTAGTTAATGAGGTCAGTGGGTTTTTAAAAAAAAATTCTCTTAGCAATTAATTAGAGTTGGCAATAACAGTAGCATGCAAGTTTTGATTTTTTATTTCAGATTTATTTTTCTTCCTTCGCAGATTGGAAGCGTTTATCGAACTTGACTCTTATCTCCCTTCGCACGCAATTTTTTCTGCTAGAAATCCGCCATCTATGTATGACTCGGTTGGTGACGTCAGCGCGAAAGAATGCGTGAGATAGAACCGCTTACATTGTGCTCCGATTTCCTTGTTTCATTCAACAATACGGGGAAAATACATTACCGTATTACTGGTGATTAAAGGACAACGACAACAACAACAACAAAAACCAGGTGAACAAATGTCACATTTCTGTCAGAGTGGGAACAAGAATTATTGGTGTGTTCCAAACCTACCAATCTGAAACAATAGGTTTGTTTAATTAATGATTATGCAATCATGATCAAGACGAGTTGGTATTCAGTCAATACAACACATTCAAGGAACAGTCAGTAAATGCAAAGTTCATTATCCATTCGTTATTTAATAACCAGTAAATGCAAAGATGAATTCAACACACGCGTAGGAAATATATTTGAATGCAGTCAGTCAATTGAAGTATGCATTAGAGATTAGAGCCACTTAATGTAAACCGGACATAATTTACATACGATTCTGTGTAAAATCAAGTTCTGAAAGGATGATGTCTAAGGGGTATGTACACTCTAATATAATTAATTATGCAATATATACATACTTTATAAAAAAATCTACATGAAATATACAGAATATATTAATAGTTATGCAAAGTTTCATCTGATCCTGAGCTGTTTGTGCAACTAGCTAACACAACATTGTAAAACAATCGTATGCACTCAATAGCCATTGAAGATACCTATATGTTAGGAGGCACCTAAAGCCACAAGGGACATCTGTATCCTATGGAGGTGCTTGCCTACTCATTGCTCAACTAATGTAGTACTTTTGTTTAACTGGATAGACAGCAAATTTCATTGTCACTCAAGAGGTGAATGAGGTTGAACGCCAGGTCACGTCCAGTCGCTGCAACATCTCAGTGACAGAAGAAGAGTTAAAGCATGAACACTGCAGTTAAGCCCCCTGATGGCGGATGGGGCTGGGTTGTCGTCGCATCTTCTTGTATCATCTCCTTCATCATGGACGGCATTTGCTTCAGCATGGGCATTTTCTTCCAGCCGTTCATGGACTATTATGGCACTACGAAGACAGAAGCGTCTTGGGTGGGGTCAGTGCTCAGTGGCACGTTGATGCTGATTGGTATGTATGGTGTTTATGGGGTTAACTGTTCAGGGTCTACAACTGTTGGTGACCTGAGTAGTGATTGTTTAGTATGCTTTAACTTTCAGGGTCTACAGCTGTTGGTGACCTGAGTAGTGATTGTTTTGTATGTTTGTAATTGTTCAGGGTCTTCAGTTGTTGTTCAGCTGATTAGTGGCTACTTTTGTGTATGTTCACTGTAGAAGATTGCAATCTATTGTGGAGATCTTTACTTTACATAGTTTTCTGTCTCTGATTGCTGAGTGATTAGTAATTGACTAACATGGATTATTAGCCAGTGTGGCATGTACGTGTGAAATGTAGAAGTAGTATGTGTGATGCCTACACCACACTTGTTATTGGTTATTGTTATTATTATTATTATTATTATTATTTAATCACCCATAACTAAGTACAATTCTCTGTGATGAGAATCTTAATTTATATTCTTCAGAAGACACCACTTCACAACAATATTCAATTAACGCCGGACAATCATTCACTTCATCTTACCATAGACATAAGCAGTCAATTCACATAAATACATAATCAAGTTCATGGATATCATCACGGAAATGATGTAGAATTCAGAGAAAAAAATAAATTCACTTTACCTAACCTGTTCAAAGATGGCAGCTGTTCCTGTCACGTTTCACAGTCACGCAGTTTGCAACAAGTCAAAGCCTTTCATAATTAGGAGAAGTCACGTTTCCCTTATGGAGGAATATTACACAACTGTTCCAGAACCTTCGATGTACTCTCCAAGCATGCTGTAGAGAATTTCATGAATTTCAATGTGCTATCAAGCACATCAGGAGGTTTGTTCTTGATTTTCTATGCGCATTTACTCAACACAGCACGAGGAACATTAAAAATAATCTTTGTGAATTACCAAGACCACAGTCAAGCCACAATTTCTGCCACATTGGTGCTCGAATGGAATTCACAGGAATCAACTTACAGCAACACATTTTACTGATAAGATGATCACAGCGTCGGATTCATACAACAATGTAATCTAGTATAGTATAGTAGACAACATAGCATGACGTGACAAAGTCGGATTCATACAACAATGTAATCTAGTATATAGTAGACAACATAGCATGACGTGACAAAGTAAAACAAAAAGGCTTGCTCTGCGAAAGTCAAATTAAGGCAGCACTAAATCTCAGGCATATTTCATCTCTAAACTCCTTTCTCT
The DNA here is from genome assembly GCA_028829895.1 of Sinotaia quadrata. Lineage (NCBI taxonomy): Eukaryota > Metazoa > Mollusca > Gastropoda > Architaenioglossa > Viviparidae > Sinotaia > Sinotaia quadrata. The sequence goes on from CM054179.1 coordinate 134,388,007, forward strand.
CTTATATACATTTTCAACTTACAAATCCTACAACAATTTCGTTGCCCGATACCCACACAGCATAAAATATATATCATTGATCAAAATTCGCAAGTATAATGTACAATTTAATTAAATTAGTGAACAGAGAAATAATTGTTCAATTACATAAGCATTCTCTAATTCAAATCATAGATCAATGGCAAACATATACTAAGTCCATTCTTTCTTTATCAGTCAGTTAACTTACCATAAGCTAATGATTGCCTTTATGACCAGACTCGAGTTATGTTCAAATTCGAAGTGATTAGACTGGAGTAATTCTTCAAGAAAGAAACTTCCAATTCATCCAATGGGGATGAATTGTTATAACAAGTAAAAGACTATTAGTCAGAAAATCTACTCATTCAGTTGGAACCGGTTTAGATTGCATCAGCGATTTTCTAGCATATTCTCAACTCGAGTTATTTACTTGAACTCTGACACAAAACTACCATCATAAGGAGTGCCCAAGATAGGGTCACTTTGACAATTTAACAATTTATAAAACAATTAAGTCTAGAAATAGGTATAGGCAAACTTACTCTACCATAGATTGAAAGACAGGAGAAAAGTAAAATCTTGTTTTAATTTGTCCTTTCCTTTATTTTTAAAAACCTTAACCCAAATCTTTTAGTCAAATGCATCCACCTTTTGTAAGCACAAGTACAAGAATGTGCGATGAAGTGACGTGTCGCAAAGTCTAGCCCTATGCAGAAACATCATATAGATGTCCAGGACACACAGATATAGATGGGACAAGATAAAATTCAATAATCAAGAAGCCATGAAAGAAGAATAGAAGATCTTAGGACGGTCATAGGACCTATAGAGTAGAAGTGGGGAGGGGGCGATAATTTAAAATAGTTTTATAGCCACTTAGCAAAATAGTGCATGGCGCAGAACTGTGTTTTCGTCGTACCAGAGAAATGGGGCATGCATAGAGCAGATAAAACGTTCGGGTTAGCTATAGGTCGTAGAGGTACAAAATGTTATTCTGTTGGTTTTGAAATGAAGGACCTGGATTTGTGTGTATTTGATGAGACGTTTACTGTTGTGCTTCGATTACATGTGGTTGGGCTTAACTGTGGTTTTATTTACTGTTGCTGCTCTGTTGCTGTCCATCATAAACGGCGTTTATAATAAAATAAACAATCGCTGCCTAAAAAAACAACCGTGTGCATGTTTAGGTAGTATAATCATCTCCATGAATCCACCCATCTCATCAACCACCATCATCCTCATCAACACCACCACCACCACCACCAGTATCATTACCAGCACCCCCACCGTCTTCGTCTTCGTCGTTATCATCATCATCATCATCATCATCATCATTATTGCAATAATATGTGCATACATTATAAGAGCAAATTACAATTACATTAACGAAACATAAGTCAGACTTTTTAGTGTGACTGTCGCTAGTACTGGGCATTGTGTATGCATAATGGACTTCTATTATTTATTTGTTATAAATGGTGTCTGTTTGTATATTAACCAATGCGGAAGAGATTGAACGTGTTTGTTTGTTTGTTTGTTTGTTTTAAACTTTTAAAGTGTTTGATTCGAATAGAGCGAAGTCAATAATATTTACCTATTGTAAAAAAAAAAATATTTCTTTTGATCATTTGTTACAGGTCCTCTGACCGCATGTTTAGTGCATACCTACGGGTGTCGTAATGTAGCAATGTCGGGGTCCCTTTTTGCAGCGGCTTCCATTTTCATTAGTTCGTTCTCGCCAAACATTTGCGTGCTGACATTCACGCTCGGATTTATGGGTGGTAAGCAATAATAAAGTAAATCCCATCATGCTTCACTTCTTTCGTTATGTTCTTTGTCTTCATCGCCCTTATATTCTAACATTAAGGTAATTTCTTACGTTAATTCATTTTACGTGCTTCTTGAATCTTAAAGGTAAGGTGTCAGAGTAAGTTAACTGACGAAATATTTATTTTAAATTTTCACTTGGAATTTCGTTGTGCATCGATGTTAGCGATGTACTCTCACGGTTAATGATTCACACTAATCCCATATATATCAGTGAACGCTCATCTAACATTTTAGTTGTGACTCCATCACTCATCTTATACTAGTTGCAGTGCCAGTGAACTCTCAGGTCAAATATCTCTTATGCCCTTCATAGTAAACATATGCGGATGAACATTCAACTGCCAGATATGGTTGTACAATAATCGTATACCAATGAATACTCAAGTGCCAGGTATGGTTCTACAGTAATCTCATACCAATGAACACTCATGTACCAGATATGGTTCCAGTATTCTCATAGCAATGAACACTCATGTACCAGATATGGTTCCAGTATTCTCATAGCAATGAACACTCAAGTACCAGGTAGGGTACTATAGTAATCTCATACCAATGAACACTCAGTTGCCAGATAGTGTTCTAAAGTAACCTCATATAAATGAACGCTCACCTTATATTTCTGTTAAGATGTTGAGGTGTCTCTGCAATTTCGCATATCAATTACTCTGCGTGACCACCACACAACGTGCTGCAGTAATGTGACACACCAGTATTGTGTTATTGTGATAACATTTATTGTGTGCAGTACTCTGTCACTGTTATGGGAGTTAAGAGGTCCCTGCAATTGTGGTGGGAAGAGTATCCTAAATCTTAGAGATTAATGAAAGATGATATAACAGAAATACCTATGGTTATATTCTTAATTTCAATCAGACATCCACGTCACAAATGGTGGTTTATGTCACAGAGTTGGCTCGTTTAAACCAGTATTCTAGGTGCATGCAATCATCGACATATAACAAAGTGCAAACATTTCTGGTTGAACTCACACAATAATAAAAATTATAAGTATTTAAATAGAGGTGAATGAAAATGTTAAGGAAAGATATATATGACTAAATCAGAAACAAAATAAATAACCATTCTAGCATTCGGGTCACAGCTGACTCATAGTTATTCAAGGTTCTGGCCAATCAAAACCTTCGTAAAATTCTTTCAGTGGATATCCAGGCCAACTTACTGTGTGTAGGTATACAAAATAGTTTAGTTGATTTATATTGTTGTTCTGAGTCCTTGTAATAGCGAAAATAAGTGTTCTGTGAGTTTTTCACTCTTCTATTTGGCGAAATCCGTGGAATTTCTAGGCAGGTTGCTGTAGTGGGTTGTCTCCCTTTGACTACAATCTAGTGGTGCAACAAGTACTTATATGTGTTAGTGATTTGTGGCATGATGAGGGTTCTCTTACCTCACAAGAAAACCTTTGCAACTCAAATATTACTTTGGAACATTAGCCAGCTAATATATATCACTGTAGTAACACGTGTGTCGCTGTAATCACACATTAGCCAGCTAATATATATCACTGTAGTGACACGTGTCGCTGTAATCACACATTAGCCAAATAATATATGTATCACAGTAGTGACATGTGTCGCTGTAATCACACATTAGCCAGCTAATATATGTCACTGTAGTGACATGTAAATATTCAGATCGGAGTGTTCAAGAAATGTAAAACAAATTCTATTTATAAATAACCTTAATCAATTTAATATAATTTCTTTTGCTACTTGATTTAATTTAATATAATTTGATTAGATTTCATTAGTTGATTTGATTTTAATTTAATATAAGGATTTAAATTTTAAAATAAATTTATTAAAAATTGTAATTTGATCTAATTTGATATTTTGCACTATTTAACAGTTCATCTAAATACCCTTCATAATTATATATATAGTTTTCCTGCTCTCTCTGTGTATAGTGCAAATTGATTTTCGAGCACATGGGAGTTTTTTTCTTTTGAGCAACGCTAAAGCGTCCTTGACCTTCGAGCACGTGGGACTTTTATACATGGCTAGTGTTCAAAGTACTCGTAAAAAAAGAACCCGAATGTCAAGGTCATTTGCTTGAATTTTTACTTGCAATTAAACACGTGGGATGAGTTTTGTTGAAACATATAACTAGCGCTAGGTTGCATTGTTGCGTTCATTGGAATGCGAAGGGTGGGAGGGGATTTAAGGAAGTTTGGAAGGAAGGAAGGAGGTTTTGAAGTTTGGCAGTTTGGAAGGAAGAAAGTTTTCACATGGCCAGCTTTATGCTGCATTGTCACGTTCACGAATTAGAGGCAACATCAAAGTACTCATAAAAAGGAAACCGACGGTCAAACCCATTTGCTGTTTCTTGAATTTTCACTCGCAATGGGACTTGTAATTAAACCTTCCAATACACAAATTAATTTCTGTTCTGAGCAGTGTATTCATTTTAATTTTCCTTTCGTCTTACAACGGCAAATACTCTATTTGAAATGATAATTATGTGAATGTTGGCTTCTTTTGTTTAATAATTTCTTTTTCTCTAATTAACATTCCCTACTTTTAGATCGAATCCGTTATTTCTCAAAGGTAAAATATTTCGCAAAATTCGAAAAAGAGTCTTTAAGAAACCACTATGACTATCTATTCGAAGAAACAGTGTTCATACCGCCGTCATTAGATGATATTATATACCTCATAACGACGTCACCACTAGATATACACAATAAGAATCATTTCTTAAATAAAACGATGCCATTAATGTCATTACGTCCTGACTGTTGCGGGGACAACACTCCATTTGTTTCAGTGTACTTATGTTTCCTTTGTCTCTAGGCATTGGAGTTGGTCTTGTGTTTCTGCCGTCAGTGATCATAGTGGGGCACTATTTTGAGGAGCGGAGGTGTCTGGCCACGGGAATAGCGTGTTGCGGTTCAGGCATTGGCGTCTTCGCTTTCCCGCCGTTCTGCAACTTTCTTCTGGAAGAATACAATTGGAAGGGGGCCACGTGGATTGTTTCTGGATTGGCTTTAAATTGTGTCGCTTTTAGCATCTTATTTCTGCCAGTGCATATGACGACAAAGAAGAATCTCGCGGGGTCTGACATTAATCAGGAATGTGTCCTTGAGTCAGCCTCGAAGGAGTCTCCGAGTGTAGTGAGCAAGAGTAGAGTGACTCACTTAATTTCAAAAAGGGGTGTGAAGGACAGTTTAGCAGACGTGTTGGAAACTTCAGAGGAAGATGTCTCTACCTTACAAAATAGTTATAATGTGGATGGAGGACACGCACAACGACAAACCGACGAAATACCTTTGAAACCTGCAAACGACATTTCTAAAAATGACAGTACTTCCGAACCAAACTTAGAAAATACAAACAGCACTCAGGTGAGCAATGACGATCGCAACGACACAGAGAAGACCTCGATAAATCAACGAGCATTGCGATTCTTAAGAGAAACTCCAAACCTGGAGTTTCACCGGTATGCGACCAACATTCCGGGGTATGGCAGGACTCGGACAAGGGACAGGCCGTATTTAAAGCGATTCTCATTATTCAAGCCCGACGATGAACGTACAGTGTGCATTCTCAATCAGACGCAATTCCCAAAACGAAAATCAAAATCCACCGTTACGCACTCGGACTTTGACCCTAACCCCCAATCAGATCGTAGTTATTCTCGACGAAACACTTTTCACAGAGTCAGTATTTTACAATTTCCGGTTGCCGATCTGGCTGAGCTAGTTGAGACTCGCAGCGACTTCCCGGATGACCTTGAACGTCTCCACGGCAGAAAGTGGAGATTCAACCGTCAATGTTTATTAGATAGTCTCCACCTGTTGTTTGACTTAAGTTTACTCAAAAGTTACACATTTCTTTTGTATGGATTTTCATGTTCACTCACCATGGCAGGTAAGAAAGGTGCATTGGTTGAATGCTGTTTTAATTTGTTTGGGTTTTTTTTTTTGCAAGAAAATGTATTAGACTGGTAGTTAACAAAATATTTTCATAATCATTTGCATCACACTTTCTAGTGAACTTAACGGCTGGCATTTACCTTGAGCACGAGAGGGATTTTGCTCTCGATATCAAGCGACTGGCAAAAAAAGCCAATGCTAATCCAAGAAAGCGATTGACTTTTTAAAGATTGACTTTCTGATACACTTTACAACTAATTATCTCAATAATATAATTAATTTATTATATATATATATAATACAAAGAGTGTGGTCTTAAATTTTTCAAACTCGTTGTGTATGATAAGCACGTGACGTCAGGCATGATATCGAGTACCACCCCATCCATAGCCCTATTAGGTTTATTTAAGAAAAGAAATATATCTTAATAATCATTTGAAAGAGCAAGTTATTCATAAAGACTTACGCAATGCAGACTTTTGAAGTAGAAGTAAATTAATTTGGAATACCTATGTTGTTTTGCAGGGTATTTAATACCTTATATTTATCTACCGGCACTGGCAAACGACATCGGCATCCAGCATGCGGAATCTTCCTATCTCATCTCCATAATAGGCATTTCGAATTCGCTCGGCTTAATCGTCGCTGGCCATGCAGCCGACCGCCACATCGACAATGTTGTGATGACATATTCCGCCCTATTTATTAGCGGCGCGACCACCTGCACGGTACCTTTCCTGAAAGTATATCCACTGCTGGCGTTGTACTCTTTCGTCTTTGGCTTTTCGGCCGGTTAGTGCTGTCATTTACTTCAAGTTAAAATTCGCAAAATCGCTAATATCACAGGTATAAAAGAAATCACATTACAAGAAGGCAAAGTCATTTCGACTCAAGACATAGTACACAGAAACAAACATCGATTGATATATAGACTGATGCATGGATGGATGAATGGATGGATGCACGGAGAGAAAAACAGAAAGATAGATAGATAGCGATATATGATTTCATGCGCATTTTATCTTGATTGATTGATTGTAAAATCGTACATTTAAATAATTTAGTTTGCGTATATCGCACATTTAAATAGTTTAGTTTGCATAAATCGCACATTTAAATAGTTTAGAGTTTACCAGAATAAGAACTGCATTTGTGTTTGTCACCAATATTCACAGATTTCATTAGGTACCCGTTTACGGTACAAATACATACAAACTACTGGGTAGCAACACTAAAATAGAAATTAACAAAGCTTCACATAATAATTTTGTTAATTTGCAATCTACAGCTGTTTTCATGGCGTCGAGAGTGAACATTCTGGTGGAACTATTTTGCCTGGAGAGATTGGCGCACGCCTTCGGACTGGTTATAATGCTGCAGGGCTGTGCTACGTTCTTTGGCTCCCCTATTGGAGGTAGGAGACAACTCTATAGACTAAGCGCAAGGGCAAAAATAAAAGCAGTTCCTGAAGAAATGAGCCAGTGTAATTAATATATAAAATTCATCTCAGGCACTTATCTGTATGCACATACGAACAAGAATGTAGAAGCCAAACAACATGGCCGGTATTGAAACAAACAAATAAACAACAATGAATATGTATCAAACTAAAAAAAAGAAACAATAAAACGAACTAAACTGAAAATGCAGCAAAAGGATAAATAATAGAGTAATTGAAGAAATAATCACTTGAGAAACAGGTGAGAAATAGCAAACCAGTAAGCAAACGAATAAACAAACGAACACGAAAGAATATCACCCACCCACCCCAATTTCTTGTGTCACAAAACATACTTTTGAAATGTGTAATACTGGGTTCGGGTTTGCATATGCATGGGGCGGATCAGGCGTAAATTAAATTATATTTGAAGAGACGTGTAAACTTAATGAGCCGGGGCCAGACTTATAAATTGCATTGGGAAGGATCCGACATTTTAAAAATTATATGGGGCGCAATCAATCCTTTTAATTAAATGAGGTGGGAGCAGATTTGTAAATTGCATGGGGCGGATCAGACTTGTAAGTAGCAGCGGGCGGATCATACGTGTAAGTTGCAATGGGCGGATCAGACTTGTAAGTTGTAATTGGCGGATCAGACGTGTAAGTTGCATGATGCATGAATGATCAGACGTGTAAGTTGCATGATGCATGAATGATCTGACTTGTTATTGCATGGGACTGGTTCAGGCTTGTAAATTGCATGGGGCAATATCAGTCATGTAAATTATATAGGATGGGATCAAACTTGTGAATTACATAGGGTGGGATTAATGTCTTGTCTACCAAACTGGTCGTAACAGACATGCATTATAACTCACGCTTGGTCAACGGAAGTCAATATTCATTTCAAGCCACGTTTCATGCTCAACCTACAATGTGTTTAATTTGTTACGGAATATCTGAATTCTACAATTTATTTTTAAATACCAAAATGATGTAATTTCATCCACTACATATTATTAATTCTGATAGGTGTGGCTGATTTAATGCAATACACTCGAAACAATTTCGTTTTAATATAGCGACCCGCTAGAGTTCACAACACACCTTTGTAAAACTTTGATAAAATGTGATGTGAAATAAGTCCGCCTTTTTGAGCTCATGCTGCCAGCCAGAGGGGTTGACCACCTATTAAATGTGAGCGAATCTGAATCTAAGATAACCGTTTTCGTTATCAAATATTCGCAGGAGAGACTGATGGAGTAGGGATGACGCAAACATTTAGTTGGTGCACTCACATTACATTTTGTCACGCATGCGTATGAAGGGTGCAGAAAAGTTTCTCACAATCTGCTTAACGTCTTACCACAGAGTTTGTTGATTTCGCAGACAGGAAAGTACAAAGGCGTTATTATGCGTCCCCCCCCCAAAAAAAAAAAAAAACAAACAAAAAAAACAGCAAACGTGCGCTTCACAATGATTCGTGAAATCTCCCTGCATTTTTATTGCTTTCAAGAAATCACTTATCTTTTATCAGCTCCATAATGCACTGAAAATGTCTTCTATAGTGTTTCCGTCGAATAAGGTTGAAATGTGTGTGTTAATAATGAGAATTAGGAGGCGCCGTTGTTTTCATCAACATTTTCAATTATCGGCAGTCTTCATGAGTTAATAGTTAAAGAGGCTCGTTAAGGTTTGCCCTCTTTCGCGACTGTCAGAACAGGGGCAATAACCGGATACGTTGTCCTCGTCTTATTTGTCTGTTATCCCATTCTCTAGATATCACTGCGGTGCTTGGAAAAGCCTCTTAGTGCCACTCCGTATGTTGTTTGTTGTTGTTCCTGATGTTGTTTTTGTTTTAACATTTTAAAAAATTACCAATGAGAATGTTGTGGGATATTTTCATTAATAATACATCAGTTTAACCCTCCCCAACCAAACTAAAAACAACGAACAAAGAAAGCACTGACATTGTAGACATGGCATAATACAACAGTGAGGCTAATAGCTTGACTGAGTGGTCTCCCTTTGAATATGATACTCCGTTTACGAAGGACTCTGCCCTTTGAAATATCACCTGTTGAAAATTAAGTTTCTTTCAATTTGTTTATTTTTAAAACAGTATTATAAAACCATATTTCTATTTTGCAGGACTCCTATCTGATATATATGGTGAGTACAACGCCGCCTTTTACTTCTCGGGGGTCACTATGATAGTCAGCGGACTCGTTTGTGTCCCTTTGCGCTGGGTGGCGTCACGGGAAATGAATAGCACATGGAAGACTGCTTTATAAAATGACGTCAGAGGAAGGGACGTTCACTAGTAACTGAAAGTTTATTGTGTTGTATCGCACGGCATCTGTGCATTGGTGCATATTTGTGCGAGTGCGCTTGTTTGAGTGCGCGTATAAAGAACTATAATGCAGTACTTGTGTCATTGTTAATACCCGACCTGTAATAAAAGGAATGCTGTTTTTACATAAAGAATAGCGCTTTGTGGCTGTTTTGAATGTGTCAGCTATAAACTTATGAAGAAAAGCTATCTTAGGGCAAATAAACTGTTGAGCTTGTATAGTGGATGTCTGCCGTTTGCAAATACTTTTCTACCAGGTATACAGCAGTATTAAAATTCATAATTAGTTATACTCCATGAGGGTTTCAGTCTAAAGATGACGTCTTTATTTTCGCATTACTGTACATTATTCATTACGTTTTACTGCTCACTTAATGCCAAACAAACACAGTTATATGCGAAGCCAAACAAACACAGTTATAGTGCAATGCCAAACAAACACAGTTATAGTGCAAAGCCAAACAAACACAGTTGTAGTGCAAAGCCAAACAAACAAACTTAGTACTAAACAAACCAAAGACAGTTTTATATATATAACATAAACCCAAAACAAGGAAAGCTATATACACACCCAAACTAAAGTAGGAAGTTAAAATACACACCCATACAAATAAAATATTTATGGTGCAAACTTCAACAAACAAAGTTATAGTACAAACCCAAACAAACAAACAATTTATAGTACAAACCCACACAAACAAACAAACTTATAATACAAACCCAAACAAACACACAAGTTATAGTACAAACCCAAACAAACAACGTTATAATACAAACCCAAACAAACAAAGTTATAATACAAACCCAAGCAAACAAACAATGTATAGTACAAACACAAACAAACAAACAAAATTATAATACAAACCCAAACAAACAAACAAAATTATAATACAAACCCAAACAAACAAACAAGTTATAGTACAAACCCAAACACACTATTACAATTATAATATATAACGAAACAAGCTACAAAGCTTTAGGCCATACCCAAATACCCAAAGAAACAAACAAAAATACTATAGAGCAAACCCAAATCTGCGCAACAGAAGGAAGGAACTATGAAGCAAAACTGCCAATTTTGAAAGCAATTGTTTTGTGCTTAAGAACAAAATCAGGAATAATCAATAGATCAACTCAAGTCTGCTCTTCTACCAGTGAATTTAATGAGTATGACTCGCCTATTTGTATCTTAGTCTACTGATGAATTTAATGAGCATGACTCGCCTATTTGTATCTTAGTCTACTAATGAATTTAATGAGCATGACTCGCCTATTAGTATAATAGTCTTAATAGCACCTCCCAAGTGTATGTATAATCCACTTCAAGATTAATGTTTCAAGCGCAAGAAGTGGTTTAAAAAAAAAAAAACAGCGTTATCCATGAAATTTGAAGTTCCCTTCCAGAATCTCCCATCTCCAAACAAGACCGATAGGAAGAACCACCCATATTCAAATAAGTTCGCGAACTACCTTGAAGAGCGTTTCGGAAGAGAAGTTGCAATGCTGTGTGTACGCAGATCTAACAAGGGTCAAGGCCACGTATGGCATGATTGGTTTTCACCAGACTCAAGGACAGACGTAAATAGAGACAAATAGAAAGATTCTGCTTGAACCACAGACTCACTCATTTACTTTTGAACTGATAGAGGTAGCGAGAAGACTCCGACATGAATCGTTGATATATAATAGTGACTCTAATTAGTATGAGATTGATGGAGTACACTAACATTGTTCGCTTCCATGAGTGTCGCGATGTACCCTGGGTAATCATATAAAAATATATTTTTCAAAGTTTATAGTTAGGCTTATAACATATCCACAAAGTGCTGATGCATGAAATGGACTACATGATCCTTAATGATCAATAACTTTTAGATTGCTAATTTTTGTAATGCTGCGTGTTATTTAGATTAATGGACACCACTCAGCAATAGGCTAATACAAACAGATACAAACAAACGGGACAAAATATTAAGCCGATGTAATTACATTTGATGGCAAACAAACAAACAGAAGATACACTACAGTAATATATATGCGTTACGAGAAGAAAAGCAGTTATCAAAAGTTTAATAAAGAAATGGTTAGCAACAATCTTTCAAATATAAATAGGGAAGTGCACTTGGACAGACCAATTATTCACAGTTCACAGTAGCTATAGATTTATCAACATTGCGGAGGGAGGTGGGTTGTCGTATTATTTTTCTATAATTCTAGATTACCAGCACCATACAAATTAACTAAGGGTAAGATGTAAAGAAATATGTACATATGCTTGTAATACAGCATTTTATTGTACGATAGTGTTTATTGTGTCCTATTCAGATCAAGACAGCGTAGAGAAAGTGTAACATGCCTTTTCATGACGTAGTTTGTGGGGTGGGGGCTTAAGAAATATGTTTGGAAAGAATCATATTTACACCCTAACGTGGCCAACTACACGTCCATCCGCACTTCCGTAAATGGACGTCTTTAAATAAACTGTTTCAAAGTTAAAGGCATTATGAATATTAATACTTCCGTAAATGGCACGTGTTATAAACTGTTTCACAAAGTTAAAGGCATTATGAATATTAATAATCACAGCATAAAAACAGCTACGACTCCCCCCCTCCCAATCCTGATCTGACATAAAGAAGATGACAACAGTTAAAAGGAAAACATAAATACCTGTAAACTTACGGATACCTGAAAACTTTATAGAAATGAAGCAATGGAGGCTGAAAAATTGTAACGAAATAAAAATGATTGCAAACGCGTTCTGGAAATTCTCTATATTTACACAGTATCCACTTTATAAAACGAGTAAGAGTTTTGTCTGCATATGTTTCTTTAAACTTGCCGGGGCGGGTGGTTAAGATGAAAGTTGTGTACTGATAGAATTCAGATTATGCAGCGTAAAGTAGCGAAAGGAGCGGGAAAGAAAAGTCGGAAAAGAGATGAGGAATGAGAGAATGAAGGAAAGAGAAGAGAAAGAGAAGAGACAGAGAAGAGACAGTTGAGTTAGACAGAGAGATATAGTAATGTAAGAGAGGGTAGTGTGGGGTAGGGATGTACATACATATTTTGTTACCATATCCACTAATTTCTACTTGAAATGGAATAGCAGAGGATATATTATTTACTCAGAGCAGCATACGCGTCTAATATTCATATCATGCAATCATAATTTATAGTAACGGATTAAAATGATTCAGGAGAAATCAGCCTCACCATATAATAACCACATTATATAAAGTATGATCAATAAATGACGTAATCACTTGACGTCTGAAGGGGATGTATTTTGAAGTTAGTGATGTTGGTGGTAACACCATATTACTTTGATTTAAAGCTGAGCATCAGTGGCGACACTAGATTGGAAAAAAGAGATCAGTGGGTCATGATTGTGAAGAAGCAAACAAATTATGACGTAACAAGGAGCATACCAGAGAGTGTGAATTTTGAGAATGACGTCAGTCAAGGCAAAGACAATCTACACAAGCGTTCTACTGAAATGGATCTTTTTACTGATGGTGAGTGTGGTGTTAACCAGATGCATTCAGGGCCTCAATCAGGGTGAGTGGAAACTCTGTTTGACATTTAATTTATTACTTAGACCGAATGATAAAAGCAGTTTTGGGCGTTGTTGGATGTTAGATTTAATGCAACACAAAAAAATTATTCATTTTATAAAGTCCTGCATCCAGCTTCCAGATGGCTTCCGTAACTAAAGTCTTTCGTAACTAAAGGCTTCCGTAACTGAAGACTTCCGTAACTAAAGGCTTCCGTAACTGAAGACTACCGTAACTAAAGGCTTCCGTAACTAAAGGCTTTCTTAACTAAAGGCTTCCGTAACTAAAGACTTTCTACATCATTTGAGCACTGAATAGTAGTTCCAATTTCAGGAAATATTTTTTGTTTGAAATTCAAGTATATTCAGCTATTTACCAATATCGAAATGAATTACGAACAAATGAAAGAGAAATTTAAGCACAGACTATTCAGAAACCTTTAACAAAATTATTATTATTATTATTCAGGAAATATTAATTAATAGTCAGCATATAGGAATTAATATCCACAGGATGTTTATTAAACTTTCTGGAAGAGGCGACAATTTTAATTTTAATTTATTGATTGGAAATCTATTTTTCAGTGCTGTATGAAAATTATTATTAATATCTGAAACATGTTTATAGACAATGGAGTTTCTGCGATACTCCAATCACATGAATATGTCTTCGGGAATAAAAGAGGCGAATTACATCCACGAGAAAGTATCAAAAGAAACAGCACGACTTTATATTCTTTCTTTAAAGACCTCCCAGTTTGCTGAAGCGGATAAATTCCACGAAGAGTGTTTACAGTTCTTATTTTCTAAAAGACGTGGTGGTTTTCCGAAAGTGATTGTCTATCTATCTATCTATCTATCTATCTATCTATCTATCTATCTATCTATCTATCTATCTATCTATCTATCTATCTATCTATCTATCTATCTATCTATCTATCTATCTATCTGTCTGTCTGTCTGTCTATCTATCTATTTGTCTGTCTGTCTGTCTCTCTCTATTTATCCATATGTCTGTCTGTCTGTCTGTCTATCTATCTTTCTATCTATCTAACATCCCACTTCCTGTAAATGGTAACGAACATATCAACGTAACGTCTCCTAAAGGCGGAAATGGTGGGAATATTATTTAAAAGATGGATCATTAACAAATATGAACACCAGTTATTGTATTATTTGATCCATGCATCTTGACCTCCTGACAGCTAGATGTTGAAACAAATATACCAAAAATATCCAAGAAGAACTAATTTAAGACAAACCTACATTTAGCTTATGTATTTGTGACATAATTGCAACACCAAATATAACACTGACTCAATTGCCAGAGGTAGATATGGACTATACACTAGATACTGCTAGAAAGAAAAATCTTTGCCGATGTTCATCAGTCCTTAGAACTCTGCATTACAATTAAAAGACGAACACACTCGCCCCTAAATAATTAATTAATATAATTACCATGACATCTATATCATTAAAAATATATATATTTTTTTTTGTTCGAAGATATTTAATGTTTCTGATAATTAAATAAAACAAATTCAGTTAGACAAATAAAAAAAATCAAGTTTAGATAATTCATTGAATCTTTAAATCTGCAAACCACTGTCAAATGTCTTTCTCGTTAGCTTCGCAAGCCTAAGGCAACACAGTTTGATGTCTCTCATGACTGAAAATCAAGGAACAAATTCATTTTAATTAATTAATTAATTTTTCCAGTAAATAATCCAGCAAACTATTTTACGTTTTGTAAACTTAATTTACTTACTGTTTCCACTTCCATGGAGTGTAGTCTTCGCTTTATTTAATCACGTCATCAAATGATGCAGCTTCCACCGAACCTAAAAGCATACTGTAGTACTCAGGTTATGGAGTCTTTAACCCACTTCATTGTCGCAGACATTTAGGTCTTGTGACGTAGTTAAATTAATTATGGATATACTCATGAAAAATACGCTTGAGAAAATATATGTAATGGCGCGCGCATGTGTGTGAGTGAGAGAGAGAGAGAGAGAGAGAGAGAGAGAGAGAGAGTATGAGTGAGTTTTATATAAATGAGAATAAGAAAGGATAACGGTTGTCTGCAGCGTTATGTATGGCTGTATGATTTTACTTCATTTTCAGATAATCTACACAGGAAATAAAGAGGAGCTGAGAAATCCAAAGAACAGCGCCAACATGACTAAAGCTCTTTCACGCCTTTCTAATCATTTAGCTCCGCTTCCGGCGAAACCACCGGATGGAGGGTGGGGATGGGTGATCATTCTGTCGGCATTCATGATCTCTGCGTTAGTGGACGGTGTTGGTTTCAGTATGGGGATTTTCTTCCAGCCGTTCATGGAACATTTTGGAACGACCAAAGCGGAAACATCCTGGGTGGGCTCGGTGCTCAATGGTACTTACCTCAGTATTGGTACGGGTAGTTTGGCTCTTTTTTCATCTGAATGTTATTTACTGTGTTGGAACGAACGATTGCGTTCAACTATAGCTATTGGCTGCCATTGTCATACTGGTTCAAAATGGCGTGTGTGTGTGTGTGTGTGTGTGTGTGTGTGTGTGTGTGTGTGTGTGTGTGTGTGTGTGTGTGTGTGTGTGTGTGTGTGTGTGTATTAGCGTCTTTGATTTTGTATTCGACTTATTAAGATGCATTTCTATCTACAAAGTCATTCATAATCACTTTTGAAAATAACTGCATTACGACATACAGTAGGGTCTATTGTGCTTAGTACTTGTTGTTACAGGTCCCTTTGTTGCGGCCCTGGTGAACAGGTTCGGTAGTAAGAAGGTGTCCATTGGGGGGTCGGTCTTTGCAGCAGCGTCCTTCTTCATTAGCACTTTCTCCCCGACAATGCCGGTACTCATCATGACGTTCGGGTTTCTAGGAGGTGTGTATACGTCATCAATATGCATTACACTTATTGTAGTAGCTCCTCTGAGGTGTGTGTCATGCATATGTATTCCATTTATTGTAATTTAAAGGCTCTTCAGAGGTGTGTGTACGTCATCAATATGCATTACACTTATTGTAGTAGCTTCTCTGAGGTGTGTCATCAATATGTATTCCTTTTATTGTAATTTAAAGGCTCTTCAGAGGTGTGTGTACGTCATAAGCATGTATTGCTGTGACAGAGTACATTTGACCATCCCTATTTTTAAATTTAAATTGTTATATAAATTGCTAAATTGTCAGAGTAACCAGACTTTGGGCACTCCTTATGATGTTATTTTTGAAAGTGTGTGAGTTGAAGTAAACAGCTCCAGGCAAGAACATTCTAGATTGCTGACATAATGCAAACATGCAAACTCAGTGAGTAGTTTTCTATTTTCCAATAATCATGATTTACCCAAACGAGACTAGCCAATGGGCTAAGTTTAAGGAGTTCCCTTGCTGTAGAAAATTCTGCTCTCTAATCACTTTTGAATTTAGTGTGGAAGAAGAAAGTCTGGTTTGAAAGAAAGTCTTTAGCTTGATGGAGAGTGTTAACACTTGACATTGATATGCTGTGTTCATTTTACCATGTGTGTGTGTGTACTGGGCTAATAAATACTTTTGCAGGAGATTGTAAGTTGAGAATGGGATGTGAGATAGAATGGAGCTATATTGTGATGAACAAGAAACTTAACTTTGCTCCTTGATTGTATTTTGCAATGAACAAGTGGACTTTTGACTTTGGGTTTCAAGTTTGAGTTCCAAGTTTCAAGTTCTCAGTTATCCTTCACATGTTCACCGTTCATAAACCTGTATGACTAGGAAGGCATGGGAACATCTGTTGGGGTGTAGGTGTGAAGAAGTACGCTACACACTCTTGATATATATGCTGGTCAAATTGAGAGAATTCTGTTATTTTGACGTTGCTAGGATTACTGTAATCATTGTATTCTGCTTGAAGGAATGGGCAGGGTGAGGAAAGATATAAAGTTCATTGAGTATAGAACACAGTATCAGTGGTTTCCACCCTTGGGGTGGGAGACGTGTTAACGGACATTGTTGCTAATGCCATTGAAAATCTGTCAAAACAGTGTTTAATCCAGGTCAAGTAAAAAATTATAATAACTCTCCTCTAATAACTCCATTTTTATTCTGCGATTTGCATTCACTGTTGTTGAACTGTAGTTATATTTTTATAATTAGAGAGAGACTGTGTAAAAATTATCTGAACATGAGTTAGTGGAATATTGATGTCAAAGAATCTATTTCATTGTAATTGTCATATGTATATTTGTTAATTTAATAAATGTATTGTTAAATTTATTGACCTTCTTACGCATATTGATAATCTTATGTTCGAGAAGAAAGTGGATGGATGGGGGCTCGCTAAATATAGATTAGAAGTCGTATTTGTCTTCTCCTTTAGTAAGAGGTTTTCCACCTTTGGAAAGATTATGTGCCTGTAAACGTTGTTTATGTTGTGGAAGAGAGAAAGCCTTTACAACACCCACATATCCGCCAAGTGAGGTGACGAGTGATGTCTGTTGGAGGATCATTAATAATAAAAGTAATAGTCTCATCTCTTGCAATTAGTTATGAGAGATTAATTAATAATAATAATAATAATCATTTTCATTAACTAAGAGGCGTGCCTGTCACAATTACAATCATCGTGACTAACAGACTTCTAGGCTGTGAATACTTCCTCAAATATACGCCCTGTTCGCATTGTTTTTACTGTGTACAGGTGTCGTTTAGAATTGTGTACGCGTGCGTAGGCCTATATTGTTCTGAAATGTGTAGAGGTTTGGAAACGTGCGGGCTTTTAGGAGTTGTAATTACAGCATTGATTTGTGATTGTTGTTATTAACTGTGTACGGATATTGTTGACATGTCTAGATGTTAAGAATTTTATTTCAGCGTTGCAGAATTATTCTGAAGCTATATGTAACATATGAGCCATTTTGTGAGGGATACAAAGAACTGGTATGTAAGTTTTCTTTATATACATATATTAAACATTCCCAGTTCTCAGATTGAATTTCCAGATTGAATAATAGTTTGTTCTTGTTACAGGAATTGGGTTTGGACTTATGTACCTTCCCGGAATGGTAATGGTTGGGTATTACTTTGAGCGGAAGCGGGCCTTGGCTACCGGATTAGCGTGCTGTGGATCAGGCATAGGAGCAATAGTATTTGCGCCATTGTCAAGCTTCTTGCAGGAAACGTACGACTGGAGAGGCGCCACTTGGATTATAGCAGGTCTGGTTTTAAATGGCGTCGTTTTCAGTTTATCCTATCTTCCCGTTGAGGAGACAACGAAAAGGGCAAGGAAACATCTCGGTGGAATGAACATTTCCGGAAATGGTGATTTCCGTTACCAGACAGATGTCAAGCATTCGTGTACTGTTGTCGCCGCCAGCAGTAACGCGTGTAACAAAGTGCATGTAGATGAAAATGTTAATGATTCATCAAAAAGTGTTACAATCACTACAAAGGTCCCAGATGCTATTTCCAGAGAAAGAGAAAAGGAATCTACACTCTCTGCAAGCGACCCAAGCCAGTCAAAAGAAAGCGAAGATGTAAAGTCACTTAGCACAGTGTCTGGCACCGCGGGGTACATACCAGTGCTGGAAACTGGCAAGCGGTGGAGCGACATGGAATTGACAACGGCATCCAGAGTTCCCGCCGACTGTTCCCCAGACCTGCAGGCAAGTCACTCCAACATCGGCCAGCGACAGCCCAGAATCGCTGCACGCGTGTCGAGAAGTGACGTCATAGGAACGAAGAAATTTGTCGAGACCTCGCAAAAGCTCTACCCTGGCTTAAAATACCACAACTTTCATCACCATCTTCCTCAGATGCAAACGAAGTACTGTTTTCAGCAAAGCACCGCTTACAGCAGAGATCACCACCCTCTTTCTCGGGTAGAGCCGAGCAATTCTCTATTGCAAAAAAATATTTCGTGCAATGGACACTCTACTAACGACAACGACTGGAAAGATTACGACAGCAGCGAGGTGTATAAGCAGTCGGTGGTGTCCGTATGCTCCAACGAATCTGTCTTCATTGCTGCTGCTTTTACATGGAAACCACCAAGAGGAGTGCTCCCAAGTGTATGTCGACGAGTTGTGGTTGATTCGATTCTGGAAATCTTCGACGTCAGCTTGCTGAGACGATTTACGTTCATAATTTACTTGATGTCATGTTTTCTTTGCATGGCAGGTGAGAAAACTGTGAATATCAATTTATCGTGATTCTTTCGTGTTTATTTTGTCACTTTTTCTTGTTTATTTACCTGTCCTGTTTTCTGTTTACGGTAGTTGAGAAAACTGTGATTATCAACGTATTGCGATTCTCTTGATTAATTTCGAAATTATCTCCTTTCTTTCTTTATCTATCCTGGTTTTTCTTTGCGAATGATTTTAGAAACTCTTCTTTATAAATATATGTAAATGGCCCATAACAATATTTTTTTTTTGTATTTGCCGATACCGGCAAAAAAAAAAAAATAGATTATTATTACCCTCCCCCAAAAAAGAAAAAAAGAAAACATTATTCAAATCATATTTAACAGTTTATGATTGCAATCCAAACATGACTGAAGTCGTATGTAAAAGTGACCTATCTTTTAGGAAATGGCTGAAATGATGCTATACTCTTTTCATGTTTCCTGCAGGATTTTTCATCCCCTTTTTGTATCTTCCAATACTGGCAAGCGATCTTGGGTACGAAAAGTCTGAAGGAGCCTCCCTTATCATGATCATTGGAATTGCCAACACAATAGGACGAGTTCTCGCGGGCTGCATAGCGGACCAAATGTGGACCGACTCCCTGTTAATCAACAACTTTTCACTGGTTGTCGGTGGCATTGCGACAATCTGCGTGCCGTTCATAACTCGTTACGAATTTCTCGGGGTGTATTCATTTGTATTCGGCTGTTGTATTGGTGGGTATTGAACAGAGGGGTGTATTCATTTGTATTCGGCTCTTGTATTGGTGGGTATTGAACAGAGGGGTGTATTCATTTGTATTCGGCTCTTGTATTGGTGGGTATTGAACAGAGGGGTGTATTCATTTGTATTCGGCTCTTGTATTGGTGGGTATTGAACAGAGGGGTGTATTCATTTGTATTCGGCTGTTGTATTGGTGGGTATTGAACAGAGGGGTGTATTCATTTGTATTCGGCTGTTGTATTGGTGGGTATTGAACAGAGGGGTGTATTCATTTGTATTCGGCTGTTGTATTGAACAGAGGGGTGTAATTCACTAGTAGATACTGTTTGGGAGTGTGCGGCTTTTTATATTTGCCCTAGTACACTCGTGCCATCGAAATAAAATTTTGATTTCACAGGCTTCCACTAGCCGCAGCATCCATGTTGAGATCGTTTATGATCTTCTGCTAGTGGAAGTCTATTTTTCTGTTGGAGAGAGTTGGTGATGGCTCTTGTAGCTGGGTTAACATCACATCCACCGTTATATAATATCAAGGTGGGAGGGTGTGACTAGAATTGCACTGGATATATGTCAAAGAAAATGTCATTCATACACCTTAGTCAGTTCGACTTCAAGGTTACATTACATTGGACAGCATCGTAGTGGATTGCTCGTCAAACACCAATATTTTTCTTTTGTCACCGCCATCGCAATTCACTGCCACTATAAATATCACCAAAACCACAACAACAAAAAATCACCGTAAACTCAAACACCACCGCCACTATAAACATCACCAAAACCACCACAAAAATGACGCCACTATAAACATCACCAAAACCACCACAAAAATGACTCCACTATAAACATCACCAAAACCACCACAAAAATGATGCCACTATAAACATCACCAAAACCACCGCAAAAAATGACGCCACTACAAGCATCACTGTAGGTTAAATCACTCTTTCCACTGACATCACTGCCACTGCAAATATCGTCGCAACTGCATAACATTAACACTACTCAAAATATTACCACCACCTCAAGCATCAGAACCACTCCTACTGACATCCGCAGCACCACACTTCATACAGATTTATGATAAATTGTACATATTGGAATATTTAAAATTATGATTGACTTTTGCCTCAGTATATATTCAGAATGCGCAATTAATACACACACACACACACACACACACACACACACACACACACACACACACACACACACACACACACAGACACACACACATAAACGCACACATACACGTGCGCACGCGCTCACGAAGAGTGCACTAAAGTTCTAGTTCGTATAAAAGTACGATGAGTAAAAAAAAATAATGATGCAAGACTGAATGTAGTGTAGGCATAATTAAAACGTACTTTATCTTCTATGTACAAGAATCTAAGATAGTTAAAACCACTGATCATAACTTTCTCATAGTAACATAATAATTCAGTATTGTATTAATGATTTTTATTAAAGGTGTTTTCTTGATAACAGAGAATGAATAATGATACTGTACTTACGATGAGAGGAAGAGAGAGTGGGAGGGGGGAGAGAGAGAGACAGACAGACAGACAGACAGACAGACAGACAGACAGACAGAGACATATAGATATATAGGGAGAGGTCTGTGCATGCATTGTGGGAAACAGAAGATACCTATAATGTTTTACCGTGAAGCCACTTCTTTGTTTGGACAGCGGTTTTCATTTCACTACGCACAATTATCATGGTGGAACTGATGGGTCTAGAAAAACTGACCAACGCGTTTGGACTGGTGATTATGTCACAGGGGATCGCATCCTTCCTCGGCGCTCCAATTGCGGGTAGATTACTGTCTGCTACGAACTGCTACTTTTGAGTAGATACTGGGATAATAGTAAACTCCTATTGTGAATAGAGAATCTTTCCTATTACCTCACGTGGGCAGATAATGGTTTGCTATATTTTGAGGATAGAGAACTGACCAGGGAATGTTAAATGTGAACTCTTTGTGCGGGTACTGAATGGATGACCTATCATCTCACACACGCACACCCACGCATACATACACACTTGCATACATACAGTGACAAATATTTCCACCACTTAATTTCTTTGTCACTTCTTTCAATATGATGTTAATTATGGAATATTTTATTATAAAATTGGCAGGTCTTCTTTCTGATGTAACCGGAAACTACAATCTGAGCTTTTACGTCGCTGGGACCTGTATGTTGCTGAGTGGAATCATATGCTTTCCTTTACGGTGCATCTCCAACTGGGAGATTGCCAGAGAGCGACTCTTTTCTGACGATGACCTCGTTATTGTCGGAAGACGAAATATTTGAGTTACACTTATTGACTTTTATATTAATAGACATGACGATCTTATTGGGTACTCGAGAAAGCACAGCTAGAGTGATCTCCTCTCGCACAGCACCCGACAATGTTCGTGATATGGATCATTTATCAGTGACAATATTGAAAGAAAAATATTACTTTTTTTTTAATGTAAAGTATTAAAAGGAAGAACAATAATACAGGGAAGATAACAAATAGTAAATGCACAATTGGCGTTGTACATATTTCATGTTTTGAGAAGCGAGTGCAAAGAAAAAAATATATATATTTTTTCTCACATCTCTATTACTTTTCATATACGCACGGTCGTGTGTCACCTGAATTATTTCTACAAACACATATTTTTAATGTAATTTTCTAAAGTATTATTTTTTCATTAAAGTTAATAGTTCTATCCGGAGGTGATAGCAGAATTTTATATCACGTCCACTTTATTACTGCTTTTTTCAGTTAATTATTGACGTAATATATGTAAGTTAATGAAATAAATTTCCAATATCAAATTAAATGGTGTTGTTTCTGTAAAGGTTGATTGTAAAACACTCTTTCTGCCTGTCTTTATTTGTTGCCTTGTTTCTGTCTTTCATTTTGTTTGTTCGTTTATTTCTTTATTTTGCCGTTATCTCTTTCTTCCTTCCTTCCTCCCCCCTCCTTCCCTTCCCTTGCCTTCCTTCCTTCCCTCCTTCTTTCCTTCCTTCCTTCCTACCTTCCTTCCTTTCTTCCTTCCTTCCTTCCTCAAGTTTCATTTTGAATTTTAAGGAACACGTTTTCCCGACACACCTCTCTCCAGTGTCACGATACAGAGCCTGGGAAGTGTTTGCTGTAAGGAATACTTCTAATGATTGTAGGAATTGTAGCACTGATAAAAGTAGGTGATTGTAATTTCACAATGTAATGTGAGAAATAATTCAAACAACACACAAAGAATATACATTTATTTCTTTTTTCTTTCAAAAATAAATCTAATGAAAATTGTATTTATTTCTAAAGCAATAAACTATAATACTTGTTTCCCTTGTTTACCAAACACACGGTAGAATGCCCAAGATTACCAGTAATTGGTATTTTAACAGTCCAAAATAGTACTAATTAACAATTGTACGAATTAAGTATTTGTGGTGTTTAAATGTAGCTTATCGGTACAATATTCTACTTAAAGGCACGATCTGATATTATTTGATGTACTATTTACTTAAATGCACCACCTGGCATACTTTGATGCACTATTTTACCTAAATGTATGACCTCACATTCTTTGATGCAATATTTTTCCTACATGCTCGACCTCACATTGTTTGATGTACTATTTTACCTAAATGTACCACCTCACATTGTTTGATGCACTATTTTTACCTAAATTTACCACCTCACATTGTTTGATGCACTATTTTTACCTAAATGTACCACCTCACATTGGTTGATGCACTATTTTTACCTAAATGAACGATTCAAATGCTATGTATGTAAACATGTCTATACAAGTAAGATATATGAACTTAGAGTTTAGATCTAACGTTGCCTTTTATTGAAATAATACCTTCAAGAAAAGTTGGTTATATTGCATCTAATGACTTTAGTTCTTTTTTAACTCCAACTGGCGCGCGAAAATTCCTTCCTATAAATGTCCTTCATGAAATTACTCACATTTTGTAGCTACTACATACTAAAACTAAATTTTCAACAAGACTAAAGACAGTTACGACATTAAGTACTTTGGATAATGACACACAACTGGCCCTTAGTGTATTTTAATCTGCGCTTGCCTATGTTGGTGTCAGCGGCAGTAAGTTATTGAAATGTGTGAAAGAAATCTTGAAAATATGTTAAATGATAGCCTTCTATGGAAAAAACAAATAACAATTTCTTGGGGTTGATCTCAAATTATATGTAGGCATATTTTATTTTACTTAATAACTTTCAATTTATAGTCAAGTAAAAAACTTCAACTGTTCATTCAGCTTCCTTGCCATCTCGCGCAGGAGGGACGCTGAATAAGATTTGTTGAAGCGCACCGTGTTGTGATTGTGTATCTACGACGTCACCAAATTATGACGAAGTGTTTCGTATGAGGTAAAATCTGAATGTATGACGTCAAGTCATAATTCGAACAGAAGCACTGCTCTGTTTTCTATTTAAGACGATTTCTAGTTTTTAAAACTACTCTAGTGTATAAGAGCTTAACTTGGCAGCTGAAAACAAAAGGGTGAGTCATATTACGACATCCCCATTTTTTTACATTTAATACAGAGTCTGTATGTGATTGTGATGAAAGTAATCCTAGATTCAATTTTGTCTATTCTTGTGAATCCCTTGCGAAAAGTTAACTCTAGCACACGAACAGAGTTAACGTTCCTGTAA
Source organism: Sinotaia quadrata (assembly GCA_028829895.1). Taxonomy (NCBI): domain Eukaryota; kingdom Metazoa; phylum Mollusca; class Gastropoda; order Architaenioglossa; family Viviparidae; genus Sinotaia; species Sinotaia quadrata. Next base: position 134,412,676 of record CM054179.1, read on the forward strand.
TATTGGAATGCACACACACACACACACACACACACACACACACACACACACACACACACACACACACACACACACAAACACACAAACACACACACACACACACACACACACACACACACACACACACACCAAATTTTAACATTATTATTTCAGTACGAGGACACAATCCAGTAAAACTATATATAAGAAGTGTATTCACTGAAAATGCTCCGGCTGATCCTTAACACATTTTAATCTGTTAGCATCCATTGTAGAAGAAGGCTCTCTATTCCATCTGTGAAAAGTGAAAGAAGGCAATGTTTTATGTATTTAGTCAGGAAAGTAATTAATATACGATCATAGTAAATGCACATGTTTATTCTAATTGATAAAGAAAATAAAGTGTTTAATATTCTATGTATATGTTTGATATTTGAATGTACATTATATATAGCATACCTGCTGATTCTGTTTGTCTTATATGCAGTGAGCTTTATATTAAATGTAATTCTTTCTTTCTTTCTTTCTTTCTTTCTTTCTTTCTTTCTTTCTTTCTTTCTTTCTTTCTTTCTTTCTTTCTTTCTTTCTTTCTTTCTTTCTTTCTTTCTTTCATTCTTTCTTTCTCTCTGTCTATCTATCTATCTATCTATCTATCTATCTATCTATCTATCTATCTATCTATCTATCTATCTATCTATCTATCTATCTATCTATCTATCTATCTATCTATCTATCTGTGTGTTTGCCTATCGCCGGTATTTTATTTTCTTCATGTAACACTGTGGCTGGGTGTTAATTGATACTCTGTCGTTGTCCAAGCTTGAATTTGTCCTCACTGGTAGTGACACTATGTTTTGGATTATACAGTTTGGCGTTGTTATAAACGTACCTATATATACACACATTTACACACACACACACACACACACACACACACACACATATACATGCATGCATTTTCATGTACATATTCATATTTTCAGATGAGCGGCAAAAAGAAGTTTGACTGTAAGGCTAAATGTTGTAATGGTAGAGAAGGCTCGTCACCATTGCTGATAACGCCTCCAGATGGTGGGTATGGCTGGAAGGTTGTGTCTGCGGCATTCATGACCTTGTTTCTGGTTGACGGTGTCACTTATAGTCTGGGTATCTTCTCTGTTGACGTCATGAACATCTATGACTCCAGCAGGAGCCAGGCGTCGTGGGTCGGGTCGGTTCTTATTGGAACAAACTTCATTGTGGGTACGTCACTACATCACTGTCTTTGAGGTCACGTCTGCACTAGTCTTCTCAACGGTATTGTTGTTGTTCTGTGAATATAGATATCATAATTCAGGACGGTGCTTACTTAAACTTACTTCGTCCTAAGAAACCAAAGTAAGTCACTGTCTTGCATGTCGCTGTTTCCTTGATATTACGTTTACGAAGATGATTATTATTTGTGTTTGCAGGAAAATAGTTAATTTATTAGTTTATTTTAAATTTAAAGAATCGTTTGAACAGGAGTCTAGAACAAGTGAGCTGAATCAATATTTTAAGGAATTCTGTTTGCATGTGAAAGTTTCAAGGCCATTTTTTTGTTTGTTTTTTTTTTTTTCGTTGACTTTTCTCCAGAGGATGCAGTAAGACTTTTATCAGTGATATTCTCAGCTTTGGAGGTCCTCTGGAGAAAACATCCTCTCCTCACTTGTTTCCGGAGAGCGCGATCAAAGCCATTGTCCGATTGGTAACTTTATATAGCGACAGACGCGTATTTCTGCACCTTGTACATTGATCATTAAAGAGAAAGTTGAATTTTCGCTTTACACATAAAACTACTTAATATATAAGAAATTGTGCCAGTCAGTGAGTATTTGAAATTTAATGGAAGTTTAGATAAATTGACAATGCTGAAATATTCGGATATGGCAATTATTTATGCATGTTATTCATTCATGATTCCTGGGGCTTTAAACAGTTATTTCATTATTTGGTAACTTGAAACTTGTATTGTTTAGCGTTGTTTTAAAAACAAAAAGCTCACAGTATGATGTAAAAAGAAAACTACTGCATATAATTTGAAATAAACAGTTTTAATAAGAAGTGAAATTTACATTTGTGTACGGTGATAAAAGAACATGTTGTACACATCGCTCTTTATTAAATATAAATGTATTTTTAGAAAAGCCGGGCACAGTCCATCAGTCATGCATTTAACGTCATTCAGACACTTTAAACGGGTATACAAACACCAGGAGTAAGAATGGAAAAGAGTATAGAATTAAATCTTACAGAGTTATGACTGACCATCGTGAGTCGCCACGATTTGTGTAAGGATTGAAGTTGGTGTATTGTTTAATCTTTGTTTGTGGTGGAGAGGGGTAGTTGTGAGATGTCTTAATGGGATATCAATCCGGGTGTAGTTTGTGCTGGGGTATGGTAGTGTAATCCAGTTTGACTTGGTGTTGATTCGTTAAAGAATCTGCGGGTTAGTCCCTCAAGGCTGGTGAAGCATGGGAATAGTGACCAATAATAGTTAAATTTTGTTTCCAAACGGATTATGAAAGAGAAACTGAACAGACACTGTTTCGATTCCCATAGGTGAACAATTGCAATGCACGAGCCTGGCAAAACAAAATCTGTGATAGCACTTTATTGTTAACTTACTCAACATGCCAGTTCTGAAGAATATATTGTAAAACAAATATATTTTTCATTTATAAGTAGTAGAATTCCCTTAACAATGAAACGTTGCTATGTACGAGCTCTTTAGATCTAAGATCTTAAGGTTTTTCTTCAAAAATTAATTCAATTGTCAAATTTTTTAAATGTTAAAATTGTTAATTATCTCGATATACTCAGTTAGGAAGATAGGACCGTAGGCAATTGCGCTCACTGTGTGAGTTCAAATCTTTATGGGATGAATCCCACATCTTTTTCGTTTATGAATATTTCCTGTACGTCTCCCTATGACTTTCAATGCGTTTGGAAAATAAACAGGTGTTTTCTTGTGCATCCTTCATTTGGCAGGACCAATCGCTGTTGCTTTATCAGATTACTTGGGTCCCCGATGTATGGTCATGTCTGGCTCCATCATCGCTGCCATTGCTTTCTTTGTCGGCACTTTCTCCCCAACTCTGCCGGTGCTGATTCTGACGTGTGGATTATTAGGAGGTATGGAGGCATTGTTTTGCACATTTTCAGAACAAAACTAATCATCGTTTGTTTATTTAGGACTTATTTGATTAAAATACTCTTGCTGTTGTAAGTTCTCCTTATCGAATATGGTTGAAAATGATTACGAATACAGTGCTGACAAATTACATTCGTGTTCTGATGGCAATGAACACCCATGCAATGAGACAATGAACACGCATGCAATGAGACAATGAACACTAATGCAGCGATGACAATGAACACGCGTTCACTTGTGTCAATGAACACGTTTTCACTGATGACAATGAACATGCGTTCACTAGTGGCAAAGAACACGTATATGCTTATGACAATTAGATCGCGATCACTGGTGACAATGAACACGTGCATAATGAAAGCGTTAGGTCTTTTACTGTTAATATGTTCGCAAGTTTGTAATTTCACAATAATACAAAAACCACCTTTCCAGGACTACATCTAAAATTTCCCACTGTATTATACCTCCTTAAAAGTATATTCAAATTAATTACTTGACAAGCAGTTCACATTTAAGTGGCATTTGTCCTTATGATAAATGGCAATACAAGTAGGAAGATTGTGGCTTCTTACCATATTTTCAAATGTGTTTTCAATTTCAAATTCGTAACAGATATGATCATTGAGTTAATACTGCACACTAGAATATTTGCTAATATTGCAAACTATAATATGTGTTAATATTGCAGACTAGAATATTGTTATTATTCCAAAGTAGAATATTTGTTAATATTACATTAGTTGTTAATATTGCACACTAGAATATTTGTTAATATTCCAAACTAGACTATTTGTTAATATTGCACACTAGATTATTTGCTAATATTGCACACTAGACTATTTGTTAATATTGCACACTAGACTATTTGTTAATATTGCACACTAGATTATTTGCTAATATTGCACACTAGACTATTTGTTAATATTGCACACTAGAATATTTTGTTAATATTGCACACTAGAATAATTTGTTAATATTCCAAACTGGAATATTTGTTAATATTGCACTATATATTTCTACTTAAATTATAAAGTTGATTTATTCTGTTTATTTAATGCTTTCACTAATTTTTATATTGCAAGTAAGTGCCTGCTAAAGTTATGCTTTAAAGATCGTATTTCAGCTCCAGTATATAATTTATACTATAAGCATGCTCTGTATGGCAATTAATTCAGCCTTTATATTGCATTTTAGATCCATACATCAAATTGTATACTATATTCATTTTATATCGCACATAAGAGTAATAGAATTATGCTATTCTACAGCTAAAGCGATACATTACAAAGCACAATACTTATTAGATCTCCACGCTGGCACTCGTTAGATTCATACACTGCAAGCAGCTATGACCATTTGCCAAGAGCTAATTCCTCTTCTTGTTTGTCTACTATGCAAGGTATAGGGTTTGGCCTGATGTTACTTCCATCTGTGGTCATAGTTGGGTACTATTTTGAACGTCGGAGGGCCCTCGCTACCGGAATAGTGTGCTGCGGCTCTGGCGTAGGAACTTGTATCTTTCCTCCTGTGTGCTATTTCCTGTTGATGGAGTACGGCTGGAGAGGGACAATGTGGATCATATCGGGTCTGGTTCTCCATGGTGCAGCGTTCGGTATTTTGTATATTCCCATCAATGAAAAACGAGAGCCAATAAATAACTTTAGAAGGACAGTGACAGGTCCTGAGCAAGAACAGGTAGCGCCAATACGGACAAGAGGATCGCACGGTGCTTCCGAAATCAAAATTGTGTGCACTGATGCAAGCATAGTCTGCAAGCTGCCCGATATCACCACTGGATCCGTGTACAATGAAGCCGACGGTCCCGTTAAAAGTGAAATCAGCAAACTCCCGCTCAATGGAAGTAACGAACCCCTGCAAACGGCAAGCAATGGAACAGTCCAAAAGAGCAAAAGAAATCTTCCGAAAGACTATAGATCGATGAGCGATCAGTCAGTAAGGAGTGCCTTTCGTCCTTGTACCAAAGAGAGGCTCTTATCGATGAGCGAGAATGTTGTCCATATACAAAACACCATCAAATATCACGGTCTGTACCAGCGGGCGTTCTTTAACCCCAAAGTCCCTAAGCCGTACTATCTGTTCTTGCGAAAGGATAGTTTTTATGTCGGCAACCTCTACAACATACCCGAGTTCAGGACATCCGACAGCATTCTGGCGTATCGAAAAGACGTCATGATTTACGACTACAGGGATGACGTAATAAAAACAAAGAATGATTTCCGAACTACAAAATGTCATAAAAAACCGGCTCTCCAAAAGCGGTCTGGAAATTATCGTTGTTTTATTCTACGCAATTTGAAGAGGTTATTCGATTTCTCCTTACTCAAGGATCCACGTTTTTTACTTTTTGCACTGGCGAATTTTCTAAATATGGCAGGTAAGTCGTGTTTTTTCTGGACTTTTGATGATTTGTTAATGTCAATTCTTTCATTGTAAGCACGTTACGATAACAAGGTAATAGCATTACTGTCAAAACTTTAATTTAGGTGGTGGACAATTAAATGTGAAATGAATCAAGAGTCGAAATCAAGAAATAACATAACAGAGGAAAGAGTGAGAGTAAGAGAGAGCGAAGCACAAAGAGGAACCACACTCACACATACACACACACACACACACACACACACACACACGCACGCACGCACGCACGCACGCACGCACGCACGACTATAATACAAGAAAAAGGAAACGAAAATGACGAACCTACATTTTTTAAATTTGGAATATATGTTGTCTTTGTTATGGGACAGCAATATCAATTGTTAGTTTTAGAATATCTGCTTTTGATTTTATATTTCAAATCATTTAAGTATATAAAATACTTAAAGTTTCCAAATTATTATCTTTTGCCAATTATACCACAGCTACCAATGTTGCGTTGTGTCATTATTGCTGTAATTTCTCCTACTACGTCAGCATCAGTGCTTCAGTCCTATACATGTGCGCATTATTATTATTATAATGCCTTTCACACGTGTATCTCTGTTTTTATAACCTTTTTTATAAACTTTTACACTTGTTTATAACCTATTTATAAACTTTTACACTTGTTTATAGCCTTTCACACTTGTGTCATTTATAGCTTTTCACGCGTGTGTCTCTGTATTTATAACCTTTTACACTTGTGTCATTTATAGTCTTTCACACGTGTGTCTCTGTATTTATAACCTTTTACACTTGTGTCATTTATAGCCTTTCACACGTGTGTCTCTGTATTTATAACCTTTTACGCTTGTGTCATTTATAGCCGTTTACACGCGTGTCTGTTTTTATATTTATTTTAACACGTTTCTCTATGTTTATAAATCTTTTACTCGCTTGTCTCTATATTTATTTTAACACATTTCTCTATGTTTATAAATCCTTCACTTGCTTGTCTCTATTTATAATCTTTTACTCGCTTGTCTCTATTTATAATTTTTTACTCGCTTGTCTCTATTTATAATCTTTTACTAGCTTGTCTCTATTTATATTTTTTTCTCGCTTGTCTCTATTTATAATCTTTTACTCGCTTGTCTCTATTTATATTCTTTTACATGTGTCGCTGTATTTATAATCTTTTATTCGTGTCTTTATATTTATAACGTTTTACCTGTATGTGTCTGTATTTATTATTCTTTACCCCTGTATCTGTATTTATAATCTTTAACCTGTGTCTCTATTTACAACCTTTTACACACGTGCGACTTATTTATAGTCTTTTACTCGTATGTGTCTCTGTGCTTATAGGCATATACTCCTGAGTCTAGAGACATTTTCTCGTGTGTCTATGTATTTATTACCATTTACACGCTTGTCCGTATATGTATGAACATGTAAATCATCACTATATATTTATAGATATTTACACATGTGTCATTTACTTGCGCGTCTGCATATTTGTGGACATGTAGTCATCACTAAATATTTATGTATATTTATACGTGTCTCGGTATTTATAAGACACTTAACACTCTGAATATGTAGAGTCATTGATTACAGTTGACAGCATGCATCCTATTAAGTTTCAAATTTAACTGCGAGTACTTTTTTTCTTTTCTTAAAGGCAACTACGTTCCTTTCGCTTATATTCCATTCCAAGTGAGAGATCTCAAAATGCAATCTGGCAGTGCCGTTGCCTTTGTCTCCATCGTCGGAGCTTCCTCAATCGTAGGGAGATTACTCGAAGGTTATGCCGCGGAGCACATGGACAGTTTTATCCTTAACAGCGTTGCGCTGGTGGTAGGAGGTATTGCGACATGCACTTTGCCTGTTTTGAAAAACGTTTACCTGCTGTTCTTATACGCTTGCGTGTTGGGTAACTGTTCTGGTGAGTACTGGCATAAACTTGTCTTGTGCATATGTGTGTGTGTGTGTGTGTGTGTGTGTGTGTGTGTGTGTGTGTGTGTGTGTGTGTGTGTGTGCATATGTGGGTATATGCGTGCTTTGTGCGCATGTTTGCGATAAAGCGGTGTGTGTGTGTGTGCGCAAAGGATGATTATGCTTCTTCTTTCCTATACTCGTTTCCATCAATTAATTAATTAGTTTCCAATTTTGCTATTACATAAATAATGCTGATTACCTCACGCCATGTCATAAAGAATAATGTTTACTATTGACCTACATTGACTACTGAATAACGCTAGTCGCTGTTTCTTGTTCTTCGATCACTATAGGACAAGGGTTAACTACTCGAGTGTTGTTTTTTAACGAAGCTTGCTCAACATTAATTGGTAATATTTCTCTCCAGCGGTCATTAGTTTTGTCAGACAGTTATTGAAAATTACTCTTGAAAAGATGTTTTGACGGTACTTTCTTACTAAAATAACCTTGAGTATATTTTATCGTCTTTTGGCTGAATATTGGTGGTTAATGTTTTTGGCTTGGTTTTCTTTTTCATCTTTTTTGTATGTGTGTGTTTTCTATGACTGCTGAGTACAACTTCGGTTGAAAGAGTTACTGGGCTTCTTGAGCATAATGATAACTACATTTTTGACTTGTGGTTAGGCCTATTGAGCATAGTGTTGGCTAAAGATTATTCCAATTAATACTAATTGGAATATAATATAATGCCAGTAGATAATTCGTCTTGTGGTTACTAATTTACAATCTGGAAGATAATTTGTCTTGTGGCTACTTAGTTTAGTGCTGGTTAATGATTTGCCTTGTGGCCTCTGGAAAATAATGTTGACTACAGATTGTTCTTATGGTTACTGAGTATAGTGCTAGTTACAAATTTTTATGATGGTTACTGAGCATAATGCAGATTAATAACGTTTTCCCTGTCTACTAATTACAATACTGGCTAATAATTCTTCATACATTCCTCATGGAAACAGTCATGGTTAAAAATTCGTTTCAGTGCCATTAATGACAACATTGGGTAAGATTCTTTCTATATCAACTGAATACGGGGCACCTGCAACATTCATCAATGGTTACAGAGTTTAATGGTTTAAAGATTCATCTTAATGTTAGTGACAACGATTCTCCCTTTGGTTACTAAGTATAATTAATGACAGTTAACGATTCTTTCCATTTCATCTGTTGGTGAGAGATAATAATGTTATCAATGATTCCACCCTCATTGGAATATAATGCCGAAGTATATTTCCGCTCAAAACAGCTGTTTACCTGTCCTTACGCTCGGTGCTAATTGTGGAGTTATTCGGCCTGAACAAACTAGTAAGTGTCTATGGACTGACTCTCCTGTTTCAAGGCATCGCGAACGTAATTGGTGCTCCCTTAGCAGGTAAGTCAATGAATTCTCAAACTCGTATTACACCTTCAGACTTGCAAAATAAGTAATACCTCATACTTCACAAGTACATGCTATGACATCTGTGCGAAATATACTCATAACACCGTTCACATCTGTACGAAATGTACTCATAACACCGTTCACATCTGTGCGAAATACACTCATAACACCGTTCACATCTGTACGAAATGTACTCATAACACCGTTCACATCTGTACGAAATGTACTCATAACACCGTTCAATCCACATAAAGAAAATGTAAAAGCTGAAGTTCCAAGTCGTAAGACATGGGATGTTGTTAAAGATGAAAGGTTCGATGTATGATTTGTTTCTTCAGTAGTTAGAATCTGCAGTATCAAACGAGAAGGCGTTGCTTTTGTCATGTATTATATACACAGTAGTGAAGCTTTTGTCATGTATTATATACACAGTATTGAAGCGTAAAGATAAGTTTGTGCGGCATTGTTTATATCATAACCTTGACACGTGTACATAGGTCAAACTTGAACCTCTCCAAGAAACACGCTCTATAAATCACGAACTAAAATGTCAAGTGGAAAATATACGACCATGATCTTTTCCATGCTTAATCCAACCAACTAGAGCAATCACGTATTTAATCTGGATTTATAACTTTTATTTAATCTGGACTTACCATTACCTTCTGTGTTGCTACTCAACTGTGCGTACTATGGTACCGCTGCTAATTTTGTTATGATTGCATCATAACTACTATCACCTTAGTTACAGTTAGTATTACTGAACAATAATTATTTGTGAGAGTGAAGTTATGTTTTGATCGTCCAGTTAATAATTCACTGTAAACATCCCACTACAGACATGTGAACAATATCTTAATTATTTCTGTGTGTACAGGTGCTCTTGCTGAATACAGTGGGAATTCTGACACAGTATTTTACTTCTCTGGAGCCGTTATAACGTTAAGTGGATTCTTTTCCTTGCATTTACGATGCATTAAACATTGCAGAGACGCCCAGAAAAAAAATGCAATATTTCCCACGAAAAAATGAACTTTTATATTACATACATACATACATACATACATACACACATACATACATACATACACACATACACCAAGTGTAATCTTATGATAACGAACTCGTATTAATCAAACATTCACTTTTATTTAACAGCTTTCCTTGGTCAGGGCTGCAATTAAAATATACTTTAAAAATAAATGGTTTTGTCAAATTTGATTGCATTTGAGCTTTTGTTTTATCGAATGTTTATAATTCCAACCCATCTGTTTTGTAAACTTACCGAATACATGTATTGTGTATTTTAACGGTGTTTAGATTTACATGCGCCACTTCAAGTTTCTGATATATACGTGTGTGTGTGTGTGTGTGTGTGTGTGTGTGTGTGTGTGTGTGTGTGTGTGTGTGTGTGTGTTTGTGTGTGTGAGTGTGTGTGTATGGTTGTGTGTGTATGTGTGTGTGTGTGTGTGTGTGTATGGTTGTGTGTGTGTGTATGTAGTTGTGTGTGTGTGTGTGTGTATGGATGTGTATGTAGTTGTGTGTGTGTGAGTGTGTGTGTGTGTATGGTTGTGTATGGTTGTGTGTGTATATGTGTGTGTAGTTGTGTGTGTATGTAGTTGTGTGTGTGTGTGTGTGTGTGTGTTGTGTGTGTGTGTGTGTGTGAGGGATGGAGGAGAGAGAGTATTAAGTGAATCTAATTAAGCGTGATGTGAGAGTGTGTACATGTGGTACAGTGTAAGCGTGATGGTCAGTGTATGAGCGTGGTTGTTACTGTGTGAGCGTGGTTGTTACTTTGTGAGCGTGGTTGTTACTGTGTAAGCGTGGTTGTTACTGTGTGAGCGTGGTTTTTAGTGTGTAAGCCTGGTAGTCACTATGAGTGTGGTTATTATTAAATATGTACAAGTCTTTACAATGCTTGCGTGCATCATGAAATTGGATTAATTGAATGTTTATACATGATTTCGTGTGAGTGTGTATTGTGGTCTGTCTTTTGAGTCGTCTTGCTCTGATAATAATATTGGTTATTTAATACGCCAGAAACTGGTGACATACAAAGGCAACGCTGTCAAAAGCCTTTAAACATTTACAATTGTTCTTCAATGAGCTTCTTCACACGTGACATTACAATGGGCATCGATTTCTTTTTTAGCTCACACGTCAGAACGTTTCTGGGAACGTATATACGTCCGGTCTGGTTGTTTCTGTAAAAGGCTAGCTGCCCGAAAGCAACTGATACTGCAATGGAATGCGATCATGCATAAAATGCAAGAGGCAGTCAAAAATAAGGAGACAGAGGTAGCTGAGGTATAGAGGAAGAACAACGACAACATAAAAATGACAGGGACAAGCAAAATATGGTTGAAACTGCGAGAAATATCTAAAAATAAATGACAAAGGAAACAGAACGTGGTCTATAGTAAAACACGACGGAGGAAGAAGAGAACAGAATACATAAAAGAAGAGAAGTCAGAGAGAGAAGAGAGACTGAGAAACAGAGAGAAGTCAGAGAGAGAAGAGAAAGAGAGAGAAAGAGAGAGAACAGAATACAGAGAAAGAGAAGAGAAACAGAGAGAACAGAATATAGAGAAAGAGAGAGAAGAGAAACAGAGAGAATAGAATACAGAGAAAGAGAGGTTAGAGAGAGAGAGAGAGAGAGAGAGAGAGAGAGAGAGAGAGAGAGAGAGAGAGAAGAGAAGCAGAGAAAAGAAAAGAAAGAAAGAAAGAGAGAGAAGAGAAACAGATACCTGAATACGGAGAAAGAGAGAAGTCAGAGAGAAAAGAGAAAGAGAAACGGAGGAGACAGAAGATCTGACAGGGACAGGCAAAAGAGATATAGAGAGAGACAAGATAGAGTAAGTGGGGAGAGAGGGCAAAGAGAAAAGACAAAGGCACACAAGGAGTGAGACAAAGAGACAAAAGACAGACAGATGGAGACATCTGGAGATAAACAGACTCATGCACGTAGGAAAATATGTATAAACAGGGACAGATGAACGAAGAAAGAAACATTGAGGGAGACAGTGAGCTCAAATTCAGAGACTAAAAGCAATTAATGAAAATAACACTTTAAGGAAAGTCAGGATAGGGACTCAGTTAAATAAATTAGGAAATACAAATGGATGTGCAATCATAGAAAGAAAACCAAATTTATGAAGAAATTGAGGAGGCTAGCCAAAATGTAATAAAGTAAAGAGATAAATGAAGACAGAAGAAAGAAAGAAATATAAAGGAAATTGAAATATTATATCATAAAGACGATCAATACAGTAAAGGAATGATGCAATCAACACAGTAAGCGAACACAAAAGATCTGGAAACAATGAGTAAACAAAAGACAAGGAAGCAAAATTGAAAGAGAGAAACAAAAGAAGAAGAAAAGGAAGAAGAAAACTAAATCAATAAATTGTTTTGAGAAAAAACTTAAAATTTATAAAGGTTACGGAGACAAAGTATCCGAAGAGTAAAATCATTGAACCAAAACACTAATTAAAAAATTGACATAAAATCAATATATTGCTTCAAAAAGGAGGTCGTGAAGAAAAGTCAGTGAGAGATCAAAATCACTGGCCAACAATACTGAATTTTTTCAGAAATGAAGACTTTTGAAGTAATGCAAACTTTGCAAGAAAGAGATTCCTAAAATAATTAAGGGAAAAAGAAACCCAGTGAAAATAATAGTGTTGCGTAAATGTGGTTTGTTTTAAATGAATGAAGGAAAGATAAGAAAGTGCTATATGCCTAGATAGATGGAGAGAGCGAGGGGGGAGACAAAGAAAAATGGAGAGAAAAGAAGAAGAAATCAAAATTGTCCAATAGAAATTCTTAAACATAGACACCAAATGACGAAATTACAATACTTCCTTAAAACTGTCTTCTTTATTTTTTTTAATTAAAAAAAAAATACTTTATTTAAAAATAGTGCACGATTCTTTAGAGATAACAGGTGAACATATTAAAATTTTAAAATACAGATTTCACGTGTTTATAATGTTACTTTAACCTTCATCACTGTAGAATCATTTTTACTCTTACCAATAGCACGTTTAGTCACAACGTTGCTTATTTTCTTCAGAACGAGCGAATAATTACCCTTCTCGCTTTTGTTATTTTTATCTGCCCTTTCCCCAGACGTTAGTATCGACAAAATCCTATATAATGGCTGAGCCATTAATCTAAGATTTTTGATAAGGCCTAGCTAGTAAACACACACACACACACACACACACACACACACACACACACACACACACACACACACACACACACACACACACACACACACACTTCCGTTACTCTTCATTATAACAGTTCACGGAATCCAACAAGGCTTCTCTAAACCTGGAGACTGTTAATTCCACTACCAGTAAAAAGCAGAATAGCTAATGGTTGTCTGTAAATAAATTACAGTATAAATATGGACGACCATTATAACTTTTATTTGTCCAAGTTGTTGGTCCTTTACACTTCCTGCGGGTTTCCTTTAGTTAAAATAAAGTGTTTGTACCTTTGTAGGATTCTAATTGGTCAAACGATTGCCTAAATCGGACAAACAACAACAATAATGATTCTGAAAATTATTTCAAATGAGAACTTACCTGTCGAGTTCAGTAAATATACTACATTCACTGACCACTGGCAATCGAGCCAAGTGCTCACTGGTAACGTGACTGACCACCGTTTTCGTACACTAGGCTATTGAGCCAAGTGCTCACTAATAACGTGACTGATCAGTGTTTTCGTACAGTACGTTGTTGAGTCCTGTGCTCAGTTGTAACATGGTTGACTTCATTAGTACTCTATTAGTATTTTGACAAACGTGACTGATCAGTGTTTAGATACAGTACATTGTCCAGTGTTCAGCCATACAGTGGCTGATCAGTGTTTTGATACAGTACAGTGTCAAGTGATCAGCCATAACGTGGTTGGTCAGTGTTTAGATACAGTACATTGTCAAGTGATCAGCCATAACGTGGTTGATCAGTGTTTAGATACAGTACATTGTCAAGTGATCAGCCATAACGTGGTTGATCAGTGTTTAGATACAGTACATTGTCAAGTGCTCAGGCCTAGAATGGTTGATCAGTGGTTAGATACTGTACATTGACAAATGCTCGGCCAGAACGCGATTGACCAGTGTTTAGATACAATACATTTTCAAGTGCTCAGCCATAATGTGATTGGTCAGTGATACAATAAGTCGTCAAGCCACTTGCTTATGATAATGCTATTAACGAACACTTGATAACGTGTTGGACGAATGTTTTGATGAAGTACGGCTTTCGAGTGCTGACTCACAGTATGGTTGATCAGTGATCGGATACAATACGTTGTCGAGCCAAGTGCTCAGTCATAATGTGGCATTCCAGTCATTTGGTTCACAATGCTGTCGAGTCAAGTACTCGTTATTAATGACTAAAGTTTAGGTATGCACCATGCTGTCGGACCGAGTGTTCGCTTTCGAAATTATCGGCGAAGGTTTTGGCACACAAAACTGTCAAGTATCGGTACTTGACGGTGTCGACTTAATGGTAGGCTGGCTGGCAGGCGAACGACAGGCTTTTGAATACAGCCAGCAAGGAGCGGTCGGGCTCTTCATAAAGTTGAGAAAGAGTCGCTGATCTGGTGAGAACTGTGCTTCTGGATGCTGGATAATGACAATGACAGACGAAGGCTGCCTGGGACAAGTCATTGATGAAAAATCTAGAAGGTAAAAGGAAACAATGCTGAAATGAGTGAATGACTTTTGTTATATTTGAAATGGACAATTTTATAAATGTTCGTCAACCAAGAATATATTTACACACACGTGTATGTTTTGAAAGTCACTTTAACAGTATTTATTGTTTAGAATTACAGTTTGTTAAAAATCACACCTTTTCTCTCTCTCACTCATTCATTCACTCACTCGCTCCACACGCGGGAGTACGTATAAGCACACTTAAGCTGACGCACACACGTACACACAAATTTCAATAACTTGACAACTTAAAAGGTGAATGACCATCTCCTTCAGCATAAATAAGACTTAGTGTTATTACTTCGACTGCAAAAAAAAAATGACCACAATTATTCCTACCCTCAGAGAAGAACAGAGTAAATGACAGAAGGGGTGGATGGGAAGAATAAGAATACGCAAACGTCTCCAATGTATTATGCAGTCAAAATGTGGACAAACAGCATCGCAGTGTGTAGCGACCAATCGGCATGAAATGAAAAATAGGAGTAATTTAAGGCTTTAATATTCCACGGGAGTCCGGAGGTGCGAAACCTAGGTCCCTTATGTCCGTCCTCTGGTGAAACAAGTCCTCCATGTGAACTAACAGATTCCTTGCTTTTTCTCCATGCAGCTGTGTGCCATATTCAACAATTAGTCCATCTTACGTATAAGGGCGGAGTGTTTGGTTCGTGAAGTCACCATGTTCATCCCGTAATCCTTAACCCCTTGCAAAATACCAGCTTTCTAGCCACTGTCTTTGCGACCGTGAATCTATTTACTAGCCAATGTACTAAATGCTGATGTAGGGGATACCCCTGTGCGGCTGGGGCTTGACTCTTACCACTTATATCCGTTGTTTGAGATTGAACACGCTTCCATGCAACAATTTAGTTGTTGAACCCCGCCCGTCCCTGCGGACGTCAATCGAGGGTATATCGACACACACACACACACACACACACACACACACACACACACACACACACACACACAAGCACACACACACACACACACACACACACACACACACACACACACACACACACACACACACACACACACACACACACACACATATATATATATACTGAAACATTTTATACTTTATTTAATAGATTTACACATGAATAATCATTATTTCCTTACATTCTTCAACTAGAAACACAGATAACCATATTTGTGTCTTTTTTTCTGATAAAGAAATGGGAAGGAGAGATGATGAATCTGGTGATTGTTACTAAAATAAAAATAAAAAATTGAACATGTCGACTGAAGGAAACTGTATTATTGTTTAAAAAATAAGCAAGAGAGAAAGTAGGACCGATCGATAAGTGCCATTATTAACAGTTTCGTTTCGCAGCGCTAGATTCGAACCCCGGCTTAAGAAGATCCTTAACTAAACAGTTCGTGATTGCTGGCGGGAAAGTTCTGAGTACAGACGTTTGCAATTTGTCACTGATTATTTAATGAAAGACATGAAAAGCGTAAGCCTGCAATTACAAAAGAACACAAATCGCGATTTGTTTTTTTTTAAGCGAACGAAAATCAGTAGGCAGACTGACTCAATGCTGCTTTGATATTATGAGTGCGTGCGTACTTGCACAAGTCGAATGGACAAAATCGATGAAGGAATATGATATCAAAAGATCACTCGCTATGTTAGCATATTTGAGTAACGACACAAACCCACGAAATAGAAACTAAAAATAATGCAATATCTTTAAAAATGTAAATGCAATGCGTCTGGAGCATGGGAAAGTGCTAATTGTTCCCTGTTCTTGTAACGCCGATATTCATTATAAAACACGTATTTCTCTATCTCCGTGAAGCTGATAAGCTATATTGTTCAGCCAGCTAGAACACGAATTAATCAGTAAAGCCCTTTCTAGTGCCGGCACCAACGGTCGGGTACACGGTAGATAGGCGTACTTGTAAATTAATGCACGCACGCACGCGCACATGCACAGAAATTAATACACACATCCGTTACTATCTGTGTATTTGTATGCGTGCGTGTAGGCGCGTGTATTTTTCCTACGTATTTGTGTGTATACGAGTTTATATACAGTATATACTTGAGTACATGAAATTATTAGTAGACCGAACACATTTAAATAACTTTACGTTAATCTGAAAGCAAACCTATACATGCCTGATTTCAACACGCGTACTAATACATTCATATATAATCATAATACAATTGTAAACTAAAACACATAATAATATATTCTTAATTTTATAACTTATGCTAATCAATACATTATCTGATAACTACCAGAAATACTAGTCTACACCTAATTTTCAAACTGACACAAATACTAATTGCATATCATACATATTTTTTTCCATACACATGTTTAGCTCACACACTAATTGCATACTATCTCCACATTATGTTGAACTCACACACTTACTAATTGCATATCTACTATACATACTATTTCCTTAAGCATTTTTAACTCACACTGATCAACATATAATTTTATAACTACCACTCATACTAATGTATATTTGAATGCACACCTACCACACAGTCTAATCAACACATACTTCTAAAGGTACCATATAATTCTGTAAATACCAAAATATAATCTACACATAACTGTATAAGTACGTCAGTCTAATCTACAAATAAGTGTATAAGTACCATATGGCAACATAATAGTATAATCGTCACATATACATATCATTGCATATTTATCGCTCATATCTAAACATAAACGAATTACTACTACAGATTTCACATACTTCTATAACTGCCACTCATAATAATCTAACTTAAATGCGTAATTACCGCATACGCTTCTCCGCAATTCTCATTAAAATATGGGTAATATGTAATAATATGATTGATAAGCACGCATCCAGGTACTGATTCTGTCGACCAAATGTGTGTTCCAACGTATACCAACTATTATAACCGTTCACATTTGTCACACAAGTAAATTCCCCAAATTAATTCGTTTAAATATAAACACAATTAAATTAATAACGCTATAAATTTTTATATTTGAAAGATGTACAGGTGTTTTTACATGCGTGCGCACACAAGTGAGTCTATTGTGCTATGTGAGAGAAACATACGGTATTAAAGTGGATTTACATATTTGAATTGAAACAAAATTTCAGGTTTTAAATTAGAATTATATTTTTTAAAAGAAAATCGTGATTAGATATCAACAAAGGATGTCTACACGTTTCATGAAATGTTTTAAAATATCGATTTCTTTCTTCCGAATGCGTCAGACTGTCATGCAATCACGTGTACAAGGAAATCAATGTATGTACTCTGTGTAATATGTATGTGTGTATGCGTTTTATTTCTATATATATATATATATATATGCGTATAGTGTATGTTTGCGTGATTGTGGGTGCACTCATCTTTGCAACACTGCAAGAGGTGAGCAATTCCAAACAGAACAAAGCACTCAATGTGACCTTGGAAGACTATACCAAGAATTCAAAGGAAATTCCAAAATAGTAAAACAAATACAAACATTTAGGACACCAAGACCTTCTGGGAAAACATGAGTAATCCAAATATGCAAAATACCTCGACCAGATGGATTCAGGAAGTGGAAGATGATCATAAAGACACACCTAAAAAAATGTAACATCACAATCACCGAGAAAGATATTAATTAGAATGTAAGAAAGAAGGCAAACTGGAAAGCCCCAGGCCCAGAAACATAATACCTCTTTACATGGTAGACTTGCTGAACAACTCCAAATAACTATCGTCCAATCACATGTCTGTAAACCACCTGGAAGTTACTGTCAGGAATTATAGCTGACAAAATCATGACTCACCTTAAAACAAACAAACTTCTAACCAATGAAGAAAAGGGTGCTATACCAGGCAGCAGAGGACCAAAGGGCCAATTGGCAATTGATAAGACAATAGTTACTGACAGCAAGAAACGAAGAACAAATCTTGCAATGGCTTGGGTTGACTACGACTCAGTTCCACAGTTATGGATAACTGAAACATTAAAATTGTACAAAATAGCGCCATCAATACAAAACCTAATTCAGGAGTCAATGAAAAACTGGAGTGTAGTGTATTCTTACACTTACACACCACTTCCTGCATTTACACAGTCAGTTATAGCATTTTAAAAACACTAAACCAGGAGGTTCAAATGAAATATTGAAATGAAAGCAGAAAGGCTACTTGTCTCTGCAAAATATAATCAAAGAACGAATGTGAAGCTTCCAGTTTATCACTTTATAACTCAGTTTTTTCTTTAATTCCAGTCTCAACTTACAATTTCCTGCAACAGTATGTATTATCCCAATACACCTATACAGCATAATAAATACAGCATATCAAAACAATGTCAAGCATAGTGAAATAGTGCTGTCAATAATAGTATATAACGATATATCTCTGACAAGATTTATATAGTAGGACACTGTCTTAATAACTTTGGTGTTGTGTGACACTTCGCAACTTCGTTGTATTGTGACTTATTACATACTTACTCTTGACTTGATTAAAAGTTTAAAATGTCTAGATGTAAATATTTTTCTGCTTTTTTAAAACTAAAACTACATTGTACATTTTTACATCTGTTATTAAGATATATGTAAGTATGTGCAGTGGCTTCTTGAAGGATAGTGCTAGGTTCCAAGCTGGTAAGCTAGGCGGCCTCGCAGTATCTTGGCTCCCCGCCATATAGTAATTTATTTGACTTCGGATGTAATAAATTGTTTACACCCTTTTCTTCCTTAATCCGCTTAATCAGCAAATAATAAGAAAGCTCTCCCTCGCTGTCATATATCTCTTTCTCTCTATCGATGTTTCCGTTAGTTTACACATCGGAGTAGCTATAGTTCACCTGTTCTTACCTCCATTAGATTCATGTCAGTCTCTCGTAGTAAGGAAAGTACATGCCAATCAAAGGTAAATAAGTAAAGAATGCTAGATAGATACTGGAAATCAGAACAAAATTTACCAGAGACATCTTTTGAAATCTGTTTTATTTTCAGAGCAGTTCTCGCGTGGAAAAACTTCATTTCCTTAGTTTTGCCAGTGTATGCTGTTTTAACTTCTGCTAGGATAAATGCCTACATGTCTGTTAATCAGTCTTTATGTCTAATACATTTCTCTCTATCGATGTTTCCATTAGTTCAAAATCTTTCTCTCTGAACCAAATTCTAGAGATTACAGCTCAGAGCAATTACTACGTAAACGTCAATCTATCGTATATTACAATATCATTAACCTATCTATTCAGGTATGGTACAGATTCTGGTACTTATTATTTCATTATCATATGCCATTATTTCTCAGCGCCTTCCAGTTTCAGAACATATCAAAGTAAGGTAAACCAGTAATGTTCATACGGCTGACCCATCCAAATAGTGCTCAGCTGGCCATATTTACCCCGTATGTTGGCATAGCTATTGGAGAGAGAGAGGGGGGAGTGGGAAAAACGTGTCTAGATAACAGAAGGCATGTCACATTTCACTATATCATTTACTTCAAACATGCTTGCCTCACACGATAATTAGTCACAACGTATTGGAAGGGGAGAGAAAAAACTAATAGATAAGTAACTTTCTGATAAACAAAATTGTCTCTCCACGAGTTGTCTTTATTGTTGTCCTGGTTACACACACATAGACACATGAATATATTTAAACTGTATGTTTGTGTTTGTATGTGTTCTGTCTATCTATCTATCTATCTATCTATCTTGGATTAAGATTTAAATTTTCCATATCTTAGTTGTTCTTTTCCAAAAGTCAAATTTAGATTACAGTGAAGCCACCACTAGACCCTCCAGTGAAATAAGATGGCTGATGAAACAAGATTTCCATTTGACAACAATTTTACAGTAAGGAAGTGCAAACAGCATGATGTCCTACGAAGAACTAACACAGTTCCTGGAAATGGTGACTGCTGGTAAAGCACCCTTGCATCCTTTTCTCCTCTCATTTGTCGTTCTTACAATCATCTCTACATAAAAAATCTCTCCACTCTTTATTCACTCTGTCCTGTAGACATATCTATTAAATTGCCCCTCGCTATCACTTTTGCCTTCCTTAATAAATCCATTTTTTTTCTTAAACGATCTCCTTCTTCTTTACTCTACATCGTATTTAATTATTTTTATCCAGCTCTACTTTTCTCTCTTGTTTAAATAGTGTTGTCCGTCCCTCGGTATACAAAATGGCAGTAATACCTGAGTGTAGTGTGCGTAACTAGCATCACTAAACTGATAGTATCTATATGCAATAACGCTTTGTAAGAAATGAATATATTTGACAAAGAAATACATTAATCCCATCCTACACCGCAAGCTATTAGACACAATAAGATAGATAGATAGTAATTTGTCTCGTATATGACTTTTTTAATGTCATGCCTGTCCACATTTTGCTTCTCATTCAAGTGCGGATTGGATCTCGGAAACAAGGAGCCGTTTCCTGCCGATATCACAGCATTCAGCGGTACCAAGGCAACAACCAAAGCTCTTGATGACCCAGTTAGATCGTGGACGCCGCCATAACCCTCACCCTCGTTTTGCATCACTCTTTCAAGGTCAGCACGGCCAGGTGAGAGCGTGGCGTCACCCTTTAAATCAGGATTTTCGTGCAAATATTAAATTTGCATTGCTTATAAACTATGCTTAAGGTTGACCCAGATGGTCATTTCTTTAACGTAAATCCTTTTACCAGCACACACGTAATATTAATAATTACATCTTATAGAGGTGAATGGAATTGTTATGCCATCCTAATATTTGTCTGTTGTTTATAGGTCAAGATCTGTTGTCTTGGATATATTATTTATTCTTGAGTGTGTTGATGGAGGTGGGAATGGGAAAGGATGGACTTATGAACCTAGGAGAAAGAAATTGTCTGAGGGATAGATGATTGAGTGAAACTCAGGATGCTGAGTATTCGTTAGAGTGTTGCTAGTAGTTATTCCTGGTTTGTTCCTGTGCATCTTCCCACTGTATACCTCAGTACAAAATATTAATTACAGTGCTGCTCTCAGCATTTCTCGTTTGTCCGAGAGTTCACGTTCTCTGTGTGTTTCATTGCAAAGCATTCATTAGATTACTTCTAGTTTTTGTCCTGGTTTGTTCCCCAACTGGGTGAGTAGTTTTTAATTATTCAATGATTATGATTTACGAGAACGAGACCAGCCAATGGGCTGAGATCTAAACATTTATCTACTGTTGAGAAACCTATTGTCTGATCATTTGAATCTGAAGTGGCAAAGAAGTTTTTTGAAAGACGGCTGTTAATTTGATGGTGAATTAAGTGACTTATTGAGAGAGAATGTATTTAGAAATATTTTGTACATTTTGCTATTGATATATCAGACGTGTGTTTTAATAAGATGTATTATGAGAGTACACTATTCTTTCTACAAATGTTTGAACTAAGCTACTCGTATATAATGTGCTAGATACTTGATATTATTTTGATATGCTGTGTGTATGTATCGGGCTAATAAATATCATTGCAGGAAATTTAAGTTGAGACTCGAATGTAATAAAGAATGGAGTTATAAAGTGATAGGCTGGAAACTTAGCATTGCTCTTTTCTATTTTCGTTTTTCTACTTTCTCAAGTTATCTACTTGATTCACTGATTGTAAACCACTATGACTGGCCAAGATGCAGAAATCATCTGCCATAGTATGTGTAAGTGTAAAGGAATACGCTACCCTCCTTTGATGTATCATGGCAACGTATGCTGATTACATTGGGCAATTTCTGGTACAGAAGTTACTAGAAATCGCTACAATTATTGTTCTGCTTGAAAGAGTTGACATGGCAAAAAGAAGTGTCCAGGTTAGTTCAAGAGAATAAGTAGCAACAGTGTTTTCAACATGAGAAGAGAAACACATGGGCTGATTTAGATTGCATTAGATTTATTGTGCTCCAATATTATACAAATTGCATTTTGTACAATTGCGAATCGTTGTATACACTTTAACTGTCACGTGTGCCTATGCAAAAGTTATAGTCTTGTTTTTCCTCTTGTCATTAATTAATTATTACCTATTGATGACGAAGTAGGAATTCACTATTATGAAGTAGTAACACAATTACAAAATGTACGATGATACTATACAGTCTATTAATGTGTCATAATTATTTTTCCCTTTAACAACATTTTGTTTTATTTTGTAAAGTTTGCATTTCTATACCGTTTTTTGTGTTATTCATTTGTTTGTTCATATTTTTTTCATTATGTGCTGGTTCACTGAAATTTATTTAATTATTGTTATTATTATATATGTATTGTATTGTTTTGTTACTCTCAGTAAACTGAAATATAGCTCTCTGTTAAACTAGCTCAAATACTGAGCCAGTGAAATGAACTAAACAGTATTAAATTTTGTTCTGCCTAATGGAAATTCCCAACGCAGTTCTTTCCCTTTGGTTTGTACATAGCGTAAGGTATGCACGGTTGCCACTCTGCTGCCGGAAGAGATTTGTGCCGAAGAGACTTCAAAGACTGTGTACAGTCACGATTTCATACTCAGGCAATCGACTGGCATCGACCTTCACCGTTCAGTCAAAACGAAGCCCGCAATTGCTGAGGGAATATGTAAGACACACTGTTCAAGGTTACGCCTAACACAGAAAGCAAAGAAACAGGCAACCCTCTCTCTCTCTCTCTCTCTCTCTCTCTCTCTCTCTCTCTCTCTCTCTCTCTCTCTCTCTCTCTCTCTCTCTCACACGCAAACACAAACACATTCGTTCATACATACAATGTCGCTTAGGCCTTTCATCAGGGTTAATGAACGAGTGCGTAAAGGCTGAATTTCGAGGGAAAACAGCTGTTGAAAAGAGAAAAAGAATACGAGACCAAAATGATCATTTGGAGAAATAGTTGTTGATACATAGATGTATGACGCACATATATGTAAATGATCAGTTAAAGAAATAGTTGTTGATACAAAGATGTATGACGCACATATATGTAAATGATCAGTTGAAGAAAGAGTTGTTGGTATATAGATGTATGACACACATATATGTAAATGATCAGTTGAAGAAATAGTTGTTGGTACAAAGATGTATGACACACATATATGTAAATGATCAGTTGAAGAAAGAGTTGTTGGTATATAGATGTATGACACACATATATTTAAATGAGCACTCACAAACTGAAGAGTTCATGTTACGTCTTATTTCCTTCGCTTGTCTAATTCTGATTGTGTTTGCTCTTAGTGAGGTTTCAGAAGTATAATCTGCTATTCAGGTAAGGAAGAAGCCATCCTGAGTGTATTGAAAAGTGCACTGCTTCTATGTATCTGTCAGGCCTTGACATATTAATTCTATTCACGTGTATACGTACAAATTACAGAATTACCCGAATTAATTCATGGATTTTGGCAAAGACTGCAGTGTCTCTTCTTTATGTTTGTTCTAAACTGTACAGGCGCAAATTCATTTTAATTGTGTTTATCTTTAGTTTATTTACGTTTCTCTTTCATAAATTCGTGATTTTTTGTTTGTGAACTCAGTTATTTGTCGTTTACTGGCGTTTTGGGTAAATTATCTTTCTTAATTTACATGCTGAAATTGTTTATATAAATACGCTGTGTATTTTATAAGCAATTACTTTAGAACTTTTACTAGATTGCACTTTGTCATGTCTTCGTTTCCTTTTTCGCGTTCTTCCTGCTGTTATCTGTTGTTTAATGCAGAAATAAAACTGATAAAGTATTGATCAACAAGATTACTTCAAGGTCAGGTGGGTCAATGATATTTATACTTAGAGTAAGCGCACGTTCTTCACTAAACAAAATTAATGATATGTGTGTTTCCTTTTCTTTCCTCTCCTAATTAATTTCATCATAAACACCAAAAGCAAGCTCAAGGATCCTAGTTATAAAACAAGCCGTAGTGAGTCGTGAGACTTTAGAACGATATGTTCCAAGATAAGTGAGAGGTAGTAGCAGCACTTTAACTCTGCTCGAACAAAAATCAATACCATTGCAGAATAAAAATGCCTTTTTCTTGTTTTATGTCAGTGCCATGCTTTCGACTTCCGGTTTACGATGACGTCAGAAAAGAAATGTTGCTTCCGGCTCACATAATGGTTGGTAACTTGGTTTTTGACGTGGAACATGGAAAATAAATAAAGAAAAGAAAAGCATTACTCACACACACACACACACACACACACACACACACACACACACACACACACACACACACACACACCTACCAGAATAGTCGAAATATTACAATAATAAATAAAAAAGTATTCGCATTAATTCTTCGAGTAATCTACTAAGTATTCGACAGTTAGCTATTAGGTAGGAAATATTAAGGATCTACCACAAAAATCCGAAAATGACAAAGTTTGGGTTGGGCTTGAACCCCAGACACTTTGCAAGAAAGACTATCCCCTTTTCTTTGACAATCACAAAATTATACTAGTCGTCCTGATAAAGATTTCCCGAGGGGTATTGATATATCTCTTAGATTTTAAGAAGCAAGATAACAAAGAACAAAATTATTATTAATATTTTTGATATTTCTTCTTTTGTACTATGGTTTAAAGGGAAACAAGTGATACACAGGGATTGTACTTCACTTAGATTGTATGTTTAAATGGTTTATTTTACTTTATTATGCTGCTGTGAAATAGAAATGTTATTTTGTGTCTTAATTACCAACAACAAAATTAAAATATAAATAAAATAATCTATACTATGAAGTAGATATATTTTGCAACCTACATGTATCTAGCACTCTAGTTTTTCAGCATTATTATATTTGTGTTTTTTAAATGTATCATTCTTGTGTTTTATTGAGGCATTTTAAATTTTATTTTTCTCATCCTTAGCACTACAATGATTACTATCCAATTCTCTGCAGCATTTTGCTACGAATAATTATCGTGTGTAATTCCTAACATAGTGAACACTTTCATTAATTATTTATAATATTACTGCATTGATAGGAATATTTTTCTGCTACAACATACATTTTGAAACTAAATAAGCATTTTAAAGTGATTTCTGTATAAGAAACATATTATACTACATATTTTTCCTGAGTAATACAAATTAGGCACACCTCATAACCAGAGACATCTGGTATATTAGTTAGCATAATATTATATAATTAGCACATTCAAACAAATAAATGTCAAATAAATACATTTAAAGCGTTTATCTATTCATGAATATTTGTTATAATAAGCATATTGCTAAATGCAGGTGGCCTACTTAAAATTTTTTTAATTTGCCCATTTAAATTTAAAGCATTGTTAAAGACGTTACGTTTATTTGAACAACTCTTTTAAATAAACAATTTAAATATAAAGCAAGAAATTGAAACACTTAACAATAAGCCTAGTGCTAAATATGTCAGGTTGAATAGGTTAAATCAATAAATAAGCCCATTTACAGTTTGTTTGTTTTTTAAATAATAAAACACTTTAAGTACACTTTAGTCAACCCATTTAAAAATTAAACGAAAATTCTTTAATACTAGCAAATGTACAAAATTTATGCAAAGGTATACAAAGGCACTTTTATAATAATACTTGTAATAACCCTATTTTAGAACAAAATAATAACACTTGAAATAAGCGCAATTGACAAAAGAAAACAGAGATTTAATAATAACACTTATAATAATCCAATTTAGAAGCAAAACAAAACAAAACATTAATAACCCTTGCAACGAGCCCTTAATAAAGCAAAACAAATAAACAATTTAATAATAACACTTGTAATAAGCCCATTGACAAATGTAACATCAATGCAGTTATGACACTAATACTAACCCATTTCAAAAACAAAACACTTAATATAGCACTTGTGAAGCTCATTTTAAAAACAAAACAAAACAATATTGCAATTTATTTATGACACATAATATACAGCTAAGTATTCTAGGGTTGAATACTTAAATTATGTAATTAGTAATTTTAAAACGAAATTTCTTAATATGAACATGTACTGGAAGCATTGTGAAATCTGCCTATTTAATAAAACAACCGTTTTCATTAGGATATATGTAATTAACTAGATTTTATAAGCAATTAAATACGAATAAGATAAATACCATTGTGCATTAGAATATTTAAGTTCATTAAATACATCGAGGTAGTGTTGAAATAGTTTTGCATGTATTTAATGCTTCCAGGGGTTGACTCCAAGCACGACAGACAGCAACAAATATATTCCACGCAGACGAAAGGCTCTCGCTTCACAAAATCAGCACCACAGAGGTAATGACTGTCATTGACAGCAACATCAAAGTGGAAACCATTCTTATTGTGATTGACGTCACAGGTGTAAAAGTGTCAAAAACCATTACCATCACAGACATAGCAGTTGTTAAGAGCATACATATATATATTGTAATGAACACTAAATTCACTGATAATAATTGTTATCAATATTGCCATTGTCAGTCTCTTCAGAGATTTGTGAATAATTTAGCCTGAACGCGTTCAATAAATATTAAAATATATAATTTGAAGAATACAAGATAGACTGTCATAAAAAGTATTGAATTCAAGCGTCACATTCCTATGATGTTTTCACAAGGTAAGTACCGCTGTGTATGAAAGCATTGAGAAGCGTCACATTTCTATGATGTTTTCACAAGATAAGTACCGCTGTGTATGAAAGCATTGAGAAGCGTCACATTTCTATGATGTTTTCACAAGATAAGTACCCTGTGTATGTTAGCACTGAGAATCGCCACATTTCTATGATGTTTGTGCTGAGAAAAATTACGTAAACAAGAAAAACTAAATTTAGCAGAAATGAAAGAGACCCTCGTTGAACAGTAAATATCTAATTAATAAATAGACACAGTAAGGGTCAGGCTAGATTCCTCCAGATAGTTAAGATTGTTCATTGAAATTGTAATTAACATGTATTTTGTACTGTTATAATTTTCTTTAATAAATCTTTTATTAATTTTCATTTACATTTCGTGTCATTCTTTATCATACTCATTTTATGTCAAATTCATTTTGTAATGTATGTATTGCCTTTGTTATTACCATATGTTGGTGGGTGATCTCCTTTTACCAGGGGGGGGGGTCTGGAGTCACTGGAAGGGTGCGTCTCTCGTAGCCGTGTTGTCCTAGATTTCAATAATTTACGGGCAACCGATAACTCTCTTGAACGTTGTCCTGGCATAAATAATTATACCTCGAAAAAGAAACATTTGTCATGAATGTCCACCTGACACCTGTAATATTGTCATTAACATGTCAACTCCAGCAGACGTTGAACTTTTCATCAGCACCAGGTCACAATGCTAATACTTGTCACAAAACATCTGTATTTTAGCAGTAATAATTGCTATTAATAGCATAACACTTTCGCTTAGGTAAAGAATTGTCGTAAACAAACCCATTAAAAGTAATCATCTCCCTCATTCATTCTCACTTGTTTGTCTCTCTGTATCTATCTATCTATCTATCTATCTATCTATCTATCTATCTATCTATCTATCTATCTATCTATCTATCAGTCTATCTATCTATCAGTCTGTCTGTCTTTCTTATTTTTCTATCTATCTATCAGTCTGTCTGTCTGTCTGTCTATCTATCTATCTATCTATGGATGAGTGTGTACGTGTAGGTAAAAACCAGTAATACACTAAACGCCAACGAATGTCACAAGCACGCGTAATTAATGACTTTAGAGTTTAGACCAATAGCTACACGCGTTTTATCGGCTTGAATGGTCATAGCTCCGTGAGCTCTCCACGGTAACAGTATTTTACTCGGATCTAATCGTGAACGTAATGCACGTGTGTGTAAATAATAACACGACATGCGCTTTTATCAGCCGACAAGATCGATTTTATCACATTCTCGAATTTTCCCAGACCTCTCTGTGTGGTAATAAAATACTACTTTAAATACAATATTGTCATGTGACCGCAGTTCAAGAAGAAATAATCCTGCAGGTTCTTTTGTTGACAGCTTTTCTTTAATCGAAGACATTGGTTGTAATTCTCACGTTTCAGTTTCAATAGGAAATGACGCTTGACGCAATACACAGATTCATACTGCAAGAAGTATGAAAACCTTGAGAATTAGTGTTATCCATCCAATTCATAGAGTAATATATATTCATGTTCATTTAAAGCCTTAGATGACATACATTTTTCTCTGTTTCAAGCAAGACGCATTCCAAATGAGAATGGTACTACGATATTTCTAGTCACGTAGACTTTTCTTTCCACATTCAAGGTCACATTCCAAATGAAATGGCCACTGTCAACATATGGCCGAAATGCCAAATAGAGCGCACATGCTTACCATGCTAGCGACAGAGCTTCGTAATTAAAACTAAAATAAAAATTGTGAGTGGTTTTTGTTTCAGCAGGAATCGGTTTCGCGTGTCAAGAATCCCAAGCAGACATTTCCAGCCAATCACAACAGATTTTCATTTCCACGCAAGGCAGACCATTCACGCATAAGCGGCATGTGTCTGCACCCGTTGGCGCCCTGTCTGTTCCTGGTGAGACTTGTTGAAATACGTAATTGATAATAAATTAGCGATCATAGCCAATTATGATAACGACTACGATATCTATGCATTGGCGTAACTATTGCCCCATGCAGCCCTTGCAATATGTGGGCCTTTCAACAAAAGGGGCCCAATATTTGTTTGTTCAAAAATTTATACATGAAATTTGAAAAAATATTGTCAAGATCATGTTTTTGCAGGGCACACGGCAAGCTGGTTTTCTGTCGAGCAGAGAGAGAGAGAGAGAGAGAGAGAGAGAGAGTGTGTGTGTGTGTGTGCGCGCGCGTGCGTGCGTGCATGTGGTAAATGGGTGGTGGTACACTTTAGAATTTTTGCAAGTGGAGGGAGCCACATAAAACTTAACGCTACTGATTTTAGAACTGACATATAACAAAGCAATTAAAATAAATATTTGCTTGATTCTGACATTAGTGATTACAGTGCAAGAAAGACTATCAATGACACCTTATTAAATCGTTGAAAAGTAATGTTAATGGGTTAAAAACTGTAAATCTACCTGACTCCAGGTTCATACTTTAGTAAATGGAAAAAGAATGTAGTAAGAAAAATATTAGTAGGGACATTTGCACCAACAAAAATAAAATGAGTGTGCTTTCAATAATACGAATATCTGTTAAAGGTGTTTTCAAATTTTGTTAAGTTTGCTAATTACGTGACTGTGAATTGACAACGCTTAAATGTCAGTGCATTTTACTATTATTAGCTATTTTCTGTACGTGTACTTGTGGTTCTGACTGAAATGAGCGCGACAGTGTATGTGTGTCCGTGTGTGAGTGCGTATGTATATGTGTGTTTACGTATGTGCGTGCATATGTGTGTGCATGCATGTACGCGTGCACGTGTGTGTGCATGCGTGCGTGTGTATGCACGTGCGTGCATGTATGCGTGCGGGTAATCATATGTGTCTGTGTATATATGTGTGTTTTACTTAGATATGTGTCATCTATTGTTCTTGCTGTTTTCATGATAAACAGTTGAGTGCAAACAATTAGTACAACTTTGTAATTGCTCTTATCAACTTGCACTTAACTTTTCAAGTGTTCAAATAGGAAACCAGTGTAACGAAACAGAACACAACTTTTGAACAAAACGACAAAATTAAAACGTTATAATTTTTGATTAATCCTTAATTACTAGCAGTACTCCTTATTACTGTTAGCCAATTTAAGTGGTTAACAGTTCATTTGTACTTTCTCTCTTTGGTGCCTAAATCACACCTGTTGGTGTGACTTATTAGAAAATTATGTCTGTGGTGTGTCGATCTCTAAGCTGTATTGCGTGTCAGTTATTCTTCTATTTGGTAAATCTATCCTTCATCTATTTAACACGGTTGACTAGCCAGAAGGTTCGTTTTGTTGACTTGCTTATGGTTAATCTAATTTAATCTACATCTCTCAAATAAACGTCACAAAAGCACAACAATATATATTCATAAATTTTCTACTGTGAACACGTGGACTAACAATGACGTAATAAGCATGTGGAATTCATTTTTCTCTTTAGAATAAAATGTATAAATATTTATTTTAAACGTTTGAGGCCGTTTCATAAACATATTGAAACCGATAGTGAGTGAAATGTTGAAAATTCTCATAAACAAAATCAATCAAGCTGCATTATAAATTCTGCAAACAAAGATGAAATAATGATAATCTTCTTTATTTTATGTTTTTACACAAATGTTTTTATCTTGCTTTCAGGATTTGATGGTGGTGCACCAAGATTACAAGACAATTCTTACACGGCACAAATGTTACCGTTTATAAAAGTTCCAAACATTATATAATCCAAATGACAGACAACAGAATAGTTAGAATAAACAACCGAAGTAGATGAATATACATTTCTCCGTTTGACTTAACAATTATGTAATAATGTGCTGTTCATTTTCATACAATGTGTTATCCATTTTCTTACAATGTGTTATCCACTTTCATACAATGTACTGTTCATTTTCATACAATGTGCTGCCATTTCGTGCAATGTTTTGTCCATTTCATACAATGTGCTGTGCATTTTCATACAATATGTTATCCATTTTCATGCAATGTGTTATCATTATCTATTTTCATAGACTAGGCTTTGCATTTTCATGCTATTTGTTTTAAATATTCGTACAATATGCTTTATATGTTCACACAGTATGCTTCACATTTGATGTTACGAAACACTAGTCAAATTCGTCGAAAACAAATGTTAATCTCACTCATACTGTTGAATTAATTTCAAAGATAACATTCTTTAACTGCGTATATGTCCGTTATAACTACAACAATTACATTTTTTCAATGTTACATTTGTGAGGTAAAAGGTGCATGTTTTACAGCTAAGTAGTGTGAATTAGTATTGTTCTCTGCACTGATTTTTTTTCTCATAAAGTCTTTACTACCTCGAAGACATACATATAAATATATTACTTCGTACAAGGGACACAAATATGTATATATATATATTTATATCTTAAAATGTTTAACAGGAGGAGTATTCTCCCTTCTTATAACCTTATATTTAGTTATTCTCATGTCAGCATGCGGAGTTAATAAACATTATTCGTGAATGCCGCAATAATAAAAAATTGTAACTGAAACTCTGAGTGTGTTTTGCTTAAAACTTGTGGCCATCAATAAGTTAAATTATTTATTAACAAACTGAAAATACAAATATATTTGAAGTTTTTTTAGTTATACAGTTTTCATAACCTATTGCATGCGTCTGCGAAAACTTAAATGTATAAATAGACAGGTTAGCATGCTACTTGTAATTACAGCGAAGTCTTCAGAACTATGGACATTTCTGTTACACGATTGAAATTTTGTTAAAGGGGTAAATTTGTAGTCTATCACTTATTATATTAGGCGGGTAAGATTCACACACAGATTACTAGTGAAAGTCTAACCTTTCGCTGAAGCGTGTTAACACGTGGGTTTTTTTTCTGGAGTGTTTTTAGAATTGTCACAAATACGCTGGTGTGACCACACAGAGAGAAAGTTAATTCCGCCAGGCGTGACATTATATGATTTTTTTATTTTATTAATAGTTATTGAATCGATTGTCAGAGTATCAGCAAGTTTAGACATAAAAACGGGTATGTAGAGGCCACACTTATGTGCGTTGTTACTTTGCTGACTAGAAACCCGCAGCTAATTGATATTTCCTTCTTTGGTGAATCGGCAACAAAACGAGAATAGATCTGTGATGTTAATGAGATATACAAAACGAGAATAGATCTGTGATGTTAATGAGATATACAAAACGAGAATAGATCTGTGATGTTAATGAGAATAAACAAAACGAGAATAGATCTGTAATGCTAATGAGTATTGTTTAAATGCAGTTCATGAAATCGGATCACGTATTCTTGACGTCGAAATGTTGTAGATTATATGAAAGTCAATGTTCCTCTCAATCGACTTAGCTGACATATTAATATCTTCTTTTATATGAGCAAAATTAACGCCCATCTATTATTGCACATTTTCTGAAAAGGGGAAACTGAGTTTTGTTCCCTATGAAAGACATTGTAACATTTAAACTCTCAGTATTCTCTTGCGATGGTCTTTTAACTGCTTATGGTAAAGTTCAGATGTCATGAAGTCATATGTGAAAATACATTGAATATACAAATGCCCGCGCACACACACGCACACGTGCACATATACGCATCAGTATAAAATGCCATTTATCTATGTATCGATGCATTTTTTATTTAATTTCTCTTTTGTTTAAGTCAACAAAACTATAGTTGTGTCTTTTTCTGTATCGAGTATACTCAATTCATTTGCTGGCCGCGTTTTGAACCGGCCTCCACGTAATGAGCACTAATTGAGATGTAGTGCGAGATGCCCCAAGGATTCGGCTAGAAACACGATGACCTTTAGGGTGAGACACAGTTGTGTCATTCTCATCAAGTTTTATCGTCACAAAAACCACCTTCTTTTCCAGACCACGAACCGTATCAGTTTGTGTTACCATGACGACATTATTGGAACCAAGGACCAGATCACGTAATCCGAATTCATCGTCACTGCTTACCACTCGCACAGGGACGTCACACGAACGCAAGCCCAAAACGAGGCCCATAGCAGCTGACTTCACTTGCCCATACTTATTAACCCTCCTATCATGCGGACTATCACACAACACCAGGACGTCTCGGTACCGAAGGACAGGGGGACGATCACCTCTGCCTTTGAACAAAAAGAAAAGAAGAAAAATTGAAAATTAATACTCTAAATTTTCTCCGGCAAATTGATTAATCTGCATTTATTCAACAATAATGAAGAGTTGCATCATTTTTCTCTGCAGATGTTTAAGATAATACAATATTTCGAAGCTCTGGTAGCTGTTTAAATAGAAGGTTATCTGAGTGGATGTACATTCAAACCAATCACGTGACCCTTCCAGAATTTAAGCTTATTTTGATGATTTGAGAAAAGAAATTGAGGAAAAGAAATATCCACCTATTTCACTGTTCACTTCCACCTGTAGTTCTCTGAGCACACTGGCCACTTCTCGCCCACACTTCACACATTCCTCTGGTGGCTGCCTCGTGTCGTGACCTGGCTGGTCATTGCCATGCTCAATAAATTTGACCGGTGGTCCTTCCGTTTCAGTAAAGTACGCAGCTGTGTACTTGTCGATGAGATTCAATTTTGTTATTTCCCACGCTGTTTCTACCTCATTAATGACGGTTGGTGGTGATCGCAAAGGGGTGGTCATTGTTACCCTCTCCAGACAGCGTGGTGCTACTCGACGATGGACAGCGGCAGCCCACAGGCCTAGTGTCGGCATTTCTTGTATCATCAGATTACAGAATGTGGTGAAAGACGTTCTTCACAAATAATAAAATGAAAGATTGTAAACAATCAAACCAATGCAGTAAACGAAGTTGTTTTTGCTTCTAGGATACACAACATTTAAGCTGATATGCATTACAAAAACGATTTACAACATACAACAAATCACAATTATCTCAGTACTGAATGAAATATAAAATACAAATTGTAATGCTCTTAGTATGAATATGATATACTATTAATCTTCTCTCATGTCAAACTCTTCCAAGGACCCTTCAGTAGGATGGAGTACACATATACAAAAATACATCTACAGGTATTAAAAATAAAATTACATTTAAGCATGTTTGAAAACGTCTAAAATGCATGTATATATAATCCAATAGGTATTTAGCTACTGATAGCACTAAATACGTATTAATGATTAATTCTTTCATATATTTGAAGTGGTACTTTAAATACCTGCATACGTATTTATACAATGTATGTACAGAAATGGTACTTATACACACATGTATCCCTTAAGTTCCTATGTATGTATATATCTCCCAAATTATTCTTATTGTTAATCTCCTCGGAGATTTGTTAATATAATATAATTTAACCTGGAAAGAAATTCACTTTTCCATGGGTAGCCTGCACGTCAAGTAGGGGAGAAAGTCGTTTTCGCTAGTGTCATGAAAACTTAGCAAAATAGCACGTGTGAAGTCATACTGACTTAGAAATAAAGAGTGGATG
Source organism: Sinotaia quadrata (assembly GCA_028829895.1). Taxonomy (NCBI): domain Eukaryota; kingdom Metazoa; phylum Mollusca; class Gastropoda; order Architaenioglossa; family Viviparidae; genus Sinotaia; species Sinotaia quadrata. The sequence goes on from CM054179.1 coordinate 134,447,358, forward strand.
GTTAAAGATTGAATTCATTCTCATTACAGGTACAGCGATTTTTTTTCAACCCTGTATTTTGACAGAAACAAAAAGGTATCTATTGTTTGAAAGTATATGAATATTTGCTAGAATGTTATTGATTCTCATTCATAGTTCTTTTTAGAGTAGCGAATGTGTAACCAGAAGAATTAGTCTCTGGATACATTCCAAATTAATTAATCATTACAAAATATTTAATACTTCATCCAATGGGTTGCAGGAATTTTCCTTTTTAGTTTCCTTAAAGTCTTTTGTTTATTACTGGTACTAAGTGGTCAGTTCATTGAGGGGTCATGAAATGTCTGTGGAGAGATGACGTGTAAAGTATAAAAGCAAACATGAATGGGCATGTAGTGACGTCAGAGCATCATGGCGAGGAGACATAAAGTCACACATTGTATCTCAAGCTAAGTTTCCCCTATATGTGTAGTTTTGGGGAGAGTGATATTTTTCAGAACATTTTGTATTAATTAACAGAATTAACTCTCTTAAATGGGGAGAGCCCTTTAATGACAGTAGATATTTAATTAGCGAAACAGACACAGTAATGGATAGATTGTTCTGGACAGTTAGTATTAATTGTTAAATTGTAATTGATATGAATTTTGATTAATTTTCATTATTCTTTTTATATGTCTTTTTATTAATTTCCATTCACTTTTTGTGTCATTCTTCATCATCTTTAACTTACTGAAAATTCATCTTGTAATGTACAATCAACTTTGTATTTGTTATTTGTTAGTGGATAACTCACTCTACCTGGCGCTCGATCGAATCACTGGACTGGTGTGTCATTCATAGTTGATGTCCTAGATTTCTACTTAATATACGGGTGACGAAAACTTAAATACCTTAGAGGTTCTTATATACTTATATACTTCCACAAGTATTTACATATTTATATATTACCCATAATGATATTCATAGACCTATCACTTTAAAAGATGCTGAAAATATCAAATATGATGTATTTGTGATGAAAGTTTGGTGCCAAACCAATATCAATTCAGAAAGTGTGAAAAACAATTGTTGTGTGTGTTAAACACAAGTAATAAACTGATAATTGAAATTTCAGAGGAAGAGACAAGTGCTCGTATTAGATATTAAGGATCATCTGGTGCTGGTGTTTTCAGGAGTTATTTACTGAAACCATGGGCATCAGTATCTGCTCGGCCAAATTTTCAAGACTGACCTAGAAACAGGACTACACATTTGAAAACTCATAATATTAAAATGGCACAGATCGAGCAGTAATAACACACCACAAGCACACACACACAGAGGTAAATACATGTGTTTGCAGTAATGATAACTCGTAAATATTACTAATTATGTTTTCCTTATTCATCAGTTTTAAATAAGTACTGTATCCAGTGCTCGAGATGCACATCATTTAAATATTATAATCAGGGTTGGATTATGCTGTAAATAAGTAAGAATATATTACTTTCCTTCTGGTCCTGCTTCATCAGCAATGACAAACAGTTCCTTTCTGGCAATTCCTGTCCTTACAAGACCTCTAACAGTTTCGACTATAGTCTGCTCAGTCGGGAAATCAAACTGATGTCGATATACTTTTGCAGTTAGTGGTGCCTCTGATGCAGATGTCCACCCGCTTATTGTTTTATCCAGCTGCTGTTTGACGACAATGGATGCAGCACGACTGGCATGCCACGTACTCACGACGTGAACGTCATGACCTTGCTGCAGCCAGTAAAGTCCCCTCAGTATCAAGGTCACGGTCTTTCCTGTTCCTGGCGGCCCAGCAAGGAAGACACGAGAAAGGGAACTGCTGATCAGGTTTAATTGTTCGGGTAACAGTACAAATCGTGACATTCTCTCCCCTGTTTCAGAGACTGCATCCCCTTCTGTCCGGATTTCTAAGCGTGGGGGTGCAATGCAGTAGATATCTATTGTTGTTGCTGGACCACAGAATCTGAAAAAGGACAGATATCTCTAGACAATTATCGTGATTCTAAATCAAATGTCATTTTATGACTATCGATAAATCACAAACACTCTCATTGTTACTAGTACTAGTGAGAAATTCAACTCACTAACTTTCACCATAAAAAGACTGAAACGCTTTATAATACTAGTTAAACAGTGGTATATATTAATAGATATTGTTAAGAAAAGTTGAGAAGTAGGCGAAATTTAAAGAAAGAAGTAGAGTTCACAGAATATATACTGGTTTTTAAATAATGGTAACGTGTGACTGTGTTTGAACTCAAAGGATAGTTCATCCCACGCGACAGGTCACTGACATGAAAAAGAGCTCTCACCGATTCTTACCGATAGAAGTTGACTTATACAGAGATAAATCAATCAGTGTGTCTAGGTTTTCATGATGAGTACACAAACAATTCAATGTTAGAAGAAGAACATAAGTGTCAAGATTATGTGCACGCATGAGTTAAGTCAGATAACTTCTGAGTGGTATCACTAAAGCACAGGAAAGTGAGATCTCCATATACTTGATTCTGTCGCGATTAGACAGACTTTGCAGGGAATGCAAGTGTGGATGTGTGCTCCATCAGGCCCTAAGATTAGTGCAGGCAGCTATGTTGCAAACGTTCTGCTTTCTTCTCTTAAAACGTGAAAGAAAAATCTGAATCACAGAAAAGATAATAATGTGAAGGAAATTAAGAGTCACATGATCAAGGTGACAAAGAAAAGAGAATATTTAGATAAGAGACACTTGATTAACGTGACAAAGAAACGAGAATTAGTATAAAGAAATTAAGAGACATAAAAACCAGACAAAGGTAAGAAACGGACATAAGACACTTGTCAAGATGAGAGGGATTAACAATCAACAAGAACTAATGACACACAAGAATATTGCAGATTTGGAATAAGATAGAAACTCAAAATTTTACATTACTAATTATAATATTAGGAATACATATGAGGACTCGGTTTCGTCACGTAATCTCGGCAGTCCGGAATTAGACGTGTGTTAGGAAAATAATTTAACTATGCTCAATGGGTCCAGCATTTAACGACATTTTGAAGAAAGTTTCGAAAATGTTTGTTTATCAACAACCAAATACAGTTTACATCTATCAAAAAACAATAATATGAATTATTAATCATTAGGTTTCCATAATTCTTCAAGTTATAGTTCCTTTACGGTAATTCTTGAAATGAAAATCAGATCTAGTTTCTTTAATATTAAATCAATCATCTGTTAAAACTTTGCGTATTTGTTCAGTTTCATTTAATTATAAAATATAAGAATATATAACACTTTAAACACTAAACGTGTTAAACTACACATTACAATTGATTACAAATGTAATTAATTATTTATTTCATTGCTTATTTGTTTAAATTATTGAATGTACTCTAGTCCTTGTTGGGACACGTCAACTCGACTTCACAAATTTATTTAATTTCAACATTGCAAATTTCTTTATTATAATCTTTTATTTTAGAAATGTAGCATAAATCGTCTATCATAGTTACCTGGCTACAAGTTGTTCATACAAGTGGTCTGTCATTGTTCCTGGATTCGATCCTCTATTAGCCACGACGTTACTCCACCAATCGCACAATTTCGTCGTCACATCATTAGGCATTGTCGACTGGTAAAAACTGGGCGGCATGTGATCTTCATTGAGACACATCCGGACAGCTGCCATAGACTCATGGACTTCATATATATCAAACAGTTCCTAGAAAAATAATGCAAAGAAGCGATGTAATCTGCTGGGAATATGAAGACTAGCACAACATAATTAGAGTATATCACAGTGTTTGATTTGTATATGTTCTGCCTCTATTATGATTATTATTATGAATACCTTTATCGTTTAATAAACATAATCACTTATGAGTGGTTAAATTTAGGATGTGTTTCCAACACAGATTCCACACTCATATACAACTATAAGTAACGTACTACTGACACATACATTATCTGTTCGCTTGTAGAACTTCTTACTTAAGGAATAGTGTAATTTATCAACTTTCTAACATTCATCCAATAATTGATTCGTGATACCCCATCCAATCACTGCCTACTCTATACAATATACACGTATCAAATCACACTTGTAAGAAGGGATTAACAAAAATAAAGGACATATAATCACATCTTAGAAAAACACATATGGATAGTTCATAACATTCGAAAAGACACCAGGGTTCATTTCATTCGTGTATACATTCTGTTGAGTACTCTTTGAATCCTCCTGGCAATAGAAACAATGATGATAGTAGACATCTCCACTCTCACCACTATTGGGATTTCTGTATTAGATATTAGCCCGACAAGATGACTCCAAATATCAAGATGAAAGAGTCAACAAGAAACCAAAGAAACCAGGGAAGAAGAAGGAAGAAAGCATGCCTCGAAAACATTCATTTGTGACGCTTTTAATTCAGTCTATAATTTTCTTTACACTCTTGATCTGTCTCCAGTCACTCAACTTACATGATTGCAAGAGAATTGTTAGCCCTCATACATACTTCACTCAATACACCTAGTTATAAAACACATTCACTAATACATAATTGTCTAACATATACATATCAAAGAATCTTCAAATATTTACAGCAAATGAAAATCAATATATGAACAACAATTTTAACACCAAATTATTCTAAGTTCATTCTCACATTATTGCCCTGACATCTCACAACAGCTCACAGTTTGCCTTAGAACCAGACTTCAAATATCAATCGCAAGTACTGCAAAACGGTTTGACCAGGTATTTATTAACTTTGCTTAAGCTGACCAGAATCACTAGTTCACCTTTCCAGCTATTGCATTCGTCATTTGCACTTTGTACTTAACTTCCAACTGGGACTTATCTCTTTAATCAGTTGCCACCCATGTCCCCTTCCAGCTACTGTCTGTCAGTCAGTTGCACTTATAACTATATATTTAGCTCCATGTTGGAAATCATCTCTTTCCATTGGGCTCAGCTCATGACAAAGCGTGAAAAAAATTGAACGGCCATCTACACCTCTGCATTAATCCTCTGAAGTTAAGTAAGAGGGACTTCCAAGCATCACAGTATCATATATGTTATATACATTTTATCAATGTTAAGTTATAACTGCATCATTCCTTACCTGTGCACACATATTGTCTTTGCTGATTGCCCGAATTAACTGACTGGATTTCACGTAGGGCATCATGATAATTTTCCTTATGCTAATTGCTCCAAGGTCAGACACAAGGTGCTTTAGCACGACCTCCGCCTTCTTCAGCTGTTTTACGGACTCCTTGATTTTATTTGCAATAATCACATCCTGTTTGTGCTCCTCGTCAAATATCATGCGATCATTAAAGTTTGCCCCTACGCTCTTGACTTCACAGATGATGAGACCGTGTTCTCTGTGTATAATGAGTATATCAAAGTCTCCTCGGCGATACTGGTGAGGAAGGTCCAGTGGTCTGGGAAATGCAGCATTAGTTGCTGCATAGCAAGGCTTGCTGAGGTACTTGCCAAACTGTAGCTGTGAGATGACCATCATCACTTGTGTTGGTTCATAATTATCCGCTATAAATCGCAGGCAATTAAGTACCCGCTCTTGGGCTTTGTCGTCACGAATGTCACTTTCATTCACACGAATGGGATTCACAAGGGACTGCCGCTGATGTTGCTGTAGCAAGAAAAGAAGTGTAAATATATAAATGCATTTGTTATGGTTGATATTACATAACAGTAGTGATAGTAAAGATATACAGAAATATAGTCACTGATTAATAATACACAGATGTGTTTCGGTAGGACATATACTGTTGATGATTCAATGGGGTATTGCCTTGAAACTTTTACTTATTATAATGCAAATTAATGATTATAATGTATACGTAATGAATATAATGTAAAAGTAATGAATATGATATAAAAATAACGATTATGATGTAAACTTAATGATTATAATGTAAATTTACCGATTATTATATAACATTAAATATTATAGTGTAATATTCATCAATCAAGGACTAGTTCATTCATCAAGGACTCGACTAGGAATAGCTAATGACTTTTATGAAAATAAATTACTTCGCCTATGCATTCTTCACTATATTATACCATGCTTACTTTTAAAAAAATGTACACAGATATTCACTCTATAGACCTGAACATTTGTGCAAACACCATAATTATGCACGCATATAGATATATACACAGATTATGTTCAGTAAGAGATTAGCATGTTAGTATTTATTTTATTCCAAGCTATTTAAAAGGTTTGCAGTATTCCAAAACCGTCCGATGTCTTCGAAGTTTTGGACCTTCCTATGGTTCCATTCATGAACAATGTCTGCTTTTCATTCATGGTTGTTTTCTTTGTTCTGTTTCGTTTAAAACTTGTGACCAAATTTTGATCGTTTGTTTTATGAACTTCTTTTGTCATCGTCTGCATGTGTCTGAGCAATGTATTTAATTCAAGTGATGAAACACCCCGACTAACGTGTCCTTTTAATCACGAGATAACCGGCCACTGCACTTTCCAACTTCTATTTGTCTATTGCATGTCCAGTCTCGTTTTATGTCTTCAGAATTTTTTGTTAGAAATGTAGTTTGCATATTATTTTATGTCAGTAGACTTTAGTTTTGTAAATTTATATTCTTACTCTAATAAAGTATCTATTAGTTTGCGGTATTGTGCAATAAACCGTTTGCTTCAATTGGTACCTATTTTATTTATTTATTTAATTAATGAATCAGTTAAAAACTGTAGCTTAGTGTAGAAATGAAAAGAGCTAAATGCAAACAGAACCAGACATTAAATTCGTTTCCAAACAGGTCACAATACTTTATTAGGATCGCCAGTTTTTATGCACATTGTGTATGTTTGGAAAATTAGAAAAAATGTGATTTAAAGATAACATTATGAAATATGGTCCGCTGCGATTGATAAGGCAAACTCTGCCCTTCTCTAGAACACTCCATTTACAGTTTTCTATCAAGTTTCATTTTACCTGATACTGATGAGGAAAACTCGCCCCTTCTCGAGAACACCCATTTACGGTTTTCTCTCAAGTTTCATTTTACCTGACTCTTGATAATATGTGTGTGCGCATAGGTGCGAATGGATAGTGTGTGAGCGTGTAATCGTTAATGGAATGAAGTACACACGTTTAATTTTATCTGTCCGATACTAGAATCAATCCAAATGTCGGAAAATAACGGTTAGAAGTAAATACAATTGATTATTGACAAAAATTGCAAAGAAATTAAGTAAAATATTTTTTTACCACAGAAAATGTTGAGTTCTCCGAAGATTATAATTATTATTGTTTTTATTTGATTTCGCACAACAGTTTTGTGGAATTTATCTTGTTTTTATAAAGCAGTTTTATGTTTGTATCTTCATTTTATTATGGTTTATCTTGATTTCATATAGCAGTTTTGTAAGCTTGTTTTAACTTGATTTCTTATAGCAGTTTTGTATGTTTATTTTATCTTGATATCATATAGCAGTTTTGTGGGTTTTATCTTGATTTCATATAGCAGTTTTGTATGTTTGTTTTATCTTGATATCATATAGCAGTTTTGTGTGTTTGTTTTATCTTGATTTCATATAGCAGTTTTGTATAATTTATCTTGATTTCATATAGCAGTTTTGTATGTTTGTTTTATCTTGATTTCATATAGCAGTTTTGTATGTTTTATCTTGATTTCATATAGCAGTTTTGTATAATTTATCTTGATTTCATATAGCAGTTTTGTATATTTTATCTTGATTTCATATAGCAGTTTTGTATATTTTATCTTTATTTCGTTTAGCAGTTTTGTGTGTTTGTTTATGACTATAATAAAAAATCTTAAATTTCTACCTTTTTAGGATGGGAGGCAGTAGGGCGTGGGGTGGCACTGTTAGCAGCTGAAGATGTGCGGGGAGTCTCTCCATCCGTTGTGTCAACTTTTACCAGTACTGTCTGACTGGCCACGTGCTGTTCGCTATACGGCACGCGATTAAAATGCAGGGGAGGTAAGAAGTACGAGCGCGTTAGCAACTCTGGATACCAAGATTTAATGCACTGTCGCCAATATTCTTGTGTCATGTCGTGACACAGTCTGGCACTAGATGATACACTGCAGTGAGTAAACAGAAAGATTTTACAGTCTATTGCAATATATACAAGATCTTATATTTATTTTCTTACTCTAAATAGTCAAGAGTAGAAGATAATTAAAACAATGAACATTGGTTTCAAAATGTAAAATGTAATTGTAATCATTAGTATGCTGATAAAAAGTAATATGAATTCAATACTGATACTTGAGAACTGTCAATCTATCATGAGTTCAATTGACACTAAAATGATATAACTTCGACCGAACTATTTTTTCCATAAAACCGTATAATTCATAATTTAAAATATAATTTTTATTTTTGTTTTCTTTTAAAGACCATTTATCATTTCAATATTTACTTTTGTTTTATATGCATCCTTGTGAACTTGTGAAAAAAATAATTTCTGAGAGGCATGTATGTGTGCGTTTGTGCTTATATGTGTGTATGTGTATGTGTGTATGTGAGTTGTGTATGGGCATTTAGAGCAGTTACAAAATAAGCACACTGATTTGAGTCTATAATAAATATTAGAATTAAGAGACACACCGAGTACAGCCTACTATTAATAGTACTATCAATATTTCTTAAACATAACATTAAAATTACAATTACAACCCGCTATTAGTAGTACTATCAATATTTCTTAAACAGAATATAAGAGTGACACGGCTACATGATTTGCTTGTTAGGGGTGTTATTCAAACTTCAAGGCTCCGAAGGCTTGTTAAACCAATTTTCAGTTTTACGGCCGTTTTAGGAACAAAATCTACCGTTACAATTAAGCCACTGCTTGTAGCTACTTACAAAACGGCAGCGTTTCGAAACATTGCTTATGTTTGTATAATTTCTCCGACAATGGCAAGCGTTTGCAAACCTCTGATTATTAATATTTGTATAATTTCTTCTAAAATGGCATGCGTTTGCAAACTTCTGGTTCTTAATGTTTGTACAATTTCTCCTACGATGGATTAATGTTTGTACAATTTCTCCTACGATGGATTAATGTTTGTACAATTTCTCCTACGATGGATTAATGTTTGTACAATTTCTCCTACGATGGATTAATGTTTGTACAATTTCTCCTACGATGGCAAACGTTTGTTATCCTCGGATTATATTATTAATGTTTGTACAAATTTTCCTACAATGACACGCGTTTTCTAACCTCGGATTATATTATTAATGTTTGTGCAAATTTTCCTACAATGACAAGCGTTTGCAAACCTCGGATTATTAATGATTGCGCAACTTCTATGACGATAGTAGGCGTTTGCGAAACACGATTAATAATTTTATACAATTATCAGTACAGTGGCAAGTTTGAGCAGGCAGACCTACACTTAAATTGGTAGTGGAGGATATCCTTTTCCGGACATTTCGTTTTTTGTGCTTCCTGGCAAAAACCAGATAATTTCACTTTCATTACACAGAATCTTTTATGTCGAAATCTATTCATTTTTTTAAAAATTGTGATGTGGTAATAGTTCAGATATCGGTGGCACATTTTATTTTTAACTGCTCTTTTTTTCCAACGTCAGAAATATTTAAAAAATGTTTTAGTTTGTTTCCTCATTTTTGCGGTTGATTGTCTATTTGTAAGTGATTGTTTAAAATCGTTTCTTGGGGTGGGGTGTGTGGAGGGGGTTGTTTGTTTGGGGAGGGTATAATTTTGAAAAAGACATAAAAAGGTGTGTCTGGATTTGTGTGTCCCATATTCTGTATTCTCTACAACCTTGTGCTTTGAGAAGATAAAGTATGTTAACTATTAAAAAATCATAACTGATAACTTGATATTTTTAATGTATATCATGAAGCATTGTGCACTGCACGCGTTTGGACTTTGCAACAGCGTACTAAAGATAATGTGTCTTCATGCGTCAAGGATAACTAAATGGAACGATGAACTGAAATATATAATAGTAATGGTAATATTCAATTAATTATTTCCACCACATTCCGTGTATGATGTTTTGTAAATAGTCATTTGCTTTTTACCGGGTTTGTAAAGTCTCCGGGGTGGGAGTCATGCCTCAGACAAATGTAGTCGATTTTAATAAATATAATTATAATAATAATCATTAAAAGTACGAGAAATAGCTCAATAGATTTTCAAGAGAAGAAGAAATAAAACACATCTAAAATGTCAAGTTTCATCAAGACAGTATTCTTCGGTGCATGACATTTACTAATAGGATAAATAAAAATAAAATAATTGTTCTACATTTTATACAATTTAAACGCATCTGAACGCTGCAGTAAAGCTTATGTAGCACGCGTTAGTTTTGGATATTGTTTTACAAATACATGCTAATGTCCATTATTTGCATATAAAATAAAGTCTGTTTGTAAGATCATTTTGAAAAGTTATAGTAATATTTCAGAATCAAGAAACAGAAATCACTTCTAGTTGAACTAAACGAAAGTTACACTGCAATGCGTCTCTTCACCTCGACTTAATTATCTTTATTTCGCTTTATGTTTAGTTCCTTCTGTACAAGAGTCATCATTGAAGCACACTTTAAACCTACCTTCATATCAAAGATTCTAATCACGAATCCATAAAACCAGCCAAATTTCTCGCACGTTTTTTTTTTTTTTGTCCAGGAGATGAAAGCAAAATGAATATAAGAGACATGCAGTTTATATTGAGAAAGAAATTGAGAACCTCTGAACATGTTAGCGACAATAACTGTGAGATAATGTTTGTGTTTAAAGTTCAAGATTTCTTTATCTAAAATAATTATTGTTAGACGTAAATGTAGATGGCTAGGCGTATACGCCTGTTGGGATATTGTGAGTGAGCATATTATTTTTAGACTTCAGTCAAGGACGATTCATTGTGTCAAAAGTAAAGTCTCATTATCTTTTTAACAGGTCGAAATTTTAATGAGGTCATGACTGTTTAAGTGGGAATTACGGATACAGAGCTTTATAAGACTTCAGTGATTGTATTTACATTTAAATACTGTAAAGTTAGAATACGTCTTAATGAAGTCAATGGTCAGCATGTTTAGCACACCTGTTAATATCTTCATTGCTATTGTTGGAAGTATTTGTAAACGAATTGATATCATGTTCATTTTATTGTATTGCTCCATAAACAGGTAATGGCTGATAACTTGTCAGGATTTTATTTTGTATTATAAGCCTGCTTTCTGGATGACACCATTCAGAGGATTTAGGACAAAGTAGAACAGCAGTGGTGATAGTGAATCACCTTGAAGATTTCCACTTTTTGTATGTCTGCAATTTCTAGATTGTTGCATGTGAGGGGTGGTTTTCCAGCTTGTCAGGAATACTTTGATTAGGTTTTATACAGATGTGTTATCGTGTACAGTCTATTGTTTCATGTATCCAGGAATGTGGAAGTGAGTCATATGCCTTGTGGCAGTCAAATCCATGCTATTGCAAGATTTGTTCTTCGTTTCGTGCTGACACTAACAATGGCCTTATCAATTACTTATTGGTACTTTGTTCCTTTGCTGCCTGATCTAGCACCCTTTTGTTCACTTGTTAGCAGTCGGTTTGTTTCAAGGTGAGACATGATTTTAGTAGATATAATAACTCTCAGATAGTCAATAGACATATGACTGGACGATAGACTTTTGATGTTGTCACTATTTCTGGATCTTTCAAAATCTGGTTTGTAATTGTTAGTATTTAATTATATATATCTGCAGTACACTGATATAGTTATGTGACTGTACTTCTTTGATGTAGATTTAATGTAAATGTATGTTAATGGAGGTCTGTTTTACTAACTATATCTTAAGCCATTTCCACTAAAGTAACACACACGCACGCACATATCTATCTATCTATCTATCTATCCATCTATCTATCTATCTATCCATCTATCTGTCTGTCTGTCTGTCTGTCTGTCTGTCTATCTATCTATCTATATTCACGACATGAGCACATATTTCCCCGTAATAATCTGATATGCTGTTTGTAAATAATAATTAAATGTAGATAAATTTTATGAGATCAGTCACTATCCTTGTAAGTTTTAAACAGTCTGGTATATTAGGTGACGTCATTAAAATTCTACAGAACTGTGTATATTGGCACTCACAGGATGAAGCGTGCAAAACAGTGGGACTTGTTTGATAGAAAGATAATCACCTGAACTAGGACTGTTCTTGTTTTCCTTTAGATGCAATGCTTGGGGGTTTCTTCATCAAATTTCCCAAATTTGGCTTAATGTGCCTTACGCTTGTCCACAGCTGTGTTGGTTCAAGACTAGATTCTACAATTATTAGACCTCTAATATTAGATTGGCTACTACTTGTAACTCATTGAAGACTGTGATGCTTATACTTCATCAGCAATTCTTCCTGAGGTGATCTGTACAAGACAACAGGTGTTCTGAGGCCTCCCTCCATCCGAAGAGGAACAACTATTGAGGAGTTTTGTGCATAAACGTTGGTGAGTTAGGACTCCTAAGACTTGCTTTTTGTCGTAGCGTTTGTGCTTATATTAAGAGTACCTATAAACTGCAAATAGTCTTGTTATTATATTAATTTCATAGCACAAATGTATATATGTCTTTTATAATCATTACTTTGTTCATTGTATGATTTTTGTTTAATCAGCAAATAATACTTTTCCCTTATATTGTGACACAAACATAGTCGCTCATCAATGCTCTTTTTATTCTTTTCATTCCATGTGCCTATTTAGGCGTGACTGAACGTGACTTGGGACAAGACACTGAGGATATCAACGACCACTTACGGTACTGTGGACTTTGGCTTCTGCCTCCAACCCCCCCCCACACACACACACACGCACGCACGCACATACACATTCGACTGGTATAATTGTAAGAAATAAAATGTTCATCAATATATATCTATTTTAGAGGAGATCCTATCTGTGTCTTACCTAAAGAGATTCATTGGAAAACGTAAAATCACAACACGACAATCTATTCTTTCAAATGATCATTCTCCATAGCTATACACTGTATGTCTCCAAGACTATACTATACTTTCTCCATACATATAGCTCTCTATGTCTCCAAGACTATTACTATACTTTCTCCATACCTATAGCCCTCTATGTCTCCAAGACTATACTATACTTTCTCCATAGCTATAGCCTTGTATGTCTCCAAGACTATACTATACTTCCTCCATAGCTATAGCACTGTATGTTTCCAAGACTATACTATACTTTCTCCGTAGCTATAGCCCTGTATGTCTCCAAGACTATGCTATACTTTCTCCGTATCTGCATGTCACTAAGACGATACCATACTTTCTCCATAGTTTTAGCCCTTTATGTCTCCAATATAATATACATTTTCCACTATCGCTTATGGTCGTCTGCACAATCAGCTAAAGCTGGAAGTGACCTTTAAAGAATATAAGCAGTCAATCAGTTCGTAAATACTTGACCATAAATATATCTATACATTCATCAATAGCTGAAACTCTAATTATGACATACTTTTTGTTTAAAACTTACTTAGAAATGTTTAATAGAGAAACTCAACTTACACTGATTGAACTTCATTTTTTTCTCTGCATTTTGTTACAATAAATCCTTGTGTAAGCTTTCGAACCTGGGCAGAAGTATGTTATGTGGCTACTGTAACTTATGTAGCTTACATATCCCAGACAAGACAATCATACTCTGCTAGTTATGTGAGTTGTAATGTATAATAATAATCTCAAGAGTCCATCAAACACTTGATGTAGATTAGTGCTCAAAGTATTGTTGTCATTTTGAAAGAAAACAAAAGCTATGTTTAAAATCCCCGTCGCTGTGAATTGCACCAATGATCACAAGTGGGTTATCTTCCTTTCAACATAATAATAGGAAGTATATAACAGGAAAAATGCAAAATAGAGCATTAGTTTCATAATGCTCAGATTACGTAATGCTCAGATTCAGAATTCGTAATGTTTGTCAAGAGAATGGCACATGTATGGGGTTTATATTATTAGTTTCTATATGTTTGTGTGTGTACAGTTTTCATCCCCTCCCCAATCGTTTTACTGCTAGTAGTTGATAATAATAAATATATTATTTTGAAATTCTTGCTTTAGAATTTTTTAAATTTGTATAAGTTCAGCAATTCAGTGTAAAATACTTATTCTAAATGCATTATTTGTAATTACAGGTACTGTTTAAGAATTTAGCAGTAGTTTGAACTTAAATTGAACTGAAGGTAATTACTGTTATGTTTATGTGCCTGAGGTGATAGGTAAGGCAAGGAAACCTCACAAACCTATAAATGGCAACCTACAATGTGGGGCAGGTCATGCTAAGGTCAACAAGACAGGGCTGGCGAATTTGATTGAATGAAAGAAGATACTCTTAGACTGAACACACGTATAGTTGTGATGGCAAAGCAGCTGGGTATCTTAATTCAGTGAAGTTATCTGGGAAAAAGATTGCCCCATGGTATTGGTGAAATTTATTAATCATTTAGTGAACCATTACAGTACATCAGCAAAACAGTCAGACAGGACATTTTACCTGTGGACAGCCAGTGGCCTTAAACCAGACCTATTCCGTGGGTGGACCGATTGCATCTGGGCAGATCACACTGACGACACTCCACTGATGGTGGAGTGCGACATCAACTTGTTGCTGATTTAGTGGTAATCTGAGAACCCAACAGGCAGTCAAATCCTTTTGGATCAAGCAGAGAACTGATCATTCGACACCAGAAGTGTCTCAAGAGGGGTAAAGCCCAAGCATGAGCAACCACACAAGAGACATAGATGACAGCAACTACTTTCAAAATGTGACCCTACTTCAGTTGTTTTCCAAATTTCCTGTGCAGCCGAATGTATCATTCTTTTCATTGGACACACCCAACTTGATTTTTAAAAGATACAAAAATAAAACAGTGAGTAATCAAAGGTTTAATCTATCATTAAAAACCTCAGTGTACATAAATTTAACTATTAGTAAGTAGGGGTTAGGTGGGAATTTAGAATTTGAGCTATTATCCATTTTCATTCAGTTCTGGAAGAGCTAAAAAACTCCAGGACTCTCATTCGTTTGACATTTTTAGAAATAATTTTGTGTTTTAGTTGTGGCTGTTTTATAGCGGAAATTGCCACACTTTTGCCTACTCTTCATTTGTTGTATTTAACTTATTTTTTCTTTACTTTTTAAAATTATTATAATTTTCATCATTCATCACTTAGAAAAATTACTCCTATCTCAAGAGAGCACGTCTTATGACTGAATGGTTTGTGGAATGAACAGTTATAGTCACCACACAAAAGAGAACCGGTAGAGTAATAAAATTAATCATATTCTTCAAAAACGTAATTCATCTACTATTGTTTTAAAAGGGTGAGTGTGGTATTTGCACTGTACTGTCCTGTATTGTTGACATTCTTCACTCCACATACAATCTTGCATAAAAACGGGTCAGCATACGTAACCCTTACATGCATAATAAAAGTGCCAGACAGACAGTCATGGTGTATGCGTGTCCGACAGTGTGACGAACAACAAACAGGTCCTACGTAGTGCTGACTATCCACTAAGGGGCTGAATAAAGTTGTGACAGCGGAGACGTAGCGTAGATGCAAGCGGTATGCTACAGCGACGTTCCCCACTGTTCACTCTCTGCTCAAAACCCCCGCCCCTTCTTTGGGTAGCGATGACAAGCACACCATGTTACGAAGTAATATTGCTTGAACCAAACCTTAGTCTGCTGCACGAAGCATAGCGTGCATTAGATAAAACTATTAATAGAAAAGATGAGTGTCAGAGTTCACGAGGAATGACATCAGTGGAGTGCGTAAACATGTAGTATGTGTCCATAAATATATATTATGTATAGATGTACTTTATCTTACTGATTTGTGTGATAGGTCAGACAGGAATGCTTAACATCTACCAACCGACCTTATCAAAGGAAGAGGTGGGCACATATGCATGGTGTTTGTCGCCCATCTCGATAGAGCCTTCTTCACTTGTCTCTATGAGTGTTATTTTAGCGGGCAGATGTCATCTGCATGGAGCGCCTTGACAAGTAAGGTCAGGAGGTGTTCATTTGTTTCAATCACGTGGAACATTTGCACACAAACAATGTCAGTATTAAATGTGTAGTGTTTGTGTTTGTGTGCATGCATTTATTGTTGTATATTGTTTTAGGTAGTTAGTAACTGAAGTTGAAGTTTATATATTCAGATAAAATAATTTGTAGTTTGCATTTATGTTTTCTTTGGGTATTTTAGGATTTATTCATGTGAAAATTGTTTCTACGTGGCACATGAATATATAGTAATTTATTTTATTTTGTATTTTCAATTATACTTTCGGACAGAGTTGCATTTAAAGAGTGTAGTTTCCTTAGATAGTAAAAGCATAATGTAACTCTACAGTAGTTCAGGAGTAATTCATTTCAAAACGAAAGTAAGAAAGCACAGAAGAATCAATTAGCGCCGGTTTTAATCGTTTGTGTCTGAGTTGTCTACTGGGCTCACTTTGACGCCTACGTCTTCAGAATATATTGCCGTGCTAGTCGTGTAGGGGTGGTGGTGGTTACGCTAACAATTAAACGTCACCACTGGAGCTTTCGTGGATCATTTCATCTTAATACCTTCTCTGATTTGTAGTGCTCCAGTGGGACATGCTCCCTTCACGAGTTTTCAGGAGCGCTGTCGGTGGTGTTCCTTCTGGAGTTTTGTCTTGGTGCTTGAACGGACTGCCGAGATTAGAATGGGACAAACAAACTACTCGAACACCTACTTACGTCACTCTCAAGTCCTTTTCAGGGCGGGGGAAAGAGGATGGCTTACATCATATCGCCACCCTTCCAACACGAAATTGCTCAGCACGAGTACGCTAGAAAAATCAGGACTGGCGGGTACATGTAGATCCCGATATTTATGGGTGTGGCCAGAAAACCTGAAAATAGAAACCAGTACTATGCTGGGGAAATATTGGAATTCAACAATTCTCAGTCTTCTATTACAAAGAGAAAGCGGATTCTTATTTGAACCAAATTATAACTCTGTGGTAATTCCTCAAGGAAAAGCTACAAATGACAGAAAAACCTTCAGCTGCTGTCAAAAAGACCAAACCAAATCCAAGGGGTCCAGGCAAACCACCAACAACGGAAAAAGGGACCCAAACACAAGTGAACACAACACAGACTAATAGCCAGGAAAAAAACAACACAAAACCCCCGACTTTTACACAAACTACGCCTACTGTGACTAGAGAAAATAAAAGCCAAACACCAGCTACTTCGACAGCAGAAAAGGAATGGAAGACAACAACAAAAATTATGACAGGATAAAGAAAGACTTCAAAATCGCGAACACCCAGATGAGCAAGACGAAGTGAAATAAAAAATAATGCAGACAGAAACGGATGTCACAAAGAAATTTGACCAGTAGTGAAACAGAAGTCGATACCACACTGAAAGACTTTGCAAAGATGTTTGAGGCCCCACAGCTCTCACCATTACCAGAGATGCTACCGAGTCCATCGACGACGACAACAACAGCAAATTCAACTCAATCAACACCATAAGTCCATATACCAAACAATAAAACGATATGGAAAGAAAAGACAGCACCTACCACTGCATGTACGAAGACAGCAACAACAACAGCAGCCACAACAACAACGACAATAACAACAGCCACAACAACGCCGCAAATACTAACATCAGCGTCGACTGCAACGACAATGGCAGTACTTTGAGCAGCAGTATCCGCAGTGGGGACATTTCAGCCACCCTGTTGCGGAAATGATCCAACTGCTGCTCGACCATCTATACTTGCTGTCAGCGCCACCTTGGTGCATCTCAGCGGAACCGGGACAGGCACAACGTCAGCGACAGCGACGACAAATGTTTTGATGATAATAGAGCAATTAATAAATATAGTGCTTGACAGGATAAAAGCAGTAATTCCAACTAATAATAAGGCTTGAAAATGTATATCCGGTAATGCGCAGCCAAAATCTACAAAATATCGTAACGTGTGTCTGTATCTATATGTGTCTGTGTGTACATGTGTATGCTTGTGTGAGGTGAGTGTATATGTGGGAGAGAGATGAGTCAGAGGGAAAGAGAGATAATCAAACTTGCCTGTTCTGATAAAGTCATGACAGCACACTTCGGGACTTTGTAGGAGAAGAATACGCCAGGAACATTCTGACGAAAGTAAACTGGTTGAGTCCTTTAACTTTTTGAATGCGATAAATGTTTTTTTATCAAAACATGTGTGCCTTATCTGGGCGTAACATTAACACGCATTGACAGTAACACAGGGTAAAGTCTGAAGTGGTTTTAAAAGGCTTATCTAATGCAAAGTCTATTTCAAATTATCTTTACAATCGTTACCTATGCAATCATTTGTATATCTTCTCTTTAAATTAATAATAAAGCAATTACCGATTAGAAGAATGCAACTATTATGGTTCAGTATTATCAAATATACAAAAATTACAACAAAAAAGATTGCGGTAGGCAAGAGTAGAATCATGTCACGGCAAGGACAGCATTGTACTGGTGCATGTTTGTACCGGAGAAAGTCGTGTTGTGCTTGACGAATGCAAAGTTTCCCGACATTGATATCTTGGGTTCTCACGTGACCTAGCTACATACGGGCAATCTTTGAAATCTTTGTAATGAAGTGTGCACACACCTTTCTAATTTACGTGTGCTCGTGACACAATCCGCATTCCAATGTAGAAAATACAGATAATTGAAAAGCAATAACAATCACTTCACCTGTCTGCGCCATATTTAGTACAGTATACGATAATTGGCGGTATGTGTGAAGTTAAAACTGTTATCCAATGAAGGGTGGCGTTCAAAGAACAAAACAAACTGTGTAAGTCTTTCAACACATGCACTTTGGATACATTTGTTCCGTAAAGAATAAAATATCTTTTAAAGCTATACTTAATAGTATATTTGGTTGCAAATGGTAGGTTCTGCGTTTGTATTGAAAGGACACTGTTTTCTTTTCACACTCCATTAATTTCACTTAATAAAAGGCTGCTGATATAAAACTTCTCATAAGTAAAATTGTAAAAATCTATGATTAACATAGAACTTTGTTCATGGTCCTGTAACATTTACATGTTTTGGGTATAGCGAGTGTGCCCTGTCTTTTTAAAGAACGACCCGATCTTTATCTGGGTAAGGAATTCCTTTAACTGACGTGACTAGCAAATCACAAAGGAAATATCTAAGAGCATGTTTCACTACACTTAAATAGAAGTAAATAATTATATCGTCCGCTCAATCGAAGAGTCCATATATGACTTAGCTAAAAACGGATTTGCAACATCTTTGCTACGAGTTTGCATAGACTAATTTATAACAATACAGAATTTAGGTTTAAGAAATATTTAAATCTTGGATTTAAAAAGAGATTAAATAAGATAAATCTTAGTCTCAGAAGCTAAATCTGTGTGAACCAGTATGCGTCATCAATATGCTATCAGATTTGATTGTTTTTGTTTTGGGGGAGGGTAATTAACTACAGATCGTTTGAAGAGCGGTCCGTACAATCAACGCGATACTTAGATTTGTTTTGTTGATGCTGTTGCAGTTTTTACCGCCAACTACACTAGTGAGTGCCAACAGAACATCCCATTTGAAAGGAGAAGGAAATTCGACTATCTAGTTTTCATCGTCACAAGTTAAGAAATAATATTGTTTGAACCAAACTTTAGACAGCTGTACGAAGCAATGCGTGCATTAGATAAAACTATAAATAGAAAGACGCGGTCAGAATTCACGAGAAATGACATGAGAGTCAACATTGAGACAGAAATGGAAAGAAAAGAGAAAGTTATTTTGAAGTGCGCAATCCGTTTTCTGTACTTTGAAATAAAAACACGTTTAGTTAGAGATATTTTAATATGTATTACGAAGCAACATGTCAAGTCGAAACATTAAATGTATTTCAATTGCCACTCCTAGCGATGTGAAAGACAGAGTCAAGCTTTATGTTGCAGAATGTTCTCATCGCTTTGACGTTTATCATAGAGTTAATTACACTATTATGTTAATTCATTATATATGTTCCTTTAACATATTCTATGCATACATATATAGATCATTCCATTCTGCACGCATTCTCAAACGTTAAATCGTTGATTCATTGATGTGCTTAGAAATGTAATAGATTTACAATAATGCAATTGTTGAAATTCCTCATTTTGTGGTTTATTACAAGTAAGTATTCAAATAGTGTGCATACATTATATAGAAAGAGTTAGCATATTGAAGAGAAAACACATATATTAATCCAGTATAGCGTAAGCTTTAAATTACGAAACAGGCATTTTTAAGCTTATACTCTGCACCATAACCGATTATGGATGTCACCTCCAGTTGTATTATAAAAATATTCGTTTCACTAAAATTTAAAATAACAATGTGTGTTCCTAATAATTTATGTTTTC
Source organism: Sinotaia quadrata (assembly GCA_028829895.1). Classification (NCBI taxonomy): domain Eukaryota; kingdom Metazoa; phylum Mollusca; class Gastropoda; order Architaenioglossa; family Viviparidae; genus Sinotaia; species Sinotaia quadrata. The sequence goes on from CM054179.1 coordinate 134,467,839, forward strand.
CTTTTTATAATACTTAATACTTGTTTTGATGAAATAAAAAAATTACGTGACTGGTTTATTCATTATGATATTTAGTTACTCTTCAGGAACATAGATATTTCTGTCTCTAGTCTTTAGTGTGCATCTACAGGACAAAACGCCAATAAGCTAGCAGGCAGTGCTTCGGCATCGCTGCTGTCATCTATGCAACTCTCGATCAACACCAATAGCGACGTGCAGCGAGACGCTGCGAGCAGCCTGAAATGAACGTCACTGCTCGCCACAACAACGATTTTTCTCTCGAGACCACGTACAATATCACGGTTTGTCACGGTCACTGCATCACTCACAGCCAAAACCAGATCCCGGACAGCATCAACATTCATTGTGTCGTCCACCACACGCACCGGCACGTGACACGCGCGCAGACCCCTGACCAAGCCAACAGCTGTTGTCGTTACTTGACCATTAGTGTCCATCTTGTCATCGCCCGGATTATCGCAGAGTATAAGCACGTCGCGGTGCTGCAAGGGTGGGGGGCGAACCGTAGTTCCTGCCGACAGAAAGCATGATGCTATAAATAGGTGTCTCGATTTTTGGTTGTTAAATGATTCTCACTTTCAGTACCAATGAATGCATCTGTCTTTAATTATATTTCTTACTTACGTGCTTTTCTCAGTATCTTATTGGTTATGTTTTCAGTGAAGATTTGATTGTTCATTTGTCCGGATCACTGTTAACATGATGGTTAACCTTTATTTTTTAACATTTGTGATTATTAATTGTTTCTAGTCCACTGATCTAAAATGTCATTTATCTTTGTTTCCATTCATTTCTTGCCATAACAAATCAAAATACGCACCCGACAGTCCCACGCGTAGGTCCGTGAGCACATTAGCCACGTCTCGCCCACACTGGTCACAATTTTCTGGCCATCGTCCATTGTGACCTAAGTAGCCATCGCGGTGCTTGAGTCTTCGAAGTGGCGGTCCGTCAGTTTCAGCTGGAAAATCTCTTGCAGAATAATTGTAAACAGAATTGTTTTCAATTTCACTTGCCTCTTGCACTACTCTGGTCACGACTGGAGGTGATCTGAGGGGCGTTGTCATGGTTATCTCTTTAAAGTTTGATGGCCTGTCGCGATGGTACATTGATGAGGCCCAAAGGTAGACTGTGGGTATAGCCACTATCAGCATTTCAGAGAACTGTGTAAAATGTCCATTGTTGCTTAAAAATAAGAAGAAAAAATTAAATGCAGAAAATGACCTTGAAATGGTAATTTTAAATCCAGGTACATATATAATGTGCATATATATATTTGTGTGTGTATGTTGATTCGTAGGTACTTTTATTGTAAAGTGTGTTTACATTTTCTTAATCCTATATATGAAAGTGGCTGAAACTTTCATTTAAAACATGCCTTGAATTACTACATTCAAAGCTTGTAGGCTGGACCTCCACAAATTATAGCATTTTTTAAATAACTTATACATTTATCAGTTTGTTTGTGCTTCTACTGTCCATTGATTCTAACTGGAAGAAAATTAATTAAATTACCTCAGTCTGTGTCAAAATAATTATTTTATATTATATATAAGAAGAAGAACACATCACCATACACTAAAAGGTGTATTCAATAATTAAGCTCTCTTTCTCTCACACACACACATGCATACATACAAATACTCATTTCCTATTTTCTGTCGGCTAGATACCAAACCGCAACATTATTAACTATAAAAATACTATCAGTTTCTGTATATTTATCATTTTAGATTATTTAGATTTTAAAATGTTGCAATTATTGACAGCACTCTATACCTGTGTACAGCTTCGTCAGAAAGAACGCACAGTTGTCTTCCTTGCAGCACTGATTCTGACAACAGGTTAACTGCAGTCTTCGTGTCATCATTCAAAGAGTCAAAACTCCACAGATGCAGGTGAATATTTCCTGGCGATTCCATACACTCCTCCTTAACGAACTGCAAGAGCTGATGTTCAATTGACAGTGATGCCGCAAGGCTTCCCGTCCACGTGCTTACAATATGGACGTCATGTCCTGCGCGCACCCAGGTCAGCCCTTGCAGTAGTAGGACAGTCGTCTTGCCTGTTCCGGGTGGACCGACAAGGAATGCCAGAGGTGGAGGCGTGTTAAGAAGTTCGATTTGTTTGGGAAGCAATACGCACTGTATCATCCTTTCACCTGTTTCAGACACGGCTTCTCCTTCTGTTCGAATCTCCAGGCGTGGGGGTGTGGCGCATTCTATATCCACTGTCGTTGCGGGCCCGCAAAATCTTAACAATTGTTTTATGAAAGACACGTGGCGGGAAAATATTAATATATTCGAACATAGAAAAGTTAAAATGAAAGATAAAGAAATGCATCGCTTGAGCGTCTAGCCAATAATATTGTCGTTAAACTATTTACTGTCGACAAATAACCACCCCTCAAATTACACAATCAGTGAAACTTATGCTAGCTTTTTATTTATGAACATTTCAAATATTTTACAGTTACATTGTTCTCCACCAAGAAAATGCATTGTAATTTACTCGAGATTAAGCAATGTAAATACAAATATAAATGGTGGAGAGAGAGAGAGAGAGAGAGAGAGAGAGAGAGAGAGAGAGAGAGAGAGAGAGAGTGGAATGATATAAAGAGATAATAGTGGAAACAAAAATATAAAATTTCAAGTTTCGAGGTATCACAAAATGATAAAGATCAATAAATATTAGCAATGGAATAATTTAATATTAATTTGAAATGAATATTGGAAGTTAAATCATTGACATATTTTAAAGTACATTGAATATCAGACATACCTAATCGTCCAACTCATTGTACGTGTATGTTGCGTAACATGACTTTTAAAAAACACGTTTGTTTGGAATGAATACTGTACATGTAGTTTATAAGTAATGTTTAACAATATCATGCTTCAGATAACTCAAAACCAAGTGAATGTGAACGCGGTACGTTTTCTTAACGTTCCATTTCCAGAACAGGGATTTGTTCAAATCCAAATCGTCATTAAATTAATATCATAATAAATGATTGTTATGTCTACTCTCTAAACAGACACAAGTAGTAAAGATAATATGTTGAAAGTTTCTTACTTCTAGGTTATTAGCTTGTTCTTCTTTGTTGGTATTTCATTATAGTGGGTGTTTTTTTAATTAAATCACAATGGAGCATAAGTTTATAAATTAACTAAATAAAATATTCTCATTTCATAAATACTTTTGTTCTATTTAAAATATTTAACGTGCAACATTATTAGTTAAATCATTCAAGATTGTATATGCTTAATTCCTTTTCACTTATGATGTTTGTACATATCCAATGGCTAGAAATCTTTGGAGATACTATCACATACCTAGACACAAGGGTCTCATAAAGAGTAGGGTCCATGTCTACCCGTAGTCCACCAGCACCGGTCAGTTTTTGCCACCAGTTACTCAATATGGTCATCGTACTGTCTGGGATGTCCCAATGTGTTTCTCTTGCTGATAACTTGTCTGCAGTTAGGCTGAGCTCTACAGCGCTTGTGACGTCACTGACGTCCAAACATTGGCAGAGGTTCTGATGAAAATGTAATTGCTTGTAATATGATATATTATACTATAGTAAGTGTTTGTAGTATGAAATTTACCTGCCTGTTCTTATTTGTTGTAGAAGATTTGCTTGCAAGTTTTAAAAACGTCATTGACACTAAAATTTCTAAAATAACACGTCTGATTGATCGGCTGATTGAAGGAAATAACAAATTTCTAAAGGTTATTTACTGTTCTCTCTAAATAAAACAAACTCACGTTACCAACAACTGACCTTATCCACCTGAACATTACTTTCCAAAATGCGCAGTAAAGTCGCAGACTCTGTGTCTGGCATCAAGAGGACTTTCACCACTCTCACTGCCTGAAGATCAGATACCATGTGTTTCAGCACAACTTCGGCTGTGTTCAACTGCTTCACCGCCCTCTTTACGTTCTTCACCACACGCACGTCTTTCTGGGCGTCAGATTCGTTGTTACTGAAAGTTGTATCCACGAGTCTTATTTCTCCAACGAGCAAACCGAGGGTTCTGTGTATAATGAGTACATCAAAACTTCCAACTTGGAACTGGACGGGAAGGTTGGAAGGTTTTGGTAGTAAGGCGGCAGCAGCAGCGTGGCTGGTCTTGTTCAGATAATGGTCGAACTGGAGTCGAGAAATCACCATCATGACCTCTTTCAAGCGTTCTGCCAGGGCTCGAAGGCAGAGAACTATGTGTTCAAGTGCACGGTCATCACGCTCGACTTCAGCTAGCGCTGAAGACTGCTAGTAAATAAAAACACGTGTGAACAATGTGAGTAAAATATTCTAAGATTTCAACTGGAAAACTTTCAATATAAGACATAAACAAAATAAAAATAAATGTTGCCATTACATCGAGAAGTAGTAGATGTCGTACAGTAATAGTAATTATCATCATTGACGTCATCATCGTCATCATCATTATAATTATTATTATTATTACTGTTGTTGTTGTTATGGTTAGTGATGATGATGATGATGATGATGATGGTGGTGGTGGTGCTGCTGCTGCTGCTGCAGCTGCTATGCTGTCTGTGAAAATTAATCAAATAATGTAGAGTATACATAACTCCAATTCACATAATAAAGAGCAATAAATTATATAAAGATTGAACTGTCTTTTTTCCAAAATATTTTTGCCAGGAAGGTTGTAAATCCCTACTTTTAGCTAACTAAAATTAATTTCTTTCTGGCTCAACTGCTTTAAATAGAAACACTCTTAATCGAACATTATTATGAAAAGTTGACTACCTTTAAATCCTCAGGGTTTGGCGGCGAAGGTGTGGCTGACTCTGATGGCAGTTCCACTGACATTCGTGAAACCAGCACAGACTTGCCGACGACATTCTCCGTAGTGTATCGTATACGGTTGAAATGTAAGGGAGGTAAGAAATACGTTCGATTTTGTAGATCAGGGTACCAAAGCCGTATGCATTCTACCCAGTTACTTTTAGTTTGATCTAAGTTAACGTCTTCCGTATTTTTTATTCGTATCTGCAGAGCACAATTGTATACACTTGTCATGAGCTTTTTTAGTGCAATCTATACAGGTGTGGTTAAAATAATCAATTTTAATGAATGTACAATGAAACTGGTAATAACGTTTGATTTAGTTATTTAATTAAAATCGTTGATAATTAATCGAAAAGCATTCCACTCAAAACACTTAGGAAATTTAGTTTTATTACTTATAAACAAATTGAGAAATCTACAATGCCAAATGTGCTGAACTTTAGTCTGGCCCTGATAAATAAATAAAATAAATTAAAGTAATTATATATAAAAATAAATAAAAAATAATTATTGTATTTCAATGTCGAAGAACATGCCACTGTTTTGTAGAATTAACCATTAAGTATTATGTAAGTGATGTTAGACGTTCTAGCATTGACATATAACAACCACCTTATGTGTTATTAAAGTTTATTTTAAGAAATAACTGAAACTGCTGCAATAAGAAATCTATAATTATCACACTTTGAGCCCGTATCCCAGAATACCTTACGAGTACAAAAATAAACTCAAGTTCTGACCTCAGTGTCAAGTTAACACGACCTTTCAATCTCAAATAGGTGACACTATGAAATTATTGCTGCTGGATGAGCTCAGTAATTAACTCGGTTTAGAAAAGGTATAACTATTCTTTGTTTTCATGCATCGTCAAGGGGGTGAAAATTACGGTTTTACGGAATACAATCCTCTTCACTTTTTTCCCAGCACCATTTAAGAAACGTGTAAACAACCAAACACAGCAGACATTTTCACTGTTCCCATTGTTTGAGAACAAAATGTCTTCCTTGGTTAATTAATAATTATGCCAAGGTAAAATCCGTGTATTAATAAAATCTGTCGCATGAAGGTGATAAAATATATTTCACTATGCAATGCAGGAAAAAAAATTATATTCTAAGCATAGTATGAGTTCATTATTATTAATTTAAGGTTAATGAAATTCTTTGTTCTAGCAATTGTTAGACCACTTATGATGATCAAGTATCAAGTTGAGTTCCGAGATCGACCATAATAGGAGAAATCGAACTCAAATGGAAAAATGGAGAACAAAAGACCCAGAAACATTCCTTTTGTAAGGGGCATAATTACTATGTTAAATATACTGATACATGATGACAGCGGGGTGAAAATGTCTCTTACAATAAATTATGTCTTCCAAAACATTAGCGTATATGCTAGCTGTGAACAAATATTTTCACCCCTTACTTTATTTGTCACTTATTTCTCTATACCTTTACTTATGAAATATTTTATGTTAGCATTGTAGATGATTTTATCCATGTTACTGATATCTATTCAGTGATAGTTTGAAAGTAGACCTTGTGCACTACACATTAAGCAAAATACAAAATGCAAATTGCAGAGGTAATTTCCCAAGCAGATAAATAGACTATGCGCCTACTGTAACATTATAATTAAATGACACTGGTACCACTCATGAAATTCAATATTCAAAGTTTCATTGAATGCTTGAGTCCAGCTACCAGATCTTGCTAGGAATAACCAGATTATCAGTTATGCTAAGCCATCTTGGGAAGACAGGTACTGAGCAAGTCAGTTTTGACTGACCAATGGCCAGATGCTGGTCAGCCACCACTGGCCGCTGGGAGTTAAGGGAATAGAGGAGGGAAAACCTGCATTGTGGAAAAATATTCCATTACCCATCACTGTCCTATAATTCTGCATGCAATAAAGATGTGTTACTCTATGATCTCTGCTCATGGAGTCACATGATTAACGACTCATCGTGAGTAAGAGCAGAGTTCTTAAGTTATAAAATTGTAATTTTCATGCCTTCTTTCAGCTACACAGGAACATATTTTCATATTTTCTTTCGGCTGAGTAATAATATATTTTGATTTTCATGTGTTGTTTTATAATTCTATCTCTGTTTATTTCATCCAGTAGAAATGCAATGTGATTTAATGTTGGTTGATTTATTTGAAACTAATATGTGAAATTCCTGGAACCTTGTAGAGAGTCTGATGCAAACAATTTAGATCTCTGTAAAATATCGTTTTATGTTTCAGAAACATTTTTATCACAACCTTGATCTGTAAAACACGGCCGTATAAGTTAGAGATTTGCCTGTTTCAATTTTGGTCTGTTAGTATTACTTCTTTAACTCTGCATGATTGTATTTGGAAAAGTATGTAATTTGCAAGAGGACACATAGTCTTATTTCATTGTTCTTTTTCTATCATTAACGGTTCAGTCTCTCTGTATCGGCACAGCATATTGTGAAAATGACCTGGATAGACGGTGTATGTATATCTACGTGAGTTTGACCACAGTCTTGTGTATGTCATGAGCGGAACTCAAATGTCCATGTATGGTTATAGCGCGTTCGGTTAACTTCACCCCTCTATAAATCACACACACACACACACACACACACACACACACACACACACACACACAAACTCGCACGCACGCACGCACGCACGCACGCACACACACACACACACACACACTCCATTGCCTCTGTTACGTTTCCAGTATTTATTTAGAGACCCTGCTTAGGAAATTATAGAACTTTAATTTACTATTTAAATTAATTCCCTCTCGTTTAACCTAAACAGACTGGTTGCTCAAATCATCATTCGACTAAATTAAAAATGCATCTTTGTAGTCTAGATCACAGATTTACGAAACTGATAATTTGCGTACATTAGCTAGATTGGAGATCGTTAAAAACTCTCTTAGATTCATATGCATTCATTACGTCATTCGTTTAGCTCAAACAGCCCCCATCCAATCCACGTTTTTTTGGTCTATATGCATACAATTTACTACAAAAAGAGGTTCTTAACAAAATGAAATAAGATTTAATAAGTTTAACAATTAACAGCGACGATTAATCACGAGCACGAAGTCTATGATTCAACACAGAGGTTATCTCTTATTCTACCGTCTTGTTAATGGTTTTAACGAGAATTATCTTGCCAAATAGTCACTTGATCCTGGACCCTAGTAGATATACTTAACTACACTCTTGGTCGCACGTGGGGTTCAACTGGTTAGAACTTGTCCACATCACTTTGGCTCATCGTCAGTACTGCATAGCATAACAGTCAATCGTCCACTCAATTACTGCATCGCTAATGTACTTGTGACGATCGTTAACCGTAGTTAACACAATGTACTTTAACGTGTTGTTCACGTATGGGTCATGAAGACACCCGAGTCGGCGTACGACTCAAGAAGTACGAAGGTAGAGAGGAATAACATAAGAACCCAGCTGAAACAAAGGATTTGGGCTCTGTAACTATTTGCGTCTATATTCGCAAAACCCAAGCACATGTTTCTTTGTTTAAAGGTTCTGAATTTAGAATCTTTGACTATCGTGTCGTTTACAATTCAAATATGGCTATATTTAAATATACATTGTGGTTCACGTGTGTGTTACATATAACATTACACGAACGTATGAATTCCCAAATATTTACAGCATTAAAAATTGGAATTCACACAAAGGATTAATTCAAAATGAAGCATGAATGCTTTACAATTTTACACGAAAAATTATATGCAAGAACAATTTGAATTACAAAGAAGAATTCACCACGTGCACAGACATTCTGGCGGCACTATGGAATTTAAGATTTATATAAATTAAAGATAAGAAAAAGTTACAATAATTTATATACAATAACTTTTAGATTTGTCCTTTTACATCGAAACAAGTGCTTTGGCTAAAATAGCAATAAGCTGCACAAATACATACATCAATTCAATTACAAAATACAATCAACAAATGCAATAGATACTGTAAGAAGTAGACGTGTTATTGTTACCTCTCAAAAGTAGATTTACTGCTCTAGCGCGGGTTCATCTTTCTCTCGACTCTGGTATGCGGCGGGACGGAGCTAATGCAGCTGTCTTGTGCGTCTGCCGGTCTGGGAACGAGTACGGATTTCGCGCGTGTGATCATATTTTATAAAACTGCATTGAACGCATCACGTGACCGCTCACGTGGTATGTTGTTGATCTCGAAGGTGCTGGACAATGGCCTAAAGTTATGCAACAATCTGACCTTGCTAGAAGCTTCTCGATACTGATGTATCCCGGGTGAATTTCAACAAAGGTCCTTTCAAAATTTTAATTTTGAAAACGAGCAATTGGGTCACGAGGCCATGACACAGAATTTGTCACCACTCGTCACAGCCTCTATACTCCACTACTTAACCTAAATTTCCCTGGTCACGTGAGAGGCATGGGCGATCATGGTTGACTGCACAATAAACCACACTGAAGGCCAATAACAAATAACATACTTCAACATATTAATTATCGATTATCGAAAAATACAAAAATAAAATTTTAAAAAGCAATGAGTATAATTTGACCCACAGGTATAGTCTGTTATATATTACATACAGATATTAAAGCAAGCCCTTTCTTATTCTCTTCTTGTGTGTGATAGATTTATAATTGTTAAACAGATATTTTGCAATATCATATCTACCGCGATGAATTTGAGACGACTGTATTATTAAAACTATATCAAGGGAGACAGTTACATTTTTTACAGAAAACTGCAAAGAAATATGCTTTCCTTTTCATATATTCTGGATGATGCCCAAGTGAAAACACAGTAGAAACTACAATATATGACATTCTTTCAAAATCTGGACTGTACCCAGTTTCAGAATGATGCATTTTAAATACTTACAAGCTGTCCAGAGCAACGAGATGTTCCATGCAGTACATTCTTGTGCCATTCAGTTCCCGCCTCAATCTCAATGACCACCTTACTTTCCAGACCACGAACGCAATTCCAGTGAGTCACCGTGACCTCATCACACAGACGAAGCGCGGTTTGGCGTACTTCATTTTCATCCGATATGTCCACGATCCGAACAGGCACATCACATTCACGCAAGCCACAGATCAGCCCAGAGGCTGGTGACATCACGTGTCCATTACTGTCCAGCTGGACATCATGCACAGAGTTGCACAGTACCAAAACATCGTAATATCGAAGGTGCGCCAAGTGCGTCACATCACCTGATGGGAAAATATAATATCAAACTATTACAACAAAGTAGTTTGGTTTTAAGGTTCTCTTCATCTAGGTAGACACACATAATTAAATAAATTCATAATACTCAATACGAGTTATTTTTTATTACTTTATATTATTTGTGTTTTTCGATTTTCTGTAATTGTCAATGTAATATTTATTTATAAAAACCCTTTCTAATGATTCCGTTTAATAATTTCAAAATTACCATTTTGTCCAATATGGAGGTTTTTGAGGATATGTGCTATCTCCTGACCACATTTTATGCATTCTTCTGGTTTGTTGGTTGCGTGACCTGACTGACCACCAGGGGCATGTATTACTGTCCTTATCTGTTGCCCATCTGTTCCGGTCAGTAGATGATTTACTGAGTACTGATGCATCTTTCCATGGTAGGAACCCAGAGATTTCTCTACCTCTCTGACAATGGTTTGAGGTGATCTCAGAGGCGTTGTCAATGCTACCTCTGACAGGCAGAGTGGTCTGAGATAGCTTTTAATTGCGCTTCCCCAAATACAGACTGACGGAAGAGCTTGTATTAACATGTTGCAGAATTCAGTAAATGGGTGATTTGCACTGAAGTAGAAATAGACAAACAGGCTTACATTCTTCGTACTGTTATTTTTGGTTTAACTTTAGTTGTCTAGAAACACGTCATAATTTACTCTGATATTTCATCTTTCTAATACTCTGTACTAAGGTTATATATATAGAAAATAGAAAGATAGATAGATAGATAGATAGATAGATAGATAGATGGATGGATGGATGGATGGAGAGAGAGAGAGAGAGTGAGAGAGAGAGAGAGAGAGAGAGAGAGAGAGAGAGAGAGAGAGAGATAATATGTCGTTAACTCGATTCCACAGACAATTTCCTGCTGGACAGACAATGAATCCCCAAACACTTTGTGAAACAGTTTATATTCTTGACAAAAGTCTTTAATGTTTACATATTACTGGGAATCGTGTATGAGTATGAATCAGTAAAGCTGGAGCATTAGTATATGGAATTTATATGGAATAAGGGATTTCTTTACACACAATCATTCCAATTGCGTTTTTTAAAAATTTAATGGCCATTGAGAAAAAACGCAAAATGAAATGTTACGGACATGTCACACGATCAATAGGGGTTGCCAAGACAATCATGAAAGGTACTGTGCAAAGAGGGCGAAAGTGAAGAAGACAGAGGAAAAGATAGGAGGATAACATTTCAGAGTGGACAGGATTGAAACTGAGCATACGGTAAGATTAGGAATAGCAGAAAACAGAATGGAATGGAGGAAACTGGTTGTCAGGTCATCAGTGGTGCCCCAAAGGTCGGCAAGACTACAGGAGAGAGAGAGAGAGAGAGAGAGAGAGAGAGAGAGAGAGAGAGAGAGAGAGAGAGAGAGAGAGAGAGAGAGAGAGAGAGAGAGAGAAGACACTATCATTTCTTTGATTTCAACTCAACCTTTATAGTCATTTCGTTTGTTATAATCTTCCATTTAATCGAAATCCAACCCATAACCAGATTCTTCAAATAGTTGATCATACTTACATGTCATCGTATTCTTGTTCATAATCTTGGTCATCATATTGTTGATCATCGTACATGTCATCGTAATCTTGATCATAATCTTGGTCATCATATTGTTGATCATCGTACATGTCATCGTAATCTTGATCATAATCTTGGTCATCATATTGTTGATCATCGTACATGTCATCGTAATCTTGATCATAATCTTGGTCATCATATTGTTGATCATCGTAATCTTGATCATAATCTTGGTCATCATCATGTTCATCATCATAATCGTGATCATAATCTTGGTTATCATCATGTTCATCATCGTAATCTTGGTCATCATCATGCTGATCATCGTAATCTTGATCATAATCTTGGTCATCATATTGTTGATCATCGTACATGTCATCGTAATCTTGATCATAATCTTGGTCATCATATTGTTGATCATCGTAATCTTGATCATAATCTTGGTCATCATCATGTTCATCATCATAATCGTGATCATAATCTTGGTTATCATCATGTTCATCATCGTAATCTTGGTCATCATCATGCTGATCATCGTAATCTTGATCATAATCTTGGTCATCATATTGTTGATCATCGTACATGTCATCGTAATCTTGGTCATCATATTGTTGATCATCGTACATGTCATCGTAATCTTGATCATAATCTAGATCAACATCATGCTGATCATCGTAATCTTGATCATAATTCTGGTCATCATCATATTCATCATCGTAATCTTGATCATAATCTTGGTCATCATCGTAACTGTCATTGTAATCATAATCTGATTCCGAGTATCTATAGCTCGGTCGAGATTTCCGACCTGTAAAACGCTCATCATCAGGACCTACTTCATCTGCAAGGACAAAGACTTGTTTCCCTGCATTCGCTTCTTCGAGTAAAAGTTTAACTGCAGCATGAACGTTGTCGAAGTTCTCAAAGTCATAGTGATGTCGATGTATCTGAGACATTTTTTCTGACCCTCCAGAAAACCACATGTCTATAGTTTTTCGTAGCTGATGCTCAATGAGGAACGATACTGCAAGACTGGCATTCCATGTACTGACAATATGGACGTCATGGCCTCTCTGGAGCCACTTAAGTCCTTGCAATATTAGGGTCACAGTCTTTCCAGTTCCGGGTGGTCCAATAAGAAAGGCATGTTTTGGTGACATGTTTAACACGTCAAACTGTTCAGGAAATAAAACCAGATTGGCAATGCGTTCTCCAGTCTCATCGATATTTTCACCATCTTTCCTCAGTTCCATCAGTGGTGGTGTTATGCAGTGAATGCGCACAGCTGATGATGGAACACAAAACCTGTTGTAAAAATAATAATAATAATAACAATAATAATAATAATAATAATAATAATAATAATATATAAGATATATAAGGCCAGACACAGTACAAACACAGAAACCATCAATACCACCATGGAAGAAAAGAATAGAAAAGAAAATAGAGTGTACTAGAAGAGAAATAAGCCAAATGTCAGCAGCAGAACAAAATAAGGGAAAAATGAAGGCAAGATTGATCACCAAATACCATCTCAACTGCAGAAGCACTAAGACTGCAATAGAAGATGCAAAGCAAAGACTTCAAGGACTCAGTCACCGTCTGAAGAGATACATTGCAAGAGGTCAGCAATTCCAACAGAACAAAATATTCCGAACTGACCCTGGAAGACTATACCAAGAATTTAAAGGAAATTTCAGAACAGAACAACAAATACCAAACATTCATGATACTAAGACCTTCTGGGAAAACATTTGGAGCAATACAAATACGCATAACACTTCCGCCAAATGGATTCAAGAACTGAAAGTTGATCATAAAGAAACACCTGAACAATGCACCGTAACAATCAGTGAGAAAGACATTAAGAAGAAGGTTCGAAAGATGGCAAACTGGAAAGCCCCAGGACCAGATCAAATACAAATATTCTGGCTGAAAAAGTTTACCTCCTTACATGGCAGACTTGGTGAACAACTGCAAGACATACTAATCAAACCAGGAACCTTACCAGCATGGATGGTAAAGGGAAAAACAAGTCTGATTATGAAAGATACACAGAAAGGCGCAACGCCAAACAACTATCGACCAATCACATGCCTATCAACCACCTGGAAGTTACTATCAGGAATTATAGCTAACAAAATCATGACTCATCTTGAAACAAACAAAATTCTAAACTATGAACAAAAGGGTGCTAGACCAGGCAGCAGAGGAACGAAGGACCAATTGGCAATTGATAAGGCAATAGTGACTGACAGCAAGAAACGAAGAACAAATCTTGCAATGGCATGGATTGACTATCAAAAGGCCTATGACTCAGTCCCACATTCATGGATAATTGAAACATTAAAATTGTACAAAGTAGCGCCATCAATACAGAACCTAATTCAGGAGTCAATGAAAAACTGGAAAACCACACTCACATGCAACAACACAAATATTGCAGACATAGCAATAAATTGTGGAATCTTTCAAGGTGATTCACTATCGCCACTGCTGTTCTGCATTGCCCTGAACCCTCTCAGTCACGTGATCCAGAAAACAGGGTTAGGATACAAAATGAAAGCAGGACAGGTTATCAGCCATCTACTGTACATGGATGATCTCAAGATGTACAGTAAAAATGAAAGTGACATCACATCACTGACCAATACTGTCAAGATCTGCAGTGAAGACATCAACATGAAATTCGGCCTTGAGAAATGTGGACGAATTGTCATCCAGAAAGGCAAGGTCAAAACAACAGAGGGCCTGCAATTCGACATCGGAAAAATCAATGATATTTCAATAGAAAATGGATATAAGTATCTTGGGATACTACAACATCAAGAAAATATGCAGAGAGAAGTGAAGTCCAAAGTTAAGAGAGAATATGAAAAACGTGTTAGACAAGTCCTGAAATCCAAGCTAAATGGGGCGAACAAAATACAAGCCCTTAATGCATACGCAATACCTGTAGTAAGCTACACTGGAGGTATCATAGATTGGACAGCAAATGAAACAAATGAACCGGACAGGAAAACAAGAAAACTACTCACAATACATAAAGCCTTACACCCAAAAGCAGACATAGACAGACTCTATGTATCTCGAAAAATGGGAGGCCGAGGTCTCAAGAAAATTAAACATGTCATTGAAGGAGAAGTCATTGGCCTTGTGGACTACATCTGGAATAACAATAAAGATGATCCACTGATAGAATTAGTAAAAAGGAGTGGACTATTCCAACCACCAGAAACAGACAAAGAAACATGGAAGAAAACAACGAAGCAAGAACTAGCACATACCTGGAGCCAGAAACCTCTACATGGCCAATATGTACGACAAGCAGACGAAATATCAACAAAGCAATCAACGTACAAATGGTTGAAAGAGGCAGGATTGAAAGCAGAAACAGAAGCACTCATAACAGCTGCACAAGATCAAGCACTCAACACCAAAGCACACAAAACGAAAATCATGAAAATTTCAAATGATTCCAAATGTAGACTTTGCAAATCCATGGATGAGACAACAGAACACATACTATCTGGATGTCAGGTTCTGGCTGGAACAGAATACACCAAACGACACAATGAAGTGGCAAAACACATACATAGAAATCTGTGTGAGAACTATGGCATAAAAACCCCAGAAAGAACATGGATGCATCAACCAGAAGCAGTCATCGAAACAGAAGAAGTCAAAATACTGTGGGACTTCGAGATAAGAACAGACCGGGTGATTCCTGCAAGACGACCAGACATTGTAGTTCTCAATAAGACCAACAGAACAGTAACAATTATTGATGTCGCTGTTCCAAGTGATAGAAACATAAAAACAAAAGAAAGAGAAAAAATAGAAAAATACCAAGACCTCAGATTAGAAATCCAGAGACTGTGGAATGTAAAAGCAGAAGTGATACCAATAGTGATAGGAGCCTTGGGGAACATAACATCAGAATTGGAAGGCTACCTGAATAAACTCCCTGGAAACCACAGAATCGCTCCACTACTCAAAGCAGCACTCCTCGGAAGTGCCCACATCCTCCGTAAAACCTTGGATCTCCCAGAATCTTGGTAAGATTCCGAGACCTTGGATCACAGCCGACAGTCAAACAGAAGTCGTGGAAAGAGACTGAATAATAATAATAATAATAATAATAATAATAATAATAATAATAATAATAATAATGATGATGATGATGATGATGATGATGATGATGATGCCTCCATAGTCCAGTGGTTAGAGGAGAAAAACCTCACCCAGAAAGTTAAGCAACCTGAGCTGTCAACAAACATGGATGGGTGACAGCTTCAAATCCCACCTCTGGACTATCGAGGGAGGGAAAAGTTGCTCCCTCCAAACTACACGCTCGCCCATCCCACTCATGACGGAGTAAACAAAATTTGATTCCATACCGGATCAGACTTCGCCCGGGTTAACAAGGTCTGTGCTAGGCACTGATGTTTTGGGGTGTTCTAGTGAAAAAAGGCTACAGAAACGCATGCAAAAACTCGGAGGAGATGGACCAGAGAGGAAAACAAACAAATCATGGTCTCTTTCTATCAAAGCCAATCAACAATAGGATATAGAAAAACAATGTATGAACTCTGACTCAATCCAGATGATATAATCAGTGAACAGCGGCTCCTAGACCAGAAGAGACCGATACTACAAAATAGGCTTCTTAAAGCCTTAGAAATACAGGAGATAGAACAGCAACAAATGAATATCACAACCCCTTACACTGAAATTGAAGACAATGAAAATTCCACAGCCTCACAACAGTCAATTCCAGTTGAAAAACACGCTGGGAAATTCCATGCAACTTCACCGAAGAACAACAATGCTTGTTTGAAGACATAAAATGTTTCATGGACAAAAATAGGTCACATGTAGGCAGAACCCCAACAGGAAGGCTGCAAAACAACAAAACTCTAAGCTCTAAGGACGCAAATTGAGAATGCAAATGAAGTACTAAATCGTATCCCCACAGAAGATATAACAGAAACCAACAATTTAACATATGCCACCGCAAAGGTAATTAAAAGATATATAAGGCAGACACAGTACAAACACAGAAACCATCAGTACCACCATGGAAGAAAAGAATAGAAAGGAAAAGAAAGTGTACTAGAAGAGAAATAAGCCAAATGACAGCAGCAGCACAAAATAAGGGAAAACTGATGGCAAGATTGGTCACCAAATACCATCTCAACTGCAGAAGCATTAAGACTGCAATAGAACATGCAAAGCAAGGACTCAGTCACCGTCTGAAGAGATACACTGCAAGAGGTCGGCAATTCCAACAGAACAAAATATTACGAACTGACCCTGGAAGACAATACCAAGAATTTAAAGGAAATTCCAGAACAGAATAGCAAATGCCAAACATTCAGGATACCAAGACCTTCTGGGAAAACATTAGGAGCAATCCAAATACGCATAACACCTTAGCCAGATGGATTCAGGAACTGAAAGATGATCATAAAGAGACACCTGAACAATGCACCGTCACAATCAGTGAGAAAGACATCAAGAAGAAGGTACGAAAGATGGCAAACTAGAAAGTCCCAGGCCTAGACCAAGTACAGAAAGGCACAACTCTAAACAACTATCGTCCAATCAAATGTCTATTAACCACCTGGAAGTTACTATCAGGAATTATAGCTGACAAAATCATGACTCACCTTGAAACAAACAACTTCTAACCAATGAACAAAAGGGTGCTCAACCAGGCAGCAGGGGAACAAAAGACCAATTAGCAATTAATAATGCAATAGTTACTGACAGCAAGAAACGAAGAACAAATCTTGCAATGGCATGGATTGACTATCAAAAGGCCTATGACTCAATTCCACATTCTTGGAAAATTGAAAACACTAAAATTGTACAAAATAGCGACATTGAAAATTGAAAACATTAAAATTGTACAAAATAGCGACTTCAATACAGAATTAATTCTGGAATCAATGAAAAACTGGAAAACCACCCTCATATGCAACAACACAGATATTACAAACATAACAATAAACTGTGGAATCTTTCAAGGTGATTAATTATCACCACTGCTGTTCTGCATTGTCCTAAATCCTCTCAGTCAAGTAATCCAGAAATAGGATTAGGATACAAACTGAAACCTGAACAGGTCATCAGCCATTTACTGTACATGGACGATCTCAAGCTGTATGGTAAAAATGAACGTGACATCACATCGTTGATAAATACTGTTTAGATATGCAGGGAGGACATTAACATGAAATTCGGCCTTGAGAAATGTGGAAGAATTATCAACCAGAAGTGCAAGGTCAAAAGAACAGAGGGCCTACAGTTCGACATCGTAAAAATCAAGGACGTTCCAATGGAAAAGGGATATAAATTCCTTGGGATACTACAGCATCACGAAAATATGCAGAGAGAAGTCCAAAGTATGAAAAACGGATTAGACAAGTCCTGAAGTCCAAGCTAAATGGAGCTACAAGCCCTTAATGCATATGCAATACTGTAGTCAGAAACACTGGGTTGGAAAGAAAAACAAGATAACTACTCATAATGCATAAAGCCTTACACCCCAAAAGTAGATGTGGACAGGCTCTGTGTCTCGAGAAATGGAAGGCAGAGGTTTCAACAAAATCAACAAAAGGACGCAAGAAAATCAAAGATATTTTTGAAGGATAAATTATTAGCCTTGTGGACTACATCTGGAATAACAACAAAGATGATAAACTGATAGAAGCTGTAAAGATGAGTGGACAACACCAACCCCCCAAAACAAAGAAACATGGCAGAAAACAACCATTCATGCATTGCTCGACAGACGATTTTCTGGTGTATGACGTAATGTTTGACAATGTAAATAGGACAACGACAGGCCAGCAATCACTTATGTCGAGCTCATCTGTGGGTAATTTTACAGTGAATATGTAATTCTAGTTAATATGCCACTCAAACATTATCTGTTTTAGGTCAATTTATATGTTGTTTGCATTTGACTGGTTGAATATTTTTCTTTGTTCTTTCAATTATTTGATTATGTAATTACATATTTCACTTTTTCAGTCGTGTAAGTATGTGTATCTGTATCAGTTTCAAACTAGAAATAAAATATTCTTGTATACTCTCACCTTGCCACAAGCTGCTCGTATTTATCTCGAGTTATGGGGTTTTGTGTTCCGAGAAGTGAAAGATGGCGCCACCAGGCGCTCAGCTCTTTCAAGGTCTGTTCTGAGACATCTGAAGGTTTAGAATCAGGAGAAAGCTGTTCTACACACAAGCACATATCTACAACTTTCGCGATGTCCTTGACACCAAGACACTGACACAGGTCCTGCCAGAAGAAAAGTACAATTACAAATTCATAAGAAATGAGAGACAGTCCAGGGAATATTAATACTTTTTTATCTTTAATGATGAAGAAATAAGTAATAATATATCAAACAAGAAACGTGATTTATCTCTGAATCGTAAGGTTGTCTACTTGATTGTTTGATAGGTTTCCTGCTTTTGATTCTACTGTCTATCTCGTCGCCATCGATCATATGTGCTTTTCAAGCGACAACATTCATTACATTCAGCCTAGCATATTAGACATTCAGTGTTTCATTGGAAATATATGTAACTCTAAACTTTCTTTAACTTTTCCAAAATTGCCCCATGTTATTGACACAAACATTTTGCAATTTGACTTTTCTTACCTGTGCTACAGTAGCATATTGTCCGATTACACGTGACAGTTGTTTTGACTCCACGTTCGGTAGCAAAAGAGTTTTAATGACGTTCACACCGGAGAGATCTGACACCAGGTGTTTTAAAACGTCTTCCGCCTTGTTTAGTTGTTTAACTGCGTCCTGTACACTTGCTACCACAGCAGCGTCGTTTTTACTTAGTGGACTCCCCTTGTCAAAGTCATGCCCCACACTTTTCACTTCCCCGACGATCAGACCATATTGGCTATGTATAATGAGTATGTCGCAATCACGTTTACGACATGTCTGCATCCACTTGGTGGGCGAGGAGAGAAAAGCAGAAGCGGCTGCGAAGCAAGGTTTACGACTATATTGTCCAAATTGTAACCGAGACAAGACAATCATGACCTGTCTCGGATCGCTGTTGTCTGCTAGGGCACGCAGACACAACAGAACGCGTTTTAAATCCTTGTAGATTACTTTATTACTTGGTCGAGATGGTATGATGGTATTCCTGTTGCTTTCCATTCCTGTGGCTATGGCCTGTTGCATGTAGGAAGAAGCATAATAAATTTAAAATAAATGGAGATTAAACAAATAAACAACAAATATTGAAAGCAAGATTCGATAATTAACAAAACAAAAATATTTGCAGTTATCACATATACAGTTGCTTAGAGTTCATTTCTTCACTCAGTAAAATCCGGCTTTGAAGGGAAGTGACATTTAACAAAATAAAACGCTTATAGTTTATGACTGAATGTACTTATTTCTCCACTTAATAGGTGTAAACACATTAATTTTTAGTGGAACAACAAAAAAGCTGCTAAAAAGTCTTCCAATTAATGTTATAGCAAGAAAGATTAATTATTGTTCTCTTTTGTCCATTTCAATACTGTATCAAAGCTGATAAGAAAATATGTACAGTGAGTTATATTTCTTCTGATTTCAAAGGCAAAGTTAAATTTAATAACGGAATCATACTGTATTATCGAAAGAAATATATATTTGTGAACCAAATGAAAATAAGGCAGAAACATTCTTTTAATTTCTTTCTCCATTCTTGAGTACAATAATTAAACTTTAATATAATTGATAATTTCTTTGGTTACAGTCATGCATGGTATGTAAATCAAACTGTCTTAAATTTATTTCGTAATTTAAGGAGTAAGAATACTACTAAATTAGTTAGCAGTAACTAAACGTTAAGTCAGTGTAACTGAGTTATTCTAGTTTTGTTTTTCAGAGAAATATATTTATGAACACACTACAATAAAGTGTATGCAAATCAAGCAGCCATTTAGGCGCCATTTTTATCCTTCAAAAGTGTTCTCAGCGTTATTATGTTTTCTGATTATTGTTTCATATTCTGGCTCACCATATAATCATTGGAATGTGCTTCATACTCCGCTACAGAATTCGGAATGTCGTATTGGTATCACGAGACGCAATGTAATTCGTTCAGTGTATACATTATTATACGTGAAATATCAATATTACACTATTTTACGGTTGCTTTCTATCAAACGTTGTTGGGAGGGGAGGGAGACAGACAGAGAGATACACTGTAATAAAAAATAAATAAGCCGAAAATATCACCTATCTTACAAAATGCAGCACACGAAGGCTGTAAAAGTAACGTAAAATATGTATGTCTTTAAAAGAACACGACACATTGATTTTACCGGTATATTCAAGGTAGACTGCAGTAACGCATTTTCATCTGGTACACTCTCTGCAGTTAGCGGCACGATGATATTTGGATCTAAGTTTTCTACATCGCTCTTCGTGATAGTAATGTGCAAAGGAGGAAGAAAGTATGTTTTGTTGTGAAGATCCGGATACCATTCACGTATAATCTTCAACCAGAATGAAGCGTCATTTGTTCCCTGATTCTGACCTTGTTTTACGCTTCCAGTACTCACAACCTGTAAAGTACATTGTAACAGCACCCAACGTAAACAAACGCGTTTTTAATTAATCGGTATTTTCATATAATATTGCTACAAATAATTCTTAAGACCAGATTTTAAATTCTAAATTGACTATATGTGTAGATAATCGGATTGGTGGGTAGATAGACGATGAATGCATTGATGGATTCAAGTTTGTAATTTATCCAAAATAATATTTCAGCTTTGCTGCTTTTAGACAGAAAGATATTGTGAAAATATCAATCAGTACTTTCGACAGGCGTTCATTTCACACATATTTACTTTATATAATACACATTTCCCTTTAAATTAACTAATTATCTATTTGGAAATGGATCTAAGAAAAGTGCTTAATCTGTCTTTGCAGTTCAGAAAGTAACATCTGTCAACTTTAGAAAAATAGTCCTACACTTTACCTTTCTAATATAAATGAATGTAGAATTTACAAATAGCAATTGCGTTTATTACTTATTAATTCTTATTAAATAAAACAGAGAAAGAAAATATTTGAGGGGATTTTATTGGGTTTTTGAACGAGTTATAGAGTCTAGTCGTCGATAATACTGGACCTTTTAACTCCTTGGAAACAATCCGTAAATCTTTTAATCAGGAAAAAATAGATACAGTCAAAATGCAAACGTTTATCAATGAAATATTTCATTTTAAGTAAGCTCTAAGTTAATACGTATATTGCCTGAAACTTATTCGCAACATTATCAGTCTTGTTGGAAGAAAAAAATATTCCGGACTCACCAGTTGTGCTGTGCACCGTGACACACCGTGAAGTCTGTGTGACTGGTACGAGTCTACCATTACGAAGACTACTTTCTTCTCCAGGCCGCGAACACAGTCCCAGTGTGTCACGGTCACTTGGTTGTTTTTTGCAAGCACTATGTCACGGATGGCATCATCGTCAGACCAGTATTCCACCACCCGCACAGGTATTCCACTGTCACGCAGACTGCGTATAAAGGCGTTAGCAGCTGACGTCACGTGATTGTCGCTGTCCTTCCGGTCGTCGCGCGGGGATTCACACAGCAGAAAGACGTCACTGTAGAGTAATGCTGGATTCGTGCTGCGGCTTCCTAATGACACCCAAAATAAAAAAAATATACTGAACATATTCCATGTTTAATTTTTATGTAAGCAGATATTAAATATATGACTACATATTAATCCATTCTCTTATTTTTCAGTTTTAAATTTATTCTTTCAAAATATTTCTGAATTGGATCTTGTCAATATTGGACTAACTGGTTTCATTTCCTTCAGAACATGGACTTTCATGTACAACTAAGGGAAGTACGTGAAGCGACTAAATCTACACCAGTTATGTCAAAATGCAAGTGGGCGCAGCAGTAAAAGACAAAGTTGTCCAAGAGTTTGAGCTGATGAAGACTAGGCAAAGTGCAGGATTTTCAAAGTAATTATAATATGACGTCCCACACTGGCGCAATATAAAAAGGATGCTTAAAACATTATTTTGATAAAAGCAGCGCGAAATAAAATAGCCAAATGATAAATAATAGCTATATTTCAGTATGCATTATACAGTGTTCACACTTACATGTGGTCTTACTATTAGTACGTTCGAACTCTGCGTCATATTCCAGATGTTACATATAGTGAACAGGGTTTGGACGGCAAAGTATAATGTATAATTCTCGATGTTAGAGAAAGAACGAGAACTGTATCCAGTCAAGTAGCATTATAACTATTTTGATCTATAACCTGTTCTTTTAGCAGAGACACCTGCACGGATTGAATTCATCTAGATTATCGCTAACTTTTCATCAAAAAAAGTAATAGTTGGAGTAGTAGTAGTATAGTAATTGTAATCCGGGGTTATACTGATAATATTGTGGTAATTATCGTGGTATAGTATAAATCGAAATCATAGTCGTAGTAGTATTCTTATAGTTATATAAGCATTGGTAGTAGTAGCGAAGTAGCCTATTCAAAACAAAATATAGGCATTAATTTCATTCCTTGTAGACCATTCTTACACGGTCATTCTGAATGGATTAATATAGTCTTGTTTTCAAACTTTGGAAGAACTGTTTCTCACAATGAACGTTATCTATTAACAAATGTTCTCGTAATCTGCAAATTATGGAATCCTGTAAATTTACTCTTAGTCCGACAAGTGTTCAATATTTTATTAATGTGCACTACGCATTAGTTTCTACAGGAATTTCTCTAATACACATTTTTTTCTCGCCACTAGATATATACTAAGCTAATATATATGCAGTTGTCGGAGCGCATAGTTCATAAGTCCGAACTAGATTGCACATTACTTAAATGTGTTTATAAGTCCATATTCATAAGATAGTGCATAAAATAAATATAATAACTAGATAATACAATACGTTACTTGTTTATGTCCAACCTGAAACGATTGTGCATTAAATAAATATATTTATAAATCCGACTCACTTGATTGTACATTAAGTAAATGTATTTGTAAGTTTCTTCTCCAAAATTAGTGCACTGTACATGTGACAGTACAATAAATAAAGATATTTATATGTAGTTACCAGACAGTACATTAAACAAACATGTATACGTAGTCACCAGACAGTACATTAAACAAGGACATTTATAAGTAGTCACCAGACTATATTAAACAAAGACATTTATAAGTAGTCACCAGACAGTACATTAAACAAAGATATTTATTATAAGTCCGCACCAGTCACAGTCTGGTTGACGTGAAGTTCTTTCAAAACGTCAGCAACTTCTCGTCCACACTGCTCACAGTCGTCCGGCAAATCCTCAGTATGACCCGACTCACTGTCCCCATGTGTCAGTCGGATGACTGGCGGCCCATCTGTTGCCTGCACTAACTGATTTGAGATGTAATGCTGGACGTCGCCCCCTCGTATTTCTCCAGCTTCTTCCACTTCTCTGATGACGACAGGAGGACATCTGAGAGGAATTGTTGTCACGAACTCGCGCAAAGACTTTGGTCGGACGCGACGTTGTAGAGAGGCAGCCCACAAAAAGATTGACGGAACGGCTTTCAGCAGCACGTGACAGAACTGTGTGAATGGAAGACTGACACAGAAACACGCTTTGACGCACAGGATTTGAACACAGAAATATCATATACCAGTTTTGTAAAATAAAAAATAAGCATAAATTTAGTTTTGCACGTAGTCGATTCCTATCACTTCGAATGGAAACATGTTGCCTGAACTTCTTAAATTTGTTTGCTTTGCTATTAATGTTTCTTATCTCAGTGTGTCGTTTCATACGTTTCATAGTGATGAAAACAAGAATTAGAATTTCAGCACTTCAGGACAACAGATAGTAATAACACATAATTATTCCATGATATATTTTTAATCATTATTTCGGTATCTGCTCTAGGAAAAGAACAGTAAAAAATGCTGGTATTGCTTATATTTCCTGAGTCTTTAATAAATTATTATACATCTTATAAATCATAAGTAGTAAAGCATTTGACTTTAATTTTAATTTAATGACCAAAACTGCTGGAATTCTACATTGTAATATTGATAAACTATAAAATAATGCTTTTAATCTTACCTGTTGTCGTCATCAGGACCAGCCTCGTCAGCGAGAATGCACAACCGCACTGCTGACGTCGCTGTCTGCAAGAGATTATTGGACGCTTGCACAACGTTTTCTCTGGCTAAATTCCCAAAGTCAAACATGTGCCTGTGCACTCTCGGAATTCTTCGCACTTGACTTCCGGTGGGCCAACTGCTTCCAGTCCACTTCTGCAGGGTTTTGGTCAACTGGCTCTCCAGAAGAAAGGCTGCAGCCCGGCTCTTGTTCCAGGTGCTTACGACATGGATGTCGAGTCCACGCTGCATCCAGCTCAAGCCCTGCAGCAAGAGGAGCACGGTTTTGCCCGTCCCTGGGGGCCCAACAAGGAACATCCTAGGTTCGGACCTATTAAGAAGTTCGACCTGCTCTGGAAATAATATGAAGCGGGCCAACCGCTCACCGGTTTCAAGCACCCCTTCTTCCATGGTCTTCACCTCCAGTCGAGGGGGTGTAATGCAGTGGACTTCCACGGTTGTTGCTGGTCCACAAAATCTGCAACGCGTAATTATTACATTTAGTACAACATAATATGTTGTGAGATTTTTCATTATTTTATTCATATTTTTCTTACAAAGGCTGAACATTTTTGTTTAAATATGCTCTTTTTCCTTATAATGTTAACTCAGTATCCTAAATTACTTGTATAGCCCCTTTAAGCATTTTTCAATTGCAAAGGTAGAAGCCATTAATGGATTTCATTTCGATAATTTCAGGACATTTCTTGTACTCAAACGACGTGCAATATATACATATATATAGTTAAATAATCCATACCTGGGTCAGATCAAATCACACATTCTTACAGTGTTACAAATATTCTGTAATTCTTGCCTTGAATCATTTCCAATACTCAAATCATTTAGAAAAAATGAAAGATTATATGTTCAGATCGAATGCAGATTTCATTTATTTATTATTAAGTGAAACGCATTAAAAGCGATGACGTAGGGGCATTGTTATGATTAACTCTTACCGGGCTATTAGTTTTATATATTTTTCAGGGTCAAAAGGAGTTTGAGGTCCAGCATTTACAATTTGGTGCCACCAGTGTGAGATCTCTCTCAGTGTTTGCTGTGAGACTGTCCATGGAGTATCTCTTGCTGACAGATCGTCTTGGCATAAACACAAATCAACAGCTTGTGTGATGTCAGATACATCCAAACATTGGCAAAGATCCTACTGGTGCAAGTATATAAATATGTAAAATTAGTAGTAATACAAATGGTTTCTACTATCATCATCATCATCATCATCATCATCATCATCATACTACTACTACTACTACTACTTCTACTACAAATAATAATAATAATAATAATAATAATAATAATAATAATAATAATAATAATAATAATAATAATAATAATAATAATAAGAACACCAACAAGAAGGCTGCAAAACAGCAAAGATCTATGGATAGCAATTGAGAATGCAAATGAAGTATTAAAACATATCCCCACAAAAGATATTACAGAAACCAACTGTCTAATATACGCCACCGCAAAGGTAATTGAAAGATATATAAGGCCAGACACAGTACAAACACAGAAACCATCAATACCACCATGGAAGAAAAGAATAGAAAAGAAAATAGAGTGTACTAGAAGAGAAATAAGCCAAATGACAGCAGCAGAACAAAATAAGGGGAAAATGAAGGCAAGATTGGTCGCCAAATACCATCTCAACTGCAGAAACACTAAGACTGCAATAGAAGATGCAAAGCAAAGACTTCAAGGACTCAGTCACCGTCTGAAGAGATACATTGCAAGAGGTCAGCAATTCCAACAGAACAAAATATTCCGAACTGACCCTGGAAGACTATACCAAGAATTTAAAGGAAATTTCAGAACAGAACAACAAATACCAAACATTCATGATACTAAGACCTTCTGGGAAAACATTTGGAGCAATACAAATACGCATAACACTTCCGCCAAATGGATTCAAGAACTGAAAGTTGATCATAAAGAAACACCTGAACAATGCACCGTAACAATCAGTGAGAAAGACATTAAGAAGAAGGTTCGAAATATGGCAAACTGGAAAGCCCCAGGACCAGATCAAATACAAATATTCTGGCTGAAAAAGTTTACCTCCTTACATGGCAGACTTGGTGAACAACTGCAAGACATACTAATCAAACCAGGAACCTTACCAGCATGGATGGTAAAGGGAAAAACAAGTCTGATTATGAAAGATACACAGAAAGGCGCAACACCAAACAACTATCGACCAATCACATGCCTATCAACCACCTGGAAGTTACTATCAGGAATTATAGCTAACAAAATCATGACTCATCTTGAAACAAACAAAATTCTAAACTATGAACAAAAAGGTGCTAGACCAGGCAGCAGAGGAACGAAGGACCAATTGGCAATTGATAAGGCAATAGTGACTGACAGCAAGAAACGAAGAACAAATCTTGCAATGGCATGGATTGACTATCAAAAGGCCTATGACTCAGTCCCACATTCATGGATAATTGAAACATTAAAATTGTACAAAGTAGCGCCATCAATACAGAACCTAATTCAGGAGTCAATGAAAAACTGGAAAACCACACTCACATGCAACAACACAAATATTGCAGACATAGCAATAAATTGTGGAATCTTTCAAGGTGATTCACTATCGCCACTGCTGTTCTGCATTGCCCTGAACCCTCTCAGTCACATGATCCAGAAAACAGGGTTAGGATACAAAATGAAAGCAGGACAGGTTATCAGCCATCTACTGTACATGGATGATCTCAAGCTGTACGGTAAAAATGAAAGTGACATCACATCACTGATCAATACTGTCAAGATCTGCAGTGAAGACATCAACATGAAATTCGGCCTTGAGAAATGTGGACGAATTGTCATCCAGAAAGGCAAGGTCAAAACAACAGAGGGCCTGCAATTCGACATCGGAAAAATCAATGATGTTTCAATAGAAAATGGATATAAGTATCTTGGGATACTACAACATCAAGAAAATATGCAGAGAGAAATGAAGTCCAAAGTTAAGAGAGAATATGAAAAACGTGTTAGACAAGTCCTGAAATCCAAGCTAAATGGGGCGAACAAAATACAAGCCCTTAATGCATACGCAATACCTGTAGTAAGCTACACTGGAGGTATCATAGATTGGACAGCAAATGAAATAAATGAACTGGACAGGAAAACAAGAAAACTACTCACAATACATAAAGCCTTACACCCAAAAGCAGACGTAGACAGACTCTATGTATCTCGAAAAATGGGAGGCCGAGGTCTGAAGAAAATTAAACATGTCATTGAAGGAGAAGTCATTGGCCTTGTGGACTACATCTGGAATAACAATAAAGATGATCCACTGATAGAATTAGTAAAAAGGAGTGGACTATTCCAACCACCAGAAACAGACAAAGAAACATGGAAGAAAACAACGAAGCAAGAACTAGCACATACCTGGAGCCAGAAACCTCTACATGGCCAATATGTACGACAAGCAGACGAAATATCAACAAAGCAATCAACGTACAAATGGTTGAAAGAGGCAGGATTGAAAGCAGAAACAGAAGCACTCATAACAGCTGCACAAGATCAAGCACTCAACACCAAAGCACACAAAACGAAAATCATGAAAATTTCAAATGATTCCAAATGTAGACTTTGCAAATCCATGGATGAGACAACAGAACACATACTATCTGGATGTCAGGTTCTGGCTGGAACAGAATACACCAAAAGACACAATGAAGTGGCAAAACACATACATAGAAATCTGTGTGAGAACTATGGCATAAAAACCCCAGAAAGAACATGGATGCATCAACCAGAAGCAGTCATCGAAACAGAAGAAGTCAAAATACTGTGGGACTTCGAGATAAGAACAGACCGGGTGATTCCTGCAAGACGACCAGACATTGTAGTTCTCAATAAGACCAACAGAACAGTAACAATTATTGATGTCGCTGTTCCAAGTGATAGAAACATAAAAACAAAAGAAAGAGAAAAAATAGAAAAATACCAAGACCTCAGATTAGAAATCCAGAGACTGTGGAATGTAAAAGCAGAAGTGATACCAATAGTGATAGGAGCCTTGGGGAACATAACATCAGAATTGGAAGGCTACCTGAATAAACTCCCTGGAAACCACAGAATCGCTCCACTACTCAAAGCAGCGCTCCTCGGAAGTGCCCACATCCTCCGTAAAACTTTGGATCTCCCAGAATCTTGGTAAGATTCCGAGACCTAGGATCTCAGCCGACAGTCAAACAGAAGTCGTGGAAAGAGACTGAATAATAATAATAATAATAATAATCCATGGATGAGACAACAGAACACATACTATCTGGATGTCAGGTTCTGGCAGAAACAGAATACACTAAACGACACAATGAAGTGGCAAAACACATACATAGAAATCTGTGTGAGAACTATGGCATAAAAACCCCAGAAAGAGCATAGATGCACCAACCAGAAGCAGTCACCGAAACAGAAGAAGTCAAAATACTGTGGGACTTCGAGATAAGAACAGATAGGGTGATCCTTGCACGAAGACCAGACATTGTAGTTCTCAATAAGTCCAACTGAACAGTAGCAATCATTGATGTCGCTGTTCCAAGTGATAGAAACATAAAAACAAAAGAAAGAGAAAAAATAGAAAAATACCAAGACCTCAGATTAGAAATTCAGAGACTGTGGAATGTAAAAGCAGTAGTGATACCTATAGTGATAGGAGCCTTGGGGAACATAACATCTGAATTGGAAGGCTACCTGAATAAACTCCCTGGAAACCACAGAATCGCTCCACTACTCAAAGCAGCACTCCTCGGAAGTGCCCACATCCTCCGTAAAACCTTGGATCTCCCAGAATCTTGGTAAGATTTGCTTTAATACTTATACTTTCTACGCCAGGCATCACATTTGTGCATTGCAATTTGACTGAAGGATACTGGATTTTCAAGGAAGATAAAGCTTATTTCTATGGATTATCTTACAGTCTAAGTTTAAAATGTAATAAATCTTAAGAGTATTGATACATAAGGGTCGTTTGGAAATGTCAGAGAGAAATTTTAAACATTAAATTGCTGCGAACTGTATGGCAGAATTTGAGATGAAAATATTGTTCTAGAAATAGACAATTTGACAGCTTACATTTTGTGATAGTCAAAGGCAATGGAATTAAACGTCCTATTTTGAAGTGTTCGGGTTGATTTATTTAGTTCTAAAGACGTATTCTCATTACTGAATGTAAAAATGAACGAGAGAGAAGAAAAAATTACATTTCTGATAATGAAAACAATACAGCCTCCATTTGTAGGATGACAAAATAAGTGGAGCTCATGAGGTGTCAAGTATGTACACTTTTTCCTTCATCTAATTTACTTAAACAACTTCCAGTAAGAAATAATGTATTTAAATTGTTGTCAGTAATGAGGTCATAGATTGCGACCAAGCAATTGTCTGGTAATACGAAGAACTGAGAACGAAATACAATAACTAAATGTTTGTTTGTAAATATATATATGGTAAAAGATCAAATTCTGGTTGTTACATTTGTGACCTTATAGAATTGAACAACACACAAATATGTATATGTATATGTACATAATTATACCTAAATTACATATCTTTGTAAAATAAATATAAAAGTATTATGCAATACAAAAGTGGAATATAAGAACATACATTACAATCTAATAATTAACTACTGGTAATGTGAGATATCGATCCCCACCTGTTGAGCATCTATACTAGTCATAACTGAGATTAACAGTTGTCTCCGACTGACGTTCGGCATAATCAACAATTTGGTGACATTCACTCCTGTAAAGTCGGACACAAGATGTTTTAAAACGATTTCCGCCTTGTTCAATTGTTTTGTTGCCTCCCTCACTCGTTTTGCCACAGTAGCCTTCTTTTCTTTTCCTGTCATCGTCTGCAGACTACCAAAATTTGCTCCCACGCTCTTTATTTCGCCAGTGATCAGGCCGTAGCGGCTGTGTATAATGAGTATGTCGAAGTCGCCTTCTCGACTGCTCTGACCAAGGTCTCTAGGGCGGGGAAGTAATGATGCAGCGGCTTCATAGGCAGGCTTGTGAAGATACTGCCCAAACTGCAGCTGTGAAACCACCATCATAACCTCTCTGGGGCAGCTGTAGTTGGCCAGTTCTCGCAGACAGTGAAGGACTCTGTTCACAGCGCTGTCGTCACGCACGTCGCTGTCGCTCACTGGATGGGGACAAAGCGGGATGGCGGTCTTGGCAGATGACTGTTTTGCGAAAGTGAAAAAGAAAGTAATGTCCAGTGAGACCTGTCACGTGATAACATCGCCCCTGATTTATATAAATGTTGTATTAACTCTCATATTAGGATGCGTTAAGTCTTTATTCTATCCGGAACAGCGAAATATTGAGTGGTTCTAAACATTAAAGAACACAAAAGAGAGCAAGAACCTTTTTTTATAAAGTCCATTAAGTGGTTAAATTTATGCTAAGGTATTGAATAGAGTTCTACTGAAGCTAATGATTTGATCGAATATATGCATGTACTGACAAAACAGATTTCACCAAATGATAACTGAGGACAATACTTATTTTCTGCCTAACGTCACAAAGTTTATTGTAATTTTAGAAATCGTTTTGCTGAATATAATTCTGTATCAGTGAACTGTACTTAGCTATCATGTCTTTATCGCTGCTAGTTTGAGTTTGTGTGTACAAATACAGTTTTTAGTTGCTTTAATATATACTTATTGCCATCTTGCAGATGTAGAATATAATGATTAAATTCTACCACATCAGTTATTCATGCATCTGCAATTCCTATGCATTATGTCTGGAATTGAATGTCACGATGATCAGCTTTTGAAAATTGAAACCAAATAAATATAAAGAAAAATGCAAATAACGACTGGTGCATTATTCCTGCATAGCAAACAATTATCTCCCCCACATCCAATCTCATATCTTTCACATCCAATCTCATATCTTTCATATCCAATCACATATCTTTCATATCCAATCTCATACCTTTCACATCCAATCTCATATCTTTCAAATCCAATCTCATATCTTTCACATCCAATCTCATATCTTTCAAATCCAATCTCATATCTTTCACATCCAATCTCATATCTTTCACATCCAATCACATATCTTTCAAATCCAATATCATATCTTTCACATCCAATCTCATATCTTTCACATCCAATCTCATATCTCCCACATCCAATCTCCTATTGCTCGCCCAACATTTTTGCCCGATGTTCTACAGGCTACCTACGAAGTTTTATAGCAGACATTCCACAGCCAACGATGTTATACGACTCTATGTCAAATTGACTCAATGACACGTCACATTTTTTGTTTTGCTTTAAAACATAATATCTTTTTTTAAACCTGTATGGCTAGATTTAGACTAAATTCTGGCCTTGTAAATTTATTTGTGGTTTTACTTGCAGTCTTTACCTGAGTTTCACTGTTGAAGAGTTCTTGTATTGTTTTTTTCTTTTTTACCGAGTCAGTAATTGTCATTTGTCGTGTTATTATAAACATCACAAGGTTTACTAATCCACACATAATTACAAAATATGATGTTGATGATAATATGACAAGGAGTAGGAAGAGGAGATAAGAATATATCACATTAAAAATAAGGCAAAATTAATACAACTTCGTCGTTTTATCAGAATTAACACACAAATTCGGTGGTTAAATAATCGAATTATATTTCCAGTGTCAATACTTCGAACGAATCGGTGATCGAGAGTTACGTAAAAATTTTTTTTCTCATCAAATGAAATTTTTTCCAAATATAAATTATTCTAAATTTTTTATGATAAAATTGCTCAATTCGATTTTACTGTAAATTAGTGGAACCATTGGAACTATAGGTCTAGACACGTCACTACAAAATACAGAACAGATAACATTGACAAGAAGGGTTCAAAATTATAGGTATTTTGTTGCATTTATTTGCAAGTATTATATGGGAAGTGGGTTTCAGTGCTCAAGTGGGGCGTGTTTGGATTTTATTAATTGTCTTTGGTTTGGATTTTATTAATTGTCTTTGGTCTTGATAATACTCTCAGTCTATTGGCATGAAAAGGAATTATATGTACATGGTATACATCCTTGATACGTATTACTCATTTGTATCTTGCAATGGCAGCAGGAAATGTTCTTTTGAGAAGATAATACGTTGTCTCAGCAGGGTCACGTCAGTTCATCAGCATGAAAGAACATCGAGTCTTAAAAATTTGGACAGCAAAAGGACTGGCTTGAGGCTCATTAAATGAAAACATATATAGACAGTACTTAAACAAAAACACTTATCACATCAACTGCTATTTGCACGCTGTCAGTTCGTATCAACGTTGTCTTTACATCTGTTATATGCATATACTCCTGATATACCCAATTATGCATAACTGTAGTTGTAGAAAACAAGTATATTTTTTAAACTAAAAATTAAAAAAGGGCATTTACCGGAAGATTAGCATTCTGGCGTCCTTTCCTTTTCTTCTGAAGCACACCACCGGCAGAGACAGAGGTAGTGCCAGAGAGCGGCGGGTGTGAAGATGGTGTCTGATTAGCTCCCCCTGCTGCATCTTGCTGCACCAATATCGATTCTCCTGCCACTGTTATTGTGCTGTATGGAACGCGATTAAAATGTAGGGGAGGTAAGAAGTATGTCCTCTCCAGGAGCTCCGGGTACCATTCCAGTACACACTCCTTCCAATAATCTTCCATTAGTGACGAGCGCTATTCATTTGACCAAACTCTGGTTCCTATGCTGCAAGGGAGTTAAGAGAAAAATGCGCCAAGTTCAACCCCTATTCTTTCTGCATTTCCTTCTGTCTCTAAATCTGTCTGTCTTTCTTTCTTTTTATGTTTGGTTCCTGTTTTCTTTATATATGTTTATATAAGTCAGAACACTATTTCTATGTCTCTCTGATTTGCACTATTCTTCTTCTTCTATCTTTAGTACAATGATATTAATACGTATATGTATCTTATTCTAAACACAAAAAGACATGCATTTTGTTAAAGGTCTACTTTTTGAAGTAAAGTTTCAAATAGTTTCTTTATTTGTTTTACTATATCGTCTTCATTTATTTTTCTTCTCCCTTTTTCATTCTGTTCATCTGATTTTCTTTCTGTCCGTCATTATTCTCCCAAGTACCGTTCGGACTGCGTCTTAATATGTGACGTATATATTTTTATAAAATAGCCGTTAACTAGCCGCTTGTTTCTATTTCTTCTTTGTTCAGTAACTCTGATGGTTGATTGTACTTTAAGTGTGAGTGAGACGTATATGTTGCTGCATAGTTTGAGCACTCCAAACCATAAGTAGACTAATTTATGCAAACGATTCACCCACTATGTCACATTTGGGGGGGGGGAACCATGTC
This sequence comes from Sinotaia quadrata, assembly GCA_028829895.1. Taxonomy (NCBI): domain Eukaryota; kingdom Metazoa; phylum Mollusca; class Gastropoda; order Architaenioglossa; family Viviparidae; genus Sinotaia; species Sinotaia quadrata. Next base: position 134,502,042 of record CM054179.1, read on the forward strand.
TAGGATTGATCTCATTAATTTCCTTAATGAAACCGATCTTGATTTTGAACCTGTTACATACCCTTGGAACATGCTTGGAAAACTAAATAATAGTGTTAATGGTATCTGCTGTGTAGAGTTATTGGTGTTGTATTGAGCCTGTTAATTCTTACTGATTGTATTATTAGTTGCATATTTATGCTGTTATTTTGCTAGTTAAGCCATAACATACTGTTCTATTGATAATCATTATGTTATGATTTATACGTGATTCAACATTGCTATATGTTGTATGATGGGAAAATATTCCCACATATATATTTTATATAAATTTTCATTTGTGGAATGAGTGCGTATTGCGTCCTGTTTACAGAGAAGGGAAGCCCTGAAATGAAGGAGAGACATGTGTGGAAGATTTAGGGACTGGCGTTTGATGTCTGCGGTGTTTGAAGTCTGCCAGCGCGGCGGTCAGCGTGTGGTCAGTGTGTACGCTTAGCGGGTGGTTAGAGTTGTTAGAGGGACATAATCATCTTAGAGCTAAAGAATTGAACAGGTCAGAAGCTGGTCTAAGCAGGGTAATAAAAACCACAGTGAAAATGTTATCTTCACTACTTCCTGAAAAATCGTCTGAGGGTGACGACTGGAAAAGGGTAGTCCGTCCAAAACAATACTGGGTCGTATATGAGAGAAGAAAACCCTGGCTATATAGGTAAAAGCGTCTTTGTATTTGTGTGAATGGTTAAGTTTTATTAGGATGTTATATACTATGTGTGGCACGCCTGGTGTGTTTACACTAATTAATAATTATATTTATTAATCAGTTGGTCATAATTACTTATCAACGATTAATATTAAAATTAATTCCCGTTATAAGTCTACACACCACCGGCACATAACTTATCGCAGGTGGAATTTCTCACTTAAGGAATAGCCTAAAACATAACACATAAATCTCCTTTCATTCACTAGTCTAGCTCCCGAACCCCCATCCACCCACTAACTATTCCAGACATGCGTCAAGGCACGCGTAAGAAATATATAACAAAAATAAGGATTTATTATGAAATAATAACTATAATAACAAGTAATAATTCAGAAAGAAACCAGTCTTTGTATCAATGTCCGAAACCCGATATTCTACTTAGAAAGTTAATACTTAATTGGTTACAAAGTTGCCAATTCTTTACACGTGGTTAAATAGAGAGAAAGAGTGTTAACAATGAACAATGGGCTTGACCTGAGATGGCGAGTTGCCTCCCTGTCCCGCGATACGGCGAACGCTCCGTGATAACGGCCAATGTCAATTCTTTCCACTACCCTGCCCTTCTGTAGTGAGTCCTAGCTGGACGAAGGATTGAATTTCAGCTACGTACTGTAAGTGATGACGGCCGAAGCATGGAAGCGAAGTTGAACCAAGCACTGCCTTTGGGCTTAGGTGTAATTCTTTCCAAAGGTATAAACGTAGAGAAAACCCGCCTTTGGGCTTAGGTGTAATTCTTTCCAAAGGTGTACAACGTAGAGAAACGGCTACCCTTGGGCTTAGGTGTAATTCTTTCCAAAGGTGTACAACGTAGAGAAAATACTGCCTTCGGGCTTAGGTGTAATTCTTTCCAAAGGTGTATAACGTAGAGAAAATACTGCCTTCGGGCTTAGGTGTAATTCTTTCCAAAGGTGTATAACGTAGAGAAAAGGCACACTCGCTGAAACATGTAAGAATGTAGCCCTCTTTTAGAAACAATTCATAACTCTCGATTCTCTCTGGTATCCTCTCTAACCATTCAACTTACATCTCATCTGCGAAAGATTGTTTAGCCCCATACATCCACCATTCATTAATATAACATTCCAACCTAAATTATACATATTAATGAATCAAAAGCTAATTCTAATACATCTCAACTAACAAAGAATCCTAACATACTTCAGTAATATATGAACAGTATTTTAACATTTCAAACAGACAGCTTACCACGTGTTCTAACGGCCGCCTTTCAAAACCGGACTCGAATGTCTTGAAGAATATTTTCGCAGTGCCGGTACACGGCGCGGCCAGGGTATTTTATGGGAGTTAGGGCTTTAGATGGGTCAGAATCAGACACAAGGCCTAATTTACCCCGCTCTGTACTGGACCATCTACGGTCTTTTCCCCCTCCCATCTGGTTGTACTTGGCAGGACTGGTCAGGGAGCAGTGTTACTGGACTGACTGTTGATTCGGATGGTCCCCTTTCCCGTTAGTGTAGAGGAGAAATAGTTAATCTCGGCCCGAATCAATTAGTGACGAATTCCGGGCGTCACATCATGTTTTATTTATGAATATATTAATATTCTTCCTTTCAGAGGCCTATGCCAAACTTAGTAATTATTAATCGAGCACTGGACTGGACACTTAGGCTTTGCAATTGTTTGTGTTGCAGGGTTTTTTCTGGTTATTGTGCATTCTCGGCTGCTCGTTTATAGCTGCCTGTTGTTTGCCTGTGTGGTTGTGCCTGTGTGGCCGTTTTACTTGTCCCGGCTGAATTGGGACGTGCCGATCTATTGACTGGAAAATTCAAGTCTACAAGACTGACGTCATTTCTGTGCTTAAGCTAAGTGCCTATTCGGACAGTGACGTCAGTACAAATGAACTGGCTTAGGATGAACTGAATTTTCTAAATCTTGTTAACTTTTTCTTTTATTAAATTTCTTGTTATTATTTTTAAAACGCGTGTTTGTTAGTTCTATCGTTATTTTCGTAGTTCAAGTGATAATGTAATGAGTACGTCTTGTCTTCTGTTCGTTAATTGTAATCATTATATATATATTATTCATAAACATTAAATCTCAGCTGAATCTGAGTTGGGGGCGGAGCCAAATTGGCGACGTACCAGTATATCAGCGTAACAGTTGCAGATATACATATTTAACCAGTGACCCATACTCTGCACCGGCACTTGTAGATGTCTTGTATCATAGCTAATTATACAGAGATGGTATAAGTCATTATTACAAAGTCACCCCAGAGTATAGCGGCGACACTATACTGATAAAACTGTATAAGGACAACTGTAAGATTAGACCAATTCTGCTCACTTTTAAGGAAAGGCCAAGACTAATCTAATTTTAACTCGTGTAAATCAGTTACCACTATAGCCACTACCATGTTAGAATCATACATAGCTGCTGGAAGGCAGATAGGTTTAGAAAGGGCTTAATTGAAAGTGTTCTTAAAGAAATGAAAGCTGTAGAACTGGAGGAGAGATATCGAGAGAGAAAGAGAGAGGAGAAGAAAGAAAGAGAAGAATATGTAAGGGTTCGAGTTAGGAAATATCCGAACAAACAAGAAAGCAAAGAAAAGAGAGGAAAATGAGAAAATGAGCCATTGAACAAGAAAAGATAAGAATAGAGAGAGAAAGGTTAAGAACCGAACACGTTCACACATCAATTTCTGAGACTATAAATATGTCCCACCCCCACCCCAATTATATGAACCCTTTCCACATGGAACCATTTCCGACAAACTAAGTGAGATAGAGTCTTATCTGAGTAGATTCAAGCAACTTACCAATGAGAATGATCTTCCATTAGAATGTTCGGCAAGACATTTAGGGTCACATTTGACTTGACGTGCTGCTACTATTTATAGCCACTTTGTTGAGTGTGGAGCAAGGGACTATAAAATTCTTAATGAAAGTTTATTGCATTTCTACAGAATTGACACCACTTATTTTAGAGACCAATTTAAGAATGCCAAAAAGGACTCTACACCAGAGATTTGGTAAGTTTGCATACCAACTGGATGGCTATTTAGAAAAATGGTGTACACTTAGTAACCGAGAACACACATACAAATCGCTCAAAGATATGTTTGTAATGGATCAACTATTAGATTCATGTTCAGATAATCTAAAGACTAATTTACATCAAATTCGATGTGAGAAACTGGATCAAGTAATCCATGCTGTTGATCTCTTTATGGACACTAGACAACTCTTTGGTTCTGAAAAGGATGTCGAGAAGCAGGAAGCTTCCCATCCGCGAAATCCTCCACCACCAAACAAAATCCACCTCACAACCACCACCACCCCACCTCAACATAACAAACCACAACAAAACAGGCCACCACATAACCAAACAGACAGATGGGATCAACAACGTTACTGCCAGAAAGGTAACGTATGAGATCTCAACACACATGACTGTACGGCGTGACAGCCAGGCCACCCTGTGGGCAGCACATTGCTGCTGTATGTATACAGACTCTTCTAACGCTCCTCTGCCTGAAGAGGAAGAACATAAAATTACTTCAGCCCCATCATTCATTCAGACTATTGAATTCAACAGTAGGAAGGCCAGTTGTTTATGCAACACAGGTTGTGCATATGATGTAATTGTAAGGGCCGGCTTAGTTGACTTTACAGGACAACGAGTAACCTTAAGTTACTTCAACTCAGAGCATCCAAAAAATCACTTCCTGACTGCTTGTATACATATATGCTCAATTTACATTAATGGGGACAATAATGGCTTCGTGCATGCCAAAACCGCATCATGACTTAGTATTAGGTTGCAAATATGTGTTTCGTGTCCACCCACAATGCTCATTGTTGTAACTGCACATACTAGGAGCATGGCTCTAGAACAGCAGTCACCAACAGATGTTACTGCTGTGATACTTCAGCAAGGTGAAACCGCAAAAGCCCAACGATATAACCCCATCCTTGCAAAATATTTCAGGAAAGCCAAGGAGGGTAACAGGAGACCAGATCATGCATCATACTTGGAGGTGTATTGTACCGATACCCCAGAGGAATAACTTACACTCACAACTAGTCGCACCTAACCCATATCATGCGCAGGTGCTGGATTTGGGACATACTGCAATTTTAAACAGGTCATTCTGATAGTGGAAATACAAAGGCCAGAATGAAATATTATTTCTGGCCAGGCATGACAGAAGGTATAAAGCGTTTTATTGCCTCTTGCCAGCATTGCCAATTGATCATGGCAAAGCATTACAAACGCCCCTGTGCCTCTTGGCACTCAAAACTGTCGCCATTAATATTATTGGGCCACTTCCCTGAGCCAAGTGGAGAAATGCATACATTTTGACAGTAATAGAATGCACTAACCTCCATCGATGCTACTCATGTAGCCGATGCATTGTTCAACATCTATACACGGATCAGATTACCTGAACAAATACTTACTGACTGCGGTTCACAATTCATAAGAAAACTCATGGCTGATGCGTTCCAATTGCTAACCATCAGATATCTCACCACAACCCCCTATCACCTCCAATGCAATGGCTTGGCTGAACGTTTCAACAGGTCTCTTATTGAAATGCTCCACCATCTGATCGACAGGAAACCGGAGAATTGGGAAAAATACCTGTCTGCAGCTTTGTTTGCATGCAGTGGAAAACCTACAGGCATCATTGGGCTACGCTCCATTTGAACTTCTGTATGGTCGTGCTGTTTGTGGATACAAAGAGGAAATGCCAGAGGAAGTCAGAACTGATCTCCGTAAGAAATTGGGTTGTATGTGGGACATTGCTAAGTCCAACTTACTCAGAACTTGCAAGAGACAAATGCAACAGTACAACTGGCATACACGAGACCACCAGTTAGTGGTTGGAGAAAAGCACCTCCTTTTACTACCTATGTTCACTAGCAAGCAACAAGCTATTTGGCAGGGACCTTACGAGGTCACAGGAAGACTCTCACCCATGATGTACACCATACGAATCAATGGAAAGACAAGAATTTTCACATTAACTTGTTGAAATAATGCCAAGGGCAGACAACCATAAATACGATACCCTCTGGTTTGTTTGCAATGGCAAACGACCCACACACCACATCACAGTGTGTGTGTGTGTGTGTGTGTGTGTGTGTGTGTGTGTGTGTGTGTGTGTGTCTGTGTGTGTGTGTGTGTGTGTGTGTGTGTGTGTCTGTCTGTCTGTGTCTGTGTGGCATCTATGGTATTTTTGTTTGTTTCCTTCTTTCTTACCTAATATAATTTAATTTTATAATTCTTTTATTCTTTCATTCTGTTTTGTTAAATTGTTTTCTTTTCTTTTTTCAACAAATTTTCTTTCTTTCTGTTATGTGTTACCTTCATTCATTCATTTTTCTTACTTACTTTCTTTCTTTCTTTCTTTCCTTCTTTCTTTCCTTCTTTCTTTCTTCCTTTCTTTCGTCCCTTCTTCCATTTTTCTTTCTTTGTGACTTGTCTACTTATTTTCTTCCATGCGTTCATGTCATTTTTCAGTAATTCATAGTATGAGCATTTATTATATCGTTTCTTTTTCTTGCTTAATTTCATTTTATTTATAGTTCATGTGTCCACTAACGTCTTTAATATTGTATTTATACTAAGGAAGTTCCTACCGCCATTTCACTCGTTCAACTCTATGTTTGTTTTATACCCTTACATATAGTAATTTCATATATGCTAATTCACTACGATTATTCAGTCTTGTTATATGAAGTAAGAGCATTCCTTCTTCTTGTGCGCAAATACATGTAACATTTTCATACTGCCAATCCACTGTTTTATAGATTGTACTATTTCATTCTGTACTTTCATGCACTGCTGCCCACTCAGTGCCTCGATCAGCGTTGTGTTGCTGACGAGTCTTAACTTTATCTCAGCGCCGTCCGTGCCTACCCACCTCTTACTTCTTAATTGCTTCAGTTTCTAAGGTAGGACAGTGCTACCTGTATCTTGTGTTCGTGCAATTCATATGTATCAAGCTTCGAAACACTTGTCTGTAACGATGAGCTTGAACGATTTCCGATACTGTCATGCTGTCATAAGTGAAAATTGAAACGTCATGTTAAGTCGAAAACTATCAAACCGAAAATACGACGCTGTTTTCGCTCTCGATATGACTAATACAAATGATATTTCACTGTGCTGTATTTCAGAAATCAGATATGGAAACAAAGCTTGAATTAGTTTTTGTTTCACATAAAGATGTCTCTACCACTTGTGAACAGTAAATACATGGTAAAATGTGAAGTCAGATAATATAGAAATGACTGGTCGAATTTTCCTCTTTTTAGTACATTTGTGCTAGGCGTGCAGGGGCGGGGGGGGGGCGGCGGAATGGGGCTGTGGCACTTGCGAAACCTTAATTAAAGCAGAAAAAATCACTCACTTGAAAACCTAATGTGCCACATCATGTCCGCATTAATGTAGCTACTAAGTGACCTGTCACTGGGCTCATGTCACTTTACATCAGGTAAATGGCAGCACTTAGTCATTATGAAAGGCAGAGCACGCGAGAAAGCACAGCGAACTGCTTGAAACAGATTTTGGCATGCACTGAATTTCTTTATACTTCCTCATGCACACCTTGATAAGAAAGACTAGGGCAAGGCACATACACGCTTCAGTGAAAGTGCACGAGTACTGTACACAGTCGTCCTAAGTAATGACGCATTTACTGTTCACAAGTGGTAGAGACATCTTAATCTGCTCCATGAAATGACGTTTTCCTTTGGCCAATGGATAAGTGAAAAGAAGACAACATAGCTATGCCTCGGTCTGCTTAGGAAGTGACCTTTCTTTTGGACCCACAAACAAAACTCAAGGTCAGTCAGTCCACTAGAACACGTAACATCAATAACCGTTGGATATATATATATATATAAGCTAAACAGCAAACAAATCGTCGAAATCGATCTCGAACAAAAGCAAGCATTCATTAATATCAATATTTGTCTTCCCTGGTGTTGCCTGCTCCGCGCCTGATGTCCTTGCAACTGTTTAGCAGGATTCTGCAAGGTAGGAGTATATAACACTATGTGTATCTCTCATCTTGGAATACTATTTGTACATTTTGCATCTACCCGTCTTACTTCACAGTTCAGAGGAAACACCAGAGTTCCGTATGCGTGCTATCGATTCATGCCATTCAGAGAATCACGCCTCACGATGTTCACATCGCTCACTGACTTAAAGAATTACTTTCAATACAACAATAATACCCAGCACAATATATAGGACACACTATCCAAATTTTCAAAATGTAGGTCTTATAAATAAGCAAAATATTGTAAATTAACACAACTGTACTTTCAAGATTGTTTTCTGCCATTTAAACGTGTCTGCATTTAAATTTATTTAAATTCGCATACATTGTAAGGACGGATTCTATAATAACATAGATAGATAGATAAACAAATAAATTGTCATTGGTAGATTAAGATAGAAATATTTAAGCATGCATTAAACTACGATAGATAGATACGTTAATGGATAGAGGGTTACTTACCAGATAGTTCAGTAGATAGATAGATAGATAGATAGACAGACAGACAGACTAACAGACAGATAGATAGATAGATAGATAGATAGATAGATAGATAGATAGATAGATAGATAGATAGATAGATAGATAGATAGATAGATAGATAGATAGATAGATAGATAGATAGATAGATAGATAGATAGATAGATAGATAGTGTGTTTCTTCTTGTTGTTTGCTTAGGATGAAAGCAGCTTCCGACCTGGGATCTATGATGAAAGCTAGATTATGAATGTAAAATTTGATCCATTATTGTCACGCTTATGTATGATCCTTAATAATGGAAATTCTATTGAATTATAAGTTAGCAAGTAGCTATTGGGGTTGATGTCGTAATAAATTGTCATGAGATGGCCATTCCCTGTTTACCTTAATGTGAAATGGTAACTATTGCCACCTGCAAAGGGACTATTAATTATAAATCCTTACAACTGAGCTCTTTTTTGTATCGTCTCTATTTGCTACTGTGGTTCACTCTCCTATTGCTGGTTGACCAGACCCCACAAGATCTGAAGATAGAGCCATGCTGATGACAGGGTCCCACGTAAATGACAGACAGCAGAACTGCTTGTCTATGTTTGAAGACGCCACTGAGTCATCCTTGAAACCGCTCACCATTGATAATCTGATCAGTAACTTTTCTTGGGACAGTAATGAATAGGATGATCTTCATTGCCTGTTGTACTCAGAATCAATTTTCCTTCTTTATTGTTTACTATTAAATCTTTTTATTTGTTATATTTACCAACATTTTACTTAATTTTTGCGAACCGCATGATATGTTTTGAAACCAAGTAATCCACAGGATTTAAAAGCTAGGTGCGTCCTAACTCACTGGAGGCGCAGGGTTGTATATATGTATGTGCGTGTTTATGTGTATGTATGTGTATGTGTGTGTGCGTGCGCGCGCGCAAAATATCGAGCCCATTATACTTCGTGTCTAACTCTTGCTTTCCTCTTCAGTATTTACTAATATGTTTATGCTTTGTAGTCCCTATATCTCTGGTTCTATGTGTCGAAATTTCTCGTAAACACTAACATATTGGTTTGGTACTTTGTACTTTCACTAAACTGGAAATTCACAGTCGTATTACAATTTCTGTAATACCTCGTTAGAGATGGAAAGGTAAAGCAAACACCTGCTTACTTGTTAATGATATTTTACACCTGTTATTTTGCACCCTTGGTAAACTGAAATGCCAGTTTCTTAAGGAATATTTAGAACATTAAAAGCACCATACTGTTTGCATGCAATAAGTTCGAACTAAGGAGACGTATATTTTTTCAGTGCGATTACTCACATATATACTTTAGATTTCCTAAAAATAGCTAAATAGGTATTCCTTTATTTCTATAAATAGAACATCACAAAAAAGGTTTCCTGCAGGTCAGGTTCGTCCATTAGGCGCACATTCTCTTTATTTATTGTTTCTGTACCTGAGTCACCTAATATATACATATCATACGTAATTCATACATTTCAACATTATGAACTGAAATATTGTTGATGGCTTCCAAATATTGCAGATTCTTATTTCCTTATATTACAAGAAAAAAATATATTTTTGCGTGAGTCGTGTGAGAAAGTGATGTGTTGTATTTTGCAAGCAAATTCATTGTGAATGGGATTTTTGTGATGATTTAAATAAAACTATTTAACACAATGATTTCATATAGTGCTTATTTGTAGGTATTTTATTCTAAAAATAGCTAATCATTTTGAATTTACTGATAGTGCCACATATATTCTACGTTCTAATATATTTATTTTGAAATCTAAGGCACTTCAATTAGAGAGAGAGAAGAAAATTTGCAAAACGTTTTAATCAATCAATAGTCGTTATAACAATATATATATATAAACAGTCTGGATATTTAAGGGATACAACCCTAACTTCGTCCCATATAAACATTCATAAGTGTCTCATCGTCCAAGGTTTTGTTTTAAGAATTTTGTTATTTTCAAAGAAATTATAAAATGAAAACAGTGTTAAGGGTCAGAAAAACCCTATATTACATGATTTTACTCTAAATTTTAAAATCATTTTTGGACACAATTGCGCAATTTTATGTTAGGATCTTTAAATGATATTGAAAAGACGACGTGCATTTCATATTCGCACAAAACACACGACTGAGAGCAAAATATCTAGCAGCAATTTTAGCAATGCCACACACCAAAGTCTGCTAACGAAACCAAAGCACTACACGGAATAATAAATGTATGTATGCACGGGTTGTGTGTAGAGATATGACGGGTCCAGAATCGGCGATGTTGTTGTGTGCATTCTAAATGGATTCTCCATGAACATTCAGAAAAAATGTCAATAATTTTCTCAAATGTTAGTGATCTTTTCAAACGTTAGTGAGTGTTAAATCATTGCTGTTCATGTCTATGTTTGGAAAGAATTTTAAAAGGGTAATACACACACAGACACACGCATGTGCAACTACACATACACACACACGACGTACATGCACAGGAACTCACACGCCCAAACAAATACACAACTCCATACATACGTAATCATATGCACGCAACATTGACATGCGTACAAGCACGCACGCCTAAACAAATGCACATACATACAAGCTCGTTGTGTCGCCAACTGTTCTAGCCCTGATGTTTCCAAAACACATGTTAATAAACGGGAAGCTGACTAAAATGAAAAAATAAGAAGCAATGTTCATTCATTAGCATTTTACTGCAAATTATCCACAAAACGTTGTTTTTATGGGTCAAACTGATTAAAATGACAGCAAGCAAATAGCAATACTCATTCATTAGCATCTCACTTGAAATGATCCACATAACGTTTGTTAATTTTTTTATTGTTATTATTTTGCTGTTACATGTCTTCTACGGTGTATTACAGTTTTTATTTAATTGCTAGAAACACTAATCAGTCTAAAACAGCCTCATCAGAAGGGCGCCACGTAATTAAAACTAGCTGTGACGTACAGCGAGATGCTCCCTGAAGTCTGTTTGATACACGATCGCTTTTAAGTTTAGACACTTTCTCTACAGTCTCGTTAGTGTTCACCGTCACAAAAACCACCTTTCTCTCCAGGCCACGCACGGTGTCTCTGCTCGTGACTATCACGTCCTTAATTAAACCCAGAGCAGTGTCACGTATTCTGTACTCATCATCACTGTCCACCACTTGCACAGGGATGCCACACGAACGCAAGCCCACAACGAGGCCCATGGTAGGTGACGTCACTTGTCCATAAATGTTACATCTGAAATCCCGCGGGTTGTCACACAGCATGAAGACGTCACTGTACTGAAGGTCTGGTGGTCGAATAGTGGGTCCTGGAAAATAAACACAATAAATGCGATTATAAAAACGTGATCTTCAGTGTTTTTCATTCTTTAGATAATTACAATACACAACAAAGCCATCTCTTCCTTTCTTTCACATGTGAAAGTCAGCAAAGTAAAATCAGGAAAATTAAACATAGTCGTGTGGGAGAAAAGGGGTACTGCTATTGACTCAAGGATGGAATCAATGAATAAAACTGAACTGAGCAGAAAGTAATGCCCAAGATGAAAACTATTCAAGTGTTCTCTCACAAATATGTCCCACAATCCTTGTAGGAGAAAGGAGAGTTTAAATGTCCACTGTATTAAATATCTCTACAGAGTAAAACCTCTCACCTCCGCTAACATTTCTGCTAATAACACCAACAGCAAACAGTGTTTTTTCCATAAAATATAGTTTATTCAGCAATGGATACGATTTTATCATAGTACTTCTTCGCCATTTGATGGTCTACACTTTACACGGTGTGTTCAGAAAGGATTTCTTAATTGGCTTGATTGTACTAAATCAACACTAAGTTTATCACCAATATTACATGTCTTAGAATTTCTCTTCTCTTGTCTTAAATTGTACAGTCATTGTATGTATAAGCTCCGGTCTCAAACCTTATGCACCAAAGTGGTCATGCTGTCTTGATGTGATCGATAATTGTAGTTTGTATATATGTGTCCATATATTTGTGTCTGGTGATGTGATTAATATTTGGTAATCTTGAAATCATCAATATATCTGAGGACTTTTTGTTACGTTAGAGGTTTTTAAATGTTTATTGTGCTATTACTAGTGATGTCATCTATCACCAGGCATATTGTCATCTATCATCAGGCATATTGTCATTTATCATCAAGCATTTTTGTCATCAATCATCAGGCATATTCTCATCTATCATCAAGCGTATTGTCATTTATCTTCAGGCATATTCTCATCTCTCATCAAGAGTATTGTCATTTATCATCAGCCATATTGTCATTTATCCTCGGGCAAATTGTCATTTATCATCAGTCATTGGCATTTATCCTTGAAGCTGCTGTTGTTAAGAACCTTTCCTAACAGTAATACTTTAAGGTTAACGACATTAAAAGCTATCACCCCGTTTTATAACTTCACAGTATGTAAAATGTGCTAGAAAGAAGAAAACGCTTGCAAATACAATGAATTTATTATGACGCAATTTATTATTTAAGTCTGCAATTGGAGCCTACAAAAATTTCAGCAATCTTTCAATTGTTTTTTGTATCTTCTTAACATTATGCTTTAACTCTTATTCCTTATTCCTGTGTACCTTTTCTTTCTTTTGTTGAGATCTAAGATCACTTAATTATACGTACTTGCATGTCGTTACTTTTTGGTTTTTTTATTCGTGTACAGAAATTAGAGCTTTGAAAGGAAAAGAACGCTGCGTTTTCATACTTTCGTACTACTATTTCTGTAATGCTACTTGTAAAATAAACTATGTACATTAAAGAAATATTCATACTTCACTCCTTATAGGAACTGACATTTGTAATTCTTTTCAGATATTTAACTACTATTTTGTATTGCTGATTGTAAAATAAACTATGTACACTAAAGAAATATTCATACTTCACTCCCTATAGGAACTGACATTTGTAATTGTTTTCAAATATTTAATTACTATTTCTGTATTGCTACTTGTAAAATAAACTATGTACATTAAAGAAATATTCATACTTCACTCCCTATAGGAACTGACATTTGTAATTGTTTTCAGATATTTAACTAATACTTAAATAACTCTTAAACAATTATTTTTTTTAATGTATTATATACATATATGTTTTACTATTATTTATTTTTGTTCGAAGTAGAAGTAGTGGAAATAAGTAAGTAAAACATTATATACAATTCGTTCCGATTGAAATTGAAAGTAACAAATTCTTGCATTCAACATCTCTAATATCATAAAAGTACCAGCATTTTGTTCAATAAAATTATGAAGATTCCTTTGACAATCAACAACGTGACCATACCATCTCTACTCCATGCACTGGACAATCCAACATGAAGTTCTTTTAAAATGTTGGCCACGCTCCGCCCACACAGTTCGCAGTCATCCGGAGCTTCGCTTGTGTTATGACCAGACTGACCTTTGCTGTGAGTGATCACTCTGACCTTCGGACCTTCTGTTTCTGGAATGTAAATGTCTGTGTACTTGTAAACAACTTCCTTTTTTGTCATTTCCCATGCTTGTTTGATCTCTTTAATGGCGGTTGGTGGTGAACGAAGGGGGGTTGTGACTTTAAATTCTTGCATACATCGGGGCCGTACTCGGTGGTGCACAGCGGCGGCCCAAATATTTATTTCAGGAACTGCAGACATCAGTTTGTCACAGAATTGCGCGAACGGGTTGTTGGAACTGAGAGAAAAAACAAGAATAAGAAAAGATATTTATATTAATTTAATTTAATTTAAACTTAATTTACTTCGAGTTTCATTAAACTGCCTTTTGAATGAAAGTTATGCATGAGGAATTTAATGTTGTAACAATAATAATTTACCAAACATTAATCGTACATCGAAGATGAAGGAACCGGTTTGTGATAGTGAAATGTACTTTTCTAGAGTACGTGTTTTCTGTAGGGAGAAGTATATGATAGTACTGAAGGTTGAAAGTACGAGTAGAGATATCACATCTACCCAAACTTCGTGGGTTATGCTCCGTGTTATGCTGTCCTATTTACCCAAACTCCGTGTTATGCTGTCCTATCTACCCAAACTCCATGTTATGCTGTCCTATCTACCCAAACTCCGTGTTATTCTGTCCTATCTACCCAAACTCCGTGTTATGCTGTCCTACCTACCCAAACTCCGGATTATGCTGTCCTACCTACCCAAACTCCGTGTTATGCTGTCCTATCTACCCAAACTCCGTGTTATGCTGTCCTATCTACCCAAAATCCGTTTTATGTTCTCCTATCTACCGAAAATCTGGGTTATGCTGTCATATCTATTCAAAATCCGTGTTAGGCTGTCCTATCTACCCAAAATCCGTGTTAGTCTGTCCTATCTACCCAAAATCCGTGTTAGGCTGTCCTATCTACCAAAAATCCGGGTTATGGTGTCATATCTATTCAAAGTCCTTGTAATGCTGTTCTTTCTACACAAACTCGATATTAGGCTGTCCCTTCTACCTAAGCTCCCTATGAAACAATTTCCCCCTACTAATACCCGATTATAAATATCTCACCTATTTACAGTATTTGAACAGAAATATGTCTGTTCAACGTTTATGTATATATCAACAATATTCCAAGTCTGTGTGTAGACATCGCTTACTTCCGGTATCTCAATAAATATACTTAGTGATAATCATACATAAAGTTGATGGAATTTTGGTTGTGTTTTAATAATCTTTCGATAGTCATATGTAGTCATTTTATTTCATTAATTATAATTAGGATAATCTTTTAAAATGTCACTGCTAGTAATAAGTAAAGACATTTATATTCTAAATCGGATGTAGTAGCCATTGAAGAAATATTTACAGTGAATTTCATAAAGAAACTGTCATTGTAATTATTTTTCATATGTCATAATGACAAAGAAAGTATATTCAAGAGAGTGACGAATACAGTTTATTATATGTATTTGTGACTCCCTAGTTATTGGCTATGATTATTATTATTATTAATATTTATCCACAACTAAGTGCAAGTGATGAGAATTTTACTTAATGTTATTAATAATTCTTCAGAAGAAACCACTTGTCTCTCTAACTTGGCGGATTTGCGGGTGCTGTAAACGTTTTCTTTCTTTCAAACATTTACTGTTCACAATATTTCCATAGGTAGAAACTTTCTTACGAAAGAAAAGATTTTTAAAAAGTCTTTAGTCTATATTTAGCGAGCCCCTATCCACCCACTATTTCTCCAATATAAGGTTATCAATGTGTGTAAGAAGGTCAATAAATTTAACAATATACTTATTAAATCAACAATCAAATATACAACAAATGAATATAATCACAGAGCATTGACATTACATCATTTCACAACAATATTCAATTAATGCTGGAAAATCATCGAGTTCCGCCTAGACATTAGCAGTCAAATTAACATATATATATAATCAGGTCCATAAACAACATTCATCACAGAAATGAGAGTGGAGTTTCAGAGGGATAATTGTTGTCAATAACCATAACCAATTCAATGATGGGGGCTGTCACTGGCACATGTTTACAATCACACGGTTTGCAACAAGGGACTGTCTTTCTTATTAGATGACGGTCCCAACTACCCCTTCTAGGCACATTACACAACTGTTCCTTAATCTCTGGTGCACTGTCAAAGCACACCGTGTAGAATCGTCCAGAATTTCCTACGCACTATCAAGCACATCAAGGGAGAATGTTCGCAAATCTTCACATACACTACTCAGCACACCACGAGGAATGTCCAAGTACCTTTTTACGCATTCTTACGACAAAACTGAAACTTCAATTTACGCCATTTTGTCTCTCGAACGAACTCACTGAAATCAACTTACACCAACTTTCGAGATACATTCGACGACACTATTGGATACACAGACCAGTGTGATCCAGTGGAGTACAGTAGACACTGCAGTCGATCAAGTGGATCAAGTGCATCAAAGAAAAAAGGCACACACCCCTCTGCAAAAGTCAAATTAAGGCAGGATTAAATTTCAGGCATATTTCATATCTAAACTCCTTTTTGTCTAACAAACATTCTCAGCTTACAAATCCTACAACAGTATTCATTAGCCCAATACACATGCAGCATAAGAAATATAGCATTGATCAAAATTCACAAGTATAATGTACAACATAATCAAATTAGTGAACATGGAAATGATAGCTCAATTACATAAAACATTCTTCATTTCAAATCATAGAGAAATAACAAACATGTACGAAATATTGTTAGGCCTATTATTTCTTCATTAGTCAGTTAACTTACCTTAAGCTAATGATCAACTTTATGACCAGACGTGAGTTATATTCAAATCAAAGTGATTAGAATATAGGACTTTATTCAACAAAACATCTATCGGTCATCCCTACTGGTTGAAGTTGTTATGAATAGGTGTATAACTATTAGTCAAAAGAAATACTCATCCAGTTGGAACCGGTTTGGTTGGCATCTGCAAGTTCTAGCATATTCTTTACCTGAGGTGTTTATTTTAACTCTGGTACTTAGAAAAATATCGTTATGCACAGTACCCGAATGCCATGTCACGTTGACATTTAACAATTTATAAAAGAATTAAGTTTAGAAATAGGGTCAGGCAAATTTACTCCACCACAGAACTTTATAACTATTTATTTATTTTAGTAAGTGTCTTAGTAGTATGAACATGACTAGATGTAGCAGTAATACAAATAGTACTATTATTTTTTTTTCAGTCATGGGAACGATACTAATGTAGGTATTTTAATTTTAATTCACCGGCCTATCATTTTTGCTTTGTAATATACTTCCTCTAATATTTATCATAGATGAAGAACAAAAGGCTACAGCTGCATTTTTACTCAATTGTATGAAAAGACATTCTATAAAAATGTATAGAGGTATAAGCAGATAGATAGATAGATAGATAGATAGATAGATAGATAGATAGATAGATAGATAGATAGATAGATAGATAGATAGATAGATAGATAGATAGATAGATAGATAGATAGATAGGTAGATAGATGGATGGATGGATGGATGGATGGATGGATGGATAGATAGATAGATAGATAGATAGATAGATAGATAGATAGATAGATAGATAGATAGATAGATAGATAGATAGATAGATAGATAGATAGATAGATAGATAGATAGATAGTTTATTTAATGAGTTATCAAACAATTAAATTTCTTTCATTATTCGTGTTATAATTTCTATTGAGCACCCCTTCCGACACTCAAAATGTAAATTTAGTACGTTCATTATTTCATATGTTTAAAGTAAATTATTTTATCTTTAGAATTCATGATAATGAAATTCTTTAAGTGTATTAATAAATTTGTTAATTTGTATATTTATTCACTTTGAATAAGATTAATTACTTACACATTTTCAGGTCCTGCTTCATCAGCTAGCATAAACAATTCGTTCTTTTTATTAGCTATTTCTGAAAAGAATTTAACAGCTTTCTCCAAGCCATCTTTGTTCTTCACATCATGCTGGTGTCGATGTATTTGTGACCGACGCGGCAGGTGTTTATCAGATGGCCACCTCGCAAAAGTCTGCTCTAACTGATGCTTGATAGCAATAGAAGCGGCACGGCTTGCGTCCCATGTGCTTACAACGTAGACGTCGTGGCCTTTCTGCAGCCAACAGAGTCCCTTAAGGATCAAAGTCACCGTCTTTCCTGTTCCTGGAGGTCCAACCAGGAACACAGTGGAATGAGAACTGTTAACAAGACTGACTTGGTCCGGAACTAACACGAGTCGTGACAATCTCTCCCCTACTTCAGAGATTGCCTCCCCTTCTGTCCGGATCTCTATGCGAGGTTTGGAGATGCAGTAAATGTCGACTGTAGTTGATGGACCGCAAAACCTTTAAACAAAATGTCAACTCATTGAAAATATTTAATAAATTTTAAAATATTTATAAAATATGTTTTATTGAAATAAATAAAAAAATAACAATTTCGTATATATAAGCGTAACTAGAATATTATTATTTTTTGCTAAGGATGCATATAAAATCCTTCAGTTATTAAGGCAAGTCATAAATATATTTCTACATTTCAGCCTTGAAATAAATTACCTTTATTTTCTACATATTGCTTATAAAGACTGTTTGTTTGCCTTATATTCATAATTCCATCAAACTAAAATGTAATTAAGTATTAATGATTAAGAGATAGTATCACAATATAGTGATAAGCCAGTAAAAGTGTTGTTTCTTCCTAACTTTCACATTTCAGACTCGGCTTCGTGTACAATTACAGTCTCTTGAGAGAGGGGATGGGAGACAGAAGGGGAACGAAACATAATTGCATTAATAACATGAATAGGTGCAGCTAATTAATGTCAAAAAACAAGGTACATGTGATGGGGTGTTGGGTGTAGTGTTATGGGTCACCCAGAATGCGAGATGAAAAACACGATGGTGATGGAGAACAATACGTCACATTCTTGACAACAGCCACATCAGAGAGGTGTACACACAACACCGTGTTCACAGCTTACATGAAGCTTTATTCACGACGACGCACCGTTAACTCATTCTCTCCGTCATGGCTACATGGTTCACTGTTCTTCCGTATGCATACAAGTACTGTCATACACGGGTGGTGGTGGTTACGTTAACAATTTTAACTTCGCCCTTGAAGCTTTCATGGATCATTTCATCATACGACGTTCTCTGATCTGTTGTGCTCCAGTGGGACCTGCTCCCCTCACGAGTATTCAGGAAGCGCTGGTGGTGGTGATGTTTTTGGTGTGTTGTCGAGGTGCTTGCTTGATGTTGGCATCTGCTGTTAT
Source organism: Sinotaia quadrata (assembly GCA_028829895.1). Lineage (NCBI taxonomy): Eukaryota > Metazoa > Mollusca > Gastropoda > Architaenioglossa > Viviparidae > Sinotaia > Sinotaia quadrata. The sequence goes on from CM054179.1 coordinate 134,521,114, forward strand.
ATTATTTTTGTCTGTCGATTTGTGTTCCTGATGAATTGTGTATTCTCTTTTCTTGTGTCTTGTGTCTATGGCATTGAAGTTGCATCTTGTTCGAGTAGGTGTATGTAGTTTTTATTTCTTGTACATTGTGACTGCAGTGTTGAACGATGTGGTGTTGGTGACAGGTTCAAGTTGTGAAGATTAGTGAGGATTCTGTGTGAGGTGTTGTTGCTCATTAGACCGTTGCAAAAACATGTCTGGCTAGAAAAGGGGGACTTTAGATCGGTAATCCGTGGGCTAAAATTGTGGTGGGTGTTGCTGCTGTATTTGTCGATGTTAGAGTCGGAGGGTGTATCTTACAGAGCCCAGGCTAGTAGCACACTAAGTCTTTACCTATGTGTAAACTTGCACCCAGGATGTTCAACCCCTTTGCATCCTCACTGGTGGTGCTGTTGTCGCTGGCGTCATGACTGTACCCAGTATCCACTTGGATGCAAGAAGCTGGGAGCTGGTGGTCATTAATTATAGATGGTCAAGCAGCAGTTGTTGTTGTGGTAGTTGCTGACTATTGTTGTTGCTATTGTTTTCTGATGTGTTGTAGTGGGCGCCATCTTTTGAGTTTAAGACCCTGTTCTGTTGTTGTTTCTTGGCTCTCTGTTGTGGTGCCTTTCTTTGGTGTTGCAGCCCTTGGAGGTGACTCTGGAAGAGGTGAGATGACAGGTTCCAGTAGCACTCTTTCGAATTCGACGATTTTCTTTGTATATGTTAGGATTTGTTCAAGTGAGCAAGAATTTGAGTTGGCACACGAATATAGTTATTTATTTTATTTTGTAGTTATGTTGTAAATTTTACATTAGGAAAGAGTTGTATTTAAAGAGCATTTAGATACTTTAGATACTATACACGTTACATAATTCTTAGTAGTATGAAAATAATTCGTTTCTATACCAAAGTAAGAAAACACAGAAAATAGAAGAAAGGCAGGTCCTATGGAAAGATGGCTTTAAAATTATAAGGGCTTACTTAGACGGCCGCCCATTCAGGATATAACATTAGGAGTGTATGTGTTGATCGAAACATCAACGAAAAAGGCCGAAAATAATGAACATACTGAACGGCTTATCAAACAAAGGATGGACAGGCGACGCACACGTGGATCAGCCTCTGCACCTAAGCCCTTATTTGGGCTGGTGAACGAGAAACCACCCTTACTGCTGACACCCAAGCCCTTGTCAGGGCGGTAAGAACAAACAAATAAAGAAGAGAAAACAAAAGAAGAAGATGGTAGAAATATAGATGATGATGTATACATTGGTGAAGGATTCCCACTTGCTGACTAAAGAGAAAACAGTGGCTTATGGGGAAAGAGGGAACAGGCCATTGGAAAGTCATTTCACATATTGACTACCAATTGATTACTCCCGACGAGGACCTTATCGTTGCTTTCGAAAGACATATTTCATTCAAGAAGACTTAGAGGCATTATCTCAGCATTAAAATGTTTAGTTTACGCAATACTTTTTCAATTTTTCTATCCTTTTCCAGCCTTCTCTACTGTTGAAGCATAGGAATGTAATGATCATTGGATATTTGTTATTGTGCTATTTGTTGTATAATAGATGTAACTTACAACTTCTATTTAGAAAGATAAAGAATTATCTTTTGAGCTATATTAAGATTGTGACAGTTACATTGTTCAACGTTCGATAATTTTACACTTCTTCTCAGCGTTACGACCTTCAGATAATAAAGGGCGAGCAGCAAAGCAACAAGCAAATGGGAGACTTGCTAACTCGATTTGTTTATCATACATTTTTCATTTGAAACCCAATGTATCTGATCACACGTCTCACACACACACGCACACGCACACACACACACACACACACACACACACACGCACACACACACACAAAACACACACGCACACACACACACACACACGCACACACACACACAAAACACACACACACACACACACACACACACGCACACACACACACAAAACACACACAACACAACACACACACACACACACACACGCACACACACACACACAAAACACACACAACACAACACACACACACACACACAACACAACACACACACACGCGCACACGCGCGCGCGTACGCATTCATACATATATACAGAAATACCTGGCGACAAGTTCCTCATATGTGGAAAGGCTGAGTGTTCCTTCAGACGTGGAACTGCTATTAACTGCCGTCCACCAGTCGCACAACTTTATCTCCACATCATTTTGTATTACAGATGGATTACTAATTGGAGGCAAATGATCTGCACACAGACACATCTGTACAGCAGCCACGAGATCCCTGACTCCGAGACAGTTACACAGCTCCTAAGAAACAAACAACTCAGTACTTGTGTCTCCATACTATTGAGAATTTCATTTATAAAACATTTAGATACCTGGGTATTTAGAATTTTTACACTCTGCAGAAACAAAGTTTGAGGGGAAAAGAACAAAATAGTTTAGCTATGCATTTATTTTGAGGGATTTGTTTGTTTTCTTCTTTATGATGTATATATTAGTCCAATAATATTTTTTTAAATTACAGATTCCTTATAAAGCATTATTTTATTAATGAAATTCCGATTTGCCAGCATTTATAACATTTATTTTCATTAAAAGACGTATTTCTCATAAAATCTAAAACTGTTAGGATAATTTCACATCGTGGCAGACCGAGTGGTGGGGTGTTGCAGAATAATCCTTTTTTAAATAAGAATTTAGTTTTATCTCTGTGTACTTAGCTTTTAATTAAGCTTAGCCTCATTTCTGTGTATGTGACTTTTATACGAAATTTAGCTTTAGCTCTGTGTATATAAATATTTAAAATATAAAAACTGTCATTCACGATAATTTCGGTGGCTATTAGGGTGATTTCCATTACAACTAGGGAAGACGATTAAAAAGTCCAGTTGTCATGGAAACATAGGTAAAACATACACAACCAAATAGTTAACTAGTTTTGTTGGTTGTGTCGAAGACCACGAAGAGTTTATGGGGAAAAATGAAAAGTATATTGACATAAATACTTTCCTTTTCATTCACTATAAAGACCATTATATTTTCTGAAGACAGTTTTAAAACCCCTATTTCATTAAAATAGCTTAACTGTTTTTCTACTTTAGAATGAAACATGGCAGTTTTCTTAAAACTCACCTGTGCACATAGATTGTCTTTGCTGATTGCTCGCTGCAACTGACTGGAATCAACATTAGGAATGATGATGGTCTTTCTCAGGGTCACACCATGTAGATCTGACACCAGGTGTTGTAGAACGTACTGAGCTCTGACGAGTTGTTTTATGGCCTCTTTTATCCTCTTTCTGATGCAGGCGTCTTGCACGTGCTCCTCGCCAAATATGGTCTGATCGTCAAAGTTCGCTCCAACGCTCTTAACCTCGCAGATGATGAGACCAAGCTGGCTGTGTATAATGAGCACATCGCAATCCCCACGACGATAGTGATCAGGAAGATCCAGGGGTCTGGGAAAGGAAGCATTAGCTGCTGTGTAACAAGGCTTGCTAAGGTACTTTCCAAACTGTAACTGCGACACGACCATCATCACCTGTTTGGGCTCGTATCTTTCTGACAGAGCATGGAGACATTGTAGCACACGCTCCTGAGCTCTATCATCACGTACATCACTTTCGTTCACGATAGTGGGCTCGATTAAAAAATACTCCTGAAAATCGTTAAAACAGAATGTCAGACACGAAATATGGAACACACTGGACACACATGTATGCACTTAACAATTAGGGCATATTAATCCTTGGAAATTTTATGAACATTATGTTTTTAGTATTTTTATTTCATATTGCCAGATTTAAGACTTGGACATTGCTCCATCAGGAGAGGTTAGGAATAGTGGTAAATAATACTCAGTTTCGACAAATATTATATCGACTAAATATTCTTCTACATAGATGCTTACTGATGCAAAATTTCTTTCAAGAAAATATTTAAGAAACGTATAACAATAATGCATTGTTATGTTATATATATATATTGGTGTTTTTGATGCAAACATACTTCAGTGCATAAATGTATTTTTATATTTCCTGTAAGTCTATAAAGAAATCAGTAACAATCCATACATCGTATGCTGCCAAAAAATTATAATAAAAATCCTATTGCAATCTTATTTTCCGGGGTGGGGATACAAACTGATTAATGTATATATGTATATCCTGTCAAACTATCCTTGAATATTTCACAAATAATTTCCAACAGACCAAACACAAGGTAGAAACTGAAATGTCATCACCATATTATGATGGAATGGAAAACATTGAATCTACTACACGCCTCTTAAAAAAACAAAATCTCTTTCTTCCCTATTAGTGTGTGGTGTGTGTGTGTGTGTGTGTGTGTGTGTGTGTGTGTGTGTGTGTGTGTGTGTGCGTGTGTGGTGTGTGTATGTGTGTGTATGTGTGTGTTTGTGAGAGAGAGAAAGAGAGAGAGAGAAAGAGAGAAACACAAACTGAATGGAAATACCAATGAACGTAAAAACGTAGCTGAGAGAAGTGGCAGCATACTGTTTAGTTTCGTATTTAGAATGAAGTGATTTATTGCGTACGAAGTATATATTCTGTATCAGTACTGTTATAGAAGGAATATCATGTCATGTTTACTTACCTTTTCAACAGGTCGATGACCAGAGCCAGAGACTTCACCCGAGTGCGCCGACTTCACAGTTGTATTTTTGCTCTGTGTTTCCTTTTTCACCAGTATACTTTGATTTGCTACATTTGCTACACTGTAGGGTACACGGTTGAAGTGTAAAGGAGGTAAAAAGTAAGTTTTTGTGTGTAGATGCGGATACCATTGGTGGATGCACTGCAGCCAAAATGTTGTAACTGTCCTCTGAGACATAGGGTTTCGATTTGAACATTTGCTAGGTGAACTCTACACAGGAAAAGCAAGGGAAGACAAACAGGAAGATAAGAAAACGAAGCATATTTATGTATATATGTGTTGTATGCACATATAACATGTCTTTTGTGTTTTGCATGTATTTGCGTGCACTTATTTGTGTTAATCTATTTAATAAAGTCAATTAGCACTACAACTAGCATCAAGGCATTTGCAACTAAAGACAACAGTGAACGATAACATTATGTGCATCATGTGACAGTGTTAAAGTTGTAAATTGTTCCATACCTTACGATATTTGACTTCAATTCATCGTCACCACACAACATCCTTCTTGCTGGAGCGTAGGATGTACAGGTCAGTTTGATTATTGGTAACGTCTAAACTAGTGAGAGAAGGAAAGCGAAGAAATACATTATTTTTGTGCACACATACACACACACACACACACATGCGTACATGTACACGCAACAATTGAACATCCTAGTAGTTGAATAGAATAGTATTTATTTGCAAGCTATTATTATAACTTCCTTAAAACATTGCTTGACCCAAAGAACCTTGATCACCTGATCAGAGATCTTCGCACACACACACACACACACACACACACACACACACACAACAAGTACACTTTACATGAAGCATTCTCCATTTCAAATCATAGATCAATAGCAAACATGTACGAAATATTTCTAAATCTGTTCTTTCTTTATCATGTGATTTAACTTACCATAAGAAAACAGTCACCTTTATTACTGGACTAGAGTTATGTTCAAATTAAAGTGATTAGAATATAGACTTTCTTCAGCAAAGTAACTTTCTGTCCATCCCCATTGGATACATTTGGTAAGAAACAAGTGTGAATCTATTGGTCAGAAAAGTTATTCATCTATTTGGAGCTACTTTGGATTGCGTCAGCAATTTCTAGCATATTCTTTATCTGAAATGTTTAATCCAACTCAAAAATATCATCATAAGCTGTGCCCAAGGTCGGGTCACTTTGACATTTAGCAATGTATGTAACAATTATGTTTATAAATAGTTGTAAGAAACTTTACTCCGCCATACAAGAAATAAAGTTATTTACAAGAAGATAAGAACTGTTTATTAATAGATATGTGGAACTACATAAAGGAAATCTAGACGTGATCTATTTCTAAAGTATTCAGTGCATGTAGTTCATCACTATTGGCTTTTTAATGTTTACCTTCCTTTTTAATAATTACCTAGTTACTGTTTAATACTCTATCTCTTTCTCTGTCTCTAAATATGTTCTCTGAAAATCACAATTGTACATTCTCTTACCTGTAGACTTATCTGTTTCGTTGATAGACTTTGTGCTAAGTAACATGGACTTGCCTTAAGACTTAACCTGAGAGACATTTATAGACAAAACATTAAGATCAGACTACATACCTGTCAAATAACCCTTTGTGAATCTTTTACACAGTTCCAAGACTTTCTCCTTCCTTTCAAAGTTAATTAATTATCAATTGGATCTGGTTCTAATAATAATGTATCATAAATTAAATTCCGTTATTTGAAAACGCAATGTAACCATCTACACGAGGTGTCAACCTCATTCTTCACTATTTCTTCGAGGTACTGCATATTTGTTTCTCGCCCCGCCAAAAAAAAAAAAAAGGAGAAATGTGATGTGGAAATGCACATTTTCCTTTTATACCTCTAAGACCATTTGTTGTTTTCATTTCATTGCTTCATGTCACTCACAGTAATAGTCCATTTCCTTTTGTTGTCAACGACTAAAGTATAACTGTATAAATCTCAATTTCAGCGTCACGACACAAACAGGATTTTGAATAATAACATCTGAACAACATCCTGTTCATAAACGCACAAAGCTATTTGCAAAAATTATAAACAAACACACTTGTTTCAATAGTTTACCATACCTTTATTTCACCACTCATTGACTGGGCGATAAAACAATGATGACAGGTGGTAAAAAAAAACCTCAGTTCCAGCCGCGTTCAAGCTCAGTAAGGTGTTGGTTGGCAGTACTGTCGTAGAATAAAAATATCAAGATGAAACTGAAATTCATTAATCTGTTTCTTATGTTTTCGGCTAGTCATTGTATGTCCACTTGGTGATTGCAGACCTGAATCAGAGAGGACTGTTGTGTTCTAAAACTACTCTGCAAAATGACTGGATTTCCTTTCCAGTCATCGGATTTTCCGATATTACGCAACAATGACCAGTAAATATTTACCTTAGCAACCGGAGTAGTGTGTGTGTGTGTGTGTGTGTATGTGTGTGTGTGTGTGTGTGTGTGTGTGTGTGTGTGTGTGTGTGAGAGAGAGAGCGGGAGAGAGAGAGAGAGGGGAGAGAGAGAGAAGAGAGAGAGAGAAATGAAAAGAAAACAAGAAAACAGGGGAAAGAGGAGAGAGTGAACCGTGAAATGAGAGAAGAGAGAGGAAGGGAGAAAGGGAAAAGTGAGAAGAGCGAGAGAAAGAAAAGGAGGCTAGAAAGAGAGAGGATAGAAAGGGAGGATAGAAAGGGAGAGCGGGAAGGAAGAGAGGACGGGAGAGAGAAGATAGAGATTGTGTGACGGGGAACAAAAGCAAACTGAACTGTGTAGTTTCTCTGCGTCTTCACATCCACCTTTTTGCTGCACCCCCCCCCCCCCGGAAACTGGTTTCCATCGTAAAGTTGTGATAATCCGCCAATAACAAATTATGCAATAGCATCTTTTTTTCTTTTTCGCCTGAATTGGGGGAGATTTAATTTTTCTCACAGCAAAATGCTTCACCATATTTGACGACTTCTAATTTCAAAAATGTTATTCATACGACATTCTGACACCAAAAATATTATATTGCAATAGATTTGACGTCATCTCTTTTATTCTCGTAAGTTAACTGGATTACATGGACTATATCAAGAAATGTATAACATACAGACTAAGTATGCCTGATGTGTAGAAATGTACAAGATACAGACTAAGTATGCCTGCTGTGTAGAAATGTACAACATACAGACTAAGTATGCCTGTTGTGTAGAAATGTACAACATACAGACTAAGTATGCCTGATGTGTAGAAATGTACAACATACAGGCTAAGTATGCCTGCTGTGTAGAAATGTACAACATACAGACTAAGTATGCCTGCTGTGTAGAAATGTACAACATACAGACTAAGTATGCCTACGGTGTAGAAATGTACAACATACAAAGTATGCCTGCGGTGTAGAAATGTACAACATACAGACTAAGTATGCCTGCGGTGTAAAATGTACAACATACAGACTAAGTATGCCTGCGGTGTAAAATGTACAACATACAGACTAAGTATGCCTGCGGTGTAAAATGTACAACATACAGACTAAGTATGCCTGCTGTGTAGAAATGTACAACATACAGACTAAGTATGCCTGTTGTGTAAAATGTACAACATACAGACTAAGTATGCCTGCTGTGTAGAAATGTACAACATACAGACTAAGTAAAACTTGCTGTGTAGAAATGTACAACATACAGACTAAGTAAACCTGCGGTGTAGAAATGTACAACATACAGACTAAGTATGCCTGCGGTGTAGAAATGTACAACATACAGACTAAGTATGCCTGCAGTTTAGAAATGTACAACATACAGACTAAGTATGCCTACGGTGTAAAAATGTACGTTGAATAGTTTATAGAGAATACCAAAACAGCAAGTCAATAGGGTATCAGATTAATGACGAGGACCGAGATAACAGGAAACAAGCAAGCACAGACGTCGTAAACAGGTGACAGGTGACAGACATTAGTTTGACACTGAGTAGGACGACCTTTTTCTTAATTTTTTATAATAGAAAGTGATGACGTATTTATTGCATTATGTATCCGTTTGATGTAAAGCAGAAAAGTGTTTAGTATATTAAAATGAATTGTGATGATGGATTTATATTTCAACTATCTCTATGTTCCAAGTATTTTATCAGTCTCGTTTATGTGGATTGTTTTGCAGAGATGTATGTCTGAGAAAATAAGACGAGAGAGAGAGAGAGAGGGTAGAAATGTATGCACCATCACGTTTTGTGTTGCAGTGTAGCGGGTTTTAAACCGTCATTTTAACCATCTATCTAAGTCGGTGATGTGAGCCGTCAACAGAGACCTACAGAACCAAGTCTCCAAGCCAATTACATGCTAAGACATATTCCTTAGACAAAGGGTGTTCTTAGGGTCTGCATCGAAGCGTTGCTTGGAACTTTATACAGATAAGGAAGCCCTGCTGAGATGTCGATGTTGGACTAGTGGTCATTATTCATTGTTGTGCAGTAACGATGTCTCCTCCCAGGATCGAAGAAAATACGAAACATTGTGTTCTTATTCGCGCAGCCTTAAGGAGAAGGTTGTACATATAAAAGGACTTTGCTTGACATGTGTGTGTGTGTGTGTGTGTGTGTGCGCGCGCGCGCGTGTGTGTGTGTGTGTGTGTGTGTGTGTGTGTGTGTGTGTGTGTATGTGTATGTATGCTACAACAATCAACTTGCCACTGATGTTACGCCGCACGAACAGAGATCAGGTCAATCGTATTATGCACTTATTTTTTCCTCTTTCCAACTATCATTTCTATGATGAAAACTAGTAGCTGTAAGACTGACTTTACTTTGTAAGGATAGTGACTTCCATTGAACAATCTGTAAATAATAATTGAATTAATTGATTGGTTGCAGCTAACCGTGGAGAGATAACGTCGCCGATCCTAGAAGGCACGTCAACTAATTTACTTGTCGCTATATTGAATGTTAATTGTCCCATACAACGTCAACTAATTTACTTGTCGATATTGAATGTTAATTGTCCCATACAACGTCAACTAATTTACTTGTCGCTATATTGAATGTTAATTGTCCCATACAACGTCAACTAATTTACTTGTCGCTGTATTGAATGTTAATTGTCCCATACAACGTCAACTAATTTACTTGTCGCTGTATTGAATGTTAATTGTCCCATACAACGTCAACTAATTTACTTGTCGCTATATTGAATGTATAAATGTCTCATTATCTTAAGAGGTATGATTTCAATATAGTGGCTTTAATAGTAGGTTATGTCATGTGTTGCTATTAGTATTAAAACTAACATTCATAATTAATCATTCGTATAATTAATGCTGTAACAGGATAGTTAAAATAACCCTACATGTGACAAATGAGATGGAGGTCTTTTAAAAGTCAATGCACTATTTCTTTTATGGTCATTAATTTTAACATAATTTAATTATCTCATAAACAATAAGTATTAAATAAAGGTAATTATAAATACTATATTATTCTAACAGTGTTTTATAAACAATCTGCCATTAGTATTTCTTACACAGTGTTAGTATTCCAACACTATACAGTACACTATTAAAACTTAATATTTAAACGTAATGAATAAAATATATTTAAAATGTATTAGTCTAACACAAACAATAGTAATGAACAAAGAGGCAAAACTGTTTATTTTCTTAAGGTATTTCTCGGAGGAATAAAGTTACAAACAATAATCTCTTTTGCTTCAATTTAATATTTATGCTTCAATTTGTTTCCTCCTTATTGATCCAATTTAGTGATACATTTACAAGTAATGATTTAGAAAGAAAATGACTATTAAGAACGATTTACAGTACATAGTTTGGGTATGTTGCAACTCTTCAACTGTTTTGGGTTTACTATTTAAAATGAACATGTCTGCCTTCGATAAAGTAGGTCAATTAAGTGGTACTAATTATTAGTTTTTTAAGCAAACATGGGAAATCTATCCGTATTACACATACTTTTAAAAATACTACGTCACAGATAGATAGATAGATAGATAGATAGATAGATAGATAGATAGATAGATAGATAGATAGATAGATAGATAGATAGATAGATAGATAGATAGATAGATAGATAGATAGATAGAATAATTCAGATATTAATCAACGACTGGAGGAAAACATTTAATATTCAGAGGTGAGATGATGATTATTATGATTGATATCAGAAAAACAATGGGAGGAGGGGGGAACTGATTTTATTAAATATCTCATAGCCACTGACCTGCACTTCAACATATAGTTTCGAAAGACCAGACATTAGCTATATGACACTAAACCAGTTTTTTTGTTTAAAGCTAAATGAGTTAACGAGATTAAAATATTTTGGATACCAGCACATTTAAATAAAACAAGAAATGAAAAGGTAAATAAACTAGCAAGAATGGGATTGCTGTAGTGATGAATATAAATATATCTCACCAACCCCATACGAAAACTTTGCGCCTCCTAAAAAGCAAATAGATAAATTTTAGCTAAATCAGTACTCAGAACTTCCAAAAGGCAGACGCCCAGTTATAGATTGATGGGTAAAACATGTTTCTACTTTTATTTTCAACGGTTCTAGACAGAAACAATCCCTGATATCCAAACCTCGACTTGGCAGTGAATTTGCACGATACCAACAAATTGTCTATACATTTGGGGATGGAGGTCTCTTTTTATAACAGTCGAATATGTTATTTAAAAATATACATCAGTAGGATTAAAAAGGAAAAGTTAACTATCTATACATTTGGGGATCTATAACAGTCGAATATGTTATTTAAAAATATACATCAGTAGGATTAAAAAGGAAAAGTTAACTATCTAAATATTGCAACATTCAAGAAACTGTAAAAGAGGTACTTACCTCCCAAAGACAGCACTGGCATGTCCGAGTAGGCTGAATTAGCTACAAGTGCATGCGCTCTGCACGAAAGTATATAATATAAATCATTGTTAGCCACAGGAAGAGAGTCCAGTTATAAAAAGATGTTGACTGAGTAGCATCCTACTTTAAACTAAGAAAAGTTAGTTGCTACGATTCCACTTATTACAAATGAATAACTAGTAGTAGTTGTAGTAGAAGTAGTAGTAGTAGTAGTAATAGTAGTAGTAGTAGTAGTAGTAGTGTTACTATTATTGTTCAGATTATTTTAACGAGTTATGAACCAAGTTATTGGAATCTTACCAATATTCTGGTATTCATGAGATTATTAATGAGGAGAGCCCCATAACAGTTAACCTATCCAGGAAAAAAAATGTCGCTGAGCTCACTTGTGTATCCGGATATCTGAGTAAATCAAAGATCCTCTTTAGTTACCGGTGAAATATGGAAATGACTCACAAGGCACAGCTTACAAATTTAATTGCGGTGTTGCTAAAAACATTCATTAAAAATGAATAAAAACATTACTGAAGAATGTGTAGACGTGGTCCAGTCAAAGATACTACAACAGTTTGGTATACACCCTGTCTAATTTAGGTGTAGACTGGTGCAAAGAGCTGTGAATTTGTCTACTGACGGAAATCTATCTGCGGTAGGTAAGAAAACTGATTTCAAAAAGACAAAGTTAATAGATTGAATTTTCTGCCACCAGTCTGTGTTTAGTTCATTTCACAAAAGGAAGCTCTGCGCAATAAACATATGGTTTTGAAAAATGTTATGGATGGGTAACAATTATTGCTGAATTGTATTCGACAAGAGGTTTAAACCATAAACAATTCACTTGCCTTCTAGAAAATGTCAAGAACCATTATGTGTCTCAACGAATGTTGTTGGTTGAGCGGGGAAGTGTTTTTACCTATGAATTGCATTGTGAAGAGCAAATATTTATGGAGCAGAAGGAATAACCTATACCTCACCTCTGCAAGTCAGTGAGTGGATGCAGAGTCTTGCTTTCGTGGTAGATATTACGAAACGTCTAGACTCTAAACTGTGTTAACATGAAAATGACGTATTAAATTGATCACGGAAGTGATTGGCTGCGTTCAAACTTCTCAGTTTATTTTCAGCTAAGGGAAATTAAAATTTCAGAGAATAATACTGCTCATTTACCAACACTAAAATTACAACAATCAAAAACAACAACGTGCCAATATATGCACTGACAAAATACAGTAGTAGTAAAACCTCTAACTTGTGTGAGTGTGTGTTTGGGGCGGGGGAGTCTAAAATTTAATTAGGACTATTAGCATTTAGCATACCCCGCACGTGTTCGATATACTGGAGCAGGTCCATTGCGTTATTCTCTCTTTCTGCCAACGTTTCAGATAGTGATAACGACAACGATTATGGATCGTAGATAAATTTTCATGACAGAAAACGGTACCCAAAGACAGATGGTGTAAAACACTCATGACGATGAATAATATCCGTTTCACAGAAGTAAATTTAAACACGGAGCAGGGAAAGAGTGTTGACACAAAATGGTAATGTACTACATAGTTTTCTCTCTCCATGTTTTCAGTGTTGCAAGGAAAATCATTATTGCTACATATGCGCACATCGGACACAGAAGGAATGAATGAACGCTTGAAATATTTCCAGTATAGCTTAGTTTGAGCGTTAGATTTTTAATCTAAAGGGGATAAATAAACTTATTTTTGGAGGTAAAAAAAATAAATAATTAATGAAACAATTAGCACTAATGATACGTTAAGCTAGAGTGAGTAACAAAAGACGCACGCATGCACAACCAATAATATATTAGTACTTGCTGAACTGAGGAAGGAAGGAAGGAAACAGTGACAGATTAAAAGGAAATAGCAGAGTGGCGTGTGAGCAACAGACTCTCCGAATGCGCATAAAGAAAGAAAACAGTTTGGTGTTTGTAGAAATAACTCTTATTATTATTATTATTATTATTATTATTATTATTTTCTCTCTGGTTAAATTTAGTTTCATTAAACATTGCTGTAAATTTAAAAGTCCATGATTAGCATAGGCCTATGCCTGTAGGCAATTTCTTTGAAGCGAAGCGTTTGCTCATAAACGTAATTTAATCTGTTGTTTAAATGGTAGGCCTAATTATTACAGTTTATTTAGCCGCTTTGGGACATCGTATTCAGGGGCCAACTCCGCATTTACATTTCAAATAAATCCTAATTAGAGAGGAATTTAAGTTAATAGTATTTGAGGAAAATATGGCAAGTCGTATTTTAATGAATATTGCTAGTGTTAAAATTAATCATTGTTCTTTTGCATCTTAATAAAGAATGAAGTAAGGTATCTTTAACAACAATATTGTTCGCGAGCAATTATTTTTTACTAGAATGCTGGTATTAGTGAGGAAACAGTACTTACTAATATTGCACCATGAATACGACTCATGTATGTAAGATCCCACTTTCCCGCCTCTTTACGTATAATGTGTGATAGACCGAAATGTATGTAAGATCCCATTTTCCCGCCTCTTTACGTGTAATGTGGGATAGGCCGAAATGTATGTAAGATCCCATTTTCCCGCCTCTTTACGTGTAATGTGGGATAGGCCGAAATGTATGTAAGATCCCATTTTCCCGCCTCTTTACGTGTAATGTGGGATAGGCCGAAATGTATGTAAGATCCCATTTTCCCGCCTCTTTACGTGTAATGTGGGATAGGCCGAAATGATTAGAATTTACTTTTTCAGAATTGTAAGTCATGGAACATTCCCGCAATGCGTTTTTGCGCGGTCGATGGGTGGTGGTATCAAATAAAATAAACATTCGTTGAAGCTAAGCTAGTAAGGATTGTGCACTTGACAAATGGCATTCCAACGTTCACACGAAAAAGTTAAGATCCTTCCTTAGTAGGGTGGCAGCAAAGGGTAAGTTCACTCTGCTTGGGTCTATTTATATATATAGATAGAGAGAATGAGAGAGCGAGAGAGCTTATTAAAGGATAAATTACACCTGATTTAGTCTTTATTGATCAACAGTAATAGCACGAGTGGTCTCCACTTTGTGTACAAAACTTAAAACTAGACAGAAAAACTTCTGGAATGGCCGTTGCTAGAACAACCATGATCTCTTCGAGTGGTGAGAGTAGCTGACTTGCAGGACAGTTGATTTATAAATCGGGTATTCCCAAATGACTCGATATCCGATTATAGTCTTCCTATGCGACACTAAAATGACCAAGAGATTGCTAGAGTACAAAATGCTGTTTGCATTTTAAATATATATATATACATGCTCTGTGTTTGAAACGTACAAAGATGACGTAATACATTAAAATAAAAGATATGTTGAAGAAATACGAGTTCTGTAGTATGAGTATCACTGTTATTTTTTTCCATTCATTCAACAGTTTCACTATTTTTTTTCAGTATCTAATTAATTAATCACTTCGACTGTGCCCGCAAGCAAATTAAAACTAAGTGCAGACCATCAGTGTGTAAAGTAAAGAAATAAAATTATTTCTGTCACTAACAGTTAAGTCTTAAACAAAAACAAGGTCTCTGAATAAAGCGTGGCCGTTGAACGATCAAAGGGACGTAATCTTTATTTGAAAGCATTTCACTGAGCGGATAAGCATGTCAGAAGGTTTAGGTTCTTTTCTTCAGACGGCGTTGAACTCGACAATGTTGTGTTGTTGCTATGCGACAAAGTTGCTACAGTCGGATTGCCTTTTCTTTAGTCATTTTGTTTAATTAATTGACTACTTTTCTTCACAAGAGCCTCAATAGACTTTCCATCACTGAATGTTATCAATCTATCTTGGATGGCTTCTGTGGTGACTTCCTCCTTTCTCTGGTGTTCTGAAGAGGATAGTTTGTGGTTATCTGTCTTGTAGTTTTTAGTGTTTATTTATATGTAGTGCTGGCGGTCACTTTGTTGCAGCAGCTTAACTTTTGGGTGTATGATTATTTAGTCTCTACTTCTAACACTCAAAGAGGAGACTGTAGTGTTTATTTCTGTAAGGAATGTGATGAGTGGTTTTTTTAAAAATTAGATTATCTGTTAGTGGCTGTGGGTAGGGTATCGAGGGTGTGGAGAGTGAGATCCGTAGCAAATGTGTGGTGTCAATAATAATTTTTCTTTCAATATTGTACAGTGGGCAGTGCAATAGGAAGAGTTCTACATCCTTAAACAATTACTTCTTACTATAATAACAAAGAAATATAATAGCAAGCAAATTTTAACATATATAATTAGACCATTCGTACTCATTCGTCAAGTGCTATAAATGCATATAAGATGACTGTGTTGGCTAATTATTGGTCCTTTCTTTCCCTGTGAGAACAGTGTGGTTTGCTCTGGTTCTAGCGCATCTAGTGCCATATCGCGAGTTATATACTTTTCAGAATCGAGCTAGAAATTTTACCTAATTAATTTTGTTTCACCCCATGGTGCCACAACCGAACTGAGGCATTTCACTTTTAAGCACTGGCTGGCAGTTATTGGGGTGGGGCTGGGGGAAAAGAATATAAAATGGAGACAGATTAGTCAGGAGGAATGGTCCTAAGGACACAAAACTTTGCCTGCGAGAAAATTTTGCATGGCCTTCCATCAGCTCGTGCCTATGTGTTTATTTGTAGTGCTCTGCTTTGTATTATTTGTAATTTTTAATTTGTAGCAATATAAATGGTACTGCCTTTGTTACAGTGTATTCGAATGTTTTGATTGCCACTTGTACAGTGTGTGTGTGTGTGTGTGTGTGTGTGTGTGTGTGTATTTCACTGTGTGTCAGTTTCCCATGTTTCTCTTTGTCATTCTCTCTCTCTCTCTCTCTCTCTCTCTCTCTCTCTCTCTCTCTCTCTCTCTCTCTCTCTCTCTCTCTCTCTATATATATATATATATATATATATTAATTGTTTTGTTTATTTTTGCGATGTGTCCAATGTGTTCTGTGAAAGTTATGCTTTCATCAAAGGTAATTCCTTAAGAATCAGTGGGACTTTTCAAAACTTAATGTTTGCTTGGTTTTCCATACTCACGACCCCTGCTGCTTTATACTTTTCCCTTCTCAAGACCCCTGCTGCTTTATATCTTTTCCCTACTCACGACCCCTGTTGCTTTATATATTTTCTTCACTTCAATTGTCTGGTACAGTAGCATGAACGCAATTTATTTAATCACCCTAGATTATTCACCCATCTGTCGATGTATCTCCTTGTTTGTACTCCTGTCATTAATTTCATCACGTCAGTTTAGCTGTTTACAAATATGTCATTTATTTCATCAAATCAGTCTAGATGCTTAGAATTGTGTCATTCGTTTTTTAAATCGGTTAGATGTTAACAAGCATTCTTTAATTTTATCAAGTCGATGTAGGTATTTACAATTAAGTGATTAATTTAATCATTATCGTCAGTATGTTTACAAATGTTGTCATTAATTTCATCATATCAGTTTAGATGTTTAAGCTTAATGTGATTAATTTCGTTACGTCAATATTATGTTTAACATGTAAAAAAAACATTGCTACCAAGTCGTTCAAAACAATTAAGGTGGTCGATTCCAACGCTGGAACTTCACAAGGGTCGTTTAAAATGCTACAACTTATATCTGCGTTGTTAACACGACGAGGTGACGGCAGACATATCCTAGACCAAGTGCCAGTAAAGATGAGCAAAGGTTTTGACGTTGTTCTTTGGCTCACACTAAGAAACACGATGGATTCTTTGAGACATCATCAATCATACGTGCAGACCCCCCAAATCTGAAAGGTTAACCCTTTCTGATCTCAACGAGCATGCCGGTTTTGTATTGTTTGTATTTTTTGTTTCCCTTGTAACGGTGATAACTGGTTGGAAATTTTCTTGGAAGGTACCATTGGCATGTCGTCGCTATGACAAGATGAAACAATTTTATTTTTAAAATGGACTTGTCACTACATTTTTCGATCGATGAACGCTGCTTCTAAACACTTACGAAAGTATTTCTGAGCCATACAACAATTCACAGAAAATAATTGCGTAATTCTTACTGTTTATTTCTTTCACAGTCAAACAATAATTCACAGAAAATAATTACGTAATGCTTTCCTAATTGCGATCATAAGAATTATAAATAATATTTTTTACACTGACTGAATATAACTATTTGATATGTTATCGCTTAAAGTGCAATTTCAAACTTACAGTATAATAAATCTGCTTTAACCCTTACTCTTAATCAGCCAGAATGAATGAAAGAGTAAAAAATAATTAAAATGAAATGCATGTCTTCTCATTCACTCTCTATTCTCTTTCTCTTGCTCGTATTCACACATAAAATTTAACCTGCATTTTAAAGAAGTATACTCTTTCATCTATCGATCACTTTTATTTTTATTCTACTGAACGGGTCTTGCAAAACCATGTCTGTTTTCGTTTATCTAATATTTGCCAAATATTTTTGCTGGAACCTGTCATTGGCTATAACCTTTCAACTAATTTGCGAACTAGAGCGTGAAATTACTTTTATCATATTGCAAAAGCGTGCACTTTTAAAGAAAATAATTCATATGGAGAATAAACAGTATTATATATGCAGTATTAAAACGAACACTTGTAATAGCTTGGGTTCATTTATTAATACAAATAAAACCCTTCTTAGTGCTCAAGACAGATACTTTCATAACATAGAGATAAAATGCCTGCCTCAAATTACGTTTAATGGTATCATTTCCGGGAGATTGAGAAAAGTGTCGCATCGCACAGAATGACAAGTCTGTTCTAATGAGAGACAATAGTCTTCAGACTACTCAAAACGCCAAACACTCGCCAACAAACCTTGGTGGCTTTCTACATTATTTCATCGTAATTCAAAGTAGAAAACAATTTTCAAATCACAACATTAGATTCAAAATCACCTTCCGTTAGAGCAGTTTGGATGTACGTCACTGGCGAAATAGATGTACAGTCAAGGTACATTATATAAGAGAGAGAGAGAGAGAGAGAGAGAGAGAGAGAGAGAGAGAGAGAGAGAGAGAGAGAGAGAGAGAGAGAGAGTAAAGTTTTGTCTTTACAACATTTCTTCAAGCAATAAGAAATCAGGATTTTTGTTATTTGTTTAAAAAAATTAAAAAAATAAATAAAAAAAATCCCTAAGTTAAAGGACCGTTCAAGTCAAATCTTAGCATACACAGGAAAAAGTCTCTTCAAGATAAAACGATTTGTCTGTAGTTAACTGTTTTAGTAGCCGTGTAAGTGTAGACCCAAAGCCGTGACTTGTCACGTCTTAGCTTCTGTCACAAGTAGGTGTTCTCAGTCTCTCCCATGCCTGGCGTCCAAAGTTCTACTTTGCTGGTCGCGACGGTGACAACATTATTTGAGGAAACCATCCGCTTGACCTCGACGTCGCTGATGGAGTCCGGAAGTTTCTTACCGTGAGTTTCCGGAAGCAGAAGCAGAAAGAATCCACCCACCATCATCATGCAGCCAAAGACCAGGATGGACACGTTGATGCTGGTGCTAGCAGACAGACCCTGCACACAAGCGCTGAGTCACGTAGCGAAACAAACATTTCTCCAAGATAAAAGTAACGGGTCAGCTTACGTGCACTTTCATGGGTTATCTTATGTGTAATATTCTTGAGAATATATACATTTATAAATGTTTTGAAGGCTCTCATAGGTCCAAGTATAATACCTAATTAAACTGAAGACCAATTTGATCAACAGTTTCTAATGGGACAGATAGAGAGACAGAAAGGAGGAGATGATTTGATAGACAGATGGATGGATGGATGGATGGATGGATAGATGGATGGATAGATAGATAGATAGATAGATAGATAGATAGATAGATAGATAGATAGATAGATAGATAGATAGATAGATAGATAGATAGATAGATAGATAGATAGATAGATATTGTTGATAACTTTTCATTACATTTTAGAAGAAACTACTTTTCTCGTCTCTTCTGAGCCCATGTTTCAAACGGACAAACTTATTCAAACATTTGACACTGAACAGACAAAAGTACAGGAACTTAAAAGTATTAATACAAATAATACACACTGCTTGATTTATCTGAGGAGCAATAACTCCTCCCAGCCTTGCCCAGACTGTGCAAGTTCCCATTCCAATATTTCTGAAAACATAAAAAGATTTTTAAAAATTACAAATAAACCAATGAATACATAAATGTATAATAAATCATAGGCATCAATTGACGGTATACCTTGCTTTATTTTTCTTTAATTTTCTTTTCTGATAATATACAGTAAAAATACTGGCGTGTGAGCTAAATTCAATAGATATCACGCCAAGCCTCTACAAACTGCAACAGTGATTGAAGTCAATTTATTGCCTGCAAGTCAAAACCATTGAGTAGTCAAAAACTATAATTTAAATGACTCCCGCCCACCCAGAATTGCATCATTAAGGAGATTCAGCTTCATTTCTTTATTGTTCCGTTACTTATTCTGCGAAGTTGCAAAAGTCACTAACAAAACGAAACAACCAATGGGATGTTTTCAAACATTTACTTTATCGGATGTCGTAAGTTAAAGGAAGTGTATCTTGGGATACTTCGCCAGGGATGTCTAGAAATTCACGAAAATCATTACACATTATGTGTCCTTTATCAGTAACTAACTTATGAATCGACTACGGATCTGGAAAACTATGCTTGTAGTAGTCTGGGAAAATGTCTGTCTTTGGAATTATCACCTGATAACAGTAGGATACAGCTCCGTGGTGTACACAAAGATGATTGAAAATAGACCAGCTGCAGCGAAGCGGCCAGCAATGGCAAAGACAGTCGACACGATTTCGAGTCGAACGCCAGAGTCTGAAACAATAGCATTGCACACGGTTGCTTTATTTCTAAATTATGAAAGAATATTTCAACGCTGTTTAATGAACACGAGTAATGAGAGTAAATATAAAACTTTCAAATATACAGGCACTGCTCTCATTTTCACTCACTTCTTTATTTCTTGTTTTGTTTTCTTTCGTTAAAGTTCTACTTACTTATTACCACTTACAACTATACATGTATATTCCATCTGGTTACTATGAGGTGAAGTGAATTAAATGTTCCATTTCACTTGCTACATTTCATTTCCATCTGGTACAATAAAGTGAAGTAAGTTAAAGCTGCAATTAACTTGCTATAGCTACATAAGTATACTATGCCTGGCTACCATGAGGCGACGTTATTTCAAATTCCAATCGAACTGCAGGTACACGAGTGTACGCTGTCTAGTGCGTTGAAATGTGAGTTAAAATTACACTTAACCTGCTACATTTATACACGTATATAGCTGTCTTGAGGTTGATTAACGTTAGTTTAAACTACAGGAACATACGTGTACTCTGGCTTTCATGTGATGAAAATGTGAATTAAAGTGACACGTTACTTGCTACATCTATACCGTATGTAGCTACAACTATATTGATGTTCTCCCTCTGGTTACCTTGAGGCGAAATAACACTATAATTTCCTACACTGCAGTCAGATCACAATCTGACCAAAAAGAAAATAACACAAGCAGTTGCCTCCCTCAGTGACGAAATTTACTTGCAGTGCGAGATTTGACTTATTTGTGGCATGATTTACTTGTGCATGCTATGACTTACCTGTCGTGCGTGCTATGACTTACCTGTCGTGCGTGCTATGACTTACCTGTCGTGCGTGCTATGACTTACCTGTCGTGCGTGGTATGACGGACGCCGTTATGCAGCAGACTCCGGCAATAAGAAAATATACCAAAAGAGGTAACTTGCGTCCAAACCTAACGAGACAAAACAGATTCATATTTAAAGAGGTCATACAAAAATGGTTTCAGAGATTAAATAACAGAAGCCTCTTTCTGATGTTTTGGCGGAACTGTCGTTATTAAGTGTGTAACAGACAAGTCCCTCACTACTTTCCATCCGTACATTGATTTAAAAATCGTTGCTAGTATAAGAATGCAATGTCAGTCCTTTGAACAGTCTTTCGTAACAAAACAAAGAAAAAACTTTAACAGTTTACTAAACCTTACTCACCGATATCGACCACATCATCAACATTTTCCCGCTGCTTTTGACAGAAATGTGTCCAATAATTCGAGATGGAACAATAATTTATCAGATATAATTCCTACTAATCATTTCCAGGTCTTTAATATGCATGTATTTGGATGATAGCTAATATAACACTATAACAGTTAGTGAACGAGAACTCGGGAACTTTTAATATCATTACAAGATCTGTATACCATCACATCACAGTGCACTGAGTCTCTCTTGCCATAAAATCAAACACGATTCCAAACAAGAGATGAAGACAATCGAAAGGTTTACAGATGTTGGACAATCTACGCCCACTCCTCATTCGTCCCTGATGGATGTCTGCGTTTGCCTGAAGGATTAGATGGGAATCTTTGTACAGAGGAATAGAATTTCTAATGTGAATCTGTATGCTTCAGGGCATTAACTTCGTAATCCAGCGCTGGTAAACGTAAGGAACTTAAAAAATGTATGCGTCACTAAATTTGTTGTGTTCCTTTATTGTTGTAGTTACAACAAACATACAATATGCAAGTGTTGTATAGTACACGCATACTTTCACTATACAGTCGCGTCGCTGAACAGGATTTCGTGGCTTGCGACACTGTAACGAATCGAAGATGTTCGTCTTACTGTTTACCTTATTTTTAATCTAAGTCACGTCATCTTTTGGGGCTAAGAGTAAATTACGTTCACCTATTTACTGATGTAAGCATGATCTATGTCAAGGGTAAACGATATCAAATCTTAAGAGGAAACAGAAAGCGGAAAGAGTTCCTTTCAGACGATTTAAAAATAGTTAACCGAACTTTTCCTTATAAGGGTTGAATTACTGAAGAGTAAATTATTCCTGACACGCAATCTAAAGCGCTTCCCATAAAATCAGCTAGTAAATTGTTTTATATTTTTTTGTTGTTTTAATCTTGTGAGATATGAACATTTTCCTTCTGGGCCCACTGGCTTACAACAAAGCTTTTGACTGGAAATTTGCAAAGTAGCGAATGGTTTCTTTCAGTCCACAGGATGTGACGTACTGTAACCCATCGGCCGAGATTATCGTCAGAGATCTACTCTGTACGCGGTAATATTTGCGACTGCTCAATGAACAGCTGACGACAGTTCGAAATAGTACTGTCTTGAGACAAATACAGTTTCTAAAATCACAAACTAACAGCTAGGGTCATGTGATTGATACGTATGTCTACACTTTGGTTATACGCAGAAGAAATTAATGTTTCTGGTACTCAACGTAAGATCAGACAAGGTTGTGTAGTGTAACTGTTGTTATTATTGCTGCTGGTGAGTTGGGGGTGAGAGTGGGGGTTATGTGTGAGTGTGTGGTCTTTAAGCTATTAGCATGCTTGAGATGGTAAATAAATCACACGATTATATTGTAAATAGAAGTTTATGTTATAATAATAACTTATTTGCTTAATCTTTTCTGGACATTGCTTGGTAAAAACTAAGACTAAATGGAAGTGTCTTATCTAAAATAATGAAACAGAAAAATTAAGCAAACTACAAATTATTTGAGACGATGGAGCTTTAAATTACGCGATGCTCTTTACTCCTGTTAGAAAATAGTGTCTTGGCAAATAGGGGGGAACCTAGATTTACCCAGGGTTTATTTTAATTCATCGATTGACCACATACAAAATCCCAGATTAATGTATTCTTTAGGTGTGGCCTATACTTGTGATGAGTATGCTGAGTGCGTTTGTCTGTGTGAACGTGCTTGTATAAAGAAAGAAAATAGAGAGAGCGGGGCTGTATGATCAATATCCCGCTGTCATTCTGACATCAAGGAGCTTTGAATCTGTTTAATTCTCTACTGAACATACCTAACCAGTACACGACAATTATGGATCCAACTGTTCCTAATATAAAAAAGATATTACAAAATGTCACAAAAGGTCACATGAAAATAAACGACTCGCTTGTTCATAACAAACTACCTACCTGTTTATAACAAACTACCTACCTGTTTATAACAAACTACCTACCTGTTTATAACAAACTACCTACCTGTTTATAACAAACTACCTACCTGTTTATAACAAACTACCTACCTGTTTATAACAAACTACCTACCTGTTTATAACAAACTACCTACCTGTTTATAACAAACTACCTACCTGTTTATAACAAACTACCTACCTGTTTATAACAAACTACCTACCTGTTTATAACAAACTACCTACCTGTTTATAACAAACTACCTACCTGTTCATAACAAACTACCTACCTGTTTATAACAAACTACCTACCTGTTTATAACAAACTACCTACCTGTTTATAACAAACTACCTACCTGTTTATAACAAACTACCTACCTGTTCATAACAAACTACCTACCTGTTCATAACAAACTACCTACCTGTTCATAACAAACTACCTACCTGTTCATAACAAACTACCTACCTGTTCATAACAAACTACCTACCTGTTCATAACAAACTACCTACCTGTTCATAACAAACTACCTACCTGTTCATAACAAAAAGCGAAGATGCATATGCTAAAGTCTCTACCGCTCCACCAATAAAGAAATTCAGATATTTGTTTCCTGGCAACGAGGTTATCATGAAAGTCAACCCGTAATACCCTGTAGCTATGGTCAGCCTGAAAAAACACGGAGATAGAGTAGCGTGAGTGAACGTACACTATTCAAAATATGACATCATAATGAAATGCTTCAATCAAATGTCTGTCAAAAGTAAAGTGTTCATTTAAATAAAAGATATGTTATGCCTCATTATTTTCCTAATGAAGAAATAATTATAGTGGTGTGAAATGTGGTAACATTACAGCCTGTAATATTTTTTTACGGTTTCAGAATGTGGCAAGATTTGTAAGGCTTTATAAACCACATTTCATAAATAAATTATGCCTAAAATTATTCGATTATACAAACGTTCGTAGAAGTGAAATGCATTCTTTCGTTAGCTGTAGAATTTAAAAACATTAGTTTCTGATAATTGTTCTTGAATAGGTTAGAAGTTTAGCAGTTAGAACTTCTGTAAAGTGTGCCCTTGAACTACCTGTGCAGTGCACATTTAAAAACAATTAATGGCTTTATGCCATCATACTTTAGATTGTGCCCTTTGGTGACGCGTGCATGCATATTTACACGCGTTCACGTATAATAAGACACACTCACATGACAACGTTTCTGAAACTAAACACTTGCCATACGTAAAATAACACTAGCGTTCGTTGTCTCAGCTTTGGTGTCAGTATCAAGTGCAGAAAGTTGTAGTTCGTCCTAGTGGTCTCAGTGTCGATCTCAATCTCTTTCTTGACGAGATCCCAACATTCTGCAGGGAATTCGATCTTATTGCACCGCGAGATGCGTAGCACCAAGGACTCTGCACGATCCAGCTTTCCCTTCATCAAAAGCCATCGCAGGGATTCCGGCAACAGGCTGCAAGCAATCAAATCCAATTTCATGTAAGACAACTAGAGTGACAAAGCTCATGAGAGACACCTACAGTGACGAAGCTCATGGGAGACAACTAGAATGACAAGCTCATGAAAGACAGCTTAAAGTAATAAAGCTCATGAAAGAAACTAGAGTGACGAAGTCAGGTTCTGTGGAGGAGTAAATTTGCCTATCCCTATTTTAAAACTTAATTGCTATATAAATTGTTAAATTGTCAGAGTAACCCGACTTTGGGCACTCCTTATGATGGTAGTTTGATCGTTACAACTAGCCAGCCACATAGAACTGACTAGCGTCACTGGTGAGTTGTTTATTACTCTGTCTGGTTCGCTCACTTCAAGAAACTTTCACCAAGTAAAATAATCTTGCTTTAGGCTATCATTTAGCTATGGTTCTGGAGAATTCTGACTCCCGTACATATTTCTTAAGATGCAGAACACGAAGTTTGTTTTCACACTATTGCTACATCAAATATTTGCAACATAAATATAATAATTATTTCATTAATATGTGCAGGCAACTTTTGCTCTGTCACACTTTCGATATTTTGTCGGGAGTGTTAAGCTATAAACATAAGCCGACTAGTACGTAACTATAAGGGAATTACGTACAGACTTTGAACCTAGCTGACTAGTAGAATTAACTACAAGGGGAATTACGTACAGACTTTGAAGGTATAGAAGACATCGTACAGATGGTAGTCAGCCGACCAAAATCTTCTATCGTTTTTTTAGCCTCTAATATGACTTTGAGAGCTGAAAATTGAACTTTCCAAAGTGTAGTAACATTTATCAGCTGAACGGCATCGGAAAATAGTGTGTGGGACTTCAGACACACATAGACCAAATTTAAAATAAAGTGTGGGACTTAAGACACACATAGACAATAAGCAAAATAAAGTGTGGGACTTCAGACACAAATAGATCATAGACAAAATAAAGTGTGGGACTTCAGACACAAATAGATCATAGGCAAAATAAAGTGTGGGACTTCAGACACAAATAGATCATAGGCAAAATAAAGTGTGGGACTTCAGACACACATAGACCGAAGGTTAAAATGAAGTTGTGGAAGAGTTTATTGTCCTTCAAAGGGACGCATGGTACACAAGTAAGGTGATGTAAGGTAATTTCCCAAATTAAGAATGAAAATAAAATTACTAATCAGGACGCCACGATGCGAAAAACCATCAGCATGCAAAAGTGACTAAATAGGTCTTGTGTGAATAGAAATCAAAACTGGCTTTGTACAATAGACTGAAAAAATAAAAGGATTCTAACGCAAGTAGAAGAGCGAGTCAAGGTAGAGATGGGCGTGGTTTCTAGTCTGAGAAAGGTAGGTTGCAAGATTCTAAACTCTTTACTCTTGCAAACGCTCTTGGTGAGATGTGAGGCCTTCCTGTTATGTTACGACTGGATGTAAAAGGAACAAATAAGACCCTTGGCTATAAAAGGCAAAATCGTCTCTGTATTGGTTAGGTTTCATTGGAAATGTTATTATAAACATGCTTAACTTTTATTTTTGTTGCGGATGCAGATGCCAGATTAGATACAGATTAATGCAGTAATTTGCAGTATATTTAGAATCCGCAATTGCATATGTTTCAGAGTTTCCATCTTTCTTCTTAAGTCTTATTGTGAGCTTTGGGTACCCAGTTTGATGCTATTCATATGACGTATCTTGTTAACAAATAATATTTAGTATACTGCATTATTACGTCACCACAGAGTATATCGCAACACAGAATATTTAGATTCTGTTGCATAATTATAAATATGCGCTTTGTGATGTATGTGTGTATGTGTAGGTGCATGTGTGGGAGGGGGAGGGAAGGGGAGATATATCGACGAACCAAATGTAACAAATGGCCACTACACTGGGAAGAGTGATGACGAGCTGTAGGTGACGCCAGTTTGGCAGGAGGTAAGCCAGTCCAGCTAGCATCATGACACTCGTCCCCCAGAAACATTCTATGATAATTCCCACCATTGGTCGTTTTGCTGGAAGGAAGAACTCCATTGCCTCGACGTAGCATGATGTTTGCAGACCCTGAAAAAAAGCAGGAACCTGGATGGAGTCAGGCCTCTCAGACTGATGTAGTGCTATGTACCGCTGTGTAATAGCACTATGTTCCTTTCCTTATTAAAATAGTGTACACATCAATTAATATATTAAATCTATTTTCCATTGATATAAATATACTGTTCGATGAAACTATGAACTGCCCTAGTAAAGGCTCTGTTGAAATGAAAATGTGAATTGTCCCCACTTTGATGCTAGGTGTATCGAGGTGAAATAGTAAGCTACTTTCACACTGATATTAGCACTATTCAAGAGAAACTGTTAATTATCCCTCTTTGCACTAGCTCTCTAAACATGAATTTATGAATTTCCTAACTAGCTCAATTTACATGAAATTACAAGTTTTCTTCACTCTGGCACTAGTTCTGTTCGCATGAAATTACAACTCTGGCTTTAGTTCTATTCCCATGGAATTGCGGTTTGTCCTCTTCATGACGGTTCCAACAACATGAAATTATACATTTCTGGCACTAGCAATATTCAAATGGATTATCCTCACTTAGATGCTACCTATATTCACAAGAAATTTTAAATTTTCCTCACTTTGTCACTAACTATATTGATAGGAAATTAAGAATGATCAATTTGACACCACCCATATTCACGTGAAATGGAGAATTGCTCTCACTATGGTGCTAGCACTATGTAACATAAAACTGTGATTTGTTCTCACTTTTGCGCTATGTCTGATCACATGAAATGTGAATCATTCACTTAGGTACAAGTTCTATTGAGTGGTATTATTATATGTTTTGGTAGTTCCTACAGACCAGGTCTCAGTAATTCTAATTTTAAACTATGAAATATGCTGTTGCTCGAATTTATTTATTTATTTCAATACCACTACTATAATAAATACGTCGTTTATTCATTTTGTTTATGTTACCTTAAAATTATTTTCATTGATAAAAGTGTTGCCGGAGTTTATTTACTTGTTTGTTTGCATGCTTGCGGGATTATTTGTGTTTCCTAACTTGTTTGTTTTGAATTAGTTTGCTTGTTTAATAATTGGCTTGCTTATCTGCTTGTTTGTTTCTTTGTTTGCGTGTTTATTTGTTTGCTTAGGTAGTAGTTTGTTTATTGGTCTGTTTGTCTGCTTGCTTGATTGTTTCGTTTGTTTGCTTGCATATTTTGTTTGTTTATTTGTTTGCATACTTTGTTTGTTTATTTGTTTTTTGCTTGCTTATTTGTATGTCTATTATTTCCTTGTTTGTTCGCTTGCTTGTGTAATTTGCACGTATTGTTATTAAGTAAAATTATCCCAACAAACCTGCATCAAAACGCCAATTATGAAACGCAGGATGACGAAAACAGCGTAAGAGGGTGCAAACGACAGACCGACGCCAAAAGCAATGTGAACATAGAGCGTGAACAGCAAAACTGGCAGTCGGCCGTACCGATCAGACAAGAAGCCAAACAGCAGTCCACCCACCATAACACCACAAAAATATATAGTGGTTGCCAAGCTACCGTAACGCTTGTCATCGCACACCAGATCCCACTGTGCAAAGAAATGAATCATAAAGTGCCACCATATGAGTGATTAGTAACATTTTTTTATCAGTATCATTCATTCAAACAATTTTCAACAAAGTAATTATTAGTGTGCTACGATTTTGTCGTTAAACTTGTACAGCCTAACATAGATTAGACTGCATCAGTGCATATTAATAATTCATCGATACTGGCTTGTCTAGATCTGTTTAGAACCCATCAGAAATAATTTGATCCCGTAAAGAAAGTAACCTTAGCACTTGTCTAGATCTGTTTAGAACCCATCAGAAATAATTTGATCCCGTAAAGAAAGTAATCTTAGCACTGTCCAATATCACATCTAATACTGAGCTAATGCGTATTTACCCAGACATTGTAAGTGAATGTGTTATGATTTATCTTTCCCATCTAACCTCCAATTTGATGTGATTTACTGATATACTACCTGCAGTTTGCTGTGATGTACATTGACTTGCACCTGGATGTGATTTCTCTAGATATATTATCTGCAATTTGATGCGATTTACCTAGATATGTTTCCTGCAGTTTTCTATGTTTTACCTTGACATATTTCCTGCAGTTTTCTATGGTTTACCTTGACATATTTCCTGCATTTTTCTATGTTTTACCTTGACATATTTCCTGCATTTCGATGGGATTCTCCAGGTAACATATTAGTCATCACATATGCAATGGTAGTTTCTTCCCTCAAAGATTTGAGTCCACCATTTCCTCATGAGGTAGGTGCACATTGCATCAAAATGAGAATTTATCGAATATAATGTTTTACAATTAACATAGTGTAGCAAAAGACATAGTATTACTGTTGCCATATTATAATCATTGTAATATACAATATCATAGGTTTGCTATATTATATTAGCTGTAAAATATAGATGTAAATTTTAGGATCATAAGTTTGCTACATTATATTAGTTGTAATTTTCAGGATCATAAGTTTGCTACATTATATTAGTTGTAAAATATAGGATCATGGACTTGCTACATTAAATTAATTATAAAATATAGGATCATGGACTTGTTACATTATATTAGTTGTAAAATAGTGGATCGTGGACTTGCTATATTAGGTTAGTTGCAAAATATAGGATCATGGACTTGCTACATTATGTTACTTGTAAAATATAGGATCATGGACTTGCTACATTATTTTACTTGTAAAATATAGTATCATGGATTTGCTACATTATGTTACTTGTAAAATATAGGATCATGGACTTGCTACATTATGTTAGTTGCAAAATATACGATCAGCTGTTTGCTACATTATATTAATTATAAAATATAGGATCATTGTCCTGCTACATTATATTAGTTGTAGAATATAGGTTCAAAGATTTGCTGCACAATATTAATTTCCAATGTACACCCACTGACAAAAGTCATTTACAAAAATCGTCTCTAACAACAGTCGTTTACTAAACACGCTTCGTTTACTTAACACATCTCCGAGACAAAAGTCGTTTTACTTAACACACATATGATAATAGTCGCATTTTTAACACATCTCTGACAATAACATTAGTCGTTTACCTAACACACATCTGTCAATAATCGTTTACTTAACATTTCTCTAACAATAGTCGTTTTCTTAACAAACTTCGAGACAACAGTCGTTTATTTAACCTACTTATGAAACAATAATCTGCTGCTTAATGTACCTTTGAGTCAATAGTAGACTATTTAAATCAGCTTTGAAACAATAATCCACTGATTAACTTATCTGTAAGACAAATGTGTGTTTGACTCACATCTCAGACAATAATTATTTAGTTAACACGTGTGAGACAATAATCTTCTAATTAACACGACTGAAAGACAATAATCTTCTACTTTACACACCCAGAAGACAATAATCTTCTAATTAACACACCTGTAAGACAATAATCTTCTATTTAACACTCCTATAAATAAATAATCTCCTACTTAACACACCTGTAAGACAATACTTTTCTACTTAACACTCCATCGGGACAATAATCTACTGTATACAATAACTCTGGAATAATATTCATGTATTTAATTCACCTTTGAGCTTATGATCATCTAAATAACACACAATGGTCCCACCCACTCAGTGAGGCAGTGGTTGCCTATTTACCTCACCTCTTAACACTTGCATCCACCACTGGGACAGTGACACCATCTTACCTCAGTGACAATGGTAGACTCTCCAAATTCAGCCAGATATTTCCATTGGCCCTTTTTGCACTGCACGGTGATATTAACACCTGAATTCAAATACAAGCGTGAGCTGCACCCCTCCCTCAGCTCCTCAAGCACAGTGTCATTTTGGTACCTGTCAAAAATGGCATCATCGAATTTCAGTAGATAATATTTTCCCAGTCCAAGTAGTGTCATCGTGTCTTATACACTTGTGTCATACCAGTCCAAACAATAGTAGCAGTCAGTCCATTCGTTGAGAAGATGTCACAAATGTAGGTCACAGACAGCAATGCAGCAATACTACTTTCCGCAGAAATTATCAAAACAATAGCATGCGTGGCAGTTGAAGTTCACAGATGACAGACAATAACAATTCATGATCTCATAATCCCACCTATTATGAAAATGAAATGTGTCAGGGTTCATAGTTCATGGTCTTATCACTAGAGTATACCTATCCCACGATCATCGAAAATCACACTCCAGTTGTAAGTGTAACATTTTGTTTGCTATTACCCCATATATATATATATCACTCTTTATTATATGAACTTTATATGTATAAAATGTAGTATATATTTCTTGTTCTTAACGCTAATAATTTAGCTCTGTTTAAAGTAGAGGTCATGCTTTGCTCGTTAAATGCAACACTAATAAAAGCCAGTGTAGATTGTTTACCCTAAATTCTGAGTAGGGAGAACCACCCACTGAAGGCATCAGTTGAGCTAAAATGATTTTCTGCCTGTTGCCCTGAATTTCACTGGCCACGTCAGCAGTCAAGCATGTAGAACAGGCATATGCCAACAGAACTAACATGGCATATATTCATAGGCATATAACATAGGCATATACTCACACAACAGAAGAGCTAACAAGACGTGCAGAACTGCAATACACACACCGGCAGACCTAAAAGACACGAGAAGTTACATTACAAACTCACACATAACAGAAGGACTAAAAAGGCTTGAAGAATTACATTACAGACTCACACACAACAGAAGGACTAAAAGGACATGAAGAACTACATTACAGACTCATACCAACAGAGAGACAACCTACATAACAAACTCACACAACAGAAGGACTAAAAGGACATGAAGAACTACACTACAGACTCACACACGACAGAAGGACCAAAAGGACATGAAGAACTACATTACACTCACACACAACGGAAGGACTAAAAGGATATTAAGAACTACATTACAAACTCACACACAACAGAAGGACTAAAAAGACATGAAGAACTACATTACAGACTCATACCAATAGAAGGACAACCTACATTACAAACATACACCAGCAGAAGGACTAAAAAGCATAAAGAGCTACATTACAGACTCACATGCCAGCAGAAGGACTGGTACTATTTGGTCCTTGGAGCCCAGTTGAACCAGACGCAATCTGACATTTGTGTACGGGAGTTGATCCGTAGAAGGCCATGATCACGTGATTAAAAACCAGTGGAATGTAATTGACGGCGAGGAGAATGAGAACAAACACTTGAAAGCGATTTCCTTTTCCCAGAACGGAAATTAATTCGTCCATATTACTTCTCTTCATAATTTTATGTCAGTAAGAGTCTTCGAGGGTGCGTTCAGTTTTAATTCCAGGCAACTGCATCAATAGAATAGAAAGTACAAGTGATAAGATATTTATAACTAATAGTCATTATTTCTAAAACCTTTCATAATGTATCCACCATCTTATTTTATATCTTCACCTTCGCCCATCTTTTTCTACATTTTTACACATTCTTACAGTCGGAACATCATTGTTGATAGCTTTCTTTGGTTCAGTCTTGTGTGTTTTGTTTCTTAATTTTGGTTTACTGAATTAATGCATATTAATCATAAATTATTTCGACAATACTTTATCTTAAAATGTTTAGAGTTTATCTGAAATAATTTTATCTTGCAAAGAAACTAATTCTAGCCTTGTTCAATGCAACACTTTCTAAAGTCAAGCCTTTTACCCTGAAGATACAAAGGAAAAGTAATAAAACATATTGCTATCTCAGCAAAGGTCACATGTTTTGAACAAGCTTACAACTACGTCACAATCACGTCATTTCAATAAATTACGGAATTTCTCCAGACTGACAACACCGAATAACACCTTTCTGTTTCATGTTAATTGTATAAAAATGTTTGTGGATGCACGTTCGAGAGAATTACTGTTTCTTTTACAGTATCAAATATTTGCTATTTTGTGTTTCAGATTTCCTGACATAATTCTTTTATTCAGCATTTTATAAGTACTGCAGCTTACAGCAGCCTTATGATGGGACTGCCTTAAGTAGGTGGCAGTATTGCCTTTCCTGGTCGGCATAGCATAAAAAATATCTTTGGAAGACCATCAAAGCTGAACAGAAAACGTAAATCACTGGTTTTGAGGTCTCAATATGCTTTATGGTATTAAGCCGTTTGTTAATCCATTCATTTTCTACTAAATTTGGCTTATATTTTGTATTTTTCTTAATGTACTCTGTATAGTCTGCCTTAATATACGATCATTCATGCTTCGGTGTAGAGGGGTCGCCATCAGAAAGACTGAAAAATATGCATGTAATTATTATATCCATGATAATAAAATATTTATCCAGATATGAGAGACTATCCAGTCAACATTTGTATCTACTGCTATTGTAATTTGGAGTTGTTAGATGGATAGGAGAGACTATCCAGTCGACATTTATATCTACTGCTATTGTAATTTGGAGTTGTTGGATAGGAGAGACTATCCAGTCGACATTTATATCTACTGCTATTGTAATTTGGATTTGTTAGATGGATAGGAGAGACTATCCAGTCGACATTTATATGTACTGCTATTGTAATTTGGAGTTGTTGGATGGATAGGAGATATGTTCGTTTTTCCACTTCAGAACTGTACTTGTTAAAGAGTACGTTTACATTCATTGTATTCAATGATGGTTATATGGTATGTTGTGCTACGTGTCGTGTTCTCCTCTATACAACAGTAGATTTAAAATATATATGTTCGTATTAGTTTTTTTGTGTGTATATATATTACGTTTTTGTTACACATTTGCTTTTTTTGTAATTTTTTAAAGACTAAATATAAAATTCTTTTAACCGTGTTTTCATTTCGTACTAATCAAGGTACTTGGAACTGTTTTGCACAGATCGGTTCTGGTGACTCTTTTGTATACTAACTTAAGTTCAAATAACTGTGATTAGCATGCTAATTTAGGTTCTGGTGTCAGTGTTTTGTGTGCTAAGTTAGAAAATTATGTCTTGTATACTAACACAGGTTCTTATGATAAAGTTAATAGGTTCTTCATAACCTGGATAACCTTGCTCCGTGTACGTATACTTTCTTGTCCTTAAGACTCTTCGATGTGTACTAGCCCAACTCTTACGACTATTGTCTGTTTACCAACTACTCTATACTGTATCATGAAACTATATCTGTACTAACTTCAATATAGAAAACTACTACTCACATGAGATTCCTGATCAGGAATGTTAGTGATTTAAAATAAATTAAATCGATATGTTCATTTAAAATTACTCAGTGTCAACATAAAAATTTAAAATGGCATACGTTACAATTATATTATTTCTAGTATAGCCAATGAGAAACATCACTCCGAACTGGGGATTTAAAGTCTATAATATAAATGAAATCGCAGCATATAATGTTCTGGCAAAAAATAAAAAATAAAAATTTACTATCTCCGCATTCCACGTTTTGCACCTTAATTCAATCCGTCAGTGTATCCGGTCGCCATTTACATTCTCTTTCGTAATCGCTGTGACGTAGGTGTCACGGAGTGCCTTGTTAATCGTTGTCACAGTCAAGCGTTGCCGTCATAGGAGCTTGCCTTGTTACTCCCTCGTCAGGAGAGTGAGGGGTTAAAGAAGTTATTTACTATCATTCAAACAGAATAATTATTAGTTCGTGCTTATCGAAAGTCAACAAAAGTCGTTATAAAAGAAACCATAAAAACAAAAATTCCATTCAAGCATATACTTAAAGAAAAATGCCATATTTCAAACTGATTCCGTACGATAACACAAATTTCCTATTCAGCAAAAATAACGCTTATTCGTCACTCACTGTGACCAATAAGATAAATGTTTACTTACCCTTTCAAGAAATGCGACAATTCTTTCGATGTACAGTGGATAGGAGTGGGGATGGAGATAATAAGTTTCTTTTTAAAACTGACTTGGAATTTTCTTTTTAAATTGACTAAACATGGATCACAACAAGATTAATTTAACCTCTCAACAAATGTCTACTATATATCCATACATAAGCCCGAAAATCATCCTGAGTGTCTCAGAGCAGTTCCCGGTGTGTTGCTTGAAAACTGAATAATAGTAAAAAAAAAAATAAAAAAAAAAAAAAAAACCTGCATAAACTAACTCGCATGGTGACCTATTTTACTGTGTGTGCTTGTTTTGTTAACGACGTACTGAAAGGGCCAAACCACGCGGTCGACCTACCCAACATTTTTTTTTTTTAACTAAGCCACAAAACGAAGAAAACGAAACTCCCACACAGCAGACACTGTCTTTTCAAGCGTGATTTTCAAAATGGTATTCAGAAAAATATAAAAGTATCTTTGAACTGAGAAAGCGTCATTAAAATAGTTTGCCAACCTTAAGTCATTTATCAATTATTTTGTCTCTTTAGGTGAATTATCACATATATATATTTCGTAGCCTAAGACATGTTTTAAAAGTTTTTTTTTTATAAATCTGGATTCGGAGTACAGATTTCTTTTGATGTTGTTTTGTGGGTGGGGAGAGGTCACATTTGAAGAAAGGAATATATAATGCTTTTTCATTTCCATCTTTGGATACTACACAAAACTGACAGGGTTATACAAGATCGTGCACATTAAATGCGTCTCTTGGACTTTTTAAGGGCGTGTTCACTCCCGAGTGCAAAGCACGAACAAAAGTGGATCTTTATTTGAAAAAAAAAATTTTACAAACATTTTGTTGTTGCTGCTGCAATGAAATGCTATACAACTTAACCACTACCATGTACACTTTCCTCACGACACACTGTTATATTTAATGTTTAATACACAGCACTATTATTGACACAGTGGTGCTGTGTATATTTCGGTAACTTATGCTTCGTAACACTGTTTCCTTGTGTTCTAATTGTGCTCAAATTCCAGTCCTATTAGCTGCAGATTAGGTGCGCAGAATTTTACAAACCTATACCTTAACCTTCACCTTAACTCTGATAATTGATGAGGATCATATCCATATTTACAATTATACGTCGCAAATAATGCATGGAGAACTAGTGTAATATAGTGATCTGAATTTATTGTTCATTTTCATTTTAAAAATATAATTAAAGATTATTATTTATACGTAAGTAATTAAGACACTCACACTTAAGCATTAAGACACTCACACAGAAATCATTAAGACACACACATAAATCATTAAAACACTCACACAAAAGTCATTAAGACACATAGAAACATAAGTAATTCAGATACTAGCACAAACGTCATTAAAACACTCGGAATCATGCCATTAAAACACTCGGAAACATATGTCATTAAGATGCCCACACAAAAGACTCTCAGAAACATATGTCATTAAAACACTCGGAAACATATGTCATTAAGATGCCCACACAAAAGACTCTCAGAAACATATGTCATTAAAACAAACATACTTAAGTCATTTAGACACACATAAGTAATTAATATATTGAAGCATAAGTCATTAAGACATCCGCATACAGGTCATTAAGATCCTCACAAATTTAGACACACACGTAAGTAATTAAGACACTCATGCATAAGTCATTGAGACTCTCACAAATATTGACTTATATGAAGTGTTTTATATGAATGTTTTAAAGTCATGCATAAATAATTAACGCACTCTCTTAACAGATCGAAGCTGACAGACCAGAAACGTACGTGCAGGTCCAAAAATTTCAGAGCTCTAACATCATTACGTATGCGCAAAACCTAATATATAAAATGTAAATAGTCAATGGTGTATTAACCGCATTTATTAAAAGAAAGCAAACATTGTCAGATTTTAAGACGACCTAGTGACACAAAAGTAAACTTGTGAGTTCACAGCGAACGTGTGTGTGCAATTGTACGTAAGCGGATATTGCGTGTTCACGATGTACAGCTGAATGTCAATGAATATATATATATATATATATATATCTACATTAGTTACTATCTCTCTATCCAATATTATCTTTTCGGTTTAAAAACTAAATAAATCAATGGACTTTTAAACTAAGCTGAAAACAGCAATTTTTGAGCAGAATATTCTGCTCAATGTTGGGCAACAAATATTTGTTTCACATATACTCATGAGACACCATGTACCACAAAAGAAACGCTTGCCATCAGTCGGTGTCCAACTGACCTGACTAAACTAGCACTACCCTGCCCACCCAGTATGTGCAAACTATATATTTTGCCAAACCTCACTCATAAACCTAGAGCTATACACGGAATTCCAAATTCCTAAACCTGCCTTGCCTATTAGTATTAAACAACTAGACACGGAATTCCAAATTCCTAAACCTGCCTTGCCTATTAGTATTAAACAACTAGACACGGAATTCCAAATTCCTAAACCTGCCTTGCCTATTAGTATCAAACAACTAGCAGAGCACAGCGAAACTCTCATAAACAAAAATATAGAAATGAAACTACAAACTGTATTGCCACACAGAACATAAGTTTTCTTACTTGTAACA
This sequence comes from Sinotaia quadrata, assembly GCA_028829895.1. Classification (NCBI taxonomy): domain Eukaryota; kingdom Metazoa; phylum Mollusca; class Gastropoda; order Architaenioglossa; family Viviparidae; genus Sinotaia; species Sinotaia quadrata. The sequence goes on from CM054179.1 coordinate 134,558,659, forward strand.
AATTAAGTATTTACTACAAAACATAAATTCCAATACCTATGTAGTAACATCACATAGCAAAAATAATTGTTAATCCCGAATTTAGCATAATTCAAATACATCAACATTTACATATTATTGCTATAAAAAAAATAACTTGAACATACACAAATTCTGTACATTATTTCAACTCTCTAAATCTGCACATAAATACGTTTTACCCGAAAAAAATTACAACTAAAATAATCATTTCTTTTAAACAAAATACAATATAAAATTAGAATCAAGTACACAAATACAACTACTTGTACTGAACAGACACATCGTATCGATAAAGTTCATCAAATGGTGCCTTGCAGCCAAAAGCACAAATATTTCTGTTACTATTTCTTTTGTTGTACTCTTTTTCTTTTCTTTCCTTTAAAAAAAAAAAAAATTCAGGTCACATTATATCGTCCATACCTCTGAAGCCAGAAAGCTTTTTAAAAATTCATTCAAGTTGTCGTTAGTCATCTGCACTAAAATCCTATACTCAGTGTGGCTGACAGCCATGCTGACTTGATGTACATGTTTTGCTGCCCCGACCTCATTGTTGTTGTTAATGTTTTTGTTGTTGATGGCTGGCTCCCTCAAGGCCACGATGGTCGTCGGCTAACTGCTACTGCAGTGCTGGTGTTGTCAGCTGCCACTGCCGTCCTCTGCCGTGTTGGTGTTTCACGCTGCTCTCCCTCGCATCAGTTGAGCAAGAAAAAATGTTGTTCAGCTGTTTCTTGCGCCCTTCTGAACCCATCCTGCTAGCAGCGCCAATTTGTGATGGGGGTGTCGGGTGTAGTGTTATGGGTCATCACAGGATGCGAGGTAAAAAACACGGTGATGATGAAGGACAATACATCACATCTTGACTGACAGCCACATCAGAGAGATGTACACACGATACTGTGTTCACATCTTACAAGAGGCTTTATTCATGAAAACACACCGCCAACTCATTCTCTCTGTCATGGCTACATGGTTCACTTTTCTTCTGTACGCATTTTGACACGTACTCTCTAGTCCATCTATATCCTGAAATTGCGGTCGTCAAAGGAAGGTCCTATCAATGTAAAACTATTATCCCTAGAACCAGCTTTACTTCCATGTTCTGTGTTTTCTTAATTTGCTTTATATATAATTTACTCCTAAACTACTTAGAGTTATAAGATGCTTTTAATATCTAAGGAAACTACACTTAATAATCTTTAAATACAACTCTTTCCTAACATATAATTCAAAAGATAATGTACAAAATAAATGTTGTTTTTATTGTATACATATAATTGTCTTTAGTGCTGTTTTTACTGTACGCAAATAAATATAATTGTCTTTAGTTTTGTTTTTACTGTACACAAATAAATATAATTGTCTTTTGTTTTGTTTTTACTGTACACAAATAAATATAATTGTCTTTAGTTTTGTTTTTACTGTACACAAATAAATATAATTGTCTTTAGTTTTGTTTTTATTGTACACAAATAAATATAATTGTCTTTAGTGTTGTTTTTACTGTACACAAATACATATAATTGTCTAGACTATATTGTATTGAACATTATAACTTAATGTTATAAAAGAAAAGAAAAATCATTATATAATGCCTGCACTTGCTAATACTACTAATAATAAACGTGTATGTCTTGAAATGCTTTTATACAAAAATAAAATCTACATATCTAAACTTGTAACGATAAGACTAAAACGATAAGATTAAAGCTTTAATGTACCGCTTGTATTTAATCGAGCACTTCTGATTGCAGCCAGATGTTGTCTGTTTCTTTGGGTGTCACATAGAGAAAGGGTGAAATTTGTATCGCAGACTATTGCAATGCAGCACTTTTGCCTGTTCAGGTATTTCAGTGCCAGATTAACTGCATTATTTTTATTTTCTTTAGCACACCTCCTGAAGTCTCTGATGAGAGAATTTGAATTTCTGTACGTCTTTATTTGATACAGACGTGATGAATGACGAAACTTTACCTCCAAAATATTTTTTCTGGGGTCCGTGTATCGATCATTGCTGTGGTTTGTTTCTCTTTTTAAATTGGAGTATAGCTTATTTTGTTATTTGGATAATTGTCCCAATGCAGCATGAATGTCTTTATAAGATCATTTCAAGTCATTAACGATGAATACTAGTTGCGCCGAACATCGCGACGGGGCGTGAAGTCTATTGTAGGTGTAACCTAAATTGTCGCTGTTCAACGTTGTAAAAACCACCTTTCGCTCCAAGCCACGGACGTTGTCCCTGTGCGTCACCATCACCACGTCACTCTCAGCAAGAGCCAGGTCACGGAGAGCCGTTTCGTCAGCGCCGAACTCCACCACGCGCGCTGGCACGTGACATTCACGCAGACCGCGAACGAGACCAATTGCAGCAGGCATCACACAATCGCAATCTATCCAGTCCTGACGCAGGGTGGACAGTAGCACGAATACGTCACGATAGTGAAGGGGTGGGACACGATCGCAAATGGCTAAAGTACAAAGAAAGCGAGTTGGAATGAATCAAGCATTGTTTAAGTCTATTACTATTGCATATAGTCTCTTCCAGGAATAATAATAATAATAATAATGAAAGGAGGCTAAATAAAGCGCTTAATCCAAGTGCTTTATAGTATCTATCTATTTACATTACCATACTTATAGATCTTTTTATCAATTACCAGAAATAAAGAACATAATAAACTAAATATAAAAGAACAAAATGAATGTACGTGCACAAATTATAATATATACAAAAAATATCAATAAACAAACCTAACCTCTTCCAAGTATTACTTATTTTTTCCTCTATCTTTAAGCAGACTTTTTATATATATATATACAAATCAATTATAAAACAAAATAAGTATACTTGCAAACTTAAAATACAAGTTTTATTCGTGAAAATTCAAAATTCTTGAGTTGCTTTTAGGAAAAGCACTATAGAGTGACAGGTTCCTTTGCATCTTCTTTATGAGATGATAATGTTTAATAAATATAAATCTAATAAATTTTTAGTTATCTATGTTCTGTAAACAAAACTGATTGCAGACTGAAATTAAAACAATAATCAGTATTTGTCTGAAATAGTCATTGTTTTGTTTTGTTTCTGTCATGTTACTGGATTGTTTCTAACCTATTCTGTTTCCACCTTCATGACATAAACATGAAAGAACTTGCTTCAAGGGAGATTAGTTAAACCATATGCGACGCGCGCGCACACGAAACTCACACACAATAAACAAACACATAGATAGATAGATAGATAGATAGATAGATAGATAGATAGATAGATAGATAGATAGATAAATAGATATGCATACCTTTCAAACCAACTCGCAGATCTTTCAGAATTTGAGCCACCTCCCGCCCACATTGTTCGCAGAATTCTGGCTTGGCTTCCTGGTGACCTGAGTGGCCCGCGCGGTGAATTATGCACATGACGGATTGTCCGTCAGTTTCGACAGCTGATGTACTGTAAGTGTATCGACTAATCTGACCAAATCTCAGCACCTCCCGAGACAGCTCCACCTCCCTCGCAACAACTGGCGGCAGTCGTAAAGGCCTAGTCATGGTGACCAAGGACAAACATGCTGGTTTCATGTGTGCTTGCAGACCTGCGACCCAGAGAAACGTGGTGGGCACAGCCTGCATCAACAGGTCACAGAAACCTGAGAAAACATTACTGTTGCTGAAAACGTACAGAGGAAAGGAATGTTAATAAAATCGTAAGTATGAATTGTTGGTAAACAAATAGATAGTTATATTGTAGTACTAATGATTTACAAATTTCTATTTACTGCGAACATGAATACCATGACTTATTTTGATCTCTTAAAAACACCTAAATTGACCCATTTGTAAATAAATTACACTTTTTATAATTCGGATTATTTTTATTTCTATGAAATAAAAGATAGGGTTTATGTTAAAAAATCAAAGAACCAAGTAGTTCACTTTATTCATCAAACTGGGTTTTATCTTGGGAAACTGATGAGTCGTAATTTCTAGGTGCTAACATCACGCGTTAAAAATTCGAGAATGCAAATCAACACGTCATATCAGTTGTTTTTTTCCAAATGAAACATCCTCTCCCTATCTCAACCTTCTGGGCGTGTCCGGACAAAAAATCTTGTGATGCGTGGACAGCAAATGCTCAACATTAATACACTTAGCTGCTATAGCTAACCTGAAATCAGGCCCAACTTCATCAGCAAGAACGCACAGCTGCTGCTGTGGTGAACATAATGAACGACCTGCCAGATCGTTGACGGCAGTTGTAGGGTCATCGGCGTTGTTCTCAAAATCGTAATGAAGTCGGTGTACCGATGCCGGGGAATGTGAGGCGCTGTTGGTTTGGGTTAAACGTAGATGATGTTCAATGGCGATGGATGCTGAACGGCTTTCAGTCCACGTGCTCAAGACGATGACGTCATATCCACGTCGCTGCCAACTCAGCCCTTGCAGTATAAGGAGCACGGTCTTTCCCGTCCCTGGCGGTCCGACCAGAAAGACCCCAGGAGGTGAGGCGTGGAGAAGGTCGACCTGTTCAGGAAACAATACCAGCCGCGCCATCCTTTTTCCAGTCTCAGACACCCCATCACCATGTGTCTTCATTTGTAGACGTGGAGATGTGACACAGTGGACTTCGACTGTTGTTGCTGGACCACAGATTCTAAACAGAAATTCTATAAATAAAATAATAACTAAGACATTATAATTTCAATGGCGCTAGAGAGGATGATTTGGATCTATGGATGTAAAGGATGCGTGAATGGACTGAGTAACTGTAATCTCTGTTCATTAACTAATTGACTATTATTTATTTATTTATTAACCTTCGGTACGATCTCAAGCTATTGTTAGAATTAGCTTTTAAATTTTGAATGCACATTTTCCCTCTTGCCCGATGATTGCTTTAAAGCAAAGATTTGGCAGTGTTTTCACCCAAAGGTACTAACTATTCAAAAGATGAATGGAAACAGAAAGGAAGTAACCGAACAAAATGTTAATCAACAATGTTCGGCAGCATTAAATCTCCTTGAATATGGCCCTAATTTAACCCCTCTCAACAAAATGATAATCATTAGGTTTGACACAATTACATTCCCAGTAATATGATCCAAATTTATCTTCGGTGAATCAAATGATAACCGTCGTGCGCGGCAGAGTTATATCCCCTCGCTTATGAGCCTAATCTCTCTTCCATGAACGAAATGGTAGTCAATATGTATGGCAATTATATTTTCTTGTTACTGACCCTAATCTACCTTTCCTGAACAAATGATAAATATCACGTTTATTTCCCGTCGAATTTAAACCTATTTCCTCTTTCCGTTGTGAATTTGAACCTATTCCCTCTCCGGTATAAATTTGAATCTATTCCCTTTTTCCGGTATGAATTTGAACATATTCCCTCTTTCCGATATGAATTTGAACATATTTCCTCTTTTTGGTATGAATTTTAACCTATTCCTTATTTCCGGTTTGAATTTGAACCTATTCCCTCTTTCCGGTTTGAATTAGATGGACATAATATTTTACAGCCAAGGCAGAAAAATGTTTTAAGGTCTTCGTTCGTTTAAAAAGAGTTCCTCCTGGTATTCATAATATTTTACAAGGAGTGCAGGAGGAGTTTCTATTCCTTGTATTTGGACAGTGAGCCAGTAATTCATGCCCTTGGACACACAGATGTATAAGCATAAGTAGTTTCCAAAGCAGAGTATTTCACAAATGAGTGATCACATCTCAATATGTCATCATTTCGAACCACCTATTGTGTAAGCAAGACTGCGGCTGTTGTGGGTGCGTTAAATCAAATAGCAGAGATGCATCAGGATATTAAAATATGAGAATCTAAAAAAAATAATTCAAGAAACACGATCAGCAGTAACTAGGTCACAATAAAACAAATATTCAGGTATCACATTGAAATAATGCTACCCCTACACATTTGACATAAAACAGTAAGCAAAAATTTACAAATTGTTATAAACATAATGAAGGAAAGTTTCACACGCTTGGTGGCCTGACAGGTGGGCGGGCAACAAGAGGTTTGCGACAACTGGCTAGATACAACCGGCTAGCAACAACTGGCTTACACATAACTTACATCTGTAGAATAAAATATGTAATTACTTAGGTTTTTTCTGTTGTTTAGCAAAATGTCGTATATCGTATTGTGCACAATTCACTTGCCGTTCGCCAGTTAATGCTAGGCATGTCAGTAGCTAGTTGACGATAGCCACTTGTCGCCCGCTAAGTGTCGTTTGTAAAATGTCGCCCGCCCATACGTCATAGAACCACACGCTTATTACTTCTGTTTTATTGCAATAATCTTAAGTGGGTGTTTTTATATATAAAAAAAAAAACAGTACACATCTGCAAGAGTGTACAAGAGAGACAAGTTAAGTTTCACAGGTGTGCATCACTAATACCTGGCCACAAGCTGCTGGTACACAGATGAGGTCAATTGCACCTTAGATTCAGTGTCATGCACTAGACGGCGCCACCAGTTAAAAAGCTTCGTTAGCACTGACTCCGGAACGTACCAGGGCGTTTCGCTACTTGACAAATGGTCTGCACACAGGCACAGCTGTACAGCCGCCGCGACATCATGGACACCCATTACATGGCAAAATTCCTGGAGATTCATGATTTGGAATTAAAAGCAGTGGTGCAAACAACACTCAACACTGGAAACAGGAGGAGAGGAGAAGCTTTCCTTATAAAGAGGAGAGCAAGCTATGTAATATAATACCGAGACATTTCCCATGAAAAATATCTGTTTTTATTTATTAGTAAACGTGATTTATTTACTTTAAACAATGAAGAAATATTGTGCATTGTTGTTTTAACAAATGCTTTAAGACAACGGCAAGTTTGTGCTTGATACTTTTATTGTCATTTAAAACATTGTGCATGAATATGACAGGTTGCAAGCCCCTTTGTTAGAAGACGTCATTAAGCCCTCTAGTCTACCGACAGTATTGCACGGCACCGATTCGCGATCACATCTTACTTGACATCGCGACTCCCCGTAGACCATTGAATTTTTAGGGGTTTTCATAAACTTCGCAACATGCAAACTGCCTTGAATAAGTCAAATGATAAATGCATATTTATTTATTTACAAGCTATGATACTGATTAAACTCAATCGTTATATTGTAACATGCACCACCTGATTAAGTGATCCATAAACTAAAATAGCAGAAAAAATATCCGTAAACTACTCATCTTTATGATGTCACTGCCAAGGCCATTATTATCTGCTTCCTCTCGTACAACCATCACCAGAATGAAAACTATCTTCACTGTCCAAATCTCCAACATTTGCTACAACTCTATCTTTAATATAAAAACCTTCCTTTATTCGTACTACCAATGTTTCTAGCGACCAAACCCATTACGCCCTTTTGATCATGCTCTCGGTAACTTGTAATGAGATTGTCAAAGGGAGGAAAATCTAAGAAAATGGTTAGGATTATTGGGAGAGTGGTTTCCCTTCATTCGCTGCGTATTTAGTATGGAATTAGGTTTTTTTTTTTTTTTTTAAATACTGCCTGATACGTTGCAAACGATAAGTTCAATTGTCGGAACCGACCAATCCGACATGTCGTGAATGAGTTAATGGGGACTCAGTGTTTTACATGGTTTCTGTATGACTGATCTTTTCTGTTCAAATAGTCGTACATAAGTGTAAAGAGAAGTTTGACTCCTGCCTGACCCAGTTCTGATTCAAAGTTACCATTCCAGATCTGCATTAGTATTACTGCTACCAGTTAACCTCATCTCAGACCATGCTGTCAATCGCTCATCTACAATCATAGATAGACAGACAGATAGGTAGGTTGGTAGATAGATAGATAGATAGATAGATAGATAGATAGATAGATAGATAGATAGATAGATAGATAGATAGATAGATAGATAGATAGATAGATAGATAGATTTCTGAATTTATTTTAATTAAAAGATATCTCACTGCCTAATTAGATATATTTCGTACCTGCGCAATATCTGTGTCATGCTTCATGGCCTGCAACAATTGCTTGGATTCGACATTAGGCATGATCAGAGTTTTGGTGATGCACACACCTGCCAAATCTGACACTAAGTGGCGCAGTAAGGTTTCAGCTTTTTTTAGCTGCTTTAAAGCACGCTTTAGTTTCTTGAGAACACTGTCATTCTGCTGCTCTTCACTCAATTTGAGCTGTGCAAAGTTGGCTCCAACACTCTTAATTTCTCCGATGATCAATCCTTGCTGTCTGTGTATAATCAGCACGTCAAAGTCCCCCTGACGGAACTGTTTGGGCAGAGTTCTCGGTCGTGGGAGAAGGGCAGCAGCAGCAGCCGCGTAGCATGGCATGTGAAGGTATTGCCCAAACTGGAGTTGAGACACAACCATCATGGTCTCTTTTGGCTGGATGTTGTCCGCCATTGCTCGCAGACAGTGGAGCACACGGTCCTTAGCTCGATCATCTCGCACATCACTGTCAAGCATGCTTGATGAACAGGAAGTACGGATTGCCTAAGGAAGAAACAATACGTGATCAACAGGAAGTACGGATTGCCTAAGTAAGAAACAATACGCGATGAACAAGAAGGACGGGTTGCCTAGGGAAGAAACATTACGCGATGAACAGGAAGGACGGGTTGCCTAGGGGAGAAACATTACGCGTTAAATAGGAAGGACGGGTTGCCTAACATTGTGTTGGATAGGAAGGTCGGTTGCCAGGAAAGAAACATGCGTATTGGATAGGAAGACCGGTTGCCAGGAAACAAACATGCGTGTTGAAGAGGAAGGATAGATAACGTATGAAACGGCCATTCGTATTAAAGAACAGAGAAACCAAGAAACGTCTTGAGTAGAAAAAGAAGAAGCTGCCTATGATGCATACCAATGTATTGATTAGTAAGAACTGTCTAGAAAACAATGATGAATGTATGCATGAGTACATGTATGTATGTGTGTATATGCACGTGCATGTATTCATGTGTGTATGTACGTTTGTATGTACATATGCATGTATTCATGTATGTATGTATGTAGGCATATATATATATATATGTTTACAGTCTAAACAAATCAAAGGACTTTGAAGACGATACCGGTAAATACAGACTTCAAATTCTTTCAGCAACTGTTGTGCTTGATTTTGTGGTGTTTTCAAATGCAGTTCTATTAGCACTTCAGGTGGCCATTTCGTACGACTCATCCTGCAGATAAATAGATGAAATACTAAACAACGTTTTCATGCCTGGTGCAAGCATGTCATATTCGTTAACAATTTCACATATACCTGTGAGTGGCAGCCAGAGTTGGAAAGAGCAGGGCGGTTGGGTGCACACGTCTGGTTCCCCTCGACCTCTCGAGGCACCAAGACAGCTTGCCCCTCTATGGTTTCAATGGAGTACAGGACACGGTTGAAATGCACTGGGGGTAAGAAGTAAGTCTTCTCATTCAGGTCCGGGTACCACTCGCGTATACATTTTAACCAGAAATTGATATCCGAGTATAGGCGTGCTCTTTGACTAGAAAAGTTGTATTTCCTGCTGTGCCTAGGACCCTGTAAAGAATATAAGTTACTATGGTAACTCTTATTTAGATCGTTTTAACGTACTAAAAATTGTAATTTGAAAATGATTAAGGCAGATGACATAAAATATTGATTAGTGTTCTGTTAATCGATAACAAAAAATTAATAGCTTTTAAAAAGAAATTTAGCCTTTTGCCACAGTTTACAGTTAGAAGGCTTCGTGGGTCTATTGAGTTTTCAAGTGGTTATACAGAGTTTTGCCAAGGAAAACAAACTTTGGGGAAATCAAGGAGCATTCAGGATGAGAATGAAATTGAGAATATTTGCATTTTCAAAATTATAAAGAAATCTAGCGAGGCTTAACTAAAACTTCTTACAGTAGGTAGAGAATCGCTCAGAGAACGTCAAACATGGGCTTACATCAGTTCCTCAGATTTCATACATAAGCTTACATTAACCGCTCTAAGATTTTTAGATATGCCTACATCAGTTGTTGGTTGGTTCCGTTAACTTCTTTGCCCCACAGGAATTGCGTGAAAACTTTTCATCTTTACGATGTTCTCGGTTTTTGTGAGATTCCTGTAGAGCCATTCTCCTTTTCGCTTGTATTCAAGGAGGGTGGTGGTGGTGGTGGTGTTGTGCGTTGTTGTGTTTGGATGTTGTTTCTCCTCCTGTGTCTGTGGTCGCTACTGTTGTGAGTCATTTTAGCTCAGGTGGAAAATATGCTAGAACTTGCTAATGCAATTCAAACCAGTTACAAGCGGAGTAGTAGATATTTCTGACTAATAGTCTCACACCTATTCATATAACTTCATTCAATGGGGATGGAATGAAAATTACTTTCTTGAAGACAGCCTATATTCTAATCTCTTTGATTATGACATAACTCGAGTCTGGTCATAAAGGTGATCATTAGCTTATGGTTAAGTTAAGTGACTGATAAGGAAATAATGGACTTAGAAATATTTTGTACATGTTTGCCATTGATCTATGATTTGAATAGGAGAGTGTTTCTGTAAATGAACCATTAGTTCTGTTCACTAATTTGGTTAAATTGTACATTATACTTGTGAATTTTGATCAATGCGATATTTCTTATGCTGAATGTGTATTTACTTAATGAATACTTTTGCAGGATTGTAAGTTGAAACATGTCAGTATAAGAAAGAAGGGAGTTTAGAGATGAAATATGCCTGAAATTTAGCGCTGCCTTAATTTGACTATTGCAGAAAGGAGCGCACCTTTTTTATTTTGTTATCTTGTACCCGCTTCAGACTACAGTGACTACTGTACTCTCCAGATCACATTGGTGTGTGCATCCAGCATTGTCGTCGAACTTCCCATTTGAGAGCCAATAATAGAGGTTTGAGTTTGGTCTCGAGAATTTAAGAAAGCTTTTTGAACATTCCTCCTAGTGTGCCTGAGCAGCGCACACAAAGATTTGAGAGCCAATAAGAGAGGCTTGAGTTTGGTCTCGAGAATTTAAGAAAGCTTTTTGAACATTCCTCCTAGTGTGCCTGAGCAGCGCACACAATGATTCTAAAACATTCTGCGTGATGTGCTTTGATAGTGCATGTGAATTCTGGATGATTCTCCAAAGATTCTGGAACAGTTGGGTAGCATGCCTAGATGGGGTACCATCATCTAATAAGAAAGACATGACTTGTTGCAAACAGTGTGATTGTGAACATGTGCTAGTGATAGCTGCCATCATTGAAAAGGCTGTGTACATTGACTATAGTTATCTCACTAAAACTCCGCTCTCGTTTCTGTGATGAATTATATCCATGAGTGTGTGTGTGTGTGTGTGTGTGTGTGTGTGTGTGTGTGTGTGTGTGTGTGTGTGTGTGTCTGTCTGTCTGTCTACATACATGGGCAAATGCTTATGCCTATTTCTAGCACAACGTAAAACGTATAGTAATGCTTACCTGTATAGGAAAGACTTGTTTTCCGCACGACGCCATTGCCATATCTATAGTTTCCTGTCATACGGGTACTGTACGAATGAAATGTGTAAACGCTGAAATTCACTAACGAAAGACAAAGAACTGATTGATAGAATTGGAAAGCGAATTATGAGAGTGTATTGCTTAGTATGATTGAACATAGTAGGCCTATAAATGTATCGATGGCCCGCGCGCGCGCGTTCGTGTGTGTGTGTGTGTGTGTGTGTGTGTGTGTGTGTGTGTGTGTGTGTGTGTGTGTGTGTGAGTGTGAGTGAGTGAGTGAGTGAGTGATAGACAGTACACGCGTCTTCCGAATCATCAGTATGTTTTTACACATTTATATGAAATAAAGTTTATTCGATGGTACGTAGTGACTTTTCTTATCTTTTTTTAAAAAGAATTTTATGCTATCTATATTTAAGTCTGATTAAAAGCAATTTTTAAATATCTTCAACGCACAGTATGAATATACAATTACAAAGAATAACACCTGCAGATAATATGGGGGGGGGGGGAAATGATCCGCTTGCTGCTGATAGTGGTGATGGGGGAAGTTGGGGATGGGGCAGGCTGTTTGTGTTAAACGAAAGACACCGAATCACCTTTTACTCCAATCTGAATTCAGTGTCGTTGGTAAAGTAGTTAATATACTACGCTCTTACCTTCCGTGACTGTGAGCAGGAAGAATGAGTTACTGTTCTCAAGCAGATTGACTTCTCATCCTTGAGAAGACTGAGTTGTGTCCTTGAGATTGCTGAGTAACTGTTCCGAAGAAGTTTGAGTTTTTTGCCCATAAGAAGATTAGTCTGTGGTTCTCTTGTGACCTTGAGAAGACTGAACGGTTTGCTGCTTATAGAAAATGTCTTTATTTTTATTTTCCAGTAATCCCGGATGACGGCGTGGTCGACAATTAAGTTGAGACTGAATTTATTGTGCGACCTTGAGATGGAGTATTTTTAACGAATACGACCTTTTAAACACGGACGATAATTCATCGGCAGATTTGGGGGAAAATGAATTTGGGGGTGAAAAGAGTGCAGCTCTGGAGATAATGTGATTGAGAGGGAGGGGCTAAATAACAATTGCCTGCTCTTTGTCAACCATATAACAATTGATAACTTTCACTCTTCGACTTTCCTCTCTGTTAAAACAAAGAAAGAAAATTACTTTTTAAAAAAATTGATTTATTTATTTTGTATTATCAGAGTATAAAAGCTTAATCTGATCATTTACATATCTCAGTTTTGTTTTTTAAGTCCTATTTGACTAGAATCTCAGTCACAAACATAATATTATAATAAATGTGTTCAAGATTTAACCCGTTCACTCTGGGATTAAGATGTGGGTGTTCTTAATAAGCTATGAACACGTAATTAAGATACTGTAAGATTTACAAAATATGAAGTATTACTCATTGCCAGGTGATTGTAGTTTAATAACCAGCCAGCAGAAATGAAATCAATCCATTCACCACCAAACCCACTCCAATGTTTGGAAAAAGTTTATATACACACGATGTAATACACAGCGAACAGGTTAAATTTTGTGCATAGCGTCAAACAAAAGTGTGTTACATAACTACAACAGGCCTACACCTGGGCGACAGTTATGGGAATAATAACGAAGTCAGTGATTACACTTACGACATGCGAGAATCCCATTGTTCAGAAAATCGTTACATGTCTAGCTTTCAAAATCTCACCCTTTCGCATTTACAGCCTTGCGTTATAAACTCATCCTTTCGCGATTAAAGCCTTATGTTACACACTCAAACTTTCGCGATTACAGCCTTGCGTTACACTCTCATCATTTTGCGATTACAGAATCGCATTGCACAATCATTCTTTCGTGATTACAGGTTTACCTAACTCATCCTTTCGCAATTACAGCCCTGCGTTACACACTCATTCCTTTTGCATTTACAACCTTGCGTTACAGTGTACTTAGTGGCATAACAATGGAATGTGAAGGTTGTGCAATGCACAAGGGTCCCAGCGGTCGAGGGGGTTGATGGAGCCTGGCAGCGAGCGGGGTCTAATTTTTGTTTTACTTTCAGAATGTAATAAAATCAAGCCCAAATCTACAAGTATGCGTTCAATCATATATTAGCATTAAAAGAAACTGAATGCCCAAATACGTGATAATTAGTAACCGACCGGTGTGCCATAACAACAATCTTTGGCCGGAAGTAGTTTTAACTGTACGACGTCACGATCGATGTGTTTAAAAAAGGTCGACTTTTTGTTGACATTTTCTCTCAGTAAGGAATCTTATCTGTTTGTAGTACTTTGTATAATTTAAGTCACCGCAGTCCGTCAGTCATGTCTGTCCTATTTAAGTATGCGGTGCTAAGTGAAAAGCATACCAAGAACAGGTAAATTTGAAGTCAAAGTGACCCACCACCCCACCTAAGCTCTGCACAAAGACCACCGAGAAACAAAATTATTACGCCACACTCAAACTAATACTGACGGTCTTCAGGAACAAACTTCTGAAAAGCAAGTGCATAAATCAATGACCCTCTCTCTCTCTCTCTCTCTCTCTCTCTCTCTCTCTCTCTCTCTCTCTCTCTCTCTCTCTCTCTCTCTCTCTCTCTCTCTCTCTCTCTCTCTCTCTCAGCACAAACTGTTTAGAAAAGGCAGTCAGAGTGTACCAAGGAAAAGCTCAATCTTTTCTTGGGGGGATGTATGTTTCTGAATGCCCAAGTCAGGGCTGCCAAAGCACGCGGGACAATTGCCCGGGGCCTCACGAGCACAGGGGCATTTTATAGACCATTTACATTTTTATTCCTGGGAGTGCTGTGTGTAGGTAGGGCCCCAATGTACTGCTTTGCCCTTGGCCTATTTTGCTGTTAAGACGACCCTGGCCCAAGTCAGGAAGTAAAAGCTCAGGGCAAAGTCCAAGCTGAAACAATAATACGTGTATGGCGGAATAAATATGATTTTATTATCCAACAATTAAGATTTACAAGAATGAGACAAGCCAATAGGCTGAAATCAAAGGTTTACATGTTGAACATAATTTATTTTCTAATCACTTTGAATCTGACAAAACTCAAGTCTGGTCCTGAAAGGCAGCCATTAGCTTAATGGTGAGTGAACTGACTTATTGAGAGAGAATGGACTTCATGCATTTTGCTATTGATATGTGTCACAGGAAATGAGGGACAGAAATTATATTTTATTTCATTTTAAAAAAAACCGCTAACAAAACTAATTGAAGTAATCCGAGTTTTGTTATTTTTCGTATGTAGCATGTAAATTCCAGTAACGGTCACCTAAGATCTCTTTAGTAGACAGACGTTCGTGACGCAGTGTGTGTTAATTATCATATTGAATATATATATTAGTTTATGAAGAATATGTATATTAAATAAATTGGGACAACTGCGCAATACCGTCACATGTTGTTGACGAGTGAAATGGCCAGTGCGCATTAGAATTGACCACAGAAAAGCGTGCATCACGATTACCACTATATATCCAAGGCAAAAATCATGTCACAGGACATAGCTTCTGGAAGTTTTGGAGACCTTCAGTGAAAGCTATATAAGAGGCAAAATGAAGACTTTTATTCTCAATGTTGAAAACGTCGATTCGTCTGAAGCCAGTCTAACTTCACGAATGAATTATCTCGTGTACAGAGATTTCATAAAGGAAAGCTGCAATAATCTCTTTCCATCCGTTTTCCATCCGTCTGATGCCATATATTGAGTAACGAGGCAAAATTACTCAGTATAACTTTTGGCAAAGTGGAAAGTTCACTGTCAAGAAAAAACCCGATGCATGCGACGCTGGTTGTATGCAGTTAACGACACGAGGGACCAACTTGTTCTTCCCGCCTGTCAGGGTTCGTTTGGCAATCTATTCCGCTAATTGAGAGGCTAGCACCGTGATCGTCTCACAGACATATCCGGATTTCTACACTCAATGTAATGCGACGACACATCCCACTGGACGACTCTACCCGATAATGCTAAACGTCGTTGGGATGTCTGTTTCCACGACAACCGGTACAACGATAATTATCGAGGCTGACAACAGTCAGCTAAATTTCAGATTTCTCCCCAGTGATAATCTGAAAGTGGTGCCTAGATTCTGCAGAATCTTCACCTGTAATGCGACGCCTCCATTGCGTCGATCTTCACTTTGAAGTGCCGCTTATAAGTGATGTGTGAGCTTACGTCATCTCCTTGGAACTCTGACATTAATAGTGAGTAATAATTAGCATGGCTAACGCGCACATACTTAACCCTAGGACTCCAAGAAAATGAACACTGTTATATCGTTTGCAAAATAAGAACTTTAATGTTAAAATTAATGCTTATTCTATATGTTAACTATTGTTAAAGCGGCCCCATTTGCCGCATAAGAATTGTGTAATTAATCTTATATTTTATATTTTGAATTTCATCATTTTCATCTCCCCTTATTTCCCACAGAGTGTATGACATTGGAAAGTTGAATGAATGATTAATCACTGTGCGAAAGAGTAGTGCCCCTTTTTAAATCGGGAATAAATAACCTGATTTAAACATCTTTCAACTCTCTTGTTATTCATAGTTTTTGAGAGGGACGAAAGAATTTGTACTATTGTTTTGCACCGTTCGTCTGTTCGTCCATTTATTCACATTTATGATACACACTCACAACACACACCGCCAATAAAACGTTCCTTGGCATGACACTAATAAATTGGGCCCCACCCAAACATCAATGGTGTATGTCATGTGTGTCTATGTAACAACTTGACGCGACGTAGTACTGGCACACGTCACGGGCTTTTCTTGGAGGTGCACTGGAGCAGGCCAAAAATAGACTTCACCCCTTGCATCTCTAACTTCAGCTCGGGTCGGCTTGTAACGAGCCATCCCGTTTTGTGACATCTGGTGACCACTGACCGTGATCTGACAAGGTAAATTGTGTTGTTGTAAGAAAGTGTCATCTCTTTCCTGCTTTTCTATCTCATCACCATTATGCATTGTTTATTGCATGTTAGGGCTTTGCTATTGAGACTTAGGTGAACTGGATTTTGATAAGACTTATTATTGTGTTGAAATAAGTTTTATAATCTTTACGCTATTATCGTTAACGCGTACCGACTCGTGTTTAGACGTACATAGATCGATATTTTGTACGCTACATTAGCAACTGTTGTTTTGCTAATTTTGCTAACTTTGCAAATTTCTGATTAGGATTTCTTTTACTCGTGTTTGTAATAATCCTAATCACGTGGTGGCTGGTGTTCATACGTACACCATTGCACCACTTGTGACCGACAGAGGTCAAAATCCCGCGAATATTCTAAGTCACTTTATCCATACTCGTGATAACTAGCAATTTTAAAAATGGCCGAGCTAGTAAACATAAAGAAAGAACTCATGGCTATGGGCAGAGAATTCGGGTATGAGAAAGCCGAGTTAAAGAAATACGTGGATGAGGAGATAGCTAAATGGTATGTTGTGAAAGAAAATGAGGCGAAAGAGGCGAGAGAGCTAGAGGATAAGAAAAATGAGCTAGAAGAAAAGAGACAGGTAGCTAAGGATTTAGAGATGCAAACTTTGAGAGAGCTAGAGGAAAAAAGATCGAAAGAGGCTATAGAGCTAGAAGATAAGAGACAGTTAGCTAAACAGCTAGAGATGCAAACTTTGAGAGAGTTAGAGGAAAAAAGAGCGAAAGAGGCGAGAGATTTTAAAGAGAAAGAAATCCAAGATATGAGAGAAATAGAGTTATTAAAGATTCAGTCAGCTAGGGATTTAGAAGATAAAAGGCAAGAAGTAGAAGAGAAAAAGCTTAAGTTAAAAGCTAGAGCACATCAGGAACAGCTTGAATTAGCTAAGCAAGAGGTAACGGCTAGAGAGAAGTTGTTAGATGGGACTGCTAAGCAACAGGCCGAATTAAATAAACCCCGTACACGGCTAGCTTTCTTTAACCCTGAAGTCGAGACGATTGACGAGTTTTTGACACGCTTTGACAGTTTCATTGCCAACTTTAATTACACTGACATTGAAAAGAAACAACAACTCGGTCAAATACTTCAAGGTGAAAGCTCGCGCGCATTTACTGATCTAACGCGCGATCCCGCTATTACTTATGCAGATCTCAAAACGGGTTTGATGCGTACTTTTCAATGTACAGCAGAAGGCTTTCGAAAAATGTTTAGGAGAGCCATACCTAAAGCAAATGACACCATGCAAGCCTTCGGTACCCGGTTACGCCATTATCTTGATAGATGGATTGATTTGACAGACATCCGGAAGACATATGAGGGCCTATTTGATTTGATATTAAGAGATCAATTTCTCCATATTGCTCCGCCTGCAATGACGACATATTTGCAGCGAAACCCCCCGGCTAACTTCAGTGATATGTTGAGGTTAGCAGACACGTATAATGATTACCCTGATCCGGTAATTACGAGGAGTGCACCACGCCCTCCTCCTACAAATCGGCAGAAGTATACACCGAAACCGAACCGACCAATGACGAAATCGGAAAAACCCGAACCGGTACAACGGACATACACTAAGTCACAAGACGTACGACGTCACACACGTGATTCCCCGCCTATGACATGTTACACTTGCAAAGGGAAGGGGCATAGTTCTCAGAACTGTCCCAGTCCACGTGATGTAAAAGTATGCACTGAAACAGGTGCAACTCTAGAGACCCAACAGGCTACAGTAAACGGACAAAGAGTCAAAATACTGGTCGATACAGGCGCGTCCATAAGCTGCATAAATGCTAAACTTGTACGCCCTGAACAGTATCTAAGAGGTAGTGTCCGCATTCGATGTGTTATGGGACACCTTAGTACATGTCCAAGAGCCACTGTACATGTTACGTCACCCGTATTTTCCGGTACAGTCACCGCCGCAGTGATAAGAGACATGCAGTTCGGATTCATACTATCGCCCGGGCAGTGTGACACACACACTGATGGCATCTATCCTGTTCTCCCCGTAACCACTAGAGCACAACGGGAACGTAGTAAACAAGGACCCCCAGCTCTAAAGATAGTCGAGAACACATTTCCGCAGTTGACCCCAAGTCAACTCAGTCACCTGCAGCAGGAGGACAAAAGCTTGTCCTCAATGCTAAAGCTGGCACGGAAAAACACTATTACGTCCAGCAAGTACGCGACAATTACGTATTTCCTGAAGGACGGACTAGCGTTTCGGCGCACCGACTTTAAGGAAAATGATACTAGAAGCACCACGTGTTTATTTACCCCTACACCACTCAGACCGCTGATTCTTAGCTTTGCACACGACTCAATCATGTCCGGACATCAGGGCGCGCGGCGCACTGAGCAGCGAGTTCGCGAGGACTTTTTTTGGCCAGGCCTGAGTAGGGATGTTCGCTCGTACGTTCGTACATGTACGCAGTGTCAACAACATATCGACCGAGGGCGTGTCAGTCGAGTTCCCCTCGAGATAGTACCAACAGTAGAGGAACCATTCCTAAAAGTCGCAGTAGACATTATTGGCCCAATCATTCCCGCGGCCGAAGGAGGATATCGCTATATCCTAACAATCGTGGATTTTGCAACACGATATCCAGAAGCGGTCGCATTAAAGGGCATCACAGCGATCGAAGTCGCAGACGCTTTAATAGACGTATTTTCTCGCACGGGCGTTCCCCGAGAGATAATGAGTGACCAGGGCACTCAATTCACCTCAGCAATGATGGCTGAAACAATGCGTCTACTGGCGTGTAAACAGTTGTTCTCATCACCATATCACGCTCAGTCTAATGGTGCCGTTGAACGTTTCAACGGTACAATAAAGAAAATGTTAATTAAAATGGCCTCGGAACAACCCGACCAGTGGCCGCGTTTTCTAGCACCATTACTCTTCGCGTATCGCGAGCTCCCACAAGAGAGTACGGGCTATTCACCGTTCCAACTACTATACGGCAGACAACCTCGTGGTCCCCTTAAGCTAATTAAAGAAACATGGGTCAAGGGAGACACTGTGACCGATGGTAAAGATGTTCACACGTACGTAGCCGAACTACGTCAACGTCTGACCGAGACATGTCACTTAGCACAGGAAAACATTCGCGAAAAACAACCCCGATACAAGCGAAATTTTGACCGTACGGCTGTGGAACGTGACCTCGAACCAGGTCAGCTCGTGTTACTCTTGCGGCCCACGCATAACAACCGCATGCAAATGCACTGGCGTGGACCCTACCGCGTTATTAAGCGTGTGAAGCAGAACGACTACAGCATACAGATAGGGAATAAGCAGAAAACCTATCACATAAATATGCTCAAGCGTTACTATGAACGCAGCGACGAACAGATAGAAAACGTGAATGTCGCACTGATACAATTGGAAGACTCCAATTTCAGAACAGACATGATGTCCGCCGAAACCCAGCCTAACTCCGCAGTTACAGTCGATCAAGTCGAGATTGACTCGAACTTAACTGTCGAACAGCGCGACGCAATGTCAAAGCTCTTACACAGACACGCGCGCATATTCACCGACCAACCGGGCCACTCAGATTTGGTTGAACACCGCATCAAACTTTTAAGTGACAAACCGATACGCTTAAAACAGTACCCACAGAAATATGAGAGCACAAAGTACATAGCAGAACAGGTGCGTGAAATGCAAAAACAGGGCGTGATTGAACAGTCAATCTCCCCATATTCATCACCGGTCGTCTTAGTTAAAAAGAAAGACGGTACGCTTCGTTTTTGTGTGGACTACAGACAGTTAAATGAGATAACTGAATTCGATGCGGAACCTATTCCAAATCAGGACGAATTATTCGCAAAACTAACCAAGGCACATTACTTTTCGAAGTTTGACATGTGCAAAGGGTACTGGCAACTGTCAGTTGCTATTGACGACAGACCAAAAACAGCCTTTCCAACCCCGCTAGGCTTGTTTCAGTTTTGCCGACTACCGTTCGGACTAGCGAACGCACCCGCAACATTCGCGCGCTTCATGCGAAAATTACCGTTAGAGAGCGTTGACGCATTGAATTTCTTTGATGACATACTGGTAGCAACAGGAACATGGGACCAACATTTATCCTCAGTGGGTGGTCTACTTGACATTCTCGAGCGCCATAGATTGACCGTGAAACCTTCCAAAGTACGCGCGGGCTTTCGGGAGATTGAGTTTCTTGGCCATATCATAAGTGACGGACAAATAGGCCCAAATCTAGACTTAACTGCAGCCATTCGTGACATGACCTTACCGACTACAAAGAAACAGGTCAGGGCAGTTTTGGGGCTAGTGGGGTACTACCGAAAATTTGTCCCAAACTTCAGTACGCTTCTTAAACCACTGACGGACTTAACTGGGAACAAACAACCCACGAAAATACGATGGACGGCAGAGTGTAGCACCGCCCTCGAAAAAGTGA
Organism: Sinotaia quadrata; assembly: GCA_028829895.1. Taxonomy (NCBI): domain Eukaryota; kingdom Metazoa; phylum Mollusca; class Gastropoda; order Architaenioglossa; family Viviparidae; genus Sinotaia; species Sinotaia quadrata. Next base: position 134,579,529 of record CM054179.1, read on the forward strand.
AGGACATCTTGACCAGTAAACCCGTCCTACAGTTACCAGACTTTGACAAGAGATTTATTGTCAGGACCGACGCATCAGACGAAGGCCTCGGTGCCATACTTCTCCAAGAGACAGATGACGAATACCTACCGGTAGCATACGCGTCTAAGAAACTGTTAGATCGTGAGACACGGTACTCTACGATTGAAAAAGAGTGCTTAGCAATCGTATGGGCACTCAAGAAATTTAGTGCTTATCTGTACTCTAAACCATTCATCCTGCAGTGCGATCATAAGCCGCTTACATATCTGCGCACTAGCATGTATGATAACGCTAGGCTAACTAGATGGACACTCCTGCTACAGGAGTATAGCTTCGTTGTCGAACACATCGCGGGCCGAGAAAATTCGGGTGCCGACGCATTATCCCGGCATGCCATAACCGCGATATAAACAAGAGAGAGGATAGTCTCTCCACAGATGCGCATATAATTCCTGTGGGGACTATCGTGTGAAATAAAATTTTTTTGTTCCTATTTGATTTCCACTCTGTGAGCTCCAATCAATTTTAAGAAGGGGGTTGTCACAGGAAATGAGGGACAGAAATTATATTTTATTTCATTTTAAAAAAAACCGCTAACAAAACTAATTGAAGTAATCCGAGTTTTGTTATTTTTCGTATGTAGCATGTAAATTCCAGTAACGGTCACCTAAGATCTCTTTAGTAGACAGACGTTCGTGACGCAGTGTGTGTTAATTATCATATTGAATATATATATTAGTTTATGAAGAATATGTATATTAAATAAATTGGGACAACTGCGCAATACCGTCACATGTTGTTGACGAGTGAAATGGCCAGTGCGCATTAGAATTGACCACAGAAAAGCGTGCATCACGATTACCACTATATATCCAAGGCAAAAATCATGTCACAGGACATAGCTTCTGGAAGTTTTGGAGACCTTCAGTGAAAGCTATATAAGAGGCAAAATGAAGACTTTTATTCTCAATGTTGAAAACGTCGATTCGTCTGAAGCCAGTCTAACTTCACGAATGAATTATCTCGTGTACAGAGATTTCACAAAGGAAAGCTGCAATAATCTCTTTCCATCCGTTTTCCATCCGTCTGATGCCATATATTGAGTAACGAGGCAAAATTACTCAGTATAACTTTTGGCAAAGTGGAAAGTTCACTGTCAAGAAAAAACCCGATGCATGCGACGCTGGTTGTATGCAGTTAACGACACGAGGGACCAACTTGTTCTTCCCGCCTGTCAGGGTTCGTTTGGCAATCTATTCCGCTAATTGAGAGGCTAGCACCGTGATCGTCTCACAGACATATCCGGATTTCTACACTCAATGTAATGCGACGACACATCCCACTGGACGACTCTACCCGATAATGCTAAACGTCGTTGGGATGTCCGTTTCCACGACAACCGGTACAACGATAATTATCGAGGCTGACAACAGTCAGCTAAATTTCAGATTTCTCCCCAGTGATAATCTGAAAGTGGTGCCTAGATTCTGCAGAATCTTCACCTGTAATGCGACGCCTCCATTGCGTCGATCTTCACTTTGAAGTGCCGCTTATAAGTGACGTGTGAGCTTACGTCATCTCCTTGGAACTCTGACATTAATAGTGAGTAATAATTAGCATGGCTAACGCGCACATACTTAACCCTAGGACTCCAAGAAAATGAACACTGTTATATCGTTTGCAAAATAAGAACTTTAATGTTAAAATTAATGCTTATTCTATATGTTAACTATTGTTGAAGCGGCCCCATTTGCCGCATAAGAATTGTGTAATTAATCTTATATTTTATATTTTGAATTTCATCATTTTCATCTCCCCTTATTTCCCACAGAGTGTATGACATTGGAAAGTTGAATGAATGATTAATCACTGTGCGAAAGAGTAGTGCCCCTTTTTAAATCGGGAATAAATAACCTGATTTAAACATCTTTCAACTCTCTTGTTATTCATAGTTTTTGAGAGGGACGAAAGAATTTGTACTATTGTTTTGCACCGTTCGTCTGTTCGTCCATTTATTCACATTTATGATACACACTCACAACACACACCGCCAATAAAACGTTCCTTGGCATGACACTAATAAATTGGGCCCCACCCAAACATCAATGGTGTATGTCATGTGTGTCTATGTAACAACTTGACGCGACGTAGTACTGGCACACGTCACGGGCTTTTCTTGGAGGTGCACTGGAGCAGGCCAAAAATAGACTTCACCCCTTGCATCTCTAACTTCAGCTCGGGTCGGCTTGTAACGAGCCATCCCGTTTTGTGACAATATGTTATACTTGTGTTTTACATACAGAAGTATTATGTGAGTAGACTATTGTTTCTACAAATTGTGAACTATGATGCTTGTATGTAGTATGCTAAACACTTGACATTGTTTCTAGTAAATATGTTCATAAAATTGTTATGTTGTATTTATTATGATGTATGTATGTATCAGGAAACTGTAAGTTCAGACTTGAATGTAAGAAAGAATGGAGATAGAGATGAATACACTGGAAACTTAGCTTTTGCTCCCTGATTATATTTTACAGGGAAGAAGCAGCCTTTAAGTTTTTTACTAGATCTCCCACTTTACTGATTTATAACCACTATGACCATGGAAGACTCGAGAAGTCACTACCCCCCTGTGTAAGTGTAAGGAGACACTGCATTCTGTTGATGTATGGTGGCAAAGTGTGCTTGACCACATTGTGGAATTTTGTACAAGGAAGTTACTGGAAATTGCTTCATTGTTCTGCTTGATGCAACTAATACAGTGAAAAACCGCCCATATTAACCTCGAGAGAACAGTGCTCACAAAATAATATACAGTGTGCTTGAGGAACATGTGAAAACTGACAATTCTATTGTGAACAATAAGCTTTGTTACAAAAGCATGCAAATGACTGTAGTGGCAATCATCTAGACGAAGTTATGTACAAACTATTATTGTTTATTTCTCTATAACCCCATTTCTGTTCTCTGATAATAATAACCCTGTGATTTAATTTGACACTAATCTTCTGAATTGTGCATTAGGATATAAGACTGTATAGGTATTGAAATTATTTGAACGTGGTTTCATGGAAATATTGATGTCAAATAATCTTTCATTGTATTTGTTATTTGTATATTTGATTGTCTATTTAATAAATGTATTGACCATCTAACAAATACATATTGATAACCATATGTTGGAGAGAGAGAGATGGTGGATGTTGGCTCGCTAAATATAGAAGGCAGATTTGTCTTCTCCTTTGGTAAGAAGTTTTCCACCTATGGAAATGTTATGTGACAGTGAATGTTTGTATTTAATGTGGAAGAGAGAAAACTTTTACAGCGTCCGCATATCCACCAAATGAGAGAGAGGAGTTGTGTCTTCTGGAGAATTATTAATAACATAAATTAATAATCTCTTAACTTGTAATTAGTTATGGATGTTTAATTAATAATAATAAGCAATAACTAGGGTGGCATTGTGTCACAAAATGTTAATTTTTTCTTTGTTATTTCATTCTCAATATATTCTATAGAGAAACCGGCGATTATTTTCTTATCACAATATATGGAGAAATAGCGATTTTTCCTCTCCTTTCATTATTATATTGTTAAAATATTTGCAACTTTACTTTAATAGTTTAAATTAATGTTAAGAAATGCTTTCTGACATTGACGATAAGTGAATTTTAATGAGGAAAAGTCAGATACGAGTTAAAGTATTAATCTTTTTTACATTGACGATAAGTGAATTTAATGAGGAAAAGTCAGATACTAGTTATTAATCTTTCTGACACATCAATAGTACTGAGCAAATTTATTCATCCGACCACACTTTGTCATGCAGAACTATATTTTTTTAACGTTTGCATATCTGTTCGTACAGAGTAGTCGTATTCGATGCTTTTAAATTTAGGTATAAACTAACAACCAGTAGACATAAAAATGTTCTCCTTAAAACAAAAAGGATTTAGAAAATCGATATTATAAAAGTACATTAAATTAAATACAAGTGTTGAGCTTCTAGACTTTAGCTCTTAATCTTCTTTGTCCTTTACGCTACTATTATGTATGGGTCAGTTATTACCAAGTTTGGTAGCCTGGCCATGAAATGGTGGATTTAAATCCCTGTGTGTGTGTGTGTGTGTGTGAGAGAGAGAGAGAGAGAGAGAGAGAGAGAGAGAGAGAGAGAGAGAGAGAGAGAGAGAGAGAGAGAGAGAGGGGATGGAGAGGAAGAGAGAGGATGGTATGAGATTAACAAATTTAGTAGGCTGTTTAGTGTCTGCTGAATGTATTCAATGCTACGCACATTACCTTTTTTCTGGCTTCAGTATGGAACTACCCAGTGCATGTCCTTTCGCTACCATTTTCAAGGCCCAAGAAGTGTGGTTGCCTTGTGGCTAAGTGATGTAAAGGGTGTTTCTGCCCGTGCATGTCAGTGCAGAGAAACATTAAACGAACTCACCTTATGGATGCACAGCCCATGTGCAGGTTTGAAATTTTGTTTTAATGAAGAAAAGGAACAAGGAAAGCTCGTAAAATACACGCACGAGAAAGGAGATGATTGATAACAATTATCTATAAAGACCGGACCAATATACCTTTGTTAAGTATCGTGCAATATAAAGACCGGACCAATATACCTTTGTTAAGTATCGTGCAATATAAAGACCGGACCAATATACCTTTGTTAAGTATCGTGCAATATAAAGACCGGACCAATATACCTTTGTTAAGTATCATGCAATATAAAGACCGGACCAAAATACCTTTGTTAAGTATCCTGCAATATAAAGACCGGACCAATATACCTTTGTTAAGTATCCTGCAATATAAAGACCGGACCAAAATACCTTTGTTAAGTATCGTGCAATATAAAGACCGGACCAATATACCTTTGTTAAGTATCGTGCAATATAAAGACCGGACCAAAATGCCTTTGTTAAGTATCGTGCAATATAAAGACCGGACCAATATACCTTTGTTAAGTATCCTGCAATATAAAGACCGGACCAAAATACCTTTGTTAAGTATCCTGCAATATAAAGACCGGACCAATATACCTTTGTTAAGTATCCTGCAATATAAAGACCGGACCAATATGGGCAATTTCTGCAACTAGAAGCACATCAACTGAAGTAACAGTGTGAATCCTATAAATACAGTTCAGGTAACATTAATTTAAAGGAAGCAGTGAGGTGTGATCAAGAGTTCTCGTCAGCAAGTTATCACGATCTTTATGGGTGGAGTTTAAGTGGATTTAGTTATAAAGGTGGTTCATTAACACCCCTTATTACACCACACAAAAGAAAATAATACAGTGTTCTTACTGAGCAGCTCAGAAAAACCTATTTGATTACTACATGTGGCGGAGTAAATTTGCCTCTCCCTATTTCTAAATTGTTATATAATTAGTTAATTATCAAAGCGACATGACCTTCGGGTACTGCACATGATGATATTTTTGTAAGTATCAGAGTTAAAATAACAACTCAGGCAAAGAGTATGCTAGAATTTGCTGATGCAATCCAAATTGGTTCCAAGCGGATGAGTAGTTTTTCTAATAGTCTCACACTTGTTCTTAACAATCCCATCCAATAGGGATAGACCAAAAAACTTACTTTGCTGAATACGTTCTATACTCTAATCACTTTGATTTTGACATTACTCAAGTCCAGGCATAAAAGTGATTGTTAGCTTAAGGTAAATTAACTTACTGATAAAGAAAGAATGAACTTGAAATGTATCAAACATGTTTGCTATTGATCTATGACTTGGAGAATACTTTATGTAATTGAACCATTATTTCTCTGTTCACTAATTTGATTATGTTGTACATTATATTTGTTGAATTTTGATTGATGCTATATTCCTTATGCTGCATGTATATCAGGCTAATGAATATTGTTGCAAGATTTGTAAGTTGAAAATATTTGTAAGAGGCAAAGGAGTTTAGAGATGTATTATGCCTGAAACTTAGTGCTGCCCTTAATTTGACTTTTGCAGAAAGGAGCACCCATTGATGCTTTCGATGTTTTTGTAACCTTGTATCTGCTTCAGACTGCAATGACTACTGTACTCTACTGGATCAAATTGGTGTGTATCCAGCATTGTTGTAGAATTTATCAGTAAATGTGTTTGTTGATTCCTGTGAATTCTTTTCGAGAGCCAATGACACAAATTGAAATTTGAATTTTGTCTCGAGAATTCATGAAGATTTTTTTAACATTCATAGTGGTGTGCTTGGGTAGCACACATGAAGACTCTGAAGCATTCCTTGTGGTGTGTTTTGATAGCATATAATAAGATCCTGGAACAGATGTGTAAATGTGCCGAGAAGGAGTACGTTGAACCATCATCTAATAAGAAAGTGACTTCTTGCAATCTGCATAAGTGTGGACAAGTGCTAGTGACAGCTACTTTCATTGAAAAGGTTGTGTACATTGACTATAATTATCTCTCTAAAACTCCTCTCTCATTTATTTGATGAAACTATACCTATGAATTTGATTATTTGACTGCTGATGTCTATGTTGCGATAAACTGAATGAGTGTCTAATGTTTACTCACACATTGTTGTTAAGCAATGTAAATGTCAATGCTGTTTTAATCATATTAATATGTTGTATATTTAAATGCTGATTTAATAAATTTATTGTTAAATTCATTAACCTTGCACATATATTAAAACCATATGTTGGAGTGACAGTAGGTGGGTGGGTGACTATTAAACATAATTAAACGCGGATTTGTTACTCATTTAGTTAGAACTTTCCTCCTGCAGAAGTATTGTGGGACAGTAAAACGCCTGTCTTATTACTGTTGAAGGGAGAAAACTTTACTACACGCATATAATCCACTAAGTGAGAGACGAATGGTGTCTCCTGGGAGAATTATTAATAAACATAAATTAAGATTTCTCCATCACTAGTAATTAGTTATGGATGATTAATAATAAGTATAACCAGTAACAAAAGGGTGCTTGTCACAGAAAACAAAGCAAGAAGGCAGTGAAAGGACTACACAGCAGTTAGATATGCAAACAGAAGACAGTATTATAACTACACCTCAATGACGGTATTGTGACTGCATAGTATTTAGAGAGCAGGCAGAGGACAGTATAACTATACATCAATGACTGTGTAATCACTACTTATCATTTAGAGGACAGTATAACTATACATCAATGACTGTTTAATCACTACATATCATTTAGAGAGCAGGCAGATGACAGTATGATAACTGCACATCAATGACGGTGCAATGACTAATAGATTTTAGAGAGCAGGCAGAGGGCAGTATAACTATACATCAATGACTGTTTAATCACTACATATCATTTAGAGAGCAAGCAGACGACTGCATGATAACTGCAGCTTAATGATAGTGTAATGACTACATTACATTTGGAGAGCAGGCAGAGGACAATGTGACAACTGCGCATCAAAGACAGTTTAGTGAATAGATAGCTCAGAGATCGCACAGCGATAACTATGCACCATAAAGAGAAAACAATATAATTACATATCATAGAGAGAACACAGATTGGTAACTGCACAGCCTAAAAAGAACAGTGACAACTATATAGCACGAAGAGAACATAGAGTGATAACTAAATAGCACAGAGAGAACATAGTGATAACTACAGAGCACATAGAAAACACAGCGATAACCACAGAACACAGAGAGAGCAAGTGATAACTACATAACACAGAGAGAACATACAGTGATAATTATATTAAGAAAAGGAAGAGAGAAAACTGTGATAACTATAAAGCACAAAGAAAAGATACTATGCTAACTACATCTCATAGAGAGTAGCATGGGACATCTACACCTCATAGAAAAGAGTGTGATAACTGTTACTTAAAGAGAAGAGCAGGTGATAAATATACGTCGGAAAGAAGACAGTGTGTAACTAAAAACAGTGTGGTAATTAAACAACACAAGCCTGTTATTATAAAACAGAGAGAAAACAGTACTTTATTACACAACAAAGACTGTGCTTTATACAGTTTTACAGAAAACAGTGCTATAACAACGGAACGCAGATGACTGTGATTAGTATAAAATTAAGCAATGTGATTACTAAACAATATAAGAAAAATTGTGTTATCTTCCCAACACAAGAAAACTGTTTATATATAACTGATTAGTAAATTCACTATACAAGAGATGGTGTTTACCAAGCAGTATTGTAAACAAAAAGAGAGAAAAAGTAAGATTTTTTTTTTATTTTAAATAAAATAAAAAACGGATGATTACTAACTACACAATGTATAAAACCTTGAGTTTACTACGCAGCTTAGAGAAAAGAGTGCTGCTCCTACGCACCACTGAGACGTGCATGCATATATATTCAAGAAGATCACTGAGCCTTTATTGATATCTGAGAATGTTATGGATATCCACCAGAGACAAACTAATGCATCTGACGTCATATGTCATGGACATCCCAACAGTGATAAAAACCAATGCCCCTGACGTCATTATACACATAACCGGACTTTGTTCATGAATTTCAAGACCACTAGTTTCGTCTACTGTTATTATGACCTCTCACGACTTAAAAAGTCTGCGTGAAATAGGCCCAGGCCGGAAGCGCTCCTCTTAAATAACGAACGAAGGATAAATGTTTGCGTATTCATTTGGGCGTGGTCCTGTTGTGCCTGACAAGTTTGTTTTGGAGGTTCGGGTTTGGGGGTTGGGGGCGAAGTTTAGGAACAATGAAATATATTTGAGACATAAATGACTTGTGCACAACAAAGCAGTTTGTGTAATCACTACACAAAGATTGTGTTTTCTGATCTACACAGAGACAATAGTGTTGTTAATTTAAAATTTAAAAAAAAAAAGGGGGGTGGGGGAGAACTAGGTGATTACTAATTAAACACAGAAAGACTGTTTTCGACTCAACACAGAGACAGCAGTCAATGTTTGTTTTGCTTTGTTTTTAAAGAGAGGAAAAAACTAAGTGATTTATGAATTACACAAAGAAAGACTGTTTTCAACTCAACATAGAGACAGCAGTGTTATTTTTTTTTTTTAAGAGAAGGAAAGCTTAGTGATTACTAACTACTCAAAGTAAGATTGTGTTTACTATTCAACACAGAGACAAGAGTACTGCTATTTCTTTTCCAGTAGAGACAAAAACTAGATGATTATTAACTACAGAGTGTAAGAATGTATTTACTATTCAACACAGAGACAAGAGTACTGCTATTTCTTTTCCAGTAGAGACAAAAACTAGATGATTATTAACTACAGAGTGTACGACTGTATTTACTATTCAACACAGAGACAAGAGTACTGCTATTTCTTTTCCAGTAGAGACAAAAACTAGATGATTATTAACTACAGAGTGTACGACTGTATTTACTATTCAACACAGAGACAAATGTGTTGTACTTTAATAAAGAGACAGAGAGAAAAAAAAAAACGTTGAGTACTAACTACACAACGTAGTAAAGACTGCGTATTTACTGTGCAACACGAGTGTGTGTGTGTGTGGTGGTGGTGGTGGTGGTGGTGGTGGAAGTGTTTTCCTAAAGTGCATTGAGAAAACTATGACTAATACAAACACAGAGAATTACAACTTCCATGTGAATAACGGTTGAAAAAAAACAACTACTTACAAAAACTATGTCTATATTTTAAGTGCCCTGATACTTAACCTCTCTATAATTTAAAATAGGCTTCTACGTTTTGCTTTTTAAAGCACTGCCTGGATGTGAAGAAATTAAAGAAAAAACTTCGAGCACATATGTTAATGACATATTGAAAACCTTCACTTTTTCTAAAATTATTAAATAACGTCAAAATACGTTTTGAATTAGAGGGGTGTAATTTTTTTTAATTAAAAAAAATCATCTGAAAAGTTGTTTGGAAACTAATGAGACTACAGTTCACCTAAAGAAGTGTACAAATAATAAATTAATCAATAAATAATGGTAGGGCAAATTTTACAAAACACAGAACTATAATTCTTGTATTGAAGAACAAATCATTATCATTATTATTATTAAATCTGCACCCCTCCCAGTTTCTAACCCCGCAAAGCTGCTATTACTCGGGGAAGAGAAACGGACGCAACTGTATTACAGGCGACAGCAATATCAAGTTACGCTCATAAAAAAAAAAAAGTCAGAAGGTATTGTGCTTTTTATTTTAGGCGACCTGGGGGGTGGGGGGTTGCTAGCGAATGTCAGGCACAAATAAATCGATCAATCCTCTAACAAAGCCGAGCCACACCCGGGTGTTGGTCTTGCCATTATTTTTCAACAGATTTTTAACAGTTCACGAGTTAAAGCATCTAACAGAGGGTCCGAAACTGAATTTATCGCCGAGTTGGTTAAATTGTCACTAACTTTTGATTGCTAGGGTTCACAAGTTAACCCGTAGTTTTTCTCAAGGCTCGAGTTGTATATTAATTAATGATGAGAAAAATACATATCTCTACAGTTTACTGGTCTCCTTAAATGTAAACACTACGTTAGGTAGAAAGGATTACTGGTGACAAAAATGCACAAATTTATTTTATCACAGATTGGATCATCAGTGCGCATCTTCAATTCACTGCTACTTACCTCCGCCCATTCAAGACAGTCACTATCTATCAGTAATATAAACTAATGCACCGGACATCATTATACAGGTACCAGTCTTTGTTCGTAAATTTTAAAAAACGCAAGTTTATTATTTATATCTTAAAATATCCTGGACGAAAACTAAACTCTTGCGTACTTCTATCCAGGCGTACGGTTTGGGGGTTCGAAGGTTAGGAAAAATTTAAAAAAAACTTATTTATACTTACGGCATAAGTGACTCTGTGTACACGGCATCGGGTTCTGAATCAAGCATTTATAATCACCTTTTAGGACCCGATTACTTGAGAAACATGCATCTGAATGTGCATGCACACTGTGTTTCTGTATAAGATACCAAACTTAATTTAGGCACAGGTTTTCCTGCGCGTTGCAACTTCCCCCCCTCCCCGCCCCCATTCATTCATCTGGATCTCTGCGTCATATGGGTTTTATGCAAAGGTTATTTTAAGGGAAGACTTGTTAAGAGCAACTTCCTTTTTTTTAAAAACAGAAAAATCAAAGTGAGACACTGAGAAGGCCTGTCTGCGAGAAGGTCAAGGTTATATAAATATATCAGTAATAAGACTGTTACTAATAATACCATAATGTTGTGCAGTAAAATTAAAATATCTTTATTCCTCTGCTTTAATTCGCTTATCAACAAAGAATTCCTTTTGATTATAGCCGCAAAGTGGAACATAAATTAAATTCATTATTGTAAATAAATACTGCAAGTATGTGTGCATGCATGTGTGTCCACGTGCATGACTAAAGATTAGACTATGCCACAATTAAAACGCAGACTTGGAATGGTAAGACAAGCTGAAACAAGATTCGGTATTCTTCCTGTTTACATTCAACCGAATCAATCTTATCCTCACCTCACCTCCCAAAAAGTTGTAGTTGACGGGCTTTTTCTATTAATGACTATGTGAAATTTAAATTCTGCATAATCATGAACAGATAGCCAAAGATAGGGTTGTATTTATTAAATATCTCAATACAACTATAATATATGAAAATCTGCTACAATCATGGCCTTGCATTGCCCGGGTTAGAAAGCAATTGATATAAACTAAAAAAAATTTTTTTTAATTGTTATGCACGGAGGTGGGGCAGAGAGGAACCATGCCTCCTATATCCATCCTAAGGGTAAACAACTCCACGCAAAATTTCAGCTTGATTGTTCTCTCCTCGCAGCAAAGAATTCCACATATACAGACAGACACGCATTTTGTGGTGTGGATATTTTGTAGTTGTTGTTTCTTTTGGGGGGAGATATGTATGTTTGTGGTAAATCAATGTCAGAAATTGTGTATACATTTTGTGGTATTATTTTTCTTGGGGTGGTGAGGACTATGTAGTATATATGTTTGTGGTAAATAAAAGTCAGATAGAAGCCTAGAGATCTATTCAATAACTGATTTGAAGAAAGTTAGACATGAAAAAGAACTTATATCTGTTTTTCTATGGAACTGTTTGGTTATGTATATAAAAATATATATGTTTGTACTGTTTGTAGATAAAGTCTGCATGTAATGTACATTCATCACTCTGCACAAAAAGTCACTTGCACGCACACACACACACACACACACACACACACACAAAATGAAACAAAAATGAAATAATATTATTTTCAAAATTATAATTTCATTTATAGTCATAAAAATGCAAACATATCAAGCTTTGACACTGTTAGTGGTAATATCAGTGCAATATTCAAAGCATATATATATATTAAGAAAAAAAATATTTTTGCAATGTGGAAGTTTTGTAAGACATAATTGACAAAACCTAGCTTCAGGTTGTAGCAAACTAATATTACACTTATTTACTTAAATGGTTTCAGACAAGTGATTCAATAAAGTACCAATGCTAGATATATGACTGTGAGTTTGGATGTAATCGTTCACTGAAGTTGGTCAGCTCATCATACCATCTCAGTATTCTACTAGGAAGAAAATCAACACAATCTTCTAGCTGTCACCAATAAAGTAAGAAGAAAATCAACACATTCTTCTAGATGTCACAAATAAAGTAAGAAGAAAATCAACACATTCTTCTAGATGTCACAAATAAAGTAAGAAGAAAATCAACACATTCTTCTAGATGTCACAAATAAAGTAAGAAGAAAATCAACACATTCTTCTAGATGTCACAAATAAAGTAAGAAGAAAATCTACACATTCTTCTAGCTGTCACCAATAAAAAAGAAACTCAATGCAATCCTTTAAGTGTCGCATATAAAGTAATCTGCAAATCAACAGTCTTTAAGGTGTTATAGTTAAAGTAAGTAAATCAACACACAGTCTTAAAATGTTATCTGTAAAGTAAGAAAATCAATCATCTTTGAGGTGTCACATGCAAAGTAAGAAGAAAATCAACACAATCTTTGAGGTGTATATATAAAGTAAGAAGGAAATCAACACAATCTTTGAGGTGTATATATAAACTATAATAAAGAAAGAAGAAAATCAACACAATCTTTGAGGTGTCATATGTAAAGTAAGAAGAAAATCAACAAGGTCTAAGAAATGTTACATGTAAAGTAAGAAAATCAACGGTATTTGAGGTATCACATGTAAAATCAGAAGAAAATCAATACAATCTTTGAGGTGTATATATAAAGTAAGAAGAAATCAACACAATCTTGTAAGTGTCACATGTAAAGTAAGAAGGAAATCAACAGTACCACCTTTCCAATACTTAGTTCTGAAGTTTCATGGTCTACAGATCCAATTTTGTTTCAATAAATCATGATACATACTGTGCCTTCTCTTGAGGAGTAGCCAGCATTTTGTATGGTGTTCATTTCACAGTGCCTCATAATTCAACAAGGTATTTGAAATATACAAATACAATGTGATTACAAATTTTGACAGCTACTGAGTATATAGAACAAATCTGATGAAGATATCTCATCAAATGTTTTTGTAATAAATTTTTGAAATTATAAAGAGACTTTATGGACACCCTGTAGTGCAGGGGTCGGGAACCTTTTTGTCTGAGAGAGCCATGGACACCACATATTTTGAAAAGTAATTCTGTGAGAGCCATACATTATGTTTAAAACTAAAAATTGAAGTAAATGTGTGCATTTTGTAATTTCAACACTGATGTAGGATGCAATGAAAGCTTATGATGCGTCTGTTTTCATGCTCACAAAGAAGAGCGACAAATCTTCTGTTTTTCCCCACCATGCACGGAGCACCATCAATACACACCGAAACAAGTTTATCCATCAGTATATTTTTTCTTTAGCGAACTCAGTGAAGGACTCGAATAAATCCTGCCCTCTTGTTGTGCCTTTCATAGACAAAACAGCAAGACTTTCCTCATGTAGTGTATCACCGACAAAATACCTTGCAACCACGCTGAACTGGGATAAATTACTGACGTCTGTTGACTCATCTTAAGCGAGAGAAAAAAATGATGCCGCATGTATGTCCTTCACTTGCATTGCCTCAATTTGATTTTACATCATGATCTACGATCGTGAACAGTTCTTGCCGACAGAGGCATGTCTTTTATCCGTTTAATTATTTTGTCCTTATCCGAAAAGTCATCAAAAAGTTCGTTGGCAATATCAAGCATGAATGCTTTGGCATACTCCCCATCTGTGAATGGCTTTCCGTTTCTCACAATAGCTAAAACGCCAGCAAAACTAGCCGAATTCCAGTCACCTTGTTGGGTCCAAACACGGATTTGCTGCTGACTAGCTTGCACTCTTTAAGGTCAGCGGAGTTTATCTCCTTTACCACTTCTGATGCTGAGCTGCAGTAGACTTTAGCTCATTTGTAGAATGAAATATTGATATGCAATTAATATGTAGATCAAAGGAGTCTAAAAAAACATTTTTTTTATAATCGAACATTTCTCTGCGAGCCAGATGCAGCCATCAATAGAGCCACATCTGGCTCGCGAGCCATAGGTTCCCGACCCCTGCTGTAGTGAATGAATCTTATATTGCACAAAATTATTGTGGCAAAAGTCCAACTGCTAAATATGTTATTATATATCTTCAGACAAGCAATTCCAAAACAATTCAGTAGGTGGATCTCAGATGTGAACAATAAGACACATATAGTAATTCAAGATACTTTGGCAATGGAGTAATCAGACCAAGTCTGACTTTAATACATCTGGACATGAGTCAGTGAAACAAAGTCTAACTTCGGGAGGTTAAAGACTGGTCAGCCCAGGTCAGGTTCCAAGACGTGGAGTGGTCAAACCAATCAGTGTTGAAAGATAACAAGTGAATAAATATACTCTGTGGCAACACAAACACAAATGATTAAATATACATTATGGCCACACAAACATAAGGATAAATGGAGTAGTAAAACTAAAAGTAACATCAACATGCTACTGATGGAAAAACAAAAAGATCTGGCGAAAGAGATCAGAAATAAATCAGAAATTAAGCCTCAGTGATATATATCATTTCATATTTTACCTTTTAAAAATGTAAGCGATGGGATAAGTCACCTGTAGTATACATATAACATTCTTTTTTTTTTAATAAAGTCAAAAAATTTATAATAGTAACAATACTGTGATTATGTTTTGTTTATTAACAGTGAAATTTTAAAGAAAAAATATCTTCAATTATTCAAGTTCATACTGAATGGACATCCAATTTTTAACAACACTAGGAAAAATCTACTTATAAAGTTATATTATCATGCCTGAAATTTCCTAACAAAAAAAAATCAAAAAAAAAAAAAATTAACCATTAAAAGTAATGTATTTATTATGATTAATTTTACATCACTGGATAAAAGGGTTACCCAGGCTTAACGCGATCTAAAATATTCTCATGCAAAACATAAAAGCTCACTTCAATTCTGTGCATTCAGCTGAACAAAGAGGGATATCTGCTAGATTTTGTAATGTCAAACAAATGTGTAACTGCTAGTCACCTAAACTGCAATTTTACTAGAAATTCATGAAAGGGCAATTTCTAAATAATATTATAGAAAATTTAAAGTTCTCTCACCTGTTCTTACATGTCTTACAGAATATTTATGCACTTTTTAAAAAAAAGGTAAGAGAACATGTTATCTGAATTGGAAACACTAGAATACACACACACACACACACAAACTATTTTCAAATAAAATTATGCATCATTTAACAGGTAAACTAAAAGTCGTTAAGAATTACAGGTAGAATAACATTCTAATAAGATGAACATGAGATATTAAGAATTAACTGGGTACACAACATACCTAAAATATTCATCAAATTTTGCTATGCAAGGTTGCTGTGAACAGGATGTTTGTCGAATTAATTCACTGTTAGTGTTACTGTTTGAGGACCTGAAAAAGAAAAGATAGTGTGTTGATTGTTATCAACAACAAAAATTAACAAAGTATCAAGTACTTTAATTTGATTGCTATTTCCTTGCAATATATATTTTGAAGTCGCAGTTCGTATTTAAATATATTATTTTAATTACTTAATTAATTTTAGTCATCATTGTAATTTTATTATTTAGAAAAATCATTTTCTTACAATGATAATTTAAAAAGGAAAGATAACTCTTGATGCAAAATTAGTAAACAACCGAAACACTTGGGTCTGTGAAATGTTTATTTCATGCAGTGGATTTATAACAATACTAAGATATTTTATTTAGTAAATGCTTTTATAGACATATATTTTAAATAATTTTAATCTGTTTTGTTTTGAATTTGAACATAATGTTTTCCTCTTAATTTTTAAAATTTGTCAAGCTTCTGCCTTTGTTTTGGTTTCACGAGCTTTTTATTTCTTTGGAGGTACATAAATGAAGAATAAGTTAACATGAGGACTTTTATATTACATTATTTAATTATTAAAGACAGAGATTCATCAATAATTCTTGTATATTTTCTTTTAATAAATGAAAAACTGGTTGATGAACAGCCTATAATTTTGTCTTCACATTATTTAATTAGGCCTATTAATTGTACAGTAGTAGGATTTTCATTGGTAAGGAATTAGAAGTTCAGTACAAATAGTGCTAAGATGATATTTATGGAACAGCATAGAGATAAGAATATTTTTAAGTGGGGTGAGAGTATGGACTGTAATTATGTGGATGCCAAGTTTGTTTTTAAAAATGGTGTTTAACAATGGAGACAACCAGCAGAAGAACCTGGATAGATGTTGACTTTAGTGCATTACATGAAGAATTTTCTATTTATAAAAATATGTACTGTGATTAATATTTGAATCTGTGTTATGCATATTCATTGTTGGAAATAAATATCACAGAATTAAATTATATTTAGAGTGTACATTATTATTATATTAAATATCATTATCATGTCATTAATCATGTGTACTTAATTCATGTAAACGTGGATAGAGTTTTAGCAATAAAGTTATCCATACATATTTTCGTTATATTTCAATGCTTTAATTTACTTGTCACAAAACTTTCAAAACATAAAGATATGTATTACTTATTATTTTGTTATAATTAATAAATAGTATGTGTTAAACATGATTTTATATCATGAATTAATCAATTATACATAAAGAATACCAAGTATACAATTTTAAAGATTTTTAAATATGATTATTAAAGTTTCTATTGTAAAAATATTAATTCAGATAAAACATAGATAACTGTTCTGTCTTTAGATAAATGGATAAATTCCGGCTGATCATTTTAATAAAATAATAGGTGAACCATAATTGTGCTAAGTATACATGTATATTTTCGGTACGCACAATTTCAACGCTACAAGTCTGATTTTTTGTCAAACCATGTCATGCCCCTGATTATTACAATATATATTAGTATTACTAAATTTAGTAAATAATATTACGAACGTCTTGCACTGTCACAGTAAAAAGAAGGCTGCTTTAAGAAAAATGAATAATATACTTTTAATTTACTTGTAGAAATTCAACCCGTTGCACCAACAAACATGGTTTTATTTTGATTTAATTTTCAATGTTGCTCGATTAATTCGTAGCGGTTTTATTTATCAATTACTCGAGTCATACTCAAAGCGTTTAAGTAGGCCCTATAGGCCTACATTCAGTTTAGAGTGGTATACACTCCATTTAAGATCTTTACCTTTGAAACGCAAATTAATAAATAGCAAATTTAATAGAATGTTTTTTAAATGCATGATATCGGCATATTTTCGATATTGATTTTGATAAATTAGTTACTTAGAGGCCTACCTTTTTAATAAAATTAAAATATAACTTATAAGAATGTTGTGATACATAAAAAAAAATTGCCAGACTCTGTTGGTTTTTATTTATATGCATATAAATACCTGTACAACTGTGCATTATCATTCCGATAAGCTTGTATGAATGAGATTAACAACAAAGATGACCAACAGATATGTTACACTCTGACACTTTTTCAAACTTTAAATTTCCGAGTGCACTCAGGTCTTTTCATCCTTCCTTTGAAATAAGAAAATGACAGGGGAGTGTACTCTTATTCATATAAGTAATGCAGTAGTGAAGTAAATTTCCACATGCAGCGAACTGTTTTATTAGTATTTATTTTGTATTAAAATATGAATTTTAGTTAGAATTTTGTTAAATTTGCTATATAATAAAATCAATTGCTTAGAAATATATAACTATACCCGATGTCAAAATGTATATTATAAAACAGTATTTAAAATAATCATAAATAAATGAGTCAATCGAATAAATTATTATCAAACTTATGATAATAAAACTCAAAAGAGTTGTTTATTAAATCATCACTAATATATTTTTTGAAACATAATAATTTAATATATTATTTTAAATTAATATATTATAATAGCTTTTATATTATGTAGTCACTAAAGATATGATTAGTTTTATGTAACCCATCGTCATATTGTTAAAAATTGTATCTTGTTATATTTAAAAGTGTATATATTTTTGCAACACAATGAGGCAAATTCCACCACAAAATAACACATAATTAATAACATCAAAAGATGAAAGGTTCATGCCACCGCTGGAGTAAAACAGAATGCTAGGCCACCACCATATTGGACTCGTTTTTACAATTTATAATCCTTTATAAATGTACCATAAGAGTGTGTATGTAAATTCTCTACAAATTATATATTTCTATTAGTTGTTTCTCAAACGACGAATAGAGTTTTTAAGCAGTTTCTTTACTGTTGTATTCGTACTACTGCATGACAAGTGTAATTTTCTTTAATTGTTGTTTAGAGTTCTGAAAAATAGAGCTAATTATTCTTTAGTTAAATCTGTTTAATAAATATTTCTGTCCTTTTAGATTTTGTTTTAATTAGAATTTTGCACACAGACACACCATCATTTTCTGTTACTTGGCTTTTGTAGTCCTCTGAAAACACTTCTTCTTAATCTTATTTATTATTATTATAATTTTTACAATTCAGAACATTTCCTGTAAATGTACTTAGTAATAACAGTATTTACATAGAAGCATTCAGAATGTCTTGCCTTTTATAAATAGTCAGAAATACAAGTGTACAATGAATTTCACTAGTTTTATGATAGCCTTTGGTAATAGGGCTAAATGTCATAAATTTCTTGTTCTTTCTTTCATAACCTAACTTTGGAAATGCAAGTATGACCCCAATTCAGAATTGTTCACAATAAAAGTGAAACTGATTGCAAGAAACAAATAAATTTTTCATTCAAAGGAAAAATGTAAATTATTCATTCAAGAAGTCAGGACTGGATAAAGCCCACTTGTTCCAGTGATCTATATATTAACAGAGCTTCCTATACGTCCATTTTTGTCTACCTAGAGTATTTTGCAATCATGTTCCAACTTCCCCTACTTTTGTTAAGCTCTCTGATCCACTCTGAGGATGTTTAATGTGATAAAAATTCATGTATGTGACTAAAATGCTATTGTGCACAATACTGATGTGTCCCAAGAGGAGGTAAGCAGATATTTCATGTGTAATTGCATGCACTCGATGCTTATCTTTTAAATATTTTAGTCTTATTACGTTCAATGTTAATATCTTTTTTAATACTTTAATATTATTATGTAGTGGATGAAGAGTGAGTCTTGGATGAATCGTATCATAAATGATTGATTTCTGGATTTTCTGCTTGATTCCTTGACAAATGTTCAATGATTTTGTGGGTGGGTGGGTGACTGTATAAACAGAGATTGAAAGTCATGTTCTTACTTAGAATTGTGTTATATGTGTTTGCATGTGTGCATTTGCAAATCTCCTTGATTGTTTTGGTTGTTCTTTTTTTTTTTTCTATTGGTGGAAATTGTTTTCGTTGTTCTTTTTTCCTGCTGTGTAGAAATTGTCAACATGTGCTATTGTTGCTAGTCAGATGATGAATAATCAATCAGCACACATGCTAATTAGAAGTTCATTTTCATATTTTAAGAGTTGCACTTGGTAATAAGAAAAGTTACAGCAGTGCTGCTTGCTGTATTTTCACATTTTGTTTACTGTTGTAATATTACAGTATAGATAAAAAAATATTTATATTTGATGCCACTGTTTCAGTGTCATTGTCAGGACACCTTTGATTTATAAACCCATTTATTTAATGAGTTTGATGCATACATTGTTTAAAGTTTACATTGCTGTTGTAATATTAAAACATAACTGAAACAAAATATACTAGATGTCTCTATATCACTTGCATTACCTGTGACAACTTTTGATTTATAAACCTGTTTGTTTAATGTGTTTGCTAACATTTAAAATTTACATTAATAATACCTTACATTTTCTTATTTGGCATTAGAAGTTTTGTTTAGTTTATACTGACTTTTCATCCTCACAGTAATAAAATACTGATATAAGTAGCTCACTTTTATTTTTGCATCTTCAGAAATATTTTTATTATATTTGCAGTAAGTCTTGATTGCTTTAATACAATAATATTTTGTACTTTTAGGTTTTCTAAAAAAATTGAAAGCTAAAATAATTGTGTTTGAGAATTAGTGACATTCATTTTGAGATATAGTCATCCATTTCCCAGTGTGAGAAACAAGCATGTTGTTTACTATCACCGTCCACATTTTATTACTACTGTTAATGTTTGAATTAGTACATATATTTGTTTTTCACTAAGTCAATGTCACTTTATAAACTTTGACGTACAAATTTCATAACACTAATTGACTTGTGTTTATTAAAGATTAAAAATAAAAATAATTTATAATTTATATTTGCTTAATTCCCTAGCTATCTTTAAACAGTTACAAGAATGTTTACCGTTGAAGAGATAACAGTGCTTAAAACCTTCAAATAAAATTATCTATACTGTATAACAAGTTTAGCAGTTATAATAGCGTCTAATATTTTAGTATATATTTCCTTGCATTCATACTGCAATCTACACAAGTAGTCAAATGCATACAGAAGTTAACTAATAAAACTACATGTAGCAGTAAAATTGTTCAGTCCTCTTCTTTATTTGTTTAAGAACAGGATTGGCATCATATTATCCCTACTACCACAATTGGCTAATGAAATAGAGTGACTGAAAACTACACACTGACTGAAAACTAGACGAATTAATATCTTTCCTCCATTGATTACTTATGCACAGGTATGATTAACTTTGTGTTTATCTTTTTTGTATTTGGTTGGGATTTTGTTGTTGTTTATATACATCCAGATACAAGTAATAATACTTAGAATATTTGTATTTAAACATAGCTGGCTAATGATAATAAATTCCTTATTTCTCTCTGCTTTAGACCTTCACTGATTTCTGTCAAATGTTCTAACATTACCTCTTAATACATCCAGTCCTGTCGTGTCCTGGTAAAGGAACGTTCTCACATTATGTAATTAACATTTTCTGTCGAGGTCCCTCAACGGGAATGAAAATGGTCTCGTTACATAATGCCTGCTTTCCGGCGTCTTAAGTATCCTGGATAGGGCTCATAAATCCTTTACATAACAAACATCCGGCTTTGAAGTAAAAATAAAACAAAACTACTTGCAATCACCAGTCGTCTTGACATGACAAACAATGAAGTGAAACATCCAGCCTTGACGTAAAACTAAAACAAGAATAATTCTTGACAGAACACAAATATTGCCTAAATTAATATATACACCATAATAATCATAAAAATTAAAATATAACTACATATAATATTTAAGAGCGAATTTGCTCCATCATATTATGTATTTTTTACATATTATTGAAGTCAGCCTTGAAAATTCTTTAGGTGCCCGCGACACTCTTTTGAAAAAGTGAATGTGCTCATAAAAAAGGTTGGGGACCACTGGCGTAACCCATAAAAGGAACACCAAGTTGCAACAACACCGAGTTTCTTCCCTCTAACTGTGACCTGATTCGAAACACGTCACTCTAAATTCTAAAACGTTATTATTTCAGTTGAATACTGTTGTTGACGGTGTTAAAATTAATTGAGAATTAAAAACAAATATTGATTTATTATTTTTTATACTTAACTGTTTCACTAACATAGTGTATTGTGAAGCAGGTAATATCCAACTATACATACCGGTAAGTTGGGTGGAGTGGAGGGCGGAGATCCGACTCAGCACCGACCAGCCGTGTTGATAACTCCCCGTCTTATCTCAAGTTTTATTTAATACGATGCTTTAAACAAATGCTAATCACATGAGCGTGGCCATTCATCATTATATTAGGCCTAAAAATGCTAATAAGGCATATTTTTAAATACTGAAGTTTTAAATTGCCTTGGTAGCCCCGAAGATTATTGTTGTCTAGACGTTCATTCTCAAAATAAAACATTTTGTCCAGTTTCATCTGTACTGTTCTCTTCATACCGGAGTTGCATGCATAAATAAATACATTAGCAAAAAACCTGCCTTGTTATTTATTATGACTCTTTATGCTAATGCATGCTTGGTTTAGTTAAGTGTAATACATGGGAAGCTGCAAAGAGTTACGTCTTAAAGCTTGGGCATGCTGGGCAGTTGCCCGGTGCCTCACGAGCTTTACAACATGTTTTTCAATACACTAGGGGGCCCAGTGCACTGCTTTGCTGAGGGGAGGGAGGGGAGATAATGCTGTTAAGATGCCTCGAGCATGTTTGAGGTTATGATTCAAGCCCTATCCAGTGATGGACAATAGTTTTCTCCCCTCCCCCTCCCCATCTGCTAACCCTTTTCCAGCTTTGACTTGTCGAGTAGTGTTTCGAATTAAAAATGTTTCTAATCTTAACTAAGAATTAAACTATTTCTCGATTAGTTAGTTGTGAATTTTGGTCTCAGTATCCTATTGGGAGTTGAGATCTTAGGTTTTGCTAAAGATGAAGGATGCAATGAATACCTTTACGTGAATTAAAAAAATAAATGAAATAAAAGCCTTCGGGGAGTGCCAATTTTGGTAGTGGTGCCAGTATGTGATCCTCGAGCTCAAATGTCCAGCTTTCTGCTTCGACTGATTTCACTTCCTTTCTCCACACTCTAAAATCTCTGAATTTCTAATCGAATCTAAGACCCTGATATTTTTCAATATTTTGTTATGTATGCGCCAAGTAGTGAACTTTGAAGATTGTCTGCCCACTTGGACTAACTGAGAGTTAGAATGTCGAATCTTTATGCTGAGAGATAGCAATCTGTTCTTATTTCATAGTCCCGCAGTTTTTGACTTATTGTGTTTCGGTCTTCTAGCTAGAGCACCCACTCTTTCGGGCGTTTTGATTCTGTGATACTCACACATATATCTGATATAGCAATTTTGCATCTTCGTGTGTCATGTGATGCACTTGCAGAGTTGGAATTTGGGGATTGTTTAAATCTAGCTTCGTTGTCCCCACCCCTACAATCCATTGTCTCCAATTTTCAAAAATACATTATACATAAGTTTTTTTTACATCTGCCTTAAGCAGTAAGACATTATGCATTGTAAATTGTTTCCTTTCTGTCATTCACTCATTAATCATGTTTGCTGTCCAATCTACAAGACCCCTTATATAACCTTTTCAAGTAATGGCTGTTAGGGCATATGCATTTTTGGCCTAGTTCTATTTAGTTTGACGTCAGAAATCGCCTGACTAATTTTTCATATTCTAACCTTGGTCCTACTTGTATCTTCATGTTTCCTTGATACTAAAGTATTCTCAGATGCTTTTGTTCTTTCTTCACTTTTTTCGATGTTCAGTTGTCTGCCCTCTGTGGATTCTATCTTTCTTTCTCTGGATGCTGAGTTTTCCTCATTTTTCAAGTCCAAATTTCACCTAAACGTCCTCCCTAAAAACATTAATACTACTGAAAATACAATTAATGGTCTTTTAAATTTTACCTTATCGTTTGTGTTCATCCAATTACGGTAGATAGAAGATTAACTGTCCTGATTAAATTCTTTATCCTAAACCTGTCGATTAGATGGCTGCGAGGGTTTAGGGAAATGCATATTAGCAATGATGATAAAGAGCAGAATGATAATATTATGGCACCATAATCACTGTTGTTCTTTAGTACATTATTATTATTATTATTATTATTATAGACGTTTGAATTTAGGCGTTGTTTGAATAATATTCGTTAATGTTTAAAAGTGTATGCCACTTTTTACAACCGAACACGCGCGCGCGCACACACACACACACACACACACACACACACACACACACACACACACACACACACACACACATTGTATAGATAACTTTAATACTTAATGAGCACATTCTTGTTCTTTTTCTACTTGTTTGTGCGCAATCAACATGTCGTGTGTGCTTGTTCTAATAAATATAGTCTTCTTGTAGACACATCATGTGTGTAGTCTGATTGTGCGCTGATTGGATATAATCATGTTTGTGATTAAGGAATTGCTTGAGTGTAACGAGTATATCCTTGTTTGTTTATATAAAGACTGTTGTTTGATTGTGGTTATGTGTGTAATCAATATATTTGTATTTGAGCGTACAGGTTGTGTTCCTGTGTTTGCGTAATGAATGTTTCTTTGTATTTGAGCGCACTGATTGTGTTCCTGTGTGTGCGTAATGAATGTTTCTTTGTATTTGAGCGCACTGATTGTGTTCCTGTGTTTGCGTAATGAATGTTTCTTTGTATTTGAGCGCACTGATTGTGTTCCTGTGTGTGCGTAATGAATGTTTCTTTGTATTTGAGCGTACTGATTGTGTTCCTTTGTGTGCGTAATAAATGTTTCTTTGTATTTGAGCGTACTGATTGTGTTCCTGTGTGTGCGTAATGAATGTTTCTTTGCGCGGATAGAGCATTTTGCATAATGACCTTATTCAATTTGTGCGAAATAAGACTATTCTTGATCGTGGGTTGAGAGTTTATTCCTATTTGTATATATATATATATATATATATATATTTGTGTGCAGAGGTAGGCCTACATTTCTCCTAGTCTGTACATAATAAGCATATTCATTTTGATGAATATTCCTATATTTTCTAGTCTGTACATAATAAACATATTTATGTTGATGAATATTCCTATATTTCTCAATTATCGTGGGATTTTTATTTTATTTTAAACTTAATGAATAAGTTTTCTGTCTCTTTGAGCGTAAAAGGTTAAACTATTAGTAATGTGCGTTTTGAAAATCAATAAGCTCTTGGCAGCAGTCCATGTGAAGGGAGAAATTTTAAGAAAATAAAAGCGTTATTTTCGAATCCAATCAGTTTCAGTGATAGGTCTCACAAAGTTAGTGAAAACGTACATGGTAAACATAAATAAATCTTACAATCAATGGCTAACAGAGCTAAGAAATTATTCCCCTTGACTTCAGAAATTTTCTGCCGCAACTCCAATAGCCGATTTACCGCCCTTTGAAAAGGGAGTTTAGTCCAGCATTTGACGTTGTGGCTGGTTACTGGGTCCCCAGTTTCTAAAGAATAAGAAGGGAATATTTTCCTTGCAATTTTGCCATTAAATCTGATGCATTAACACAAAGAAGAAAAACAGAACATTTCACAGAACAAAAGTGTATTTTTCTGTCCCATTGTACAAAGACAATACCTTGTGTATCAATTACGAACTTTAAAAAAAATGAACTGTTCTGACCATCTTCATGTCATTTCGTAAACTTAAACAAGTTAGAAGGCAAAGTCACACATGAGCAGCACAACAGTAGCCAGAAGAGAGAAAAAATAATGCATAATCTAATTTGAGTAACAAAAGTAAGAATATATAAATAACTAAATATGAAAAAGCAACAAAATTATATTTATAATAAAAACCTTCTACACTGGAGAAGGCCGGGTTTGCTAAACTGAATCAAATCTTTGTGAATGTAAATACATATTTGCATTTTTAACCAAACAAGTCATGCAGGCGACCTTGACATTGTACGTGGACTAGGTGGAATCAAAATGGGGAAGGGAAGTGCGGGAGGATTTACTTCAACCCGGCAGATTTTAATCGCGTCAATCATGAGCCTACTTCATCACATTTCATTCACCCTCTAAGCGGCGGCGAAACACGCTAAAAATTCTGTAGCAAAATGTGCTTCTTAGCACAGCAGAGGCTGATCAGAGTTAAATCTAACTTTGCTCTTGAATATAAAACGTTTGAGAAATGTTATCTCCCTTGATTCTTTCTAGGAAACGCGCATTAGGTTACGTGCTACCGTTATTGGCGGAAAGCAAAAGAGTACTCACGTACTGTTGCACTGTTATTATTCTTAGCTGTGCAAAGAGAGAAAACATAAGAGAGAATGGAAAGAAAAATAAAAAAGGCTTGCAGGTGTTGATGGCTGAATTAATAATGAACATTCCATCAAACACACTTGCGCTTTTAAAAAAAAAGTGTATATTGTTGTTATAATACAGGATAGAAATAAAACAATCTCTACTCCGGAAACTCAAGGGGATTTTAATTTAATTCAACAGCCATATGTGGGGAAAAAATAAATTTCTGTTTGTCCAATTTTCAGTCCAGTAATGCGGCAGTAAATGCCTTCGAAAATATATATATTACAATTCATACATACATAATCATCAAGTTTGAAATGAATATTGACGCGAATGTAAATAATGAACATGATAAGAGTTTATACATATTCCACAAATGTACCCCCAAAGCGCAAAAACAAAACAAGAAACAACAATGCTTGGGACTTTGTTTTCAGAAAAAAAACCCACAAACAATTTCGATTGGAAACAAAAAGCCAAAATAAGAACAGTGAAGCAACTGCTAACTTCAGTTTTTTAAGCACATTGTTATAGAACACATTCTGATATATCATTTAATGTTCTTTCTTATTTTATCTTGTAAAAATCTCATAGTTTCTGATAACAAACCATATTAGCAGATCCATTTATTTTCCTTTAAAAACAATGCAGTTGGTTTTAACACTAAATATATATTTACCTATTTTCCAACACAAAGTATGCCTAAAAATAGAATAAGAAAACTGCATTTAAAATATAAATTAACATTATACAGTCAATACAGACGCTAAAAATGGTTTGCCATCGACAGATGCGGAAATTATTTTTTTCTTCCAATGCTTCACATCCCGATTGTGAAATAACTGACTATAATATGCTAACTCTATTTGATCTCTAGTTGCCCATGATGTCACGGCGTCCCCCGTAACTCATCCCGGTCTGGCTAGCTCCCTTATTGCTGCCGTACTGAAGGTTAATGGAGGCCTTGGAAGCTTGAGACATGTCGTCCACCTTGATGTCCGCGATGTGTCGTTGGGCACCAAAAGACATGCCCGCTTGTGATGCGCCCTTGTTGGAACCAGCCTGGAGACCAATCACGCCTGCGCCCTCCCTGGAGGCGTCATCAGCGCGGATGTCGGCAATGTGGCGCACTGCACCGAAAGACATGCCAGCTTGAGAAGCGCCCTTGTTGCTGCCAGCTTGCAGCCCAATGACCGACTGGCCTTCCTTCGAGGCGTCATCAGCGCGGATGTCGGCAATGTGACGCACAGCTCCGAAAGACATGCCAGCTTGAGAAGCGCCCTTGTTGCTGCCGGCTTGGAGCCCGATGACCGACTGACCCTCCTTCGACGCGTCATCAGCGCGAATGTCAGCGATGTGGCGCACAGCTCCGAACGACATGCCGGCTTGGGACGCGCCCTTGTTGCTGCCGGCCTGCAGCCCGATGACGGATTGTCCTTCCTTCGATGCGTCGTCAGCGCGAATGTCAGCGATGTGGCGCACAGCTCCGAAAGACATGCCGGCCTGAGAAGCGCCCTTGTTGCTGCCGGCTTGAAGACCGATGACTCCCTGGCCTTCTTTTGAGGCGTCGTCAGCACGGATATCAGCGATGTGGCGGACAGCTCCAAAGGACATGCCGGCCTGAGACGCGCATTTGTTGGTGCCAGCCTGGAGACCGATGATGCCTTGGCCGGCTCTCAACTGCTCATCCGTGAAGCGAACCTCGTGCTTTTCCGTAGGCTTAGGACCACAAGTAGGGCCCTGGAACCCATGACGCTGAGCCTGACAACAAAAATAAAAGTCATTAGTGAAAATATTTGATAAAATACGATCCCTAGCTTGTATAATCAGTACATATATGAAAAGAGTAAGCTGCTCGTATGTATAGGTACTAGAATTGTGAACTTGTATGGAAACGCTCGATGCCAACGAATACTAGGGAAAAGTAAACAAACAAACAACATAAATTTGTTATTAACTTATGTGAATTGTGTCGGCCTTAAATGAGACAAAAAGTAACCAGTTCATCCATTTTGTTACTCGAATCTGAGGGCTCACATTTGTAAATATTATTCCTATCAAAAGGGAAAAATAGTTGATAAACTGAAATTCTTCTTTCTAAAATGCGGTGTAAATACACATCATGTTCTTTTAACTAAAAACGTAAATCCAATTATAATTTCATAATGGAAAAGACAAATAATAATAATTATAATTTCATAATGGAAAAGCTGTTAACCGTGAACAGGTTTGGTGCAGCTCACTGTTTTCTCGCAATTTCTTCTGGTCAGCTCATTGCAAAGGTAATACGTGGCCATTTTTTCTTCCTATGATTTCCCATCGAAATGTTTATCCTACAGAATCTTGCGAGTACGAAAGTGCCAAGTCTGATTTGCAGCAACCTAAAACAAATTATCTATCTTCTCTTCGACTCTCTCTTAAAATCAATCTTCCTGTGCAATAGGCAAAAAAAAAATATCTCACTCTCTCTCTTTCTT
The DNA here is from genome assembly GCA_028829895.1 of Sinotaia quadrata. Classification (NCBI taxonomy): domain Eukaryota; kingdom Metazoa; phylum Mollusca; class Gastropoda; order Architaenioglossa; family Viviparidae; genus Sinotaia; species Sinotaia quadrata. Next base: position 134,608,208 of record CM054179.1, read on the forward strand.
TAAAAGAAAAAAATGAGAAAAATAAAAATACTTAAAATAAACATTAAAATCATCAACAACAAAAAAACACGAGGACGTTAAACTTCAGAACACTGTCGGAAATCTCCGTGATTTATTTATTTGTACACCTTAACAATCTATTGTGCAAAGATTTTTACAAGCGATGATCTTCCCCATCACTGTAGGTGGTTCCTTGTACTTAAAGTATTTTCTTGTTTTAAGTCGGCCAAAGCAACGTTTTAATTTTAAAGTCAATTCAGGTTATCTCCCATTGTTTTTATAACGGAAAGTAACAAAGGCAAACACTGAAAAGACATTGTCGCGATCAGTTTACAAGCAACCTAAAGAAATTCAAATTACACAACAAAATCAGAGAGAAGTCAAAATTACACAACAAAACCAGGTGGAAGTCAAAAGCACACAACAAAACCAGTTAGAAGTCAAAATCAAAACAAATCTATATAGATGTCAAAATCACAAAAACAAAAAAACACCCCAGAGAAGTCAACATTACGACAGCAAAAACAGCGAAAAATCGACACCACATATAACAACCAGAGTTAAGTCAAAATCACACCTCCAAAAAAAAAAAAAAAGAAGCCAAATCAATATAGCAAAAGAGAAGTCAAAATCAGACATCAAAAAAAGTCAAAAACACAACAGAAGTTAAAATAGCATAACAAAAGATGTCACAATCACACAACACAACAGAAATCAAAATCATATAGCAAAACAGAAGTAAAAAATCACAGCACGAAAACAGAGAAGTCCGGTACTTTACCCGTCCAGTGAAATAATGATAAAATACAAACCTCGCTACCAAACTGCAAGATGGTGGAAATGACCATCGCCATGTTGCGCCCCTCGTACAGATCTGCTGTAGGGAACAGAGAGTTGGAGGGTACACCATAGTTTTCAACAGCTTTCAGAAAAATCTCAATGTTCTCCATCTGAAATGGAAAAGAACATTGAAAATATGCGAGAATAATGATGAAATGTGAGGCAACGTGGATTAATTATCACAGTCATATATTAGAATTATCTCCGTTATAAACGGCTTGCTCGTCTCTGTAAAAAACAATACCCCCCCAAAAAAAAAAAATAAAAAAAAATTAACAGCACCAACTGTAAGAAGATGACATGATAACTTCTCACTGAATACTGTGATATAAATGTGGTCACTTGACAGTTACCTATGTATGTATCTTTGCAACGACTAATAGCTTAAGAAGCTACCCACATAATGATTATAATCAACAGTAAATATTTTTTATGAAAGGACTGCTGTAACCCCACATAATGATTATAATCAACAGTAAATATTTTTTATGAAAGGACTGCTGTAACCCCACATAATGATTATAATCAACAGTACATAATTTTTATGAAAGGACTGCTGTAACCCCACATAATGATTATAATCAACAGTACATAATTTTTATGAAAGGACTGCTGTAACCCCAAAGCTCATGCCGGTATTGTTTCCATTCAACAAGGGAGTTAATACTGCTTTGTGACGCCTAGATTAAAGCAGTTTCATTTTCTAAAGCTGGGGCGGTGGGGTGAGGGGGTGAGGAGAGGATGGGTAACCTCGAGGTAATATTTCCCATTATTCATTGTTTGTAAGATATTCAGTCCGAAGTAAGAAACAAGCGTGTTGTGTTAGCGCTAAGATATGCCCTTCGTAAATGATATCAGCGTGTGTGCGTGTGTGTGTGTGTGTGTGTGTGTGTGTGTGTGTGGTACTAAAGCAGTTTGCAGTCGTTTTCTCATACTTTTGAAAAAGTGGGGAAGCGTGTATAACACTGTTTTAATTGTCTCACTGATACTGCAAAATCCGATGTCCTATGAGTCTTGCTATTAGTAGGTTTCTACATAGTTATACTTTTCATATCCTAGTAAAACGCAAGGCAAACAAACAACTTAGCAAGCAAGTAATTGAAACGAAACGGTCGCAATAATTAGAAGCATGAACTGAGAAGCATGTAAAGATTAAGCTGTATTTCAAAGGAAGAGTGTTAACACCCATCATTTTACACAGTACATCACTGTTGTATGACGGGGAATTTTCCAATATATTTTATATAAATTTTCATTGTAGCATTTAAATTGAACATTATAGTAATTTGAATGACGTGTGCATATTGCGTCATGTTGACTTAGAAGTGAGGTCCTGAACGAATGAGTGTGCATGGGGGTAGATTTATTGACCGGTGTTTGATGTTTGCGGCAGATAGGTGATCGAGTGTTTGTTGTTTAAGCTGCATGATCAATGGCCAATAAGCTAGCTAGAGATTACTTTGCGACGTGTGTGTTTGGTATACAAAGGGAGCGTTGTCAGTTGTCAGAGTGTGCATTTAGAAGTGGTTAGAAAGGCACAATCCGTATTAGCGCTAAGCAATTGGTCGGATCGAAAGCTGTCTAATAGACGCAGGTGTGATCCCAAGGATGATAAAAGTCCCATAGCGAAATTTTATCGTCACTCGTTCCTGAAATTTGTCTTTGGGTGGCAACTGGAATCGTAGTCCCTCCAGACCACGGGTTGTATATGAGAGCAAAATCCCATGGCTGCATAAGGGTTTTGTTTTGTCTGCTGAGCTTTATGGCTGATTGTTTGTAGCTGCCTGCATTGGTGCTGGTATAAACTGTCTTTGTTTAATATTTGTCCCTGGCTTGATTGGGATGTTCTGAGCTGTGTCATATTCAAGTCTACAATACTGTGACGTCATTCCAGAGCATAAGTTAAGTGCCCATGCAGAAAGTGACTACAGTGTAGCGAACTGGCTTAGGATGAACTTGTTTTTCTAAATCTTGTTAATTTTTCTTTTATTAAATTTCTTGTTATTATTTTAAATGTATATTTGCTAGTGAAGCAATTTCTATAGTTTGTTTTCGTACAATCTAATGATTATGTCTTGTCCTCTGTTCGTATATATATATATTTTTATTCATAAACATTGATTCTCAGCTGAAATCTGAGTGGTGGCGGAGACAAATTGGCGACGTACCAGTATATCGGCGTAATAGTTGCAGATATACATATCTAAACAGTGGCCCATACTCTGCACCGGCACTTGTAGATGTCTTGTATCATAACTAATTACACATATTTGATATAATTCATTATTACAAAGTCACCCCAGGGTATAGTGGCGACAAGCACACGAGGAAATTAATCGACGTTCTCAAATGACTAACTTTGCTAGCTTTTGGTCTCCTTCAGCTAGTTGAATCTAAAAAAAAAAAAAATCCAATTTTATTTTACTTTTTTGTTGCTGTTGCAAGCGATAATTTTATATTCATTTGTTGGCGTTCTTCTTGTTGTCTAGGCGTGTTTCCTATCCTATCTTTCGAACAAAGGGCTGCTTCCGTTTGCCATATTATTTCAAATCATGGCAACAGACCTTTTCATTCACATACGCACGCACACACACACACACACACACACACACACACACACACACACACACACGCACGCACGCACGCACGCACGCACGCACGCACGCACGCGCGCGCGCGCGCACATGCAGACAAACTTATTTTCTTATTTGGGCTACACTTCTGTTCTCTTTCATTTTTACTGCTTCTTTAGTATTTGAATATTAGAGTAGATAAATAAAGATGCTTTCTGCTTCTAAAGTGCACTTTGGTTATGAAATATTACAAAATTCCCCTCCCACCGAACCTGGGTGCTGGGGAGGAGGAATGAATTAGGATGGATGGAGAGTTTGATTGGAAAATCTATCAGTAAACAAGTCAGAATTAGCATTAATTTTTTTTTCAATCAGGAGAGAGTTACCGATACAGAGAGAGAGAGAGAGAGAGAGAGAGAGAGAGAGAGAGAGAGAGAGAGAGAGAGAGAGAGAGAGAGAGAGAGGAGAGCAAAGGATAAAGAGAGACAAAACCATAGAGTGAAAAGGGAATAAGAGAAAGAGAATACTAAAGAAATAGGAAATAGAGAGAAAAACAAATTAATCAGTCATTAAGGTCATATATTACAATATATGACAACGATATATAATATATTACAAAGATTACATGCAGTGGATTTGTAGATTCCTTAACGTCCTACCTATTTTTCTCTAACTGTACATATTTATCATTTATTGTGTTGTTATTTAAGTGGTTTTAACAGCTAATGTGCTCTTCTTCGTTATACATAGACCTGATTGAAACGTTTTATAATTTCATAGTTAGTACAAGTACCTGTTTGAATGGAGCTGGGTTGGAGTTGGGATCTTTGACCTTGTAACTTCTGGCTGCAGGTGGCAAATTGGGTGTTCCTTGGTATACTGCTTTTGCCAGTCTGTGGAAAATATTAGCATTAACATTGGCCTTACAGCATTAACAAAGGCCATGCAGCTTTAGCATTAGCAACAGAGAAATAACATTTGCCACAAAGCATTAAGATTAGCGATATAATATTAGCATTAACATTTATCCTTGAAGCATTAACATTACTACATTAGCGATACGGCAGTAATATTTGCTACACAATCTCCGTTAAGGCCATGAAATATAGTTAAGATTAGTCATACGCCGTTCAAAAATGACGTTAACCATAAATATGTAAAACTGGGTTATTAACATTAACCATAAAGTATTGTTATATTTAAAGGGTTTTATATGCTTTTTGTTTTTATATTACAGTATGCCTCGGCAATAGTTAATTCAGTCACACCTTATATTTTGCATATCCATATATATTGGACGATGGGACCACAAAAGGATCAAATCATTTTACAATGAGCTATTCCTGATTTCATTAGTTTACGTTAGGATAAAGTTCGATAAACTACGTGCACTCTATGATGTTTGGTCGACATAGGCAATGTGGGGTGCATGGAGTGATAACGTTTCAACCAATAGCAAGTTTTCTTTCTTCCTCTCTCGAAAACTTCTTTCCTCACAGGAACCGCAATGGACTTTTCATCTTTTGATGATCTCGGCCTGGTTTGCTCCTGTGAGGTTTCTTCTTCCCATTTTATTCTTAAGATGGAACTCTGCTTGTTGTAATGCTTGTGGGAGTGGTTAGTTCCTTGTTGTGCTGTTGGCGGTTGCATTGTTTTTATTAGTTTATTTCTTTGTTTTATAAGTCTCTGCCTAAAGTGTTTTTTTTTTAGCTTTATTTTGTAAGGAAAGTGATGAGTGCTTTTTGGATTATTTTTTGTGTTTGTGACTGTGGATAAAATAGTGATTGTGTGGAAAACAGCACTGGCTACACATGTCGATGAGTGTTTCTCTGTCTTCAGTGTGCTGTGGACAATGCAATAAGAAGCGTTGTAAAGTGTTTCCCCTACAGTGAATGCATGCTTTTTTGTTTGACCTGAAAAGTAGTGTTTTAGAAGTGTTAAATATAATCTTAATCTGAAAATGGCTGTGTTACTGTGTAAGTTGTTGGGAACTTAGGAAGTCTTGGCAATAGCAATGTATTATTGGCACAATAGAGTAGAGGCTCTAGAAATGATAGCCACTGCACGGTGGGGATCCACTGTATAGGTAGTTAATTAATAAATAAATTATTCAGTTCCGCTGCATATGTAGTTAATTAATAAATAAATTATTCATTCAATCATGTTTAGTCAATCATACATTAACATCCTCCTGTAAATCTCCTGTTTTTGAGTGAAGCATTTCTAAAATTTAGGATTAGTAATAGTGCTGTGCATTTATCTACTTTAAATATATATATAATCAATTACTCTGATGCACACGTTCTTCCATATGGGAAAGAATAAATTCTTTCACTCATATTTGTTCTAAACTCAAAATCAAGTCTCTGATGGAGCACAATAATAGCAGCATTAATTATTTTTCAATATATGAAACAAAAAGACCCTCTTCAGTATTTGTGTTACTGATAGGCAAGCGAGGGGCATATTCTTTTGGCTAGTGTAGCTAACACTCAAAGACTTTAGATTCAATTAGATACAATTTATTAAATCAACATGCAAATATGCAACATATGAAAATATTCAAAAGAGTATTGACATATACATCACTTCAGGGCAATGTATGTATGTGCGTGTGGGTGTGCATGTGTATGTATGTGCGTGTGAGTGTGCATGTGTATGTATGTGCGTGTGGGTGTGCATGTGCATGTATATGTATGTGCGTGTGCGTGCGGTTCTGTGTAATTGAATTATTCAGTAACAGTCAAAAAGCAACCCTGATTATTTGCATGCCTGCTGCTGAAGTATAGAAGGAGAACGCATTTTTATCTTATTCTGTTTTACTCAATCCTACCGCGTGTCTTGTCTGTGATGGAATGACCTTGAATGTTTGTCAACTGTTTTGTGTATTTATCTAATTTTAAATTTATATACATTATAATACATTTAATCTGCAAAGACATTATTGCAGATTTCTCAGAAAAATTGATTGAACTCTTGATTTATTTTAGATAAAATTATTTCGTCTATGGTAAATTACTACCTGACATTTTAACTACAATTTTTTAAAAAGTATTTAGAACTGAATTTAGTACCTTATTGTACTTGATCTATAGTGTGACTGCAACATACTTCATTCACTGAGAGAATGAGAATTTAATGTACTTATGTGCATATATTTGATGATATTTGTGACAAGGAGTGAGGAAGGCTTGTTACTATATTTTATTAATACATTGTTGTTTTCCTTCAAAAAATACGCATGCTTTGTATAGTGAATGATAGCATATGACATATGTTTTTGGCGATACGTCCTTAGACTTAGTCACAGGATTATACGTCTGATGGCTGCTATATGATCTATGTGTAAGAGCGCGGCTGATCAGATATCGATCTGTTAACACCGTTTTTCTGAGAGAACTGTAATGGGCTTGCCCGAGATACAATAGTATCAGTATATATGTTAACTTCCCCTTGAATGTATCTAAGATATGTTAATCTTTAAGTATCAGAGGAATGATAGTCATTTAGTCAAAGGGGGGAAATACTCGTCTCACCTTCCATTCTTACTACCAAACTTTCCTATGAATGTTCACTCGACAGTGTTGTATATCTAGTTCTTGCATTGTCCACTACAGTACAAATCGTTATGAACTCATGCGCATGAGCGCGTTTGTGTGCGTGCGTGCTTGCGTGTGTGTGTGTCAGATTGTTAGTAGTTACTCACGTGTGTGATACATTTCTTTTGTTCATTTGTTTACCTGAGTTTCTTTTTGTGCATAGTGTTGTCCGTAAATTGTATAGAAATACATGCCTGTTATTTAGGCAATACTCTGCCCGTGAGGCGCACGTCAGATATGCTTTCCTGGTAATATACAATTATGTTTGTTTTATTTTCGAGAAAATGATTGATTGCATTTTAACGACTGTACTGTTTTGTATTGTTCGCCATTCGAGACAATACGATGATCTAATCGACCGACATGATTAAACTCAAGCTGGAGACAGTATTTGTTCCAGAATTGGGAGACAGCATTTGTTCCAGAATTGGGAGACAGTATTTGTTCCAGAATTGGGAGACAGCATTTGTTCCAGAATTGGGAGACAGTATTTGTTCCAGAATTGGGAGACACTTGATTTCATGTAATTACTTCGATTACCATGAACACATATGAAGACCATTGGACATTTATTGGAATACATTGGCTTCCACGGCCGCGAATGTAAATCATTTGATTCATTTGAATATATCGGATAAAACGACCACACACTTGTAAATCATGTGATCATATTTCATTACGTCAGTTACCATGACCATTACCTTTCAATACATCAGCTACCATGACCATTATCTTTCAATACATCAGCTATCATGACCATTATCTTTCAATACATCAGTTACCATGACCACATCAGTAAAGCACTTTCAATACAACAGCTATCACGACTGCGTGTGTAAAGCATTTGATTACTTTTCAGTACAATGGTTTACACAACCCCAAATATAAAGCATTTGATTACTTTTCAGTACAATGGTTTACACAACCCCAAATATAAAGGATTTGATTACTTTTCAGTACATCGGCCATCACGAGCATATTTGTTAAGTATATGATTACTTTTCAATACATCAACTATCAAGACCAAATATGTAAATTATCTGATTACATTTCAATACATCAGTTATCAAGAATGCATATGTAAGGTATATGATTACTTTTCAATATACTGGTTATCAAGATCACATACTTAAAGTATCTGATTACACTTCAATACATCGGCTATCAAGTTCACAAATGTAAAAAGCTTTAGATTAGTTTTCAAAACATCGGCTATCAAGACCACACAGGAAAAGTATGTGATTGCTTGTCATCGGCTATGAAGATTGCATAATTAAAGCATTTGATAACTTTTCAGTACATCGGCTCTCGCGACTGCATTATTAAAACACTGATACCTTTCGACACATCAGTTATCACGACTGCGGTTTTTAAATTTAATATGTAACAGTACTGCTGTCATCAGGGTACTAGTGTGCATGTTTTGATCCAGTTTGCGGCCCTCGAGTGATTCAAGGACTGTAATTTTCCACTCCTATTACAAGTGCATGTAGTGGTTTAATTTTTGTTGCCAACAAGTACTGTTCGAAAGAACGTAAATATGCGCACCTGTATTGCAGTTAAACCACTTAACAAATAGTTTTATGACAAGTGATTGTAGTTAATACTTTAAGGATAGACACGTGACAGAAACACTTCGCGAATATTTGCGTGAACATAATTCTATTAATAGTTATGCGATTATTATATTTCATAAAACTTATCAATAAGTGACTCGGGATAAGTGATGGGAAACACTATAATAATGCATAGTCGATAACAAATGGATAAACGACAGGACTATATATTAATGAAACAACCAGCAACGTTTTAAAAAAATATTTATCAAGAACATGATAGGAGCAAAAAACAAAATTATATATAAACAAAAGCACGACCTAATGGAAAGAAAGGCTCGCCATAAAACTATATTCTATAACCAAATGATCAGTAAAGGACTAGAGAGAACTACGAAATGAAAGGACTAGCACTGAGTTAGACAAGATCACATATCGAAGGGATCAGCACTAAGCGAACGGATTAGTATTGAGCTAGTCAAAACTATATAAACGAAAGGACTCCTAATGAGCTAAACAAAACCGCATTAACGAAGGGACTAGTACTGGGCTAGTCAAAACTATACCAACAAAAAGAAACAAAAGAGTATAAAAGCTAATGGACCAGTATATGCAAGGCAAAAGAGTATAAAAGCTAATGGACCAGTAAATGCAAGACAAAAATGTATAATCAACAAAATCAGCGACGTGACACTATGCTTTCAAACGATCAAACGACGCACACATCTTTAGATATAGCAACAGATACACAGATCATACGTTAATACAGCCATATATTAAAGGACGCACAAATCCTACGTTAATGTATATTGTATAGCAACACTATTAAATAACGTACAGAACTTACGTTCGTGTACAGCAACACAATTAAACGACATACAGATCTAACGTTTAGTGTACAGCAACATGATTAAAGGACGTACAGATCTAACGTTAAAGGTACCTGACAAGGATGCTTCCGTTGCGGAGTTTCTTCTCTACTTCCATGGCGCCAGTGCCAATGTCCTCCCCAGTCAGTTCTTTGATCCAGTCCTTCACTTCCCTCTCTGCTCCAGAATCATACTTGGCAAGCACCTGCAGTGAAAAAAGCAAGCTCTGTAGCTTAATGGCATCAAAGAAGAGCAAGCCATGGACGATGAGGCTACTCTGAATGCAGCATAAAACTAGCATGGGCTATCGTGCTGTGATCAACATGCAATAAACACGCGGGTTTGTAATGTGTGAATAAATAAAATTTTATTGTACAGTGTATAGGCAGTTTCGGTGGCTACAGCTATGGCAACAAAAGAAAGAATTTGACCGGTGGAGACTGGATTCAGGATGAAAAACAAAGTGTGTGTGCGTGCGTGCGTATGAACCTGTATTTTCCCTCACCTTCTGTCTATAGTATTCCCTTGCCATATCGGAGAATTTTATCGAGAGGTATCCCCCCGCACACACATGAACACTTTTCCTGAATAATGTCTTGACTCGCCGTACTTTTCAACAACTAAAAAACATCAGTGAGTCACATCTTCATGAAATAAACAGTCTTTGTTACAGTTCTTGTTCTTTAGTGATCTTAGTACTCGTATGCTCGACAGGCGGAAAATCACAAGGAAAAAGAACATCGACAAATATAATTAATCAAAGCATAGTGAAAACAAAAATCTTCCGGTCTGGCGATTCGCACGATATGGCTGGCCAGAAGTGAATCCAGGCAGTTTGCTGCTGGTAGTGGTAGGTCAGATGAAACTGATGTGTACAAGTGGTACGTTGTGGCCTGTCAAATGTGACGCTGGCCGACTGGGTGGTATGTACATAGGGAGCGCTGCGCGCGTGTGAAAAACGATCAAGGAATTTCATTCCTTCCTGATATGTGCATGGGTTTACGTATTTAGTTTCGAGCTTTAAGCTAACGTAAGTAGTTTCAAGCCTACAGCTGGGCTAGCCTGCCTGCACTGACTAAAGCCGGATAAGACTTCCTACTTTATCTTGCCGGATGAATGGAGAAAGGCAGAGAGAGAGTGTGTGTGTGTGGGACTGCCTTTTACTAGAATGTGTGAAATAGAGACAAAGAAAACTGGTTAGTTAATTTGAAAGCGTGCGTGTATGTATGTGTATGAGAATGCGTAAATGTGTATCCGGAGCGAGTAAATGCGTGCTATAGTGTGTGGATTGGGGGTGGAGAGAGAGTGTGTGTGTGTGTGAAAGAGAAAGACGAACTACACCTCTCTAAAGTTCACATTTATATTCCTAATCTGACTGAGCGTGAAAGAAAGAAAGACACTCACTAGGTGATTAATTAATCTTAAGTTTGCCAGGGTAACATCGATACAACTTAATTAGCATACATTCTGCCCATTGACTGTCAGCCCAGACAGTGAACACGACTTGACTAAGTACAAAAATAGTTAACCAGTCTTCAAGTTCAAATGAAAGCAGAAAGATCTCAGTACAATCCGTTAGTTTCATATATCATCTAAATAACACACTACGTAAATAATTGCAACCGATAAAGAAGGGCAATAGCATTTGAAATTTCTTATCAAATTCCAACCGTTTAGAAAGAGTATTTGGATCGCCTTAAGGTGAAAGGAGTGCTGATAACCAAAATCTGATATGTTTGCGACGGATGGTGATGAAGTTAAATTTAAACTGTTCACACATATATCATAAGGGCTCGCCCCTCAAGTGTCAGGTACTCGAACCCCACCACCACCCTAATTACTTTTTTTTTAATAAATGACATGATTTTATATAGCCTTTTCCTACGCCTTTGCCTCAAGGTAACTTTTCAAGAATTTTCGTTGACATAATTTGCTAAATATTACTAAATATTACTAAATATTACTAAATTTACTTTTTAGTCGATAGAACTCAGCTTTTAATTTGAAAAACTGTCCCTCCCTCCCTCCCGATTTTATTTCTTCTTACTTTAAATAGTCAGTAGTAATGCACTAATACTTAATTGTTTCTGGTAACTGTACTCTTACTGTCATGACATAATATGATTTATTACGATTTATTTGTAATATTTTAATTTTATATATTTCTTGGACAACATAATTCCATTAGATTGGGACCAAAACTGTAGACACCTTAATAGTATGATGATGATGGTGGTGGTGGTAGTACTTAACTGTCTGCACATTCTTTAATTCCAGTTAGATATTAACTGGCCATTAGTCAATGCTAAAGTTCAAAATTCTTCGTTAAAACAATGAAAATGTTGTGTTGGCGAACATGAAATCGTGATTTCTGCCTGGTGAAGTTCTCTACTGGACGATTTACGTATTCATCCATTCATACACAATCTGAAATGTTTTGCCTGTTTATTTGTCTTTAATTTCTCTTGAACATACAGCGTCGTCTCTCCTTATCAGTTTCCTTTCAAAACTCGACATGCACAGGCGCTTATCAACGTCATTCACCCCTCCTTTTACCACCATCACCACCACCCCAGACCCCCACACGACTCAAGATTCACGATTCCAGCTGATCTTAGCGCTATTATCTTCTGGCATGGGAAATTCACGTATTCCAAGAACGCGTATCAACACAGAGCAAATCAGTGAAGTCCTACAGTAAAACGCTAACTGATGAAGTTCTGTGGCTTGCAGCTAGGGTTCTCCTGCAGCTGGTTGTCAAGAGATAAAAACGCCGGCAAATGCTTTTCTCATAACCATCGTTGTAAATGGTCTCATACTGTCTCAGTTCTTGCAGAATTCGAGTCCTGGAAGCTCTCTCTCTGTGTGTGTGTGTGTGTGTGTGTGTGTGTGTGTGAGCTTTTTCTCAAAAAAGAAAAGTGACTGTGACTGTGGAATGACCGCAATGCGTGCGTGTGTGTGAGTGCTACATACTGAGCGCGTACGGTGTACTTGGTATGGATTTGATGAATGGCTTCTGAAGTCCTGATCCTACAATGCAACTTTAACATAGTCAAAATTCCAGTGGACCACAAGAAAATGGAGACAGAGCAACCAGAAGAAGGGTACGTGGGAGCTGGACCTGGGTAGCCTCGAGGTGTAGGCAATTCATAAGTTCAAATCTCTTTACTTCCTAGTGATTTCACAAACTTGGGATTCATAATTAAACTAATTAAAACATTCTTAACGGATGTTGTATCTATGTGTTCGAGTGTGAATCAACCAAGCTAGTTGTGCAAGCCTTCATGATATTCCTAAACCCGCCCTCTGTCCTCCCTTTCATAAATATACTCACTGTTAGACAAAATACTTTCGGCGCATGCGAACTACGCCTGAAAAGCTTTGAGATACTTTATAGGCCTGTGATTAGAGCAATGTATTTACAGAAACAAAAGTATATATTTAATTAGCATAAGTGTCATGGAATGAAAATTAATTCTAATACCGATATTCCCATTATTTATTGCGAATGGTTTTATTTTGCAAGAGTTGAGTTAGAATGTGTGTGTGCAGTTGCAAAAACATGAGTGCAAGAGCACCGGAAACTATTATCAGTGGGTCAAGTGGGTTGTAGCCTGGAATGCGACCGAACGGTAATGAGTGCCCACAGGGAAAGAGGTAAAGGTAAGGATGTTTGCCTGAACCGTTATGTATTGGCGAGACCAGGTGTCATGGACCAATCCCGGTCACTGACTAGAGTAGGGTTTCTCAACCGGGGTTTCCGCGAGAGGTTGCCAAGGGTTCCCCGAGAGATCGTGAATGAAAAAATAAACATCCTAGATGTGGTCATTTTTATGCAGGGATTCCCTGAGACCTGAAAATTATTTCAAGGGTTATTCCAAAGTTGAAAGGCAGAGAAAAGCCTGACTGGAGGCACTGACTGAATGGTTAGGAAATATTTAACACGTAGAACTAAACCACAAGAATTATGGAAGCTCATGAAATACATTAAGCGCACACTAAGACTTGTAAGACGACCGACATTAATGCCCGATTAACACTTGTTAAAAACGTTTCATTAAGTTGCCACATGAACAAATCAACAACATTCGGAGAAAAGTTATTTTTATCGTTTCTAGAATTTGGTAGGGGTACCATTTTTCAGGCATTAGTCTGACTGTCCTGCAGTCAGCAGTGAAATACGAGTAAGAGACAAGGCGTTTGAATTCTGAGAAAAGCAACAAGAGAGAGAGAAAGAGTAAAACAATGTAGTTAGCGTTTATGTATGTGAAATATAAGTGAGGTAAATATATTTTCTTGTAGTAAGAACATACAAATCTGTTGAACTGAAATGATTAAATTCTACAAACTGAAGTTGAAATAAAATGAATGGTGAGGTGAATGTTACTGATGCAATGGATAGAAAGAAGAATGAACGAATGCTAACTTGTATTTCTTCATAGATGATGGTGTCAAAGGTGAAGGTAAAAAATTTAACTAGACTTATATCTATCTATCTATCCCTTAGTCTTGTCGACCGTTGGGGCACCACTGATGACCTGACAACCAGTTTCCTCCATTCCCTTCTGTTCTCTGCTAATCTTAACGTATTGCTCAATTTCAGTCCTGTCCACACTGAGATGTTATCCTCCCATCTTTTCCTCTGTATTCCTCTCCTTCGCCCTCCTTGCACAGTACCTTGCATGACTGTCTTGGCAATCCCTGTTGATCGTGTGACATGCCCATATCATTTAATTTTGCGTTTGTTCACAATGGCCAATAGCTCTTCATAGGGCCCGATGGCTTGCCTAATTCTTTTTCCCATTTTCTCATTCGTGACATGATCTCTATACGAAATGCCAAGCAACCTCGAAAGCATCTCATTTCAGTAGCTTGTATCCTGCTTTCGAGATCCACTGTGAGGGTCCATGACTCACAGGCATATAAAAACACAGGTACAAACAAGGAGCGCATCAGTCTGATCTTTGAGATGACTGAGCTGTTTATGTCTTTCCAAACTGTCTTCAGCCTTGCCATTGCTGTTATTGTCATTGCAATTCTGGACAATATTTCAGGTTTTTGATCCAACGTCTGTCACGATGGCTCCGAAGTACTTGAATTTACTAACTATTTCCAATTTCTGATCACCAATCATGATGTCATTGCCAATGTCACTGGTGTCGTTGGTCATCAATTTGGTCAACTAGACTTAGCAGTTGTAAATCTATATTACAAGAACTTTCTGTTTTTGAGACAAATTCCAGTGCTCAAGGCTTATTTCATGAGCCAAATCCAAGACTTAAGGCCTATTCCAAGGCTGACATCCAATTATAGGACTGAAGGGCTATTTCAGGACCAACAGCCAATTCCAGGACTTAAGGCATATTCCAGAGCTATTGTAAGTAGCATATTTTCTTAATTACATTTTGATAAGCTGGCGCATTGCCACCAATGGCGGAATACTAATTGATATTATGTAATATTGTTATTTCCTTACCCATATGTTTAGTCTTTTTATTAAGTGTGCATATAATGTCCAGTTAATGTACTATAATGTTTATAATTGGTGTTGTCCAAATTATTGGTGAATCCATTTAGGGGCTCTAAAACTCGTTCCTTATGGATTGCGACCCTAGGAGTCCTAGGAGAATTGATTTCCACAATATGTAAGAGGGCCCTAGTAAAGGTTGAAAGGAGCGAGGAATGAGGGTATGTAAATGAGACGAAGATTATATATCCTAATTAATATCTCTAACCAGATACGAGCAATATACAAAGGATAAAATAAATTTAAAATAAAAAACCATTTAGGATACGGTTTAGATGAGGATTCAATGTAAGATAATATACGTACGCCATGTTGAAACTATATAGGTAGGGTAGTGAGATTTTCAAAAGAAATTGAACCCAGCCGGGTAGTATGCTTCTACACTCGCCACTGGGAAAACTAAATAACTAACTATAAGTATTTTTTTTTTTCTGAAAGCAAGTAGGCTGCTCTCTGCTCTCCTTGGTAATCTCAAAGCTTTCTCGGCAGTATTAATCGCATGCTTATCTGCTCTTGACGTTGATAACGTACAATCATGTATGTGGCTCCATATTAGACCCATGGGAAATTAAATAATGCCTTAATTTTACTTTGATCAGTTCTGGACTTGTTCTGTTATTTTGTTCGTAGCAGCTCCATGTGGTATTAATTGCCACAGCCTCATCAGCTTACTGACGTCACGTGTTGTCCGTAACTATAAACGCAAAACGTTTCCTCACTCTTGACATCATGTGAGTTTTTGCCCGGCAATTCTTGGCAATCCCGAGGAAAGACTTTCACAATATAGAACTGAACGAAATGTTCACAATACGGAAATTAAAATTAAATGGTTTTACGAAGCACCAGGTGTAAATTCACAGAAGCAAAGTTTGTATGAGGGGTATCAATAGAGAGGACACATGTGTATGAGTTTTACTATAAACTCTCTTCCCTACCCTCTCTGTCTCTCTCTCTCTCTCTCTCTCTCTCTCTCTCTCTCTCTCTCTCTCTCTCTCTCTCTCTCTCTCTCTCACACACACACACACACACACACACACACACGCACGCGCACCTACACACTTTTTACTTACATGTATGTGTGTCAGTTTGTTCATAAATGGATGTAGCATTAATAGTTGTTCATTCGCTGTGGTTTTGAGTGTTGTTGATAGGATTTGAAACAACCCAGGTTCTTGATAAAGTGGACTTATTTGTTAGTTACAAGGCCTAGGTCAATTCTGGCCTAGTTCATTTATTACATTCTAGACATCCGAGGCAGATGAGTCATACACACTTCTCAACCTACCCCCACGGTCACCCTCCACTTATGTGTGAGCGTTTTCATGCGTAATAAATGTGCATGAGATTGGACAATGAAACAACATTCAGCGAGAAAGTGACGTGTAAAGATCAGTGTGATTTACAAGTAGACAATAATTGTCACAATTTATCTTGTGTACTTGATCATTTCATGCAGCAAGTGTTTTGTCCGAGAACAGAACTCGCTGGGTACGGAAATAAAAAAGCGTGGCCTATTTATAAGAACTAAAACATTATTCCTCTGCAGAGGGCACAAACGTTCTGTGTATGAAGGAAAGGGATTGTGACATACAGTGTATGCAGGAGATGGAGAAAGACGTATTGTGTATGAAGGAGAGCGGAATACGACGTTTTGCGTATGACGGAGATAAATTAAGACATTCTATTTATGAAATGTGGTGATGGTAGTGTTGAGGGATTAAAATGTTGACGAGAAACAATCTCTTTCATGAACGTATCACAATTTGTCAATTTAGAATGATTGGATTTTGCCAAACTGTTATTCCAAGTTATACTTCTAAAATAAATTATATTTCTAAAATGAATTATACTATGATGAATAATATTTCTATGATTAATTTGCTTCTGTGATGAAGTGATGAATTATAATTCTATGATAAATTATGCTTCTATAATGGATTATATTTCTATGATGAATTATACTTCTAGGATGCATTACATTTCGGAGGCGAAAAGCACACCAGCGAAAGGTGACAATTCCATATTTGTATTCAAGTAAACTTGTCAGGATTGTACGAATCAGTGCTTACAAACCTCTTACGTCCATTTAAAAAAACTTGCCAGGATTGTACAAATCAGTACTTACAAACCTCTTACGTCCATTTAAAAAAAAAAAAAACTGTTTTCCTGTAACACGATTTGTAAATTGAGTCTGGTGATTATCGTTCTCAGTTTTACAGGCCCTTAGTTAATTTGTATACGAACTATAGCAATAACGTTGTCCAGAGAGAAATAACGATTATTGCATTTCAACAATGAAATGACTCTCTAGCGATGTTTAACAAAGGATCAATTTAAAGATCCATCAATTTTTATTTCGTGAGTAGTTATAATCAGGTTATAATTTGTACATGTTCACAATGTCACATTCTAATTTAGTCAGTCTGTGTGTGTGTGTGTGTGTGTGTGTGTGTGTGTGTGTGTGTGTGTGAACGAGAGCTTCATTAAATATGTTCTTTTATAACCCACTTTATAGAATTAACTTTTTATTTACTAGTGGAGAAATATCTGTGAACAAGTACTTACTCTTCAGATATAATTTCGACCAAATAATTTTTGACTTGCTTAAAAGCTAAAAAACAAATCGTGCATGTTAAAGTCACACTTTACATTCATGAATGTTGCTTTTCCCACTCTACTCCATTTTGTGCACTACTTGTGCAAGATTATTTCCAAATTGACGCTAGATGACGCAGCTAAACTTGACAACGCAAGTTGACGTAGTTACGAAATATAAAACAGGTCGTTTATATTTAATTTTAGATAGAATTAGGTACTTAACAACGCAAGTTGACGTAGCAACAAATGTTAAGGCAGGTCCTTCATGTTTAGTTGTAGGTTGAAATGGGTAACTTAACAATACTAGATGACGTAGCTACAAAAGTTAAACAGGTCCTTCATGTTTAATTGTAGGTCGAATTAGGTAATTAAACAACATTAGTTGACGTAGCTACAAAAGACAAAAAGTGATTTTAAAAATACTTAATTATAGGTTGACTCGCAGAGTTCTGGTGTGTATTTAGTCTCTGGTCGCAATTATGACAAGAATTATCAACTAGGAATAGCAATAATTACTTTAGAAAGAAAATAAAAGTACAAAGTGAAAAACAAGAAAAGGAAAGAAATTATACAGCTTTAAATCAGTAAAATCACGCAGCAAACAAATTATGTAAGCCTGGTACCCGGTACCCAGTACCCATTCCGACCATTGGCCGTAACAATAGGCACAGAAATAAAGAATCCAGTTAAAGGGTTTTTTTTTAATCTTGTTATTTGGCTGGCGTTTCTGTTGTTGGCAAGCAGTATTTATTTATACACTCAGCGCAGGTCTGTCAGGCCAAGTTAACCTCCAAGAGCCGGCATCTAACGGGGTGCAGACAGTACCAGAGAAATGTATGCGAGGGGAAGAGCCAAATGAACACGGAATTGTTGACATATTACCGCATCGCTTAAGGAACAGCTTTCAGGTTCGGGTTACCTGTTGAGCTTTGCTTCTGTTTGCTTAGGGTCCGCGCTTGACCTAATTTTAGGTAGAGTGGAAACGAACCACAGAGTGTTTGCAAATACTGCAGCAACAGCAACGTACGGTGACAACGAAACTAAGGATCGGCAAGATGACGGAATCAGACCCAAACAGTCCGTTGATGTCTATGATTTGACAGGCAAACGATGTGTGGATTTTTACATCTGTGAAAGTATTATTTCCGAGCACAAATAGCTAACGACTAGGAAACGCATTCCTCAGCTAAATGAACATTTGTAAATACTCAAATGAGGTCGGTAGCAATTTTCTGGGAAACATGTAACTTGCAATTTTCCCCTATCGTTCTGGTCTTTAGGTTTTGTGCTTTGGGATTTTTGTTAATAATCTTTTGGCCATTATCGGAAGTTTTTACAATATGTTTGGTTAACTGTATTAAGGATGACATATAATTTATTTTCAAAACACATACTTGCCTACTGATTATTCTGTTATTGTGGTTGTGTGCACGTATGTTCGCGTGGTTTTTAATGTAGTTGATAAATTTTCCTTCGACGAAATATGATGTGTATATACATGTTGCGTTACATGTTCGTCTGTTTGCGCAAGACTGAATTTCTAAAAATAAAAATAAAAAAAATTAAAGTAGCGTGTACCTGGTCGAGGTAATAAAGATTGTGAATGTCAGCACTGAAATATGCAATCATGTCGAGTTGTCTTCCTTTGTCGACCAACCGTTATAACTACGTCGATGCATGACTCTTACAAGGAACTATAATGCTAACTATCGAAAACGAGACAGGATCTTTGAATTACAGTCGTACATTCCGACATTAGAGGACAAGAGTTTGCGCTTGTTCACTTCAGAATTTTAGACAGTGCTACAGATCTGCTACAAGGTAAAATGACAATTTGATGCTACCATTGAAACTCTTAGCCCTTACAATCAACGCCAGATCGTTTCGTTCTAACAATGGGTTCGAATCCGCAGTGTCTGAGTATGGTGACGTACGGACATACAGAAGGGAACTGTGATGATTTGTGAAGGGCCTTGTCTATCGTTTTGTAGGTTATCATGTCAGTGTTAATCACTTTACGTCTCAAATGTTTTTGTTTTGGGATTTGTTTAGTGTGCCTGTTCTTTTGATTCTCTACTTCCACTGATATAAATTTTGCTTTAAAATAAAATGTGTTTTAACGAGTTTAAAGTTTAAGGAGCAGCAATAACTCTCAATTTAGAGGGAGGGTGGAGGCCACTGGAGGGGCGGGGGAGGACTTATTCAATATGTGTTTGGTCGGACATGGAATTTTGATGTGGAATTTTATTCTTGTCCAATCCAATGAATATACTCGGTGACGATGCATGACTCTGAAGACCAGACACCACCACTGTCTGGAGTCCGCTATTTAAACTCACATTAACGTGTCTTAATAATAATGAGTAATTGTCGCTGTCAGCAAACCTACATACATTTTAAATTTGTTATGGTGTTGTTTTTTTTTTAATCGCAAACATTTGTTTTAATTGAAAGAACACTTGAAGATGCAGCAAATGATACTTGAATGTCTTTAAATTAGATTTATTTGGCTTTCTTTTTATTAATTTCCAGCCATGTGCACAGTGCGTAAGGCGTTTCATGAAGATTGTTAATGAATTGTTCTGAAAGTTTGGATTCATTTAAACTAACAGGTTTAAATATACAGAAAAGACACGTTTTTCAGAACCCATCGTTCCTCTCTCTCTCTTACATTTTATTTAAAGATCATATCTTCCCAAGTTCCAAACTTCTCCGTGAAAAAACAAGTAAACTTTCTCAAATGTGCACATTTTCCTTAGTGAGATTAACTTTCTCAAATTTTCTACCTCGCGGAAAAAAGTACTCTTTTTCGTTACTGAATTCTGCTCTATATTAATTTAGGTATTCTTTCACGTTCTTAACACCCCACTCTTTCTAGTTACGTACATTCTTTATCATCTAAATGTATTCTTTCTCGTTACGTCATACTCAATACCCCACTCTTTCTCGTTACGTAAATTCTTCGTCATACTAAATTAGTATTCTTTCTCGTTACATCATATTCAACCCACTCTTTCTCGTTAGGGTCTACGTAAATTCTTGACATACTAAATCAGGTATTCTTTCTCGTTACGTCATACTCAATACCCACTCTTTTTCGTTATGTCATAATCAATATCTCACTCTTTCTCGTTACGTAAATTCTTCTTCATACTAAATTAAGTATTCTTTCTGGTTACGTCATATTCAATACCGCACACTTTCTCGTTACGTCATACTCAATACCCTACACTTTCTCGTTACGTCATACTCAATACCCCACATTTTCTCGTTACGTCATACACAACACCCCATTCTTTCTCGTTACATCATACTCAATACCCCACACTTTCTCGTTATGTCATACTCAATATCCCACACTTTCTCGTTACGTCATACTCAATACCCCACTCTTTCTCGTTACGTAAATTCTTCGTCATACTAAATTAGTATTCTTTCTCGTTACATCATATTCAACCCACTCTTTCTCGTTAGGGTCTACGTAAATTCTTGACATACTAAATCAGGTATTCTTTCTCGTTACGTCATACTCAATACCCCACTCTTTTTCGTTATGTCATACTCAATATCTCACTCTTTCTCGTTACGTAAATTCTTCTTCATACTAAATTAAGTATTCTTTCTGGTTACGTCATATTCAATACCGCACACTTTCTCGTTACGTCATACTCAATACCCTACACTTTCTCGTTACGTCATACTCAATACCCCACATTTTCTCGTTACGTCATACACAACACCCCATTCTTTCTCGTTACATCATACTCAATACCCCACACTTTCTCGTTATGTCATACTCAATATCCCACACTTTCTCGTTACGTCATACTCAATACCACACTCTTTCTCGTTACGTAAATTATTCGTCATACTAAATTAGTATTCTTTCTCGTTACAACATATTCAACCCACTTTTTCTCGTTAGGGTCTACGTAAATTCTTCATCATACTAAATTAGGTATTCTTTCTCGTTACGTCATACTCAATACCCCACTCTTTCTCGTTACGTCATACTCAATACCCCACTATTTCTCGTTACGTCATACTCAATACCCCACTATTACTCGTTACGTCATACTCAATACCCACTCTTTCTCGTTACGTCATACTCAATACCCCACTCTTTCTCGTTCGGTAATAATTCTTCATCATACTATATCATGTATTCTTTCTCGTTACGTCAAACTCAATATCCCACTCTTTCTCCTTACGTCATACTCAATATCCCACTCTTTCTCGTTACGTAAATTCTTCATCATACTATATCATGTATTCTTTCTCGTTACGTCATACTCAATATCCCACTCTTTCTCGGTACGTAAATTCTTCATCATACTATATCATGTATTCTTTCTCGCTGTTTATACACTAAACACTTTCTCATTACATATATTCTTCTTCATATTAACTATTCTTTCTCATGAGTAAGTTCTTCATCATACTAAATTCTGTATGTTATTTTTTCTCTTCTCGAAATTAGGCGTATTTCACATGATGTAAATTCTCCTCCTCTACAAATTCTATTTTCTACTAATTACGTGAGATTTGATTTTTTAAGTAGCCTACGTGTACATAAATTTCCCTTCGATTTCCGTAAACTTTCCCACATACACAGAATCTTTCTTGATCAATTATAATTATGCAAACTGTAAAAAAATGCATGTCTGTTCTGTTTACTTTAAAAAAGTTATACCGGTTTGTGTGTGTGTGTGTGTGTGTGTGTGTGTGAGAGAGAGAGAGAGAGAGAGAGAGAGAGAGAGAGAGAGAGAGAGAGAGAGAGAGAGAGAGAGAGGTAAACCTCTTTCATCAATGTCGACTGCTTTCATCAACTGATTACCGATTACCGTTTTCACAAACATGCATGCTCGCACGCACGCACGCACGCACACACACACACACACACACACACACACGTATACATATAATAAAATAAATAGATAAGCACGTGGAATTAGTGTAGTAATTTGAACATATCAGAGAAATAAATGTCCGATCCATTTCAACGAAAAAGATAATCTCGGCAAGGTGAAATCGTATGCCAACCGTTCAGTCTTCAAGGGAGACTGGCATGTCGGCGAAATTAACAACTCCCTCACGCAAGAATTCGTTTTTGGATCTTCAGCGCCCTTCTGCCCCCCCCCCCCCTCCCTCCACCACCAAACCAACACACGCAGCTTTCTTTCGCATTATTTTATTTTTCGTTAGTTTTTTTTTTAATTTTTATTTTCGTTTTCTGCTTCTCTGCCAAGTTGGGTTCTTGAAGATAATTTACAACAGGTAGTAGAGTGCCATGGCTTCTAGGCCTCACTCCTGCAAGTCTGGCTTGCCAAACAAACGCGAGATGCATAGCACACGTGGTTATCGAGAGTCCCTTAGACCATGTTAGGAAAGACGCCCATGACGCAAGGCAAGTTTTGACGCAACGTGTGTCTCAGCGATCCCCGCTCCCCCCCAAATTGTGTCACGCACCCGGCACAGCGGGCCTTCGAGATTTCGTACTTATTAACGGGTATGCAAGCTACCATTGCTCAACAAGTGTCACGCACTGCAAAACGTGTGCGCGCTGGCGATCGTGAGAATGTTATCTCAGATTTTCTCGTACGGGTTATGAGTACAAAGAGCTCTTTTAATAATATGCAAAGAACCGTGTCGGTCTGCACATTTCGATATATACTTATTTTCGTTCTTTCGAATTTAGGAAACACATCTGTTACATGTTCACGACTGAAGCTTAACCGGTGGCGACAGGTTCTATTAATGAGAGACGCTTGATGTATTCGCTGACTCTCTCATTGACTATACGGCATTCTATTAATGAGAGACGCTTGATGTATTCGCTGACTCTCTCATTGACTATACGGCATTCTATTAATGAGAGACGCTTGATGTATTCGCTGACTCTCTCATTGACTATACGGCATTCTAATTTCATGACTCAACTGACGCGTCACTCAACCAAATATCAAAAGGGAAACGTGGTAATCGAAAAAAAAAAGAGGAAGAACAGTTTGTCATGTGTTTGAACTTTAGGTGCCGTTATTTATGTACCCGGTGATATACCCAGGCACAGTCTGTATATGCTATCTTCCCTCCTCAGTAACTTGGCCTTCAGGTGGTCTGTGACGTCATTGGACCGACAGTTGCGTCTGATATATACAGCGCTGTTATTTCCATTTGGTTGCCAATCAAGACAAAAGTGCGTATGTTTTTCATCCGGGCTCTTGCCAAATACCAGGCCATGCTTAGTAATGTCGGCTTGCTTTGTGGTTTAATATTAAAACCAGTCACTGAAGAAATTATATGCTATTTTGTTGGTGATTGATGTTGTAAAGTAAGTTTGACTTCAAGAATTTGAAAGCAAAACCTCTTACCCTTCATAAACTGCAGTTCTGATGGCTTTCATTAACATATATCTCCTTTCTACACCATTTCATTTAATTCATGTACACATCTGTTCTAGGATAGATAACTCCAGGTTATCTTCTAAGTTACAGCTGCAATATGCTCGCCAAACATAAAACACTATACAGTAAACGTTCAAATTAGAGATGGGAATAAATAAAAGGAACTTTGCATATAAATATAAAATAAAATGTTTTGTAATTGGCTTTGTAATTTCCTTTCATAACTGTAAAGTTTTCTATATTAATATTTCTGTAAGTTTTAACCTATTTTATAATGATACTTACTTAGTCATAGTTCGGAATGCTATCTGTTCGGCAGTATTTTGTTGGATCTCGACAGGTCACTACTGAACCTTGCTCTTTATTATTCAAACCAGAAAATACTGGACCTTGCTCTTTATTATTCAAACCAGAAAATACTGGACCTTGCTCTTTATTATTCAAACCAGAAAATACTGGACCTTTCTCTTTATTATTCAAACCAGAAAATACTGGACCTTTCTCTTTATTATTCAAACCAGAAAATACTGGACCTTGCTCTTTAGTATTCAAACCAGAAAATACTGGACCTTTCTCTTTAGTCGTAAGCTGTGTCTCTTTATTGTTCACAAAAAAAAAAAGGAAAGGATTTAACCTATCTCTTTAGTTTTCAAACCAGCCCTGTTGGATTTTGGCTTCAAACTGGATATTATTTAATCTTTCTCTAGTCATGAAACAGTAATTATCGGAATTTTTCTTTAGTCTTCAAACAAGTCAGTAACGAGACCTTTTTACGTCTAAAACATGTTAACAAATGAATCTTTTATTGTTTCAAAACGTCTCAGTAAATAACCTTCTTTTGTCATAAACTGGTCATTAAGTAACCTTCTTTTTGTCACAAATCTGTTCATTAAGTAACCTTCTTTTGTCATAAACTGGTCATTAAGTAACCTTTTTTGTCACAAATTTGTTCATTAAGTAACCTTCTTTTGTCATAAACCGGTCATTAACTATCTTCGTCATCAGACCTGAAAAAAAGTCATTGTTAATCATAAAAACAATCTTTTTAAAAAATAAAAAGCACATAATTATTTAGTCAGATAGCCCGTTGGTCCTTCCTGGATGTAAGCAGCACAGACATGTCTGTTTTTCTAGGTCAGTCAGTTTATTAAGAACATTCTCTCTCTCTTTTTTATTTCTGACACCGATAATCCAAAGATCCTGTAGCAGATACTTTAAACCTCAACATATATTTTGTTTTATATTTGAGTTCTTTTTTCCCTCTTATTAAAGTGGTATGGTAACTAAGCAAATGTTATGCTTCCTTTCTACTGACGGTAATGAAACAAACAGATAAAAATAATTACTAAACTTGGTGAGAAAAAATTGTTACTTTGAACCCAAAGTATACTGATCAGGAAGTCGATTTGATCACCAATGGAAACAGATATAATAACTACAGATAGCGAATTATAATTATAAAAATAATTCTCATTTGACATTTAGCTTCTCTTCTAACTAGTTACGATTGATTTTCGCATCCTTCCTACTGAAAATCTGCGATTGGGTTCGGAACAACACTTTCGTTCGAAACTAATCTACCATTTACTAGGGCCAGTCTCAAGCCTCTAGCTGCTGATAACCGCCTACAAGTGCGTCAACCTCTTTGTCCATAACACACGTCAATGTGTTCCCCACCCAAGTTTTGGCCAAACAAGATAAAAGTTACGCTTTTTAAGCGTTTCATCAAAGCACTTCGTTGTCAAAATGACTGACAGGTTTTGGTCCTATCCCATCCTACCGTTACAAGCGGATGGGGGGTGGGGAAGGAGGAGTCCGATTGTTGAAATTTAATCCAGCTGACTGCTGAAACGTCAAAACTGAATTTCAGTGGTGGCGTTGACGTGCCTTACCGATGTGCACAGGTAGAAAGACAATAATAATTTATGTGCAATTCCAATGTACTTAGTTCGATGGACAGTGACGTCGTATGCTTGCAAGAATTACCCAACTCGATGGACTGTATAGAATTAATGACAAGAGTAAACCAAACATAAGTGGATCGAGATTGCTCAAAACTGAACACAAAACATTTTATTTATTTCCTTTTGTGAATACGTAAAAAAGGCAGGTTTGTAAAACCAAACATTTATAATGAATTGTTATTATCTCATTTATTATCGCAAATTACACATTGCAATGGCCAGAAGGAAAAAAAAACTACATCTGTTAGGTAACATCCCCACACACACAAAAAAAAAAGGAAAACAAGAAAGAAAATAAAAAGGCGTTAGCCAAATTTATTTCTATCAAGTTTTCCTATAAATTTCTGACTGCATCTGACTATTCCGGGAAGAACCTGTGTTTTCTGGAAAAGCCGCATCACTCTGCAAGTCAAGGAAAAGATAAGAGAGGGAGAGAATGCATTAGGGAGGAGAGGGGGACAGAAATAATCATACCAACCTGAATTAGGAAAGGATCGTATGATGAAAGAAGGGCTGGGGATCAGACGAGATGGGGAGTCGGGGAGGGGGGGGGGGATAGGAATAAACATCAAACTCCGTTTAGGTCAGAATCACGTACTGAAAGCAGAAGAAGTATAAGCACCTAAAGTTTAGCTTAAAAATGCAGCTAGTCGGACACAGTGTTTGCCAGTAAGTTAATTATGCACATTAAGTATAATTATGTACACATCAGCGAGAGGAGTATTACTTAGCTTGAGTGCGCGCTCCGTGTGACTGTGTATGCGTGTTTATTTCATTAATTTACTCGAAAGGTTATATTAGGGTATTTTAGGGTATATGTCTTTGTGTGCATAACTATACGCTATTGCAGGGTATACATCTGCGGGTGTATTTATATAGAATGTTTACAGTATGTTTGAGTGTACATTTATAGAATATTTTACGGCATGTGCCTGTGTGCACGACTTTATATAGCATTTTACGGTGTCTGTATGTGAGAATCTATTTAGTCTTTTACGATATGTCAAAGCATATTTATATAGTAGTTTACGGTATGTTAGATCATGTGTATTTATACAGTAATTTTATGTCAATGTATGCGCATTCATATAGTATTTTACGGTATATATCAGTATAGTATTTATTTATTATTTTTCGTTGATAGTCAGTTCATCATGAAAATGTATCTAACCTAATTCACGTACACAATTGCTTGTGTACAATGGTGTCATCCATACAGATATATTACTACAGACAAAAGTCTGTCGGACGGTCAGTCAGCGAACATAGTGGTCTGCCAGTCCACAGACCAGCAAGTTGTAAGAAATAAAAGGAACAAGTTTTAAAGAAATGTTTCGTGATTTTTACAGCATTGGAGGAAGTGCTGGTGAAACGTGTCCATCATAACGCAGCCCCTCTTGCGTACAAAAAGTTATCCAGCATTTTCTGTTTTAAAAATTCCACTCTGCAGCAAGGAAATACTGAAACAACCCTTAGGTTAAACTGTCGCAGAAATCTCTATAAATATCCTTTACCTTACTTAATAATGGCACGCTGCCAGACAGTTGTACAGGTAGACTATTAGCAATGCCGTAAGACTGTTGACTGAAAACTGGAACCGGTTAGGGTCCCGAAGGAAAAGCAAATATAAAATATCGAGTATTGCTATTGGCGGCTTGCACTTGTGCTACTGGAGAAAATGTATTTATAGACTGTAGGTAAAGAAGAAAACAAAGAATAAAACGAAAAATAGAAGTGGGGGAAAATGCCCCTTCTAAATCAGTTGCAGGAACGGAGTAAGAATCTCCATGGCTACAGCAGCTGGCAGACACTATAGATAGGTTCTGCCGCACAAGCGGATTTGGAATTACTTTTACAAGTCGGGATACAACAGGTATGTCTGTGTAATGTCACGGTTGCGTTGCCTTAAGTGGAACTCGCAGGAAGGAGTCAATAAGGATGGTTTCAAGGCGGGTAATTATCCGTTAACGAATTTACGAACAATTATTCTTTGTGAACTCAACCCTCCCACCCTCGCTTCCTCTCCGCCCTAAGTTCTGACTGAGTCCGTGCTAAATAACGCCAAACCGCACTTAAATAGTATCCCTTGTGAAGTACTGCTGAGTGTAATGAATGGTCACTCAGTGAACTATATATTGCTTGTTCGTGAGCTTGTACTAATAAATAAAACAAACAATTAATCTCAATGAGCTAACATTCCACTGTTCGTGAGCTTGTACTAACGAATAGAACGAGCAAACTTTCTTTTCCGGTTGGTGGGTGGGGGTGCTTTTGGCTTGTAATAGTGAATGAAACAAATAGTTCATCGCACTGATATAATTTAACTTTGGTCTGTGCTTGCACTAACGATTACTATTTAAAAAAATAATAAAATGGCCATCCCGAGTGAACTAGTCCCTTCAGGCAGATAAGGATAGAAAGTTTCGCATAGAGCGTTTTAAGAGATATGGTAGCACTTGAGCTAGTTACGTAACACACGAGTGGATCGGATGTCTGGAATAATGAAATGTAAAATGTTACAGTTTAAAAAGAAAACAAAAGCTTGCTCGTGTAAATTCTTTTGGTAAGCACAGATAACTCGCGATATATTTGCTGGCAAATGAATAAACTTGAACAGCTCATAACAATAACAACATAGATAATAAATGTTGCCCCAAGACTTCAGAAGAAAAAATAATTCCAAGGTATGTAAGATGAGGAACATTAGAAGAAGAAAGGAATTTTAGCACTTCAAATGACATCAACAAGCAGGAAGGGATTGTATAGCATGCCTTCATTGATTGGTCGCAAAGGACACTGCTGTATATAATACGTCCTAATATGTCGAGCTTACGGAGCAAAAAAAAGAAAAGAAAAATAATCTGATAGTACTACTATGACTGTGGCACTTATCATTCTTCAAATCGAGCAGTCAGACACAACTGCCAATGGATTCTGTTTAGTGCATTTTGAATGATGATCCAAGAAACATCTTTGGTATACGAACCTGTGTATTTCACATGCACACATATACGCGCGGCGCATAATACCTCCTCAAATTAAATTACTTCATGAACCACAACGCAACCGGAAATTGCTTCTAAAAATTAAATAGAAAGGTAAAAAGGTTTTTTTTTTAAAACTGTCATAAAACGAGTACACGCCATCAAAGCATCGGCATAACAGAGATGCTTCGAAGCTATAAACAATTCATCATGCTTGAGACTTATCGGTGTAAGTCGCCTTAAAGCAAAACATAAGCCATAGTTACAGAGGTTCCAGCCCTTCTCGGACTGAGTGAATACATGGATGAAGTACCCCTATGAGTGTCATGGCCTTGTTTATTAATAAAGGTAAAGAAGTACAGCACTACTTTCAAAGTTCAAAATCAGCACCAAAATTACTTATTTCCAGTATTTATTCATTATTCATTTACAAGAAATGATTTGATGTGGGTAGCAGAGAGGTCAAGGCGCTGGACTTGCGCATGGGAATATGTTGCTCAAGATCCAGCCAGGTCGGTTGGATTTTTCCAAATGACACACCTTCTCCTTAGTTCAGGACAATCCAGTTCAGCGATCGTGATTGTCAAATGCTTATAGATAATGGGTTAGAAGCGTTAATAAAAGCGAACATCATTGATGAATTTAAGATAAAAATGTTCTTACTCTCATCACAAAGTTTATAGCAGTATTCAGTTTTGTAATGAAAGTTACACTTTTCCATATGCGTAAACTGGTATTTACAGATATGTCAGTCAGATCGCGGAAGCAGAATTGAATGGGGATGGGGGGATGGGATGGAAGAAGGAAAGAAAGCAAGAAAAATATTGGCAATGTAAAAAACCACAAAGGGAGAAAACACATTTATCTTAATTTAAAACCTCGCGAAATTCTGTCTCAGTCGAGAACTTGAATTCTCAAGTAAACTTAGATAAGATCATTTGTTCGCAAAAGAATGGGGAAGACTGTTCTCTGCAGTGTAAAAAGAAGGGTGGAGGTGAAAGGGAGAATCCCCAGTCTGGAGCGACGAGCAGGTGCTTGAGTTCTATATTTAGCATCGAGATGGTATCCAGTGGCGTTTCCATGGTAAAAAAAAAATGTTGTGTAGCAGAGCACTCTCTTCTAAACTGAACTGAAATTAGTACTGTGTAGGAGGAGCACATTACACGAACAGGAAGTGCGAAAGTTTACCTATTCCACAAGCACTTGATAATCCAAATGACTGACTACAAAGTAAGATGGTTTTGCTAATAGTTTACCAAAATATTTAGCAATTTCAATACAAAGTACTAAAATATTCCCATTGTTAAATCTATAACATAGTGAAATATTTACCTAGTTTTTAAAAAAAAGAAAAAGAAAAGAAAGATGTTGCTGAAATATCTCAAATTAAGAACTTTGTTGAGGAAAAGAAAAACCGTTGTCGCAATCAAGTACGAATATAATAACAAGGATTTATTTATTAAGTATGATGCCATCAACTTTGAGCATGGCAATTTATTTTCGACACGTCTTTATAATGGCAAAAGGAAAGGAATTCAAAGCATTTTTCAAACATTTTATGTCATTAAAATGTTGTAAACCAGTGATAGAATTACTCTAGTTTTTCATTTCACATTGAAAATGAACTTTAAAATTTAACAGTTTGTAAAAAGGACAACAAACAAAGAGCTTCTACACAAAGATACCGTGACAAGGGCTCCACTCACTTTAGCTCAAAATAGGCTTCAAGTAAGTTTATAATGTTTAACACTTTCCCGAAACAAAGCTCTCACATGCCACTATTATTTCCAGTAAAAACCCAGATATATTCATCCACCCTTGTAAATCTCAAAATGGTGCTTTATAAAATGTATTTTAAAAAAATATTAGCACTGACACGCATGAGATTGATTACAACTTTTCACGACTCCAACACCTATCCGAATGGAGCTTCAAGCGCGGCCACTGTATTACGTATATATTTTCAGACAAAGACACATGCATGCTGGACTAGCAAATAGCAGGTTCATATACGTATTGTATTAATATTTGAAAGCAACGATTTCGATTTTTGTGATAAATATACGCTTTAAATACTGGTAACTTTAAAATAGCACTACACAAAGCATATTAGTACACAAAATAACAATAATATTAGATACGTTATATGTCTGTTACATACTATTGCGACAGAATTTGACGAGACCTTGACAATAGGAGCTTGACAATTAAATTTCTTAACTATGATATACTATAATTTGACAAAACAATTTAATCATAAAATAATCAGTTTCAATGCCAGAATCACTCCAGTGATTATTTATTAACCATATCGAGTGTGATGGCTGTGAGATCGTGGGCGGCGTTCAGGTCATGGGTTCGAGTCCAGATTTGGTCTTGATTGATGTTCTTCCACTCGGACGTTGAGTTTAGTAGCCTTGATTGTTGGCGCTTCACTCTCTTTGAAGATTAATATTAGCACAAATAAATTCCCATTATTATCATCATCAGTAGTAGTAGTAGTAGTATTTACTCGTCTCGTGAGTTCTGTTCTCTGTTATTTAGCTGATTGTGAACTTTGGCTGTGAAGTCTTACCTGGATTCTTGGAGACCCAAGGTTTTGCGGAGCATACGGCCACTACTAAGGAGTGTTGCTTTTAGGAGTGGGGCAAGTCTGTGGCTTCATGGAGGTTTATTCAAAACCTTTCAAGCTCAGATGTCATGTTCTCCAGTGATCCTACTAAATACTGATATTAATTATGCTAGTACATTCCTAAGTCTCTGATCTAATTGAGAACCTTGTATTTTTCACTCTTTTCCCAACTGGTTTGTTTTATTATTGCTGTCATTTAGCAACAAACCATCGATCGAGGATTGTTGCTGTCCCTTTGGACTCATTGACCAATACAATGTCCGAACTTCGTGCGTGCCTTTATTGTTATATTGGCAAATTTGGATGCTTTATTTTTATCGCCTCTCTTGCCCCCCGCCCCCAACCTCCCGCCCGCTTCCTTCCTACATAAAATAACTATTGGGTAAACACATAAGGGAATCGTGAGAACGTTGCAACACTTTTGCTGACGAATATACTTAGCGGTTCGTGCATACACCAATATGACTTACGATATGAACGTGCTAAAGAGATATTCTAATTAAATGTGAACATAGTCTTACTTTACGATTTAGGGCCGGAAAGATCAATAGGCTTAATTAACCTTGAGAGATCAATAGGCTTAATTAACCTTGAGAGATCAATAGGCTTAATTAACCTTGAGAGATCAATAGGCTTAATTAACCTTGAGAGATCAATAGGCTTAATTAACCTTGAGAGATCAATAGGCTTAATTAACTTAGCAAGATCAATAGGCTTAATTAACCTTGAGAGATCTTGCTGAAGAAACCGTCTGAACTATGTTTAACAGAATTAGAATTAAGAATGCAACTGTTACGACTTCCAGAAGAAAACAATTTTCAATTTGCTATTTAGTAGAAAGAGAAACATATTAGCTTTGAGATGTGAAGTCTCACAGCAAGAACAAGCTGCTTTCACTGTCAGCGATGATGACCATTAAACGTCCGATAAAACGGGGACAGTTTCGCTTCAGTAATTCCACAAAGAATAAAGAAAATTATAAAAAAAATAAAATGAAAACCTACCACGTGTGTCATTTCTATAAGTAAAACTCAAACAAGTTATCGTAATCAGACGAGCTCATTTGAGCAATGAAATGCAGTAGTCAGTGTGTGTGTGTGTGTGTGTGTGTGTGTGTGTGCGTGTGTGTGTGTGTGTGTGTGTGTGTGTGTGTGTGTGTGTGTGTGTGTGTATGTGTGTGTGTGTGTGTGTGAAGGTTCTATGGCCATGCATTAGCTAGCTATAGGGAGACATAGACTTGCAGAAGTAGAAAAAGAGGGGAATTAATTAATCCTGACTTTGAGAACTAAGGATTACATTTAAGAATTAAATATGCTATACTTTTGTACTGAGCTGGCGAATGACTATAACTGCCACAATGAACAAGAAAGCAAAGGCATTTGAAAGGAAATAAATGAATGCAAAGTGGACGAATCAAATCAAAAAGGCCAATCATGACTAATCGAAGAATATTTCATTGCACGTATTTTAACAGAAAATTAATTAACTAATTAAATGCGACGGTTAAAACGGAAACACAGAACGAAATCATTCCACAGTTGAAATGACGACTACACAGCAAAAATCATCTTACTGCGCAGCGAAAGATTTGTTTATAGATGTATAAGAGGGGAGTTATTGGCACAGTCCCATGTTGTACATTCGTTGGCTGCACAATTTACGACAATGTCCTTGACACACCGATCTAGCAATGCGGTCCTTACGATCAAATAATAATAATAAATCATCTTGATACACAAAACACAACATAGTGTGCGTGCAATGTAGTTGATATGTCGCTCGATACGATACGAATTATCAATTAAATACGTAATGATAGGGGTATTACCATTCTTTAATCAATGCTTTGTTATCATTTCACTACATACTAATAGAGAGATATTACTATTCTTTAATCAATGCTTTGTTATCATTTCACTACATAATAATAGAGAGGTATTACCATTCTTTAATCAATGCTTTGTTATCATTTCACTACATACTAATAGAGAGGTATTACCATTTTTAATCAATGCTTTGACTCGACAGAGGATAGAAGTAGTGAGCCAGTCACCACACTGTTTATTTATACCTCTCGTCATCTTCATTTCCTTCTTTCTTTATTATGAACGAGGCGCATCACCTGTTTCCAGTCTACACGCGTTCTTTGTTCAATTGTTTATTTGGGATTCCATTCCATAAAGGTAAAGACGTTCCTGAAGGTTCAGGTGTTAGATGATTACTCATAACAGGAAGCATTGCGAACTATTTGTCATATACCAAAACTGCCGCGTCCATAGGCGCCTGACATTTCCCCTAGTCAAAATTACGCAACGATCCCCTTTAATATCAAGGCCCATAACTCCGAAGGCAGGTGGATAAAATGGGCTGGGTGAAAGCAAGCTGTTAAAACAACAACAAACAACAACAACAACACACGTTGAGTCCGCATATTTACGCAATGAAGATACGAAGGCCAGGTAAATTCTTTCGTGTGCAAAACTGACGAAAGTTTTCGCAAACTCGCAGGATTGCTAAAAGCTAGGATACGCGATTAATTCTTCTGAGTGAGCAAAAGACAGGTGTTTGCCGAATTTGTCCGCATGAGTTCACTATTCTAAAAATAATAAATACAACCAAACTTTTACTATGATAGAATTGCATTTTAATTTAATTTTGAATGTCACGACTGTGTTCTAATAATAGTCACTTTGTTTCAACTCCCTTCGCGTAATGAATTTCGAAGTGGGCGGTATCTCGAAAACCTGCGGCTCAAGCAATGCTTCTTCGGGTGCGTTTGGAGTTCACTTTCTTTACAGCATGCTTCGTTCACAAGAATGACGTACATTCGGGGAAGTTAACTGTCTAACTTTGCAAATTCTGTAGGAGCGGGGTGACTCACGCTGAAGGCACGTGGCCTGGTGGTATCGCTGAGACCAGGATTTATCTTGATGTATTATGTTCGGTACTTCTTTTGCTATTCTACTAACACTGACTTTAACGTAAAATTGCATTTCTACTGCTAATAATAACATTGAGCTAAACTAATAGAATATTTTTCTTTCTTTCTTTAGGGGGTTGGGGTAGTGGAGGGAGTGGTAGGTTTCAAGTCCGCTTCCAAACTTTCACTGTTCATTAGGGTGGAAGTGTCTCTTAGAAAGATGTACGTTCTACGAGAAAAACTGTGTGTGTGTGTGTGGGGGGGGGGGGGGGGCATTAAAGCTTCCAGCGATTTTGAGTAGATTTTCCGTACGTTTTATATCAGCGCAGATACAGAATAATTTTTTGCTTTCGTTCATCAGCGAAAGAATCTGTAATATATTAACAAGTCGGACCATCCGAGAGACTAAACACGAAGCCCGGTATCTTGAGCTTGCAAGCGTTTAAGAAGAATCACAAGGAAAAAAATTATCACCCGGTGCAGGAGTACGAACTAGACTCTTGGGATAGTCTTAAATCTAACCATTCCACGTCCAGTTCCTTGATATAGTGGGCTTACGTTTTCAACAGACTTTAAGCTGATAGGGTGGGCTTACGTCTTCCTCAAACTTTAAGCTGATCGGGTGGGTTTACGTTATCCACAAACTTTAATTTTTTAGGGTAAGCCTAGTACTTTTCCATACTTAAAACTAATAGGGTTTAACAGAGTTTTAAACTGATAGGCTGAATCTATTTCTTCAACAGATTTTAAACAAACTGTGCTCCGTGCATTCCCGGTATTAATATATTATACTTCTTCTGTCGACATTTAACTGACAGAACTTTCCAACACCGACATTAATCTAACATGACATTATTGTGACTGACACAAATATAAAGATATTCTTTTTCTGTAAGTGGCATTACTCTAATGACATTAAATTAATAAAGTAGTTTTACCGCCACTGTTGGCATTAAACAACTTTCTGATACTAGGACAGTACTTATATCGCTGCCAAGTATATTTATAAGATATAATTTCTCCTCCTACATACCAACCTAATCCCTCTCTCAATCTATCCACAAAACAAGGTAAAATATTTAATATTGTCAATTTTGTTTTGAACATTATTACCAGATGGTAAATTGTACACAAAATAGCTCTAAATTGTACAAATGGATCAATATAAAATCGAAATGCTATTTTTCAGAATAAATTAATCGACAACCTATTCCAAATATGTTCACGTTGGTGCAGTCTGAATTAAGTTAAAAAAAAAAAAAAAGATTTTACTAACGTTGAAATTTTTAACCAAATACTACAGGTGCAACATGTTGATTAATTATAACAGTACTCGTTTCTGAGGCTTTTGAGATTAAATAGAATATATTTTAATACTGCTTATTCTTTTCCCACCCTATTAGATATTTTAATTCATGCATCAAATTCTATGGTTTAAAAAATCATACTGCACATGTGTGTACGTCAGCAATCATCCATACTTTTTTCTATATCCCGGCTTAACTGAATAAGTAACTCTAAGGCATCCACTCCGCGTTCTTTAATCATCCGATTTAACTTAATAAGGAACTCCATGGCATCATCACAGTGTTCTACAAGTGCGGCAACATTATTAGTTGAACAATATCATCTTCTACCATCACCATCAACGCCGCCACCAGCACCATCCTTATGTATGAGTTAACATGTTTGGGTACTAATAAATAAATCTACGCCTCGGGCCAGTATAATAATACCAAAATTCGCATTTATTTTATACGTGATAAATGGTTACTTAAAACCAGATACTTACTACAATTTACATTACTATTTATCAAAATAAATTGTATGAGCCCGTTTATATTAACCCTTTTAATGATAACTGTGGGTTGCTGCTGACGTCCTTTCACACCAGTACGAAAATGGTTAACGGACAAAACAGAGCTTCGTGGGGAACCTAAGTAATTAATCTCTCTGCAACATTTCATAAACAACATATCTAGGAGCACAACGCACAGCTTTTGCTGTCATTGTCGGTAATAAGAGGCAACAAGAAACGATTGGTGTGTAATGCGTAATAAGAAATGCTATGCTGTAAGTATTTTATGTTCTTGTCACCGCTATTCCATTTTCCTTCTCTACATTAAATGCCAGTCAAATGTCCTCTTTGGCCAGCGTACTTAAAACTGAGATTTACACTACAACACTAACATCAATCAGCTTTGGCTGCAATACACTTAATTGTGCTTTCAAAGTGGCGACATATTTTTACAATGAACACGTTATCTGTTCATGTACGGTCAGTTTTTAATCTGCCACTACTTCGGCCACCGCCACCACGACCACCACCACGTTGTTTTTGTGCAGGCTTATTATATATATCAGAAATTAATTCGAAATAAACATGTTAAGTCTCACTTTAAAGTTGTGCGTATTTAAAACAATATATGTTGAACTACTTTAGTTATCTACCTTTAAAAATAATAAAACAAACATGAACGATTTGTTCATTACAATCAGGTCACACGATCGACTTACTCCCTGACCACTAGCGTGTCATTGAAACTGTTGATTCGGACACTTTAAATGAAGACACTATGTTTCAGTTTACATGCATAGCCACTAGCCTTTAGCATTCTACTTTTTTTCCCTTTCGTTTCTGTGAACAACTTCGGATTTAGGCGTTAAGCGTAAATCGTACAGCAAATAATCCTGAAGCTACCAAAAACTTGTAAATTATCTTGATAATCGGTTCCTTCTTTTTTGTCATAATGAATACACTTTATGTGCAAAACTCTGCACTAAAAAAAAAAATCAAGAAAAAAGAAGTAAACAAATCAAGCAAACCAGCCAATAAATTAAAGTTACCTTTGATGACAGTGCCCGATCCATACCCATTGCTTTTTCACGGTTGGCCATTTTGTCTGGTTAGTTTGAGGTGAGAACAAGAATAGATGAGGGAAACGAACGACGCTCAGTTGCACACTGGAGGAAGAGGTGATGGTGCTAACTAGGCGGACAATGGACAGCTGATGGTAGAGCTTGGGCTGTAGGCTTGGATAAAACAGGGCGCACTCTACAACACCTCAGACCAGCGCTTTCAATAACTGCCTCGCCGCGCACCTATGTGGTAAAGAAAGACAGATCGGCAGCTGCTGATGCGGATGCGGAAGAGATGTACGAAGATGGAAGGTGGGGTGAGTGTAAGGATAGGGGGTGGAGAAGGAAGGAAAGGTATGAAGGGTAGGCGGAGGTGGGTTGTGGAGGCCAAGGGGATGAGTAAGGTAGCAAAGGGTTTACTGAAGCTAGCCAGGTCGGACGAGTTCTAGACAGCAACACCGACTAGAGTCTTACCTGCAGTGGAAAGAGAAACTCGGGAGCAAGTTTAGTCCTGCATGGTATGGCGGAGTGAAACAATATCAGCTGACAGTTCTAGTTTTGCTCATAACGTTTAAAGTAATCTTTAATAAAAACGTCATTAAGGTATAAACTAAAACGAATGAATGTGTATACAATACAAAGGCGGGGCTTTATACATCACATTCAATCTTTATTTACAAGTAATTTTCCCGCTGTTTTATTTATGTACAGTGGACGATCGCATAGCACTGAGTTCGAGTTACGAAATTTCGTAAAATGAAAAGGCTTGCTTAGAATCCGCGTAAATAACGCAAGTACATTTGCGCCAAACCTGGAGTGTCTGGTTGCTGCAAACTAGAATATAGCTTGTCATAATCAATCAGAAACGTTCTTGCAGAGTTGGTTGTGATTGTCTAGTGAAAAAGAGTTCCTCGTAATTCTTTCATATTGTGTCAGATTAGATTTGCCCATCTCTATTTCTAAACTTAATTGTTATATAAATTGTTAAATGTCAAAGGCACTGCTTCTGCTGACATTTTTAATTGTCGAAGTTGGAAATAAACAACT
Source organism: Sinotaia quadrata (assembly GCA_028829895.1). NCBI lineage: Eukaryota > Metazoa > Mollusca > Gastropoda > Architaenioglossa > Viviparidae > Sinotaia > Sinotaia quadrata. Next base: position 134,646,580 of record CM054179.1, read on the forward strand.
CAGGTAAAGAATGTGCTAGACTTGTTGATGTAATCTAAACAGGTTTTAGGTGGATGAGTAGTTTTTATTATCCAATGGTTAAGATTTACAAGAAAGAGACCAGCCAGTGGGTTGAGATCAAACGTTTACCTGCTGTAAAGAAATATATTGTCTAATCACTTTGAATTTGGTGTGGCAAGCTGTCCGTTCATGAAAGGCGGCCGTTTGCTTAATGGTCAGTTAAGTGACTGATTGAAAGAGACTAGACTTAGGATTATTTCGTGCACTTTTGCTATTGATAGGTTATACTTTGCTTGTGAACTATGATGCTTATATGTAGTGTAACGCCTATTCCCCACTAGTTATTGGTTACGATTATTATTGTTAATTAATCATCCATAACTAATTACAAGTGATGAGAATCTTAAATTATGTTATTAATAATTCTCCAGAAGACACCACTCATCTCACTCACTTACAGGTACTGTAAATATTTTCTCTCTTCCACAACATTAAAGAGAAACATTTACCATCACACAATATTTTTGTAGGTGGAAAACTTCTTACTAAAGGAGAAGACAAATCCATCTTTAATCTATATTTAGCAAGCCCCATCCACCAACTTTCTTCTCCAACATAAGGTTATCAATATGTATAAGGTCAATAAATTTAACAATAAATTGATTAAATCAGTAATCAAATGTACATCATATGAATATAATCAAAAAGTTTTGACATGTTCATCACTTCACAACAATGTTCAATTAATACTGGACAATCATTCAGTTTATCCTAGCACAGATATAAACAGTGGATTAACATAAATAAAAAAATCAAGTTTATGAATATTATGTCGGAAATGAGAGTAGAGCTCAAAGAAATAATTAAAGTCAATTTACATAACCCGTGTCCCTGGCACATGTTTCACAGTTATGCAGTTTGCAACAAGTCACTGCCTTTCATATTTAGGTGAAGTCCCATGTGCCCCTTCTAGAGGCTTGGTACACAGCTGTTCCAGAATCTTTGACTTACTCTCCAAGCATGCCTAAGAGGATCGTCCTGAATTTCACATATGTTATCAAGCACATCAGGAGGAATGTTCTTGATTTTCTATGCATGTTTACTCAACACACACACGAGTAACATTCTAATTAATCTTCTTGAATTCTTGAGACCAAACTCAAGCCAGAAATGCCAGCCATATTGGTACTCGAACAGAATTCACAGGAATCAACTTACAGCGACACATTTTACTGATATGTTGACAACGTCAGATTCACACACCGACGTAATATAGTAGAGCACAGTATCCACCATAGCATGACATGACAAAAGTAAAACTAAAAGGCTTGCTCTGCAAAAGTATAATTTTAAGGCAGCATTAAATTTCAGGCATATTTCATTTCTAAATACCTTTCTCTCTTACAAATATTCTCAACTTACAAATTCTGCAACAATTTCGTTAGCCTGATACACATGCAGCATAAGAAATAGAGCATCCATCAAAATTCCCAAGTATAATTAACAACATAATCAGATTAGTGAACACAGAAATAATGGTTCAATTACATTAAGCATTCTCAAATTCAAAATACAGATCAATAACAAACATGTAAGAAATACTCTGTCCATTCTTTCTTTATCAGCCAGTTAACTCGCCATAAGCTAATGATCACCTGTATGACAGGACGCAAGTTATATTCAAATTCAAAGTGATTAGAACAGAGTAATTCTTCAACAAAGAAAATTCCAGTCCATTCCCATTGGATGTGTTTGTTATGAATAAGTGTGAGACTATTAGTCATAAAAACTACTCATCCAGTTGAAACTGTATTGGATTGCATCAGCAATTTCTAGCATATTCTCAACTCTGACACTTACAAAAACACCATCATAAGTAGTGCCCAAGGTCAGTTCACTTCGACAATTTATATAAAAATTAAGTCTAGAAACATGGATATGCAAATTTATTTTGTCACATGTAGTATGCAAAACACTTGACACTGTTCCAGTAAACCTGTTCAAAAACTATTATGCTGTATTTATTATTCAGTGTGCATGTATGGAGCTAATAAATAATGTTGCAAGAAACTGTAAGTTGAGACTTGAATGTAAAGGAGAATGTAGCTAATGAAGAATAAACTGGAAACTAAGCATTTGTTCCCTGGCTATATTTTAAAGGGAATAAGCAGCATCTTCATGTTTTACTCGAATATCGCGAGATTTATAAACCCACTACGACTATGGTAGACATGAGAAGTATCTACCCCCAGTGTGTAAGGGCAAGGAATACACTGTTGATGTGTGGTGGCAAAGTATGCTGACTACATCGTGGGATTTCTGGTACAAGAAAGTTACTGGTAATTGCTACAATTGTTGTTCAATTGAAGCTACTACGGCAGTGTCATATTAGCCTCAAGAGAACAGCAGCCCATTAGTGTTCTATAATATGTGAAGGAAACACGTGGAACTCTGACAGTAATAAAGTGAACAATAAACTTGTGACTTTGTTATGAAAAGCACATGAAAGACTATTTCAGCTTCGCCTAGACAAAGTTATGTACAAACTATTATTACTTATCTCTAATAATTCCATTCCTGTTGTTTGATAAGAACTATCCTGTGATTTGTATTGACACTAATCTGTTGAATTGTGTGTTAGGATTAAAGACTGTTTAGGTATTAAAATTATTCATTTCATGGAAATATTGATGTGAAGTAATCTTTCTATTTGTATTTTCAATATATGTATATTTAATTGTTGATTTAATAAATTTATTGACCTTCTTACAAATATGTTGGAGAAGAAAGTTGATGGATGGGGCCTCGCTAAATATAGATTAAAAGACGAATTTATCTTCTCCTTTGGTAAGAAGATTTCCACCTACAGAAATATTGTGTGTCAGTAAATGTCTGTGTTTAATGTTGTGAAAGAGAGAAAATGTTTACAGCGTCTGCATATGTGCCAAGGGAGAGAGACGAGAGAATTATTAATAACATAAATTAAGACTCTGATCACTTATAATTAGTTATGGATGATTAATTAATACTAATAATCATAACCATTAACTAGGTGCGTTAGCGTCACACATATTAATTGGAGCACCTTCACTGATTAACAATGACTTCTGAAACAGGTAATAATGAAGGAAAACAGATTAGGCTAAATAATTTTACTGTAAGCCAAACAGAAAATTTTAGCAAAACAAGATTATGGCTGAGTAAGGATTTTTAAGGAGGCCAACCATCGTAAACAGATTTTCCAGGTCTCTTGTAATAAACAAATCCATATTTATTATTTAATCGAGAAACTTTGTTTCACGATTGAGATAAACATTATTTATAATAGTTCTCATGCTCTCATAAATTAATTTCACATTACGTTACAATACCATAGTGAATTAAAAATGTTATGTGAGAGTTCACTATTCACGCAAGAACATCTCTGTATGGACGGCTTAAAATTGTCTGTCCAGAAAATAACATCCACACCTTGTTTCTGTACACATTACATTCAAAAGAAATTAATTTTACTCAAACTACACTTGTCTGTAAGTTACAAAATTTATAAGGAATTGTTACATAGTGTTGAGAACAATTTAACCCGTCTTTGCTATCTTCACAAATCTTTTCTTCTTGGCTTGGAGCCGTGAACTGCAAGTACCAGCTTCTACTCATTTGATCAGAAGTTCAAATATTGCGATTGGTAGGTACTGTTACTCAAATTCTTTCTTGAACTCCGAACTAATGAATGATTTGTTTGAAAACTGGTATTCACTCACGCTGAAACATAATTTGTAACCAAGGAAACGGATGCTGTCGTACACAGCAGACTGCACGCAAATAAAAACTGTTCATTTCATTTTTAACACGTACTTGTTGATCTGCTAAAGCTTCTTTTCGTGCACAAAATTGATTGTTCTCGTTTCTCCCCCAAAATCAACAAAACTCTAAATGTTGTCAGAGAATGTAGTTCTCTTAATTGCCTGCAATGGTCCTATCGAAGAGTGGTCTCACCACTAAGGAATTATTACCATGAACTTGGTTCTTCGCCTACTTTTTTCTTAAAATAAATTACTATAACGCATTTACAGCCCCACAGATTGTTCCCCTTGCTTTATCAGTTTTGAATTTAGGACTGTCTTAGCATCAGTGCCATACTAAGATGGCTATTAGATCCAATTAATTAACAAAGGGATTTAATATCATGTGCTATTGGAGCGAAAACAGTCTTTGGCTCTATAATATGTATATATGACGTTTTGGCAGAACTCCCTTAGTCATTACTAACTAACATCGTAACTTTTACAAACATTTTGTACAGTATTCTCTAACTAACATCATAACTTTTACAAAGGCTTTGTATAATATTCCCTATCTTACATCATAACTTTTACAAAGGCTTTGTATAATATACCCTATCTGAATATAACCATAATTTTTACAAAGGTTTAGTTTTGTATTCAGTACATTACATCATAACTTTTACAAAGTTTTAGTATTGTATTCCCTCCTTTACATCTTAACATTTACAAAGTTTTTGTATAGTATTTTCTAACGTACATCCTTACTTTTACAAAGTTTTTGTATAGTATTTTAACCTCACATCACAACTGTTGCAAAGGTTTTGTATAGTACTTTATATATTTTTATATCATTTTTAGCAGTGTATTCTCTCTACCTTACATCATAACTGTTACATAATTTTTATATTGTATTCACTGCATTACATCATCTGCGCAGGACAGAACAATTTTAACTGAGAGAGAAAAATTAGAAAGGAGGTGACTGCAGCCTTTCATTTGTATGATTATGCTAGAGGTGGAAACGGGGGTGGGGAAAACGGGGGTGGTGGAAAGAGGGTAGCCTAGTGGTTCCCTTTCTAGATAAACCGGTCTGTACCAGGCCTCCTCTCATCGGGCACATGGTGTAGAATTTCGTTGTTGGAATGCCACTTCCATATATGTACGGCCTGCGCGTGCGCGTGGTAAACTACGACTCGTGCACGAGTCAGCGCGTGTGCGCGCGCAGGATTCTTAGGAAGGTTTGTTTTGTTGTCGAAAACTACGACTAAGGGAGATTGAACTGGGGCGTCTACTGGTTTGTTTATCGTGCGTGGAACTTTCGCTTTCAGCACACCTCAAGATTGTGATCCCCACCCCACCCCACACACATAACACCCCATCTCCCTCATTTTTTTCCCTCTCCGTTGTGTAAATTTATCTATATTTACAATGAATTTGTGTTTGTCTGTCACTGAGTGTATTCTAAAATTAACAGTGCAAGACGAACGTCGTTTCGTTTATTTAATATATCCGTTATATAATTAAATTAAAGAAAAATTAATTCCCGAATTAACCCTTTTAATTAATACTAGCTGTCTTGCTTAAATTAATCTTACAATAAGGAAATTTGGTATTTCTGTATTATCAAGAGCCCCCCCCCCCTACACACACACACACACACACACTCCTCCAGGAATTTGACAGATATATTCGCAATCAGGATATTCAAACCATTATAATCTGAAACGGTTACTGAGATGTTATGTCAATAGAGTCGCTGGGATGCTGAGATTTAGTCATTAGGATACTGAAATAAAGTCGCTGGGGTGCTATTAATATTTTTATATGGTCTCTGAGGTTTTATTAGTAGTATTCTTATGTAGAAATCGTGGCACTGTTGTCGATATGCTAATTGTGTTGCCGGGAATGTAATATGATCATACGACTGCATCAGTGTAATGTTCAGATTAATAAGGCGATATACTGAGATTCATATTTGTGAGATTGAAATTGCAGTGCTATAAATGAGGTTCTGATGTTGTTTTAGTGCTGTTCGACAACGTGGTGCTATTCTTGATAATATGATACAGTCCGTGTAATGGGGAGACTGCTATTTTATATATTGTTGAGATTAATATTGGGCTATAAATGAGATTTTGATATGTCGTTGTAGCGCTGTTATCTGTAGTGATATCATCTCTGAGGTAATATTATCGATAATCTGACATGATCACTGCAATGCCATTATCGATAATCTGATATGTCACTGCCATTATCGATAATCTGATATGTCACTGCCATTATCGATAATCTGATATGTCACTGCCATTATCGATAATCTGATATGTCACTGCCATTATCGATAATCTGATATGTCACTGCCATTATCGATAATCTGATATGTCACTGCCATTATCGATAATCTGATATGTCACTGCCATTATCGTTAATCTGATATGTCACTGCCATTATCGTTAATCCAGCAGGAGGCTACAAGATGTATATCGAGATTAGTGGAAGAATAGGTGACATGTCATTAATGAGGTCTGGTGATCAAAACGTGCCGCCATCAACATCAACGTGTTTTTGCAATATCATCGTACTGACACTCGGCACGGACAAACCTAGCGACAGGACTGGAAAGCACAGAGTAATAGTGATATTAATACTCCTTGTGGTATTTTTTCTTTAATACATATATATTCTTGAACACTTTCTTAACTCCTGCTGTCTTTTGGTTATCTGGCTGAAGTCGTGTGTCCTCCTTTCATGGACAGTTTCTTTGAAGTTTTGTTTGTATTCTGTACTCATTCATAACCTACATTCCTCCAGAACTTGCTAACTAAAGCGATATCCGGTCCGGTCTGGAATCATCTGGGTTTATTATCAATATGCGTAAGAAGGTCAATAAATTTAACAGTTTATTACATGAGCAATCAAATATACATATGACAATCACAATGAAATAGACTACTTAACATCAATATCCACGAACTCAGGTTCGGATAATTTTACGTTACACAATCTTTCTATATAAGAAAAATATAATTACAATTCAACAATAGAGTCAATATAAATCACAGGCTAGTCCTATCTGAGAATAGAAATGGAGTTATAAGAGGTAGGTTATTATAGTCTTTTACTTGACCTGGATTAATCACTGCTTTGACAGTCTTTCACTTGCTTTTGCAACAACGTCACAATGTCTGCATTTCAACAAGTATCTCCACTCATGCGTAGAAACAATGATGCACACTTTCCTCTTGAACCGCTTGAGCGTTCTGTTCACCATGTCCATTTCTTCATGACCACAATGATTCTTGTAACTTCACTGTACAGTGAACATGTGGAGGGTAACTTGAAACTTGAATCTTGAAGCTTGAAACTTGACACTCAAGACTCAAAGGTGAAACTTAAATCTCAAAATCAAAAGTCAAAAGTCAAAAGGCCACTTGTTCACTGCAACACATAATTAAGGAGCAAACCTAAGTTACTTGTTTATCACAATATAACTCCATTCTATCTCTTATCCCATGTTCAACTTACAATCTCCTGCAACACTATTTATTAACTGATACACATACATGGAAAAATAAATACAGTGTATCAAACAATGTCAAGTATTAGCACACCACGTGTGCAGCTTAGTTCAAACATTTGTAGAAATAAAAGTCAACTCACATAATACATCTCTATAAAAGTAGAACATATCAATAGCGAAAATGCATGAAATATTCCTAAGTCCCTTCTCTCAATCAGTCAGTTTTAACTCAACATCAAGCTAACGACTGCCTTTTAAAGCCAGACTTTCTCCTTCCACTTCAAATTCAAAAGTAATTGGAGAGTGGAATTTTCTACAGCAAATGAATTCTTTAAACTCAGCCCATTGGCTGGTCTCGTTTTCGTAAATCATAATCATTTGATAACAGAAAACTACTCACTCAGCTTGCATTACATCAGCAATATAAAATATTCTTACCTCGAGCTGTTTACCTCAACTCAAGACACTTTCAAAACTAACACCAAAGGGAATATCCAAGTTCTTCTGACAATTTAGCAATTTATTTAACAATTTAAATTTAAAAATAAGTAGAAGCAAATTTACTCTATCACACATAGGATAATTATCTGGTTTTATATTCGCACAGAGAGGAACCAATAATATTACTGTTCTACACAAAGCTGCGAACCGAATTCGCGGGTAGCAAAAACTGGCTGCGGAAATTTAAAATAAATCTGCTCGAAGAGAAAACGATTGGGAGTGGGTAGGTGGAGGAGTGGGGGAAATAAAAATGAAAACTGCTCAGGTAAATGAAAGGGGAGAAAACTCGGAGATGGATGGAGAGGAATGTAAGAACACTCCGGTCGGTTAAATTAATTTTCACACCAGTGAACTTCAGGCAGTATTTCTTTCGTAAGCACATTCTTCTCTTTTTCAAAGCCAGAAACTCTCTCTCTAAGACAAAGCACCAAACCACAAGTTGCCGTAAATGAATAGCAGATGAGAGTAGCTTTAAGAGAGCTCACTTAACCGTCCAACACATAACGAGAGTTGGCTTACGTCAGCTCCACTCTGAAAATAAAATTCCTGAACTTTTTGCAGATGCTCACTGATGGCGGTGGCGATGAACAAAGCGAATTTATGAGGCTGAGGGAGGTGAAACTGAAAAAAAAAAAAAGAGCATAGAATACATCTGACATATTAGATCAGCGGTAAAAGCACCTAATGAAGAGTAAGAATTTGACATAAATAAATCGTAAAAATGAGGGGAAAATAATATGTATGTCTGTGTGTTTATTTTGTGTATATCCACCTGTGTGTCAATATATGCGCGCGCGCGCGTATGAGCATGAAAGTATGTGTATGCATGCTTAGTTGAAAGTATACAACCACAATACATCAAATCAAATAAGAAAGAACAAACAATAAAAACGTTACCACATTCACAAAATCCAACTTGTTTAAAAAAATATTGTTATTTGTTAAAATAAACATTGCGCTCTTGAATCCGCGATTCTACTTTAAAGGCGAAAATGTCCATTAAATTATGATACTGTGTTACGGTTGTAACTGCATTGTATTTAGAATAAAATACTGAACAAGATTTATCTGCAAATAGCTTTTTTTCTTTTAATCAGAATTATTACTTAATTTCGGTATTTACGTTTCGAATAGATACTCCCTTTTAACAGCTAAATGGATGATAAAGTGATCTACAAAACCCGCAAATTTTTGCTTGATTTGAAAGATTTTCAGTAAAAACACACATAATTCTAATGTATAATAAAATTAATGACTTTTTACTTCTGGAGATATAACAAAGATATAATATTGTAATTTTCATTCACTTCATATAAGTGTTTCAGAATTCAGACATGGAAATGGGAACGAACTCAACCACACTAGGCGGTAGCTAACTTTCTCACTGCGTACATGGCAGCATATGGGCTGGGCTTGCTGTATATTTATACACAATAGTTTAATTTCTTGGCTTCATTTCCAATTGTCGACCTTTTTATGTTTGTTTTATTGTTTTCCTCTAGCTTTAACTTTCTTTTTTTCCTCCCCTCTCTTTTGTGAGTAGTGTTAGTTTTACTCACTAGTTTCTGCTTAAAAACTTTTGACCTTGGACACTAGTTTCATACAGATGTAAATAATGGTGTCTATTGGCAGCATTACAGTTTATGTTAATTTGTTTGACAGCAGCAAATAATGTGTTGTGTGAAAGAGTGAAAAAATTTGTTAAGTCACTCATTCCAAAATTATTTCTTTATATTTATCTTTAAGAAACAAGTATTACAAGTAGTGTTGTCAAATTCTCAAAAATAATCTGTAAGAGAATATTTTTGAGAATAGCCTCCGATCCGTAGAAATCATGTCAGCCCACATTCTGAAGAATGTGAAATATGACCATATAAAGGCCACTGTTGTTTTAGAAAAAAGTAACATATAAAAATAACATCGATGTAATCACCGAAACCATGAGTATTAAAACATTTCATTTGAAAGAAAAATATTTATGAATAAATGGTTTCAAACTCTACAACACTCATTCATTGCTTGACGCTTCATTACAAATTGTCCACCGGTTCACTCTTACATTTCTGGATTACAACTGGCGAATTACGCTACTCACCGGTCCAATTTAATAAACTTGCCCACCCGTTTCTCTTGTCTTTTCACGAACATGTGACTGGATCTTTTGTCTTAGTGTGCTGTCCTTTTGAATTAATGTGGTTAGCAGATAGTTTTGCTTCATTCCAATACTGCAGTATAGTTTCCCCTGAATGCTACTAACATTAAATCAGATAACTTTTGCTTCATTCCAATACTGCAGTATAGTTTCCCCTGAATGCTACTAGCATTAAATCAGATATTTTTGCTTCATTCCAATACTGCAGTATAGTTTTCCCTGAATGCTACTAGCATTAAATCAGATAACTTTTGCTTCATTCTAAGACTGCAGTATAGTTTTCCCTGAATGCTACTAACATTAAATCAGATAACTTTTGCTTCATTCTAAGACTGCAGCATAGTTTTCCCTGAATGCTACTAACATTAAATCAGATAACTTTTGCTTTATTCTAATACTGCAGTATAGTTTCCCCTGAATGCTACTAGCATTAAAATCAGATAAATTTTGCTTTATTCTAATACTGCGGCACACAACTATGCATTCGACGGTAAAGGAATTAGTATAGTGTGTGTACATTAGTTAAGCAAGTAAAGTTGTGATTGAGTTATCTGCAGCATTAGTAGCGCCGCAATTTTAGAGTTCTTAGTGGGAAGAATTAGAATAAGTTTTGTTAGAATATGTGATGCCACGGCAAGCTATTAAGGTACAAATACAGTTGATATAATATTAATATGCTACCCCCTCCCCCCCCTACATTCGTACCAAGGCAAGTAAATGTACCTTTTGTACTGTACGTGTTGCTTTTTCCATTCTTCGCTTTATTCTACTAGATGTATCGTTAGACAATTTTTCCAATGGACTGAGAACGAAAAAAATTGTGCATTTTAACAGGATGAAGTCTTAGTGAATGCGTGCAAGTGTTTTGAGAAGTGCTTGTATTATGCGAGTGGTGTTTTTAGAAGTGCTTGTTGTACTGTGCCAGTTATGTTTTGCATAGTACTTGGTGTAATGTACGAATATGTTTTGAGAAGTGCTTGTTATATTGTGCGAGTGTGTTTTGAAAAGTGCTTGTTGTACTGTGCTAGTTATGTTTTGCATAGTACTTGGTGATTTGTAAGAGTATGTTTTGAGAAGTGTTTGTTGTATAAAACTTGTATTGTGCGAGTGTGTTTTGAAAAAATGCTTGTTGTACTGTGTTAGTTATGTTTTGAGTAATACTTGGTGTATTGTACGAGTAAGTTTTGAGAAGTGCTTGTTGTATTGTGCGAATAGATTTTGAAAAGTGTTTGTTATAGTGTGCGATCATGTTTTGAGAAGTGCTTGCTAAACTGTGCAAGTGTTTCGAATAGTGCTTGGTGTATTGTGAGAGTATATTTTGACAAGTGACTGTTGTATTAGCGAGTAGTTCCCACCCCACCTCATGCAAGTGCAAAACTATTTTAAAAGATATTGCTATTAACTAAACATGCAATGAAGGAAAACATTAATATTGTTATTAGCTAACAAATTAGCTTTGCAGTATTATATTACATTAACAGTAAAGGCCTTTTGGAAACTTACGGAACTTGACGGTAATATATAGTCAGCAACGTTCTCGCTGAAATCACATCGTGTTTGGTTTGACACAGAGTGACATAGTTGCCGTCAAGACGTCACCTAAATATAATTGATGTGTGTTTTGTTTTCCATTAGGCAGGCATTCCGCACACTGCAGCAAGTCCCAACATCTCCATACAGTAAATAAGTACATGAAAAGATAACTCTAATAACAGTTTTAGTGTATGCATGTTCAGTGCTGGACCCATCCTCCAATGTTGCATGGCTTTAATCTCGATAGGCCGCTGGAGCGTCCGTTCACTCTGAGTGAGAGGCTGAGATTTTGCCTCACACCACGGACTTATCTTTATATCACGTTGTGTGTTTGCTCCTCTTGTGTTGCTCTTCTAGAGGGGTGAAAGCCAATGCGTTTGTGTTGTTGCTTCTTTATAAAGATGTGCAGGTTTCTGTTTGCACAAGAGTACAAACGAATAAATTCACATGTTTGTTGTGCGCATGGTGAATGTTGTGACAAGGTATTAGCGTTATTAAATAAAAAAATTCCGGACTTTGTATATTGACGAGAGTAGTTGTCTTTTCAAAAAATCGTTGCCTGTTTGTACTAAGCCCCAAATTACGATTACATTCTCTTCCACCTAAATGGCGTTTCAATCAAATTAAACCATAATTCAGATATCCTAGTGCTGTATCAGATAGTCAACTTTGAAGCAGTGAACGCCTTTCAAAGTGAAAACTCACAAGCTTGTTATCTTCTCACTTAATGAGGCAGAAAATCTTAAAAAAAACTGTAACCCAATATTTAATCACACATCCACTGTACAAAAATAAATTTACATGTACTCAAACAAGGGAGAGCGAGCTAGTACAGTCCATAAGCTTAGTGCTGAAGTGCTCGAGACTACGGCCGAGTGCCCAACTCATTGTACTGAGCACCAATTAAATCAAAATTTCCAACTGTAGTACTCAGCTGAAAGAGGTGATAAGGAAATAATTCGTCTAAGTATGGTAAAACAACGAAACTGCAATCTTCAGTAAGTTCTAATAAATAGCTACATTCATCGCCAACTTAAAAACTTTTCGGGGTGGGGGGGTGGGGGAGGCTAGCCCGGAAGCATAATAAAAGCCTTGACCTAGACCGACGCATGCGCACTTCCACTTTAAAAGTTCTTGGTCTGGGACTCGGCAGCAGTCAACAAGGAAAAAGAAGAAAAACACCCGCAGATAATCTTTTCTGTGTTGTGTTGACTTGTTGAACATTTGTTTTTGCACTCTTCTTTGCACGCATACCCAGATTTATAATAATATATAATATCTGTTGGAGTCAAAATGTCGGCAGGAGTTGTGATCTCGCAACCTGGGCAAGGACAGAAAGCAGAAATGGTCATGATGCAACAACCGCCTAATATTTTGATTCCAGCAGGTCTTCCTGCAGGGTTGGCATATCTGGCGAATCTCGATGAAATTAGAATTCATCAGCAAATGGAAATGCTAGAAGGTATGTTGATAAATAAATATATGCATGCTTAAGGGAGTGAATCCAAACTGTATATTTGTGTGAAATTTGAGAGAAGTTTCTATTAATTTGTTTATTTATACATGTTCATGAAAATCAAAGAGAGTGGAATAACTGCAGCTGGGAGTGGCACTTTAAATCCAAAGACTAAATGATATTCTCTAATTTGTCCCGCTCTTTACCCTCCTTTAACTTCATGTGTACCACTTCAATTCTGCGACAAATGCCATTTATTTATTTTAAAATAAAGGTGATTATTATAATTTATATCGTAGATATTATGTGAATGACTAAAGAACAGACAATGGTTGTAACTGCAGTACAGACTCTCAGTTTGATTTTTGCACAAATGGTTTTGTAGTTTGACACCTCAAGGTAATAATTAGCCTACACTCATAAATATGCAAGAACTCTAGATTAGTAGATACACTTTAGTTTCTTGTTGTTTTAGCAAAATTAGATCTGCCACCCCCCACTTGCAGTGGATCGATCAGAGCTCATATCAGTTTGACACATGGAGATATCAAGAGATTGGCTTCATTACATTTTGGCATTCTACTTGACATAACATGATAACTTGTAGCACTGCAGTTCTTGACATAACATGTCACAAACTCTATTTTTGTTATAAGAGCAAATTTTGATTTAATTTGCTAAAGTGTTTTAAATAGTACTTTATGATATTTTATTAACTTAAACATGTGCTTTTGTTTCCTTTGAAGGACAACTGAGTGTTAATAAAACGTGTCATGACTCTTTATCAGTTTATGACTGCGGTGCGATAATATGGTGATTCTGAAGTGTTTTGATAATTTGAATCCCTTGATAGCTTAAGTCAATAAGTGTGAAGTTAGTTAATTATCTTAGCAGGATTTTACTTGCATTAACTAAACAGCTGAAAATTATGACCATTCACTTCAAACTTCTAAAATTCTATTTGGTCCAGACATATTTTCATGAAAGTTTTATAATTACTTTTGACAATTTGAGTGAACTACCTTATTATCTGAGAATGAACTGCTTGAGTGTTTCAGAGTAAATTTACATTATGTTAACATGATAGACACTTTCATTTCAAAATAACAGAAACTGTTTGAAGGTATAACTATAAGTTTATTATTTTCTTTAAACAGTACTTATTATAGTATAAAATGAGCAAGAAGCTAATGAAATATGATGCAGAGCTATTTATTTCACTTACTTCACTGTGATACTGATACGAAATGAGTTCCTGATTACCATACATTATTATCATTAGGTCTATGAAAGAGCAACTATAACTACATATATATAAGTTGATCATTTTCTTTGCATGATTTTTTTTTTTTAAAATTCAGAAGGTACAAAACAACATAGATGCATTGTCATTGTCTTCTGGTGTTAAAATTCTTTGTCACCTCAAATTCCAATGATAATTATAATTGATACCCAAAGAATTTAAACCTGCTTTCAATTTCAAACACCAAGGACCAGACATTTAAAAGAAAACTAACAAACTAACTAGGTCCACACACACTATCATTTATTGTGATGAATTTTGCTACATTATTAAGGCAAAGGAAACATTAGCACTAGCAGCAGACACTTTAATATTTGTGTGACAGAGTAAACTTGCCTTTCCCTATTTTAAAATTTAAATTGTTATATAAATTGCTAAATTGTCAGAATAACCCAACATTGGCCACTCCTTATAATGTTTTTTTTGAAAGTGTCTGAGTTGAAGTAAACAGCTCAAGGCAAGAATATTCTAGATTGCTGATGTAATGCAAACTGAATTAGTATTTTTTTATTATCCATTGATTATTATTTACAAGAACGAGACCAGCCAATGGGATTAAAAGAATTCACTTGCTATAGAAATTTCTACTCTCTGATCACTTTGTATTTGGAGAAAGAAGAAGTCCAGCTTTGAAGCATTTGTTAGCTTGATGGTGAGTTAAACTGACTGGTTGAAAGAGAATGGACTTATATACTTTCATACATTTTGCTATTGATATGTTCTACTTGTGTAGATATGTACTATGTGAGTTGACTTTTATTTCTACAAATGTTTGAAATAAGCTGCACACATGTAGTGTGCTGACACTTCACATTGTTTGATATGCTATATTTATTTTACCATGTGTATAATAACTGTTGCAGGAAATTGTAAGTTGAGAATGGAATGTAAGACAGAATGGAGTTATATTCTGATAAATGGGAAACTTTGGTTTGGCTTCATAATTATATTTTGCAGTGAATAAGTAACCTTTTCTCTTGCACTTTCAAGTTTCCAGTTACCTTTCATGTGTTCACTGGTTAGAAATTTGAACGACCAGGAAGATGCGGGAGCATCAAGTGTGGTGTGTAAGCATAAGGAGTATGCTATACACTTTTATGCTAGGTACATCAGGAGAATTCTAGTACATTGAAATTACCAGAATTACTGTAATCATCATATTCTGCTTGATGGAATTGACATGGTAAGAAGAGCGCTGAAGTTTGTCTGATAATATAACAGTGCATCAGTGTTTTCCGTGCGTGTGGTGGGAGACGTGTTGACACAGTCATTGTGATATTGTTGCAAAAGCAAGTGAAGACTGTTGAAGCAACACTTAATCCAGGTCATGTAAAAATGACTTTAAATTACCTATCTCTAATAACTCTTTCTATTCTCTGATAGGATTCACATGCAATTTGTATCAACTCTACTGTTGAACTGTAATTTAATATGTATGGGCTGTGTAAACAATAATTATCTGAATGTGAGTTCATGGAATATTGATAGTCAAGTAATCTATTTCAGTGTGATTGTCATATATTTGATTGTTCATTTGATAAATTTATTGACCTTTTTATGCATATTGGGTGGATGGGGGCTTGCTAAATATAGATTAAAGATGGATTTGTCTTCTCCTTTAGTAAGAAGTTTTCCACTCACAAAAACATTATGTGACCATAAAAGTTGTTGTGATATATAGAAAACCTTTACTGTTCCTAAATATCTGCCAAGTGGGAGACGAGTGGTGTCTGCTGGAGGATCATTAATAAAATAAATTAAGATTATCATCACTTGTAATTGGTTATGAAAGATTAAATAATAATAATTGCATTAATTGGTGTGTCTATCACAATTTGCTATTGATTAATCATTATAGTACTATGTCATTCTGTGCAATATAAAATTAAGAAAAGACACAACTGTTTAATGTTTAATAAAATCTTTGATTAAAAGCAAATCTTAAGAAATAGTATTTGTTTGAAGCAACACTTACTGGGTTTCTCTACCTGTCCTGCCCCCCCCCCTCCACTCCCTACTTGTCACTTGTCAGCAGTATGAATTTTAGAATGTAACTTGTTCCTCATCAGAAGTAAGGTTTAGAGATTGTTCACTGTTCCTTGTCAGAAATAAGGTTTAGAGAGTGCTCACTGTTCCTTGTCACTAATGTCAGAAGTAAGGTTTAGAGATTGTTCACTGTTCCTTGTCAGAAGTAAGTTTAGAGACTAGAGTGTTCACAGTTCCTTGTCAGAATTAAGGTTTAGTGAGTGTTCACTGAATCATATCTGAGGTTAGGTTTTGATATTGTCCATTTATAGAAAGTTAATACACCCTTTTCAAATGTGAGGATTACAGAGTGTTTTATTGAGCCTTATCATAGTGTTTATTGCACTTTGCCAGAAATAACATTTATAGAGTGTTCATTGCCACAGAAATAATATTTTAAATTTAAGAGTGTGTATGACTCCTGTTACTGTTAGAACTAAGTATGTTTTATGGAGTGTTCATTGCACTTATCAGAAGTTTATAGTGTTCATTATAGTGTTTATAAGAAGGAAGGAGTTATAGAGTGATCATTGTGCCTTAATAAATATGCATGTTGTGTTATTAGGCTATTGAGTATTAGTGTTATTTAATCAAAAAAACTTTTCTAAAACTTTTTTTTAGTGAGACTGAGAGACTTTTTCTAATTTATTTTTTTGTAATTCATTAAAGTCTCTCACTAAAAAATAGTAAAAAATAACTGGTCAGAGATTTTATCCTAAAGCAAATGCCATAAATCTTGGTATCACTTATCGGTGCCAGTGACTTCTTACTTAGAAAGGGAATACAATCTAAACGCTCATTTTATGCATCATTTGCTTATACTATAGTTTGAATAGTAAAACTTTTCTCAGCCATTGAAATCAGATGCCTTCCAATATTATTAGAAAGCAAGATTTTAAACAGATAAGGTGTTCTATACAAGTCAGATGCTCTGTGGTGAAAGCATATGCAGTTTACATTTTTGGAATATTGTTTTTTGTTTTTGTGAAATAAATTTGTCATTAAATGGAAATAGCTTCTTTTTACCAAAGTTCATACTTTTATACAAATTACAAGGCATGATTTAAATTTAAGTAAAGAAAGATTATATAGATATGTAATAATATATCTCAGTAAAGTTTCATTAAGTGCATCTGTCAGCATTTATTATCTGTGCCAATCTTTATTTCAGTTTTAAGTTTTTATTTTCATTAACTTGTTATAACTAAGTGACAACTTTCTATTACAAATTATACTATTTATGCAGTAAAATAATTTAACCATTGATTTCTTTGTACATGAATATATGTCACTTTTTGTCAGTCAGTATCTGTTTGTTGTTTTTCTCCACATCATGTATTTGGTGATCATCTTGCAAAGGCACTAATTATTAAAAGGAGAGATGTATAACTTATAAGCACATTAGGTAAATGACAGAAAGTTTACAATACATGCAAATTCGTTAATTGAATTTAGATATGTAATGTAGAGCTGATTGAAATTAAACATTGATCTACAGTTATAATTTTTAATTTATGATAACTAGTTATAATCAAAGTACCATTATTTTTATTTCTAGCTTAGTAAGTTAGTCAAAGGTCAATAATTACTAATGGGTATGTTGTGCAGTTTTGGTGGGCTGGGAGAGGAACAACCGCTACACCTTATGCAATAAACAGGATCAACAATTCATGTTTTCCAAAGAAGGTAAATTATTTTGTTTTCAAGAATAGCTATGTCTTGTTGCTCAATGCTCATATTCATCATAAATACATGTTTATATTAATATACACTGTTTCCACATTTTTTATTAAAGGGTTTATATACCCATTGGGGTTTTTCTGTATTTCAAATTGGACATTAACATGCACAATTAGTACATAACATGAAAAAAAATAGTTTTATAAAATTAAAGTTTTGTCCGTTATGCTATGTAGTTAACATGTATTTTTTTCAACTAACTGGTCAGGCTGGCAACATGCAAATATAAATCGACCAGTCTTGCTATATTTTTACTAGTTTGAAAGTTGAATCATTTAAAAAAATTAAATTGCAGGTAAACATTACACCATTTAACAATCTTTGAAAATTGCAGCCTTTAGTAACTTGCAAATTGTTATGACAACTCACTAGTGAAAGAATGCCAACAAAGAGGGAGGGGGGGTGATGACAGCTGTTAACATCGAATATATAATAATAGGTTCAGGTAAACAAACATAGCTGACTATATATTTGTCTTTGTAGTAGTAATAAGAAAAGCGTCCGTTGTATTATTTTTTAACATAATAATTGCGGTTTTTATAAAAAATATTTTACTAAACTATAAATTAGCCACTGCCTCCTTGGTCTTGTATGTTTTTTATTTGCATTTGAAGAGTTAATAATCTCTGCATAGCACACTACTCCACCCTGGCAACAATAGATTCATCCATTCTTACAATTTGCTGTGATGTGCTGGATAATGAATGTTCCTCGCAATTGGTTTTAGTATTGCTTTTAAAAAAAAAAAAAAAAAAAAAAAAAAATTGACTGTTTAATTGTCACTAATAATGTTGAAGGTTTTATTTATTTAGATTTTAAAAATCTTCTATGGAGGTGGGTGACAAATATGAGACACTGAAGATTTAATTAAACACAAAATGAAAAAATATGAAAATAAAATAAAGCATGCAGAAACTAACACTTAGCATATGAAACCCATACATTGACCATGTTATTGTCGTGGTGTCTAACAGGGACAGGTACTTGCTGCTGATGCAATTAACTGTTTTTGAGTCTTGACTGATCGGAATATTGTTGAGTTATTTTGGTACAGTTGTGCAGTTGAATATGCACTGAAAAATGAATATCTGTTGCCCATGCATGGCACTCATTCAAGGCATTACATCATTACTGTTATTTTAATCCTATGTTCTCCACAATCATGACTCATTGTAACCCGAAATGCTAATCAAATTAATTGCTAGTAATTAAATTATTTTCTTAAAACATAGATAGAAAATCACAATTTTTGTGTGGAAAAAATACTGTCTTATGATAGCCTACTTCAGTACTTGCTATTTTCTGATCTCGCAGATGACATTTTTCCACTCACACATTTTGAGCTTGCGAGAGGAATTTTTGAGGGTTGCTATTTAGTGTCTACATCAGTGCTGTCCAACCTTTTTCAGGCTATGGGCCACTTAAAAAAATGTCATGAGGCCAGAGGCCGCAATGTTGCCAGGTGGACATATGAGGGTGCTAAAGGGTGAGAAGCCCCATATGACTAGAGGGCTGGGGAGCTTTGTAAGCTTCACAGCAGGGTCTGGGCGGAGCCCTATCCATCAATGCTTTTGGGAGCATTTGGAATAAAATGTAGTCTGTTTTTAGCTATCTGTTGGATACAGTTGCTAAGTAAATTAATAATAAAAGACCTGAAATTAATACTTTTCCCTCTCTTTTTAGCCTTTCAAAAAAAAAATTTCATAATATTATAAATGTTTGTAAAACTTTTTATATGTAAACTGTACAATATGTATTGTATGACATGTAGAGTACATTATTTAAAAATAAAATGTTTTTGTGTCATCCAATGTTTTTCAAATTCCAATAGTTTTTAGCTAATTGATATATAAAATATTGAATTATCTGATGTTAATCTAAAGTTGTCTATTATCACTAACAGTATAATTTGTGTATGTTTTGAAACCAGTATTCAAATTTATCAATTTATTTAGCTCAGTGTGAAATCTGACTCTGAATTAAATAGCAATTTTTGTTATTTGTGGCTGGTACTGAGTTACAGATGCCTTCATCAGGCTTTCTAAATTTCTGTTGGTCAAAGAATTTCATTTTTTTGACTTGATGTTGGTCATTGCAGAAAATCCTGCTTCACAAAAGTAAGTGCTTCCAAACATCGACAGTTTTTTGCAACATTTAGATATGTGCAGAAACTCAACAGAAGACA
This sequence comes from Sinotaia quadrata, assembly GCA_028829895.1. Classification (NCBI taxonomy): domain Eukaryota; kingdom Metazoa; phylum Mollusca; class Gastropoda; order Architaenioglossa; family Viviparidae; genus Sinotaia; species Sinotaia quadrata. The sequence goes on from CM054179.1 coordinate 134,666,780, forward strand.
CATTTCATCCAAAACTCTGTTGGCGTCATATCTTTGCATTTGTCCCAAAGAGCCGTGTTATGCTGCATTTAAATAATTTCAAGCTGCACTCACCTTCATCTCCTCCCAAGTATCTGGCATAATTGCAGCCATGATACTGACATGACATCACTTGTGAAGGGATTGTCAACAAACATCACAAGTGGAGTCAAAGGATGAATATCTTGAAAATGAGCGCTGATTTCAATTTTTGTTAAGATGCATCAAACCATTCACACTTTTAATTAAATCAAGATTTTCTTGTGCAACTTTAGAAAGTGCTGGAAAGAGTATAAAATTAGATTTTTGTAACTGACTGATGAATAAATCCTTTGCATCAAAAACACTAATTTCCTTAATTAGTGTGAGTATGATTAGGTGAAACCTTGTAATTTCAAGTTCAACATGCTGAGGTGTTGAGTAATGTCAGTCAAAACTGCAAGTCTACATTCTGGATTCTGAAGATGAATTAATAGCTCTTCCTTACTTTTCTCCCCAAGGAAGAGTTTGACCTCTTGAATCAGATCCCAGAATCTTGCCCAAACCTTATCTCTGCTTAGCCAACAAGCTTTGCTTGGTATGTAGAACAGGATCCCGTAGTTGGTTTCATACTCTTCAACAAGTGTCTTAAACTGCCGGTAGTTTAAAGATTTAACCTGAATTAAGTTCAAAATGTTTACAACATCCATGACATTTTTCAGTTCATCACCTTTCATTTATGAACAAAGTTCTTGCTGGTGAATTATACAGTAGTAGGCTTAGAAATCTGGAAAATTGTTATCTTCCATCAACAATCCAATCAATTCAATCTTCTTTACCAACCATTGCTGTGTCACCATCTGTGGTAACTGAAATTAGTGTCTCAATGTCGGTGTCATTTTTAACAAGCATTCTTTGAGTGCTCTATAAAGGTCATCCCCTCTTTGAGCAGTATCAGTGCCGACATTTCTTCTTTAAATTGTTTATCCCCTGCATCGAATCTAACCCAAATTATTCGTTCTTTATCAGTAACATCATATGATTCATCCAAGGCTATACTAAAACCAGAGACATTCTTCAAATCAAACTGCATCTGATCAAATATATTACTGGATAGCATTGAAAATCATCTTATATGTCTGATGAGATAACTGAAGATCTGAAATTTGGTTTTTTGATTTCATCTTTGTTCTTAAACTCAGCAAACTAAGAATCGGCATATTCTTTAAAACACTCTTTAAAAGTTTCACTATCTGAATATGGTTTCTGTATTTTTGCTAATACCCAGCTAATTTTCAAGGATGCCTCGTTAACACAGTCACACTCATTTGTCATTGAAAGCTATTTTGCTGTATATGTAGATTTCATTTTGGAGGATTTACTTTGTCTTCCCTCACTTTAGAACCAACTGGATAATTTTTCTCTAAATTGTTATACTTGGAAATGAAGTGTCTCTGCAGATTGGCTTTTTTCAAAACAGCTTCAGAATTCTGGCAGAGCAAGCACACATGCTCCTAGCCCGGCATTGTGAACAAAAATTCAAGTTCCCATGATGGATTAAAAATGTAGTTTTTTTCTGTAACTTTCCACTTTATGTTGACTGGTTCAAATTGTCTTTAGGCTGGGACCACTGTGTTTGTCTGTTTTATTTGATACACTTGTCATTTTTAGAGATAGAATAAAATTAAAAATTACAAAATTATTACTTTTTTTTTTTAATAAAATTTTTATCTGAACTCATTAACAATGACATTCTGCACAGTGTGTTGACAGCAGAACACCGGTTTCCGGTAGTGACTCCTAGCAAGTAAGGTTACTAGGAATCTTAGTAAGATACTTTCAGATTTAAAATGTTAGGAATTTTTTATAAACTATTATTTTGTGCAACATTTCAAATTAACAATAAATTTTTCAAATAAACTTAGAGTTAGAATTAGTCAAGTAATTTATTATTTATTAAAAAAATTGAAGAAATTAAATAAAATGTTTAAGTTTTATGACAAAATTTTGCGTAACTTAAATTAAAAAAAAAAAGTGAGAATATTGTGTTACTTAGAAGGGGCTGGCAGGTGGGACAGAACTGGTCTGCTTGAATTGCAAGAGTTCTTTACAATCAGAAATCCTTAATTTTTAATTTTGAAAGAAAGTTAACTTAGAAAATTATTTATATTGTTATAGTTACTATTATATCATACAATCTGCACATCCCACAGAATAGATTAAAAACATTTAAATTTAACATGAGAATGTACAGATAATACAACTTAACATAATACACACAAGATGATGTGTAGGCACTCTCAAGAATTATCTGTCCATTTGGAAAAACTTCATTTGATTGACTATAAAGTATAAATAATGTTTTTAAGAGTGAGAAGTGTAAATCTCTTTGTTGTGTTGTTTATGAGTTGACCTTAAGTATTGGCATAATATTAATACTATAATAACAGTTTTTTCATTTATAATGTACACTAAAAGTAATAATTATTATACACCATTGTCTGTACTTTTAGACACCGACTGCTTGATCAGACAGTGTTGTGGAACAGCACGGCCATTTATTATGAACATTACTGATAACAATGGAGTGCAACTTGCTCAACTTCACCGACCATTCCGCTGCCAGGGATCATGTTTGTGGTGTTGTTGTCTCCAGGAGATGGACATTCAATCTCCTCCAGGTGTCAGTGTGGGGCATGTCAAGGAAATGTGAGATGTTACTATATGCTTTTTTATATTAAAAAAAAAATTGCCTCTCTGCTTTGAGCTCACCATTGTAGCTAAGAAACCCCAAACCACGTCCATTAGCTTATAAATTGTTAACATCTTACCCTAAGTTATGCCTGGAGCTAAAGTTATAAGGAGTTTTTTATTAGCTCTCTGTCAAGTATTTTTAGTCCTATAGCAAGACCTCTTAGGCTGAGTTCACATTTCAGAGACTTCTGTATCAGTGACCTCTGAAGTCACAATGGTGACAGAAGACCTCGTTGAACCTTGAGAGGCACCATGGACTAATAGCAAGGAAGAAGTTGTGTTTATATTTTCAGTTTACATTAGCATAATAAGGGTTAATTAATAAAAATGTCAGGCAGCATTAGCAAGTAAGCATTTGTGTTTATATTTTCAGTTCAAATTAGCATAGTAAGGGTTGATTAATAGGAAAGCAATAGCATGTATGCACTTGCACAGTTCTTAATGTCACTGGTTGCATAATTTCAGCTGGACTTGCTGGATCCCCAGGTACCAGGTGTTTGACAACAGTGGAAGCTGCATTTTCACGATTGTTGGTGACTGCTGTTATTGCAAATGCTGTACAGATGTTCATTTTAAAGTAAGACTTTTAAAATATTATTTTCATGCCAAAAAAACTTCAGTGATTTCTTCTTCATGTACATTACCGTTTAGCAAGGAAATACCCTAGATTTGATATATAACTTGTTGATATATTCAACAGGACTTTGGTTGGCCAGCAGCAAAAGGCCCTCTGATCTTTGCTGTTTGCTTGTATTGTATTTGCGATTCTAAGCTCTTGTGGCCCGTGGATTTTCCTATATTTGCTGGACACCTGCTATTAATTTGAAAAAAAAAATGTAATTGTTAAAACACAACAACCCTTGAAATGTAAGCATTCAGGGTATGTTTTTTGTTGTTTTAACATATATAAATAATTCTCATGGAATATCAATGTTCACATAATGATATTGAATAATTTAATAAGTAACAATTTGAGATATTAAGATGATTGTCTTGAGAGTGTCATTGTCTTGAAATGAAATCATCTTCCATCTAGAATTGTAAATTATACATGGTCTGCTGAAGAGAGACCATTAAAAGTTTAATAAAGCTTGTTTGTTTCATGGTTTTAAGATGAACTGCTTTAACATTAGTTCCTAGTTGCTTTCAAATCATTCCCTAGCACATACTCAAGCGTATGATGTCTTGCTCTCTCACAGACATAAGTGTATTAGAACACATCCATTTTTTGTAGCAGACAACTTAACACATAAAGCCAAATTAAGGCTGATTTTGAAGCCATTCAGCACTTAATTCATCTTCATATATGTTTGACATTGTCATTTATTTATTGCTTATTAAAAATAAAATTCAAAAAAATCGCTTTTACCCACATGGTCTTGTAATGTCATGTGCAAATCACAAAATGGCAATGAGTTTACATAGCAATTCTGAGTTTAGTGATGTTCACTGTTTTTCCCCATCAATTTTTTTTTCAGTCCAGTAAAGAAGGGTCATTTCATGGGTTTGAGATGACAGTAGATCTTGATTTGAATGCAGATGATAGTGAGACTGAAAATGATATTGATTTTTAATCTGAATTGTGACAGTAGTGAGTTTGAAGTTTTTTTCAGTCCAGTAAAGAAGGGTCATTTCATGGGTTTGAGATGACAGTAGATCTTGATTTGAATGCAGATGATAGTGAGACTGAAAATGATATTGATTTTTAATCTGAATTGTGACAGTAGTGAGTTTGAGTTTGAAGTTAATCCAGACACATTAATTCATAATGACAACAAAAGGACTGCACATCTTTCTTTTTAGTGATTTTAATGCAGTTGGCACAGGAACTGTGTTTCCTGATGGATTTGATGTAATGACTGAAACAGTAGTAGATTACTCTTTTGTTATTTCCTGAAGTACTATTAATAGACATTGGTCATCATACCAACAGGTATGCTGTGTTTTGGCAAGGTGGGCATACATGCGCAAACTTTGAGACAGCCCTAGCAGAGATGAAGCATATATTGTAAATATGATGCAGATGGGCCTGTCTCAGGAGATACATCAGCAATGTTGGCATAAAATTTATCTTTGCCAGAAATTGTTTTATCATCCTGATTTCATATCTTTACATCAGTGACAAGGACAGAGTCAGCCAGGGGAGACCCATTATTCAGTGAAAGGAGTGATAGACTGTATTTGCTGCTACATTCATTCCTGGGTGCAATTTGACTGCAGATGAATCAGGGATTCATTTTACTAGGTGCCTTGCTTATCTGCAGTACATTTCATCAAAACCAACCAAGTGTGATACAATGTTTGATTGCTTTGTTACAGTGACACTGTATATTTATACAAGTTTAAAATTTACCTTGGCCAAGAAGACCCCAGCCAATGGCTAATGGACTTGGTTATTATGTTGTCACAAAGCTGTCAGCACAGCTAAATTTCATGCACAGAGTTTTTTCTTGACAATTTTTTACACCTCCCAAATTTATGAAAGATTTGCTCAAGAGAGTGGCTGTATGCATGTGGAATTATAAGGTAGCAGAGAAAAGGTTTTCCTCAAGAGCTGAGATGAGTCCAAATCTACAAAGCAAAATTCTGAGGAAGAGAAACAGAAATCTGATTGAGTGGGGTGTGGCCAAATAAGAGAAAAAGTGACTATACTGTCAATCTTCAGTGACCCAGCTTCCAGCTCACCAACACAAGGTTTAAGCTTTCTTTGATTACAGTGCTGACATAAATGGGGTGGACATTCATGACCAGAAAATAAAATATCATTGTGGGCTGAATCACAGGAAGGCTACATTTTCTGTTTTTTAGTAAATTCTGCCATCATAAATGCTTCATACTTTATGACCAAAGTTCACTGCAGTCCTCCAAAGCAAACATTTTGTTTCATCTTGATTTTCACTGCGAACTTGCCACACAACTCATCGCTGGATTCATTGCCAGAAAACAGTGACATCTTGAAGTTGTGAGAGCATTGGCTCTCAATGATGAGAATGTGTGAGATCATGTCAGCATCCAAAAGCCCAAGAGAAACCACTACCTTTTTTTTTTTTATCATTTCAAGCCAAGTCAACAAGGATACAATTTACGGTTGCACTCAGAGTAACATAAACCTATACAAGGAATGTCATGTCCCATACAACTAATAAATTGTAAAGTGTTAATACACTAACGTATATCAGTCTCACCTACCCACCCCAGAAGGTAAAGGTATTTTGTTTATATTTTGCAAGCTTTTGTTTGTTTTACAACCGTTCACAAGATTACATTTACATTTATAGCAGCATAAGTAGTTAATATAACAAAATTACAAACACTGCTTAGTTATAGCTTAGACCCAAATTAAATGTAGGTATACTTTTCTCTTTTTTTTTGTAAGCAGCCACACCCATCTACAACATGTATGCTTTTATTCTTGAATGTGTAAAGATAATTATTAATTAGTTTAGTGATCAATGTTTGGATGCATGAGGTGAGTACTCAGTTTTCCAAATATTTTTTTTTTAATTTTCCAAATAATTTTTTTAAAATGTAATTTGTACTTTTAAAAATGTGTTTTATCCCCATTATTATCAGTTGTTAGTTTAAAAAAAATTCTTATCACTGGTTTTCCAACAAATGCATAGATTAGAACATGATGTTTTTAAAATAGATTTTTGAATGATAAAATCGTTGTTAAGTAATTTTTATTACACTTATATATTGATTTGGATTTGTTTTGTGGGTGTTGCCACAGTTCATATATATATATATGATAACCCATTGTTGCTCTCACTTCTTAAAAACCTATTGTCTGGTGGGTTTCATTTCATATCTAAGCAAAATGACTAGTCAGTAAGCAACTACTCTGACCTGAATGAATGTCCTTGAAACACACACTCTATAAATAATGGCTATCAAGTGAAGAGTGAAAATCTGCAAGTGTCAGTCCTCCACTTATCCCAGCAATTCACTTCATGAGTGTTGATTTTTATGTTTCTTTATTAGCTTCTTGCTGGAATGTACTAGTGGAGTTGCATCTGGTAGGATTGTACATGCATGTACACACACACACACACAGATAAACTCAGTTAATGTTTATGAACACTATTTACATTTATTTAAGTACAAACTTGCACATACTTTTCTAAAGCTCACAAATCAACTCATGCCACATAAATCACATTATTTACTTAATTATTATTATCAAACGGTTTATATCTCAAAACCTTCTACACATGTCCCACTTACGCCAAAAGTATATTGCATGCAATAAATAACAATAGCAGTGCTCATTTTATAAAATTCACTTCATTATCTCACATTATACTGTTTAAGTGGGTAACAATTAGATTAATTAGAAGTGTTTAATTAATAGCACTAGAGTTTTTTCGTAGTTTCATAAATCGTGAAGTATTATAGATTAGTTTGCCTGTCGCTGCTGAACATTAAGACTTGTGCAAAATAGTCATATAATTGGCTAAGTAATAACTTGAAGTAGATGTAGAAGATGGACATAACATAGGATAACTTTATGAACTGAGCCCACCTGCAGAAATACAAAATGATTACATCATGGCAGCCAGAATGAAAGTGAGGTAGCTACTGAAGATGACAGCTCAAAGTGGCATCAATTGGCAGCTTAAAATCCCCCCAATAAAGCAGCAAATGGCAGTTATAAAGATGGCTGAAGGATAGTAAAACCTTTATTACAAGTAGGTGAATAAAGTCAATGCCTTATCACTCTTTACAGTGGCATGCTATCAGATATGGTTGATACTGGCTAGTCATTAGAGCCTTCTTCTGTGTTGAAGAAATAAATAATTGCTTTAAGTGCAGGCATAACAGAGGACTCTTTAGGTTTTCTATAATATAAATTATAATTTAGAAAAGTGCCTTTTCATCAGTTTTTAACATACATAGCAATCCAGGAGGCTAGCAAAATTGCATGTCTGCTTAACTTAACAGAATATAGAAAAGCATGCTTCTCTGTTGATCTGTGTGTACAAAAATGAGGTGAGCATGTGTGTCTTGCATATGAATTTTGTTGTTCTCATTTTTCTTCATTAAAGCTTTGGTAGTTGATTTTTAGTAACCCTTTCTATCCTGTGAAAAATGTGAAGTTAAATGTACTCTTGTTTTAGTGGGGATTTTTGATATTATTCATTCAACCTGTATGCTATTTGATTTTTTTTTCAGGTGTTTAGTGGTGACTCGGAGGCAGAAGAAGTTGGACAGATAGTGAAACACTGGGGTGGATGTCGAGAGTTGTTTGGTGGTGCAAATGACTTCACACTGAACTGTATGTGTACCATATATATATATATATAGAGAGAGAGAGAGAGAGAGAGAGAGAGAGAGAGAGAGAGAGAGAGAGAGAGAGAGAGAGAGAGAGAGAGAGAGATCTACATTATTTACACACATGCAGCTGGGCATAGGTCTAGGGCAGGGTTATTCTCTCACTGCAGACTTTAGACCAGGGGTCTCAAACTCATTTTACCTGGGGGCCGCTGGAAGTAGAGTCTGGGTGAAGCTGGGCCGCATCATTATTCCCTGCTGCCAGAGACCTGGCAACGCTTCCTCTTACATAGCTCAGACACATTTGGCTTCAGGGAGGAAGCCACTGAGACCCTCAGTAAGTTTGGACCTGAATTTTGACTTATTAAAGTTCATGGTGGAGAGGAGCTTTACACACAGATAGGTGCTCCCCAAAAGGCACTTGGTCCGCTTGAACATCCTGGAAAGCTCAGGGAAGGTAAGGGGCAATTCTCTTAAAAACTGCCCAAGCTTTTCTGCTTTTCCACTCACCTCCCTGAACTTGGCTTTGAGTTCAGAATTACAATGTATGTCAATTAGCTCCATTTGAAGCACAGAAGGGGAATCTTCCACATCGAAGGAGAAGGGGTCAGCAAATATTTGAAAGGTGGTTCTGTTTTTCTTGAATTCTGCAAACCTGTGATCAAATTCTTCATGCAGCTTTACAATGGCATCAACATACTTCTCACCACTGAATGGTATGGCACAATCCATGAGTGCCTTACAAGCTGGGAAATGGCAGAGGTTTGTCTGAAAAAGCTGGGCTTTCCATAACACAAGTTTTGTGGAAAATGCTCTGACATTGTCAAATGCTGCGCTGACAAGCTGCTCCTGGCCTTGTAATTTCTTGTTCAGTACATTCAGCTCTTCTATGATGTCAACAAGAAAAGCTAAGTCCATGAGCCATTTGGGATCACTTAGTACAGGAACAGCCATCCCATCCTTCTCCATGAAGGTTTTCACTTCAGCTCTCAACTCATAAAACCTCTTCAAGAACTGTCCCTTGCTAAGCCAACTTACCTTGGTTATTTTTCTGTTCTTCCTTTTCTGTTCTTTCAGTCTACTATTTTTCTTCTTTGCTAAACACTTCACCTGCTTTTTCGACATGAAAATGCTGTTTTTTCCGAACAACTCATCTGTGGGTAGACCTGTAGGGTCTATAATCTATATAGAATTAGCTTGCTAGATCTGGATGCTTTTGAACTTTGCTAAACGGTAGCAATATGTAACAGGCTTGGGAAAGAAAGTCGCCGAGTTTGGCAACACACCGTTACTGTCACGATCCTGAGGTATGGTAGCCCACAAGTGACAAAAACTATAAAACTCCCAAGCTGGTGAGAAAAACGTGCGGGCCGCACTATCACTAAACTTTGATATCAAGTGGGGGCCACAAAATATCGTCACGCGGGCCGCAAATGGCCCGCGGGCCGCATGTTTGAGACCCCTGCTTTAGACATTAATTAATCATTTCAGGTTGTAGTCTCAAACTTTTGTTGCAACTTTTGTCAGTCCTTTTCAACCCTTTGTCTAACTCATTGATTATTTTAGTTGCAAGGGGATGCTTTTCATTCAGACCAAAATTAAAAAAAAAAAAATTTGCTGTCATATTGCAGCAGTTCTAGGGACCATGTTAAATTTAAAAAACGCCATTTTGAAATATCAAATCCAGTTACCCACTGATACCAGGGAAACACTTTTGACTCATTTTATCATTCATGGATACAGCTTATGGGGCCCTGAGTTTTTTAACACAAAATTTTGATGAACAACAGTGCATGATACATGGATTTAATTGCAAATGTTTGGACTTAAGGAGAAAAGCACACTACATTCTAAAATTTATCTTAACCATAGGTTTGTGCACTGCAGTCAGTTTTAACAAATTTGTCACTAAACTTTGGAATACAAGTGGTCGTGCATTTTAGATAGTTTTTATTGACATTATTGTTCACAGAAAACTAACATTGTTTTTATCTTGTTTTTATAAGGTTTAAAGTCTTTTAGATAGCTTTTAATTTTATCAATTAAAATTATTATTATAGTTGTTCACAGTACACAAAACCTTTTTTTTTTATCTGGTGATTATTTGTTGAAATCTTTCAGTTTTATGCTTCCCCACATAAAATGAATGAGATTTTTTTGATTACTTTTGAGGCAAAGAGTGCATTTTGTCTGTTGTCTTAACTAAGTTAATGTGTTTAAATAATTAAAGCATTATATTTATCAAACTAAGAAATGAAATAAAGAATGTAATAGTGCAAAAATAGTCAGTATACATTCAACCCTTGAAAATTGTAGCCATGAGAAACTCACATTTTGTTATGACAACGCTCTTGCGAAAAAATGCCAGTAACTGGGGCGGGGATGGGTTTGGAGGAGGAACTGCTAATATTGAATATATAATAGGTTCTGGAGGTTCAGGGAAACACCTCCCCGTCTGATTTTATATTTTCTATATAGTAATAATTGCACAATTGACAGTACACTGAAAGGGGTGGTTATCTATGCACCAAATAAGCCTCCCACCCATATTGGCATGTAATAAAGCTGTATAATTATATTATTATTGTTATTCTATGTTCTCAACAATTGTGACTTGCATCAAACCTGAAACACTAGTCAAATTGATTGCCAATAATTAAATTATTTTCTTTAAAATGTAGATATAGTAAATCACAATTTTTTTTTTTGTTGAAAAAAACATATTGCCTTGTGATGGCCTACTTGTTATTTTCTGAGCTCTCATATGACATTTTTCCATTCACAAATTGAGAGCGTTTGGGTGGGATTTTCGAGGGTTGATATACTGATATTATTTAGAATTGTCTGTTAAAGAGAATGTAATATAAGAATGTTCACAACAACAAAACAGTAAAACTGCTATATACTCTGAGCTAAATAGCTGGGCATCAAGCTGTAATAAGAACATTTTGCATCATGAAATGTGTGGCCTGTTGATTTCCCAGCAAACTATGTATTAAAAAGAAATCACATACCCTGTAGTTTGTAATAAGCTGAATCAGCTGATCTATTCTGGAAAAAAAATGACTAATATTAATAAAAAAACAGTGATGTGTTACACTATTTCTCAACACTAAACAACACATTTTGAAAGCCATCAGTGGTACATACTTTTCTCCCAACTCAAGAACATGCAACAAGGTTGTGGAAGTTTTGTGCTTGTCAGTTTTCAGTAAAGTACTGTGACACTGATGGCTGCATTTTTTTTCTTACATTTCTTATAATTTGCAAACTTTCGATTGGTTAGAATGTGACATGATGTAATATATTAATCTACTTTTGGAAAGCTGAAGTGGTCTGTAGATATATTTCAGTGATGATTTGAATGCTAAATTGCCCTACCCATCCTGATATTCATAATAATATCATGGACCCAAGTTTGAAAACTGCTGTTTGATATAGTGATCTCTAGGACTAAAATGATTAATACTTAAATTAATTTAATTGCAGTTTTTAATAACTTTAATTTTAATTGCTCACTTTTAATTCTTAATTTGAGTGACACAAAAACTTGTTTTGATAAAATAATTTAATGTTTAGAGCAGGGGTGCACAAACCACGGCCTGAGACAGGGCTCTCTGCGGCCCCCATATGACTTTTGGATGTTACCTTTATTACGAATGTAAAGCACATTATTTCATTATTTGTGCTGTTTTTTCTACTGAGCCATCCATGTGGAGGCCCTCCATGCACTATCAATTGGAAATTTGGCCCTCTGGCCTGAAAAGTGTGTGCACCCCTGGTTTAGAGTGAATCTGATTTTGACAACTTTCCTGTCAGCTTTCATTCATTACACTAGAATACATATTCTTTGACATCATGGTTGTACATTCTTTGCACATGATTTAATCAATCTTATCATTTGATCATTTATATAGTGCACTGGAATTCTTAAGATTTTGATAAATTTTCTTTAATATAATTCATTTTTGCACTCAAATAAATAAGTTTCTGACAACTTTTTAACTTGGCTGTTCATTCATTGCACTGGAAAAAACTAGTTTTTAAAACTTGGTATGATTTTTATTAGTTGCACTGTTAATCAGCTCAACAAATATAAGCTTTCATTAGTATTTGCTTATTGAGTCTACTAGACTAAATTAGTAAATAATCATATTGATTATCCTTTATGCATATAACTTTCCAGCTTAGGGTGTCTTTGTAGGAATATAACTCAATACAAAAGATTCTGAGTATCTAATGTTTAATTTAAGGGGAAGATAAACACACTTTTTGTTTTCAAGAGTATATAGTAAAGAAATATAAAGATGGCATCATGCCTAAAAGATGAAGAAAGTGCTGCAAATATTTTCTGTTTTAATTGTCTTAATGTTTTAATTCACTTCCTCCAAAATGTTGAAATAAAAAACAAAGAATGTAAGGAAGTCTCTCATCTTTCAAAAATGTCTCAGCAAAGAATGAGACTGCAGTGAAAAGGGCCTTAGATGAAAGCATTTAAATTACATAATAATGTTTCTTATTTCAGTTCCTGCTAATATGGATCTTATGAAGAAGGTTCTGCTGTTGGGCTCAACATTCCTGATCGACTTCAACTACTTTGAGTATCGTGGCAACAACTAAAATGATTGCATCACATACCTTCTTCAACAGTGTGTAAGCAACATATAAACATATATTTGATTGTTGCACAGTGTTACCATGCTAATCATATTGCGCTTGTTAGTAGAGCTAAGAACTTCTGGAAGTTATACATTTCCGGTAAAATTAGTTGTGTTTTTGTTGTTAAAGTTGTGAATATTGTTGGTGATTGATTAATAATTTTAATTAGACAGTGACTGTAGAGTATACTGTATGATTTTATCAATGCTTGTTATTTTGTACTTTTTATATATTTTAACTCTCTACATACTTTGGTTTCAGGTGGTTAGCATTTCTAGTCTTTAAGAGTTTTTATACATGGTTATTGAACAAACTCAGTGGCATTAAGCGCACTTTCACTGATCCATTGTATTGGACAGTGTAACTGTCCATTTTTCTTCTTCTGAAGCTCTTATCTGTTTTATTCAATATTTTCATAATTTGTTTTTCTTTCTCACTTCCAAGATTTAAAAATATGGATTGAATATGTAATTTGCAAGATTAAAAAAAAAAATGTACTGAATATATAAATACATTGATTTTATCATGAAAATTATGCTTGATATGGTCAGAAGATGGAAGCTGCTATGGTTGTATATTTTGGAATAGTTTGTTTTGAAATCAGCCCTGTTTCTGTTGTTTGTATTGAATTTTGTTAGAATGTTCAAGGTATTAAGATTTGTAATGATTTTTAAAGACCATTGTTTGAACACATTTTTGTAAATGGTGTTTTTGTTTATAATGTGGTAATTACACAGGTGAAAGTTGTTCTGATGAAGATCATCTTTAGAGTATTTTACATAATATAGATTTCCATTTTAAAAAATTATTCATACTCTGTTTTATGATATATTATTTCTTCATTTTTTTTTATGTGTATGAATTTGTTCTATTGACCTCATTTCCCATATACAAACATTTAAAAAAAATACAAGTGAAAGATTTTTTACATATTGTATCATTTGTTTACCAATTTTAGAAAAAATAAATCACATACTATGTTGAACATGGTATGTATTTAAAATAGTACACTTTACAGTACTATTTCTATGGATCTCAGGGTTTTAAGTTAGTATCCTCATGACATTGTCTCAGAGGGATGTTCATTTCTATACCTGATACTGATATAGTTTGTTAATCTTTAACTGTTACTCTATCTAGGTGATCTTTAGCATAAAGTTCATGAAACAAGCATTTCTTTGTAAGTGAATTTAAAAAAAAAATTAGTGTACTGTATCTTACAAAATTAGAGTTAATTAAATGAAAGCAAAGAGTTTATAAATTAATGATGCTTAATTTTTTAAAATAATGCTAGTAGCCTTTACCAAGTTGATTGCCTACATTGAAAGTGTGGAATCTAGTAGTTAACATTGGAATTCAACCCAGCAACCTATAACTGTATGGAGTGGAAAAATGATAGCCACTTGAATGGTTTAACATTGTGGCCATAATGATATAAAGAAAAATGACATGATTTTTGTCACTTAAAGCAACTGCAGTGAAACATAAGCATAAATTCCTTATTTAAAGAAAAAATTTGTAATTGTTTATTCTTGAAATATTAATTGTATGCAAATAAAACATAGTTAATGTAGGCATGACAATGATGATAATTAATTTATTATTGAATGCATTAATTGCCAATCAACAGTGATGTTTTCATCATTTATTGGAAAGCAGTTAATATAAAAGTCTGCTGCAGTTTGAAGAAATATGATCATGATGCATAACAGAGAATTGAACTAAATATTTACAATCTTGATTTGATATTCAGTTTTATATTTGTGTAATGTGGATTTTTTAAAAGGTGTTGTAAAAATAATTAAAACCCTAACATGGTCAACCACACATCCACCCACACTTCATTGGTGTCAGGTATCATAAGTATTCACATTTAAACAACATTTACAAAATTACAGTTACAAATGTAATGTGTTTATCTGCTGATGTTTAAGTTGACAATCATTTTACACAGTTGACAATCATTTTACACATTTAAACAAAAGAAAAAAAGAGCATAGTATTTGTATTATGCACAGTTAAATGGCTATAGTTTTACATAAGAAATAGAATTTCAATAGAATTGTTTTGACACAAATCATTAATCTATTACAAACAATACATATATAATGTCATAATTTTTGTGCAAATGATACTATGGAATTAATTTCAATAATGACAGCATGCAAATACATGTACTGAAATTAAATAGACTAAACTTGCTGCCACTTCTTAACAGTAATATTGTATGTCACACCTGTTATTAATTTTAAGTCATAAGTGTTACGGAAAATAATACAAATTCAGATCTACAAAATATATTCACCTTGTAGCATACCAGACAAGCAAACATTCCATGCATTTAGGGTTAATGTTACTGAACCTTTTTCTTATTCATGATGAAAGTGATCTACTTAGGGACTTTAAGTGCTGAAACATCACCAGCTCATTTCCCCAGTCAGTGTTTGTCATAATCTATTGTATTAGCAGTTTACTTTGAAGTCACCAGTACAATGAAGTTTATTTTAAAATATTTTAGGATATCTGTATTATTGAGATCAAGCATATCAGTAGCATTGATTATTTACTACAGTTGTCTTTTAGCAATTTATTGCTACACAGAAGTAGTGTTTTTTTTTTTTTTAATAAGTACTCTCACTATGGTGCGAATACTGATAGTTATCATATTTCAAAAGAAATAGTTGACATTAAATTACTACTGGATCAGAGGAGGCTGGGTATTCAATGCCAGCCCTCAAACAGTTATAAGTCACCATATATATGGCAGTTATAATTAAAAGGTGATAGATAACTAGCCAGGCTTGTTTATATTCCATAATAATTTTATAAATCCCCAAAATGATCGATTAATTTCTAAAAAGGAGTTAATGTAGTTTTGAAAGGCAAGAGGTTAATTTAATTATTTAATGAGTTAAAAGCATTTGCTTTTGTATTGTTTATGATTTGTGTTCATTATAATGACAAACAGGGTCACTTCCTATTTCTATAAGAATTAACTATTTTTTAAAAACATGTTCATTACTTGTGTTTTGTCAGTAAAGAAATATTATTATTTTGCATATATAGTTCTTACACTCATTATATGAATATAGTTGTAAAAGGTTCTATGAAAATAGAAATCTAAAACCCTTTTCAAACATGTTTTTATAGTAAAAAGACATATTTTATTACAATTATCAGGAATATTTATTTTATTACACTTCCACATGAAAGATGTGTTTTATCACAATTCTATTTGTATAAGAATTTAAGTACATAATTATGTATATTATTTTGATTTTACATTTTGTATGTAAATGCTAAATTAAGCATATAAATTGTCATTTGAGCATATCAATACTGTTTTACCTTTTATTTAATTATAATTTTTTTGGTGTTTATATTTAATTTTAATCTTTTTTATAAGCTTTTATGTTTGCAAATATTTATTTTAAAAAATATAATTGAAAATTTGACCCCCTTCCCTCCAAGAAAAAGCCACAAACATTGATTTTGTCATTGTTTTGTTTTTGTGCCTTCAACAGCCACGATTTTAGTTCTTTTAAGTACACTCATATATGTAAATATATTCTATGAGTAAAATAAAATAAATGTTGTCCAATAAAAAAAAAGGGGGTTTTATGCCATTCACTTAGTATAGACAACTACTAATTATCTTAAATATGCCTACTGATAGCATGACTTTTGGAATTTGCATATATAGTTTAGGAATATGTCTTAGAACATATACTTTGTATACTGTGTGTATTTTATCAAATTGCTTTAAATTAGACATGTTTAGCCTTGTAGTTTGATGTTTATGCATATCAAATAATTCCCCTTTACATTGTGTATATTTCCAGAAAATGAATTTCCTTACTAACCTTTGTTTGAGTTATATAAATTAACTCATTGTGTCATGCTCCAAGAAAGTATTTATGCTGCTCTCTTAAAATCTTGCTTTAAAAACCACTTTAAAATCACTTAAATATTTTTTCATATAGTGTTCCTGATGGAAAGTGATAGGATTATGTGATTGTATCCTTCCAAACAACTGTACTGAATCTTTTTCTTACTAAAAAATAGCTTAGAATTAGAGAGGGAAAAAACATATTTGAGACAGTTTGAGGTTAACAAAAACGATATCATGAGGCAAGTCATCTAGATAGACTAAGTTCGAGACAAGAGTCTAATTTCTTCATTATAAGTAGGAAATAAAGACAATACTGGAAAGATAGCAAGGGAATTTGATTACCAATATATTGCAGTGGTTCAGAATATAATATCATGCCTAAATTAATTGTAAAAGTTTGTAATAGTGCTGGAAGATGTTATGTAATGTGCATTACAGTCTTATATTTTTTATATTGTGGTCTTACTATTGCTTATATATAATAGTTTGGTTTAAAAAAATATTTTAAACAATTCTAAACAATATTCTTGCAAGACACTTTGGTTTGAAAAAGTGACTTGTCTTTTAACAAACATCTCTCATACACATAGAGCTATATTATAAATTATAATTCTATAAATCAATCAATATATCCTATATTCCCAGTTGATTTATATTTGTTGTTTTTAAACTTAAAATTACAATTTCTTTGTGAATTTTAGCAAATTATTTTAAGTTTTGCACATGGTAGCATGCAAACAATATATTTGTTGGTTTTGTTTTGTTCAATGTTAGACCAGGGCCCATTTTTCCCCCAGTCTTCAATGTTAGACCAGGGCCCATTTTTTCCCCAGTCTTCAATGTTAGACCAGGGCCCATTTTTTCCCCAGTCTTCAATGTTAGACCAGGCCCATTTTTTCCCCAGTCTTCAATGTTAGACCAGGGCCCATTTTTTCCCTAGTCTTCAATGTTAGACCAGGGCCCATTTTTTTCCCCAGTCTTCAATGTTAGACCAGGGCCCATTTTTCCCCCAGTCTTCAATGTTAGACCAGGGCCCATTTTTTCCCCAGTCCTAATGAAGTCCACAAGAGCAGTTTCTATTAATAACTACACTTTGTATAAGCTTACAAGTTACTTCTTTGTCTTTTGAATCATTCTGAATTTTACATAGTTTCCTATTGCAAATGACATTCAATATTTACTTTTGTCATCACAATGCTGAAGTTACACATTGGAGTTACCTCTCTTGTAGCAATAGTACAAGAATTTTTGTTAGTTGACTATAAAACGTTTTTCTTTAAATTATTTTTGAAGAAGAATTTATTGTACTTTCTTAGAATGCATCAGCCTTTATTTACTTTTGCTAGACATATACTCACCCTTTCTCCCCTTGCCTACATTTGTCCACTTGCAGCTCATAATGAATATTTGTGTCTCCATTGGGTTCATATATTCAGTTCAGGAAGTTTACACCACAAACCAAATCTCTTTGAGTAATTGTTATGTCTGATTTGGACCTGGCTTCACAAAGATTGGAAGTATGCACACCGTACATAAATTATAGTTGATGAGAAAGCTGCATCGGAAATCACAGCTTAAGCTTTCTCAAAAAACACAAGCTTTTTGTTTCTTTAGGATGAAGCATATATAATTTGAAAGTCATTTACCACAGTTAATATAACAAAGATTTAATCATTGAAATGTTAACTTTTGGATACTGTTTTTTCAAAGAACAATTAGGCTATATATCATTTCACAAAGCATTTGCTTCAGATAAAAACTAATGGATGTTTGGGATTTATTTGTCATATGCATTAAGGCCTTTTGCAATCTGTAATTTTGAAATTGTTACACAATTAACAACTCTATCATTTGTTAATGCTTAAGGCTGCTATTCATACTCTTTATGGAAGTATCTTTTGTAACTTTACTAAACATTACTGTGTGTATGTTGACTTTTTTTTTACACATACCTGTTTTATAAGGGCATTTTTGATTGACAATTTGAATTGATTAATTTATATGTAATAGAATTTTTATAAAATTTTTTTACTGATTTTTGTTATTGTGATCATTGTATTATTGAAGTTTTTAACTTGCTGTAAATGGGTGCATTTTTTCCATTTTAATGGCAATTTTATATCTGTATACATCATTTGCAAAAAATAAATCCTCATTGTGCATAAAATTTCTGCTTGTATTTGCTCTTTGAAGGCAATTGGTATCTTTATACAGCAAACATCGTGGTATCTTTACTTGACATAAACAAAAAAATTGGGGTCTCTGCATAGAATGTTAATACTCTTTTGAACTTTTACATTTGATAAATATTGGAGCTTATAAGGTATTGTATAAATATTGGACCTTATAAAGCAATTACTGGGCCTTTACATAGCATAAATATTGGGACTTTTGCATAGCATAAGTATCGTGTGTGTTATATAAGAATTTCTACTTATCTTCATTAGCAGGCCTTTAAACATCAACACTTATTATAAATCATAAACATTGGAACTGTAACAATTATTACACTGGGCCTATATAATGTAAGCATTCAGATCTTTACTATGGGCCCTTTGTTTTGTTTAAGGGCTGAGACCTTTACTAAGGATAAAACTGGACTTTTACACAGCATACACATTATGGCTCTTGTAAAGCATTAATATTTGGGGCCTAGTGTAGCACAGACATTAGGATCTGCACTTTGGGACAATTATCTAACACATATATTCATTCCTGTAACAGTACTGACATCGAGTCCTTTACAAGAAACATTCATTGTATATTATAGGCAGAGTTTACTTAATCAAGATTTGAATTACTAGCAATTTCTTTTGGAAAAATTAACTAAGTAGTCGTAGATGGCAGTTGTGTTCAGATAAAGGGAGGTAATCATCCACATTTCTAACGAGAGAGTTTTATACCTTTCACCACTTCAGTTAATTAAATTATTATTTGAAAGTAATGATTCTAAGTGAGAAAAAAAAATTTACTTAATAACGGATGATTGATCTAGTTGAAAGGTTAAAGATATTTACATAATTTTATTTAGTGGCAGAAAATGAAAGTTTGACTGCAAATTGGCATCTGTTTGCCATATGCATGTTTTCTTTCTAATTATTGAGATAAATTACAGTTATTTCTTGGAGGAAAATGAGCTAAATTTGTAAGCAAGCACAATACATTTTGATCAAAATTACTTCTGAGCACAATAATACTAAAAATTTTAATTTCACACAATATTAAAATTTTTAATTTAACAAAATCAGTGTTATTGTAATTCTTTGCCAATCAATATTTTAAACAAAAGAGAAAAGATTAAAAGTTTTCAAAATTCATGATTCCATATTATGTCTAATACAGCATGACATTAAGAATTTAAATGTTGATTTATTACCTAGTGCTGGAAGAGTTAAACATGGTGGTTCATTTTGGGGTAAAAATAAGGGATTAGTGTAAGTGTAAAATCTTGTATGTTCACTAAAGTTGTATGCTCACTAGAAAATAAGCTTGCTCTTGATAAATAATGTATATTAAGTTTTCAGCAATGTGCTTCTTGTGCTGGTTTTGAACTGTGATTTCTTAAAGATTTCTGTAAGGTTAGGCAATGTGTAACTTCTAAAAGTTAATAGCCATGTTTAATAGCCATGTTAGTAGTTAGTCTCTTTCTCACTTACACACAGACACACACACACACACACACACACACACACACACACACACACACACACACACACACACACACACACACACACACACACATACACACTAAACAGGAGTCATAAAAACTCCTCATTATTTACCTTTTGATATATAATTTCCAAAAGTTTTGGTGTATTTCTCCCCGTTTCTTCACTTTTATTTTTATTATTAAAACCAAAGACAAAGCAAATACTTTGAATCACAAGAATATACTGACATTAATTCTGAGGGTAGCAAAATGCTAAACAAATTGCTAATAAATCTTGCATATCAGTTTTATGAATTCCTAGCACACTATGAAGGCATGCAGAACTGAATTTCACTCTAAAAACCATCTAAAAAAGGTTTGTCTGATCGATTATGATGGAAAGAAGAAACAGCAGTATCTCTGTCTTAAAACTTTCATGAAGACTGTAATAGTACATCAGACAAAATAAATTGCTGAAACCCATACTCATATTACAGTGACTACTGCTCTAATGCTTCATATTAAATAATTTGCTCTGTTGTGTTTACATACAGTGGACACTAATGCTTCAGGTGGAATAGTTTGCTGATTGCGATATTTGTATACATTGGCTACTTCTCTAATATTTCAGAGGAAATAATTTCCTCTGCCCTAGTCAAATATAGGGCCACTGCTCTGATACTTCAGTTGAAATATTGGCATTGCCAAACTTATGTATAGTGGCCACTTCTCTAATACTTCAGTTGAAATAATTGTCTGATGCCATATGTAGACAACACTAACTATTGCATCAATAGGTGTGAAACTCTGTTAGCAAAAGCAAAACAGCTAAATTAAATTTTAAAAGAAATTAAATAAAATGTTATGACCGAACATTCTGTATGTGAAGACATTTAAATAAAATATTTTAAGAATGGGTTGTTATAAACTTTGTGTATAGTTCCGTGTGTGATGCTATATTTCATAAACTTGAGTTTATATATAAAATTATACTTTTATTTAGATATTAAGATTGAAATAATTATTTTGTGATAAATCCCCCCCCCCCCTTCAACTATGTGTTTGAAATGTTCTTAATTCAACTGCTGAACTAGTTGTATTTGCCTCACCAGTAGTATTTTTCTTTAAAATACAAAATATTAATTCAACTATTTTTATAACAGCTTTGTGTTTGATAGTATGAGAGATAACTCTGCATAAGAACTGTTGCTGCATCTATTGACAACATGACAAATAGTGCTGTACTATCACTGTCTTAAGTTATTAAGACTAAGAGTATTCCTTTTACCATATCATGCTATTCATATCACTAGAAGCAAATAAATTATGTAATTGATATTACTCTAACTGAACTAACTGCTATTTGGTACTCAAAGGTTGATATGTTTTTAGTACAAGATACTGGGTCTACCTTTTCTGTAAATTCACACTTTGAAAGGTTTCTTAAATAGTGAAAATTTGCATCAATAAGACATAATAAGTACTTCAGTAAGATTAAAATTGTCATTTTGAAGACCAGACAGGTTACATCATTTTAAATACTGATGATTAAATGATACTAGTAGTGCATTATTTAAAACAAAATAACATTTTTCTCTTGAAATTTTAAAAAGGTATACAAAAAAAATAATCTGCCTGGAAAATACTAATAAAAGGAAGAATTAATACTCATTTAATTTGTAAAAGCTCTAAGCTGTATACAGTTATTACACATAAAATGCATTAATTTGTAAAAGGTCTCTTTAGAGTTATTACACAAAAAAATGCATTAATTTGTGAAAGCTTTTATAGTTATTACACATAAAATACATAAGGTCCTTAAATATGCAACTTTTAACATTAAAAAACAAAACAAAACAGGAAAGCAAAATAAAATCACATATAAAATAATAATAGTTAATACATACAAAATGAGAATACATAAGAAATTTAAAAAAATCCAAAAACTGCAAAACAAAATAAATACACATACAAATTGAGAATATATAAAAAATAACTGTGCTTACAAGAAAAAAAACAATAAAATGAATTTACAAATGCACAATGTAAACAATGACAGCACAGTGTGTCATCTGGAGCATGGAAATCAGCAGTGTTTTTATATATTAATTCAAAGACTGGATTTCTAGGTAGATGGGCCCTGTTAAGCAAATGAACATTGACCATTTGATTTACACTTTGCTTTCGGAATGTTGAAAATGGTTGGGGGGTTTGTTGTTTTTGTTGGTTTTTTTGTTGTTTTTTTTTGTGTGTTTTTTTTTTTATGAAGAACGCTAGCGCAATCGTTATTATTTTCATTTCGGAATTGACCTGACCTTTAAACAAGCTCGGAGCAGTAGATTGACATAATCATAAAGGTACTCATTGACAGTTTCGGATAAAATCTTTAATGTTTCTTGAAGGATTGATCTGTCCACTGGGAAGATTAGGTAATGTTTCTTCCACGATCATTTTCTCATTTGAAACCATCTTCATTATTTTATTTCTACCATGTTACGGAGCGTTGATAGTTTTTCTTTGAGGTCGAATCTCTAACGTAGAGAGAGACGTATTAGGGGAAGTAATGCGAGCTTAAATATCAGGGCCGTAAGACATTTTATTTCATAACAGAAAAAGACAGCAACACACAGATCTACTACTCCTAAAGAACAATTCGCATGATGTACAAAGCTTTTTTTTTTTTTTTTAATAATGCACTTTGAGCAGAAAATATATGTGCTGATATGCAATTAAAAAATAATAAAATATCGAATATTGTACATTGCCTTTTTTTTTTCTCTTATTATTAAATGACTACACGCTGAACAATAAAAATGCATAATTCCTACATGAAAAATCTAATAGTAAATAGCTTCAAGCGAGATAATTAGGAATGATTGAAGATATAGTCAATAAATCTTTGTTAGCCACACCGATTAGTCATTAGTGCGACTCGGCATTGTGGGTATGCCAATGAAGACAGCATTAGGGGACAGAACTCATCTGGACATTTTAGTATATCATCCCATCGATGAATAGGACACATCGCAGTGTCGTGTGATATAACAGACAATTTATTATCAACACTACAACATAGAGCAGTAAAAGATTCTTGTATTCGACAGTTATAGATTCAAACTGTATAACATGCTGCTTTTACTCTTGACGGTAAAATTTCGCTCTGCACAAAAGATGTATTCGACAGGTATAGATTCAAAACTAAATTGTATTCGACATTTATAGATTCAAAACTGTATAACATGCTGCTTCAACCCTGGCTTAGACAGGACAGTAGGATAGTCATTTCACATCAAGGCCGTATATACAAACAACTTTGCAGTTTCGAAGAAGATAATAAACATCTTTTTATTAAAAGAAATCTTTCCGGGCTGCCTGTATAAAAAATCGGTTTGCACTCGCTTAAAGGTCTGCACCACTCTCCTGTCAAACACTTTAGTCAAGCGCGCTGATTTTGTTATTCTGCCCCTCCCCACCCCTATAAAAAGGGAAAAACGAACAAAGAAGAATATTTGAACAGCTTGTTTGCATTTTACAGGCTACAAATATTCTGGATCAGTCTATACAAAATAAAAAAGCGAACTACCCTTCTACTGATTGCAGTTCGATAATCCGTCATTTAGCGATGCCAAATCGTGAACACATTGTCAACACGAAGACAAAACGAGTACGGATATTATGGTAATGAAGTCGGGTACGGTGACGTGGGGGGTGGGGGAGGAAAAAGAAAAAGCATTGCACTGATGTTTTCAGGTTCCTTGGGGAATTTGAATCCTGTTTATTCTGCTTTCTATCCCCCTCACTCACCAATATTTCCAGCCATCCCATACCATTTGTCTCTCTTTCACTCACACACACACACACACACAAACACACACACACACACACAGACACACATAAACACACACACACACATACACAGAAAACTAACGTTCAAGTGGGCCCGAAACATTTTTATTTTTACTTTTTTTGTGGCAGAATCCATTACATCATCGTAAGTCAGACAGACGCCTGGAACTCTCATTCATAGCACAGCAATTTGACTACTTCATAGCACTTCAATTTGAATACGTTAGTAGCACTTCTATTTGAATACATTAGTAGCACTTCAATTTGAAATCATTAGTAGCACTTCTATTTGAATACATTAGTAGCACTTCAATTTGAATACGTTAGTACTACAGCAATTCAATTACATCAGAATTACAATTACATTAGTAGTACAGCAATTCAATTACAATAGTAGTACAGCAATTCAATTACAATAGTGGTACAGCAATTCAATTACATTAGTAGTACAGCAATTCAATTACATTAGTAGTACAGCAATTCAATTAAAGTAGTGGTACAATTACATTAGTAGTACAGCAATTCAATTACAATAGTAGTAGAGCAATTTAATTACAGGAGTAAAGAAGTACATGAATTTGACTACATTAGTAGCACAGCAGCTTGACTACATCCGTACCATAGCAATTTAAATACATTAGTAGTATAGCAATTTGACTACATTAGTAACACATCAATTTGACTACATTCGTACCATAGCAATTTGAATACATTAGTAGTACAGCAATTTAATTAGATTAGTGGTACAGCAAATTAATTAAATTAGTAGTAAAGCAATTTGAGTACATTAGTATCACAACAATTTGAATCTATTAATAGTACAGCTATTTGACTACATTATTTAACAGAGCAATATGAACATATTAGTAGCTTAGCATAACTGTATGAACACATTTGTAGCACAACAATATGAACATATTAGTAGCTTAGCATAACTGTATGAACACATTTATAGCACAGCAATATGAACATAGTAGCTTAGCACAACTGTATGAACATATTTGTAGCACAGCAATATAAACACATTAGTAGGTCAGTAATTTGAAAGTAACGTGTGCGTACCGTGCTTGTAGAGAGTGCATACGTTTAACGCTGAGATTAGGATTCTGATTTCGTCTCACCGACTTTGAAGTTAGAGTTCTATCTTGAAATGATTCCTGTCTTATACTCAATATGAGAAATACTGTTTTGCAGCGCTCTGTGATTGCTGTTGGATATAGTGAGATTGTGAAAAGATCTTATGAACTACTTTAGTGTCACATCGGCAAAAAGACTTTCTTTATTTCGAAATAAACGAAATATTAGTAAGAAAGGTATATTTTGATGAAAATAAGTACCTAGCAAGTGTAAAACACTGAAGTTAAATTAATTTCTTTGTTATTAATGTCAATTGAGTAGCACAAATATTTTGATTAAAAAGTTATTATTTTTTAAAGATAATTTCACCTATTGTAGTAGCCTATTACCTAAGGCGCCTATAAATTATTATAAAGTCTGTAAATTACCAAACGGTCTCAGGAGAAAAGCTGGGGAATTATGATGTTGAAGTTCTTCATACAAAATAATTTTAGTGTCCATTGTTTTCTGGATAGGAGCAAAACATCTGACGACTCCTAATGTTAGTGTAATGGACTTGGTTCACGACATATCAATGACCTATTTTTTTTTTAAAAGTGATTAAAATACCAATGATTTGCGAAATACATTTTCGTAAAATAAAAACTTATAAATGGATTTCATTTCAGAAAAAAGAAACATGAAATATTTCGTTTGATTGTTAACGAAGCTCTGACATTTTCCCAGTGTAATTTGTTTGAGAGTCGCGAGGTAGGAGCAGTATAACGCGGCTGACGACGGCTGAATACCATTCTCTTTATGCTTGGCGTCATTAGCAACAGACTTTATGTTACTTCTGTTAAACGAGAGTGTTAAAAGCATCATCAGCTATTCAGCAATGCAGCTCGGCTCCAAAGAGACAGTTGATTGAAATGTCCTGGGGAGAGGAGGGAGTTTTGTGGCTGCTTTTGGATGTGTTGACTACACGTCAACATGTTTTTAAAAGGGTCTGTTTACACCCTTTCTACTTTTTGAATTGTTGTTCTACCAGTCTATGCGAACATAATGTAATCTGATCTGCTTGGCAAGCTATGTGAAACGTCACAGGGAAATGGTTTACTAAGCTAACTGAGCATTTTCTAAAAGCACAAATACAGCTACGTACCTCTCTCTTAGTAAAATTGCTCTGTTTTATAAAGTTATGCCAACAGGGAACATGTTTTTGAAAAAAGTTCCGTTGTACACTGCTGTGCGAAACTGGTTTGAAAAGCGGTAACTACACATCATCCTAGAAAGCGATGGGCAGTCACTGCCTGGTCAGGGAAGAGATATCTGTGCTGCCCTGCTGCCTATCGCCATCACCTACTATATTATAAGCAAGGAGTCCGGAGTGCAGAGAGAGCCCGTATACTATGCAACTTCAGTGATGACCTCGGGTGCTTGACTTGTGTCCAGTGAAAGAAAATAGCAATGAGAAATGTGTGGTAATAAACTGAATGTCCTAACTTCGTGAAATCTATACCAAATTACCCCCAGAAGAGACTGGCACAACATTTTTTTTTTTTAAAAGACATATATAAAAGTTAAATTAATATTTACAAAAAAAAATACAGTGTAATTCGTCAACTATATATCTGCTAGAGGGGAGTTTTAAGAGTTACCCATTCATGTGCACACTCTCCGACTCTTGTAGCTATGCCTGCACTATATTATCGTGCAGTAGTGTCGTACGTCACGTGGTCCATTGATTGACAGATACTCACGTGAGACACAGTCAGACAGAGGGACTTGGAGTCGCTGACACTGTGTGCTGGATGTCATCTGGCAAGACTCCAACACTAAGAGAAACCTGTATGAACCAGTTTTCTAAACCATAATGCTTTTTTTATGTAGACGAGGGACCTCTTTTAAATGATACAATAAATGAAAACACAATTTCGATTACAATGCATCTTTGCAGCTGATTTCAGTTCTTATTAGCAAGTTTGATATACCAAAATATGTATGAAAAAAGACATTAAAAAGAAAAAGACAAATTATGGTTGTTTGTCAGTGCTGTGCTTATATTCGCCAGAAGCGCCGCCAAAGAAATAAAAATGGTTGCTGCAATTCAGTGTGAGCAATTCATCTGTGCCTGCGAAATTCGCCATTTCTGCATGTCTTATGGAGCGACTTCGATGGCAGCAAATGTAAAGTGATTTAGAAGAAACCAACCAAACAACAACAAAAACCCAAAACAAAACAAAGCAAACTAAAGTCATTCGATGTACATTTCTGAATTGTCTTGCTAGGCGTTTTCTTTTCACGTGATGCATAAACTTGTTATAAATTTCCTACTTTTGTATAATTTTGTGTCATAGCAGCGCGCGCGCACACACACACACACACACTGATACTGATGCGCGCACACACACACGCACACATAGACACACACAGACACACACTGGCACATACGCACACACAGACACACACACAGACACACACACACAGAGACACACACACTGATACTGATACGTACACACACACACACACACACACACACACACACACACACACACCTCGCGCGCACCATTCAATTGTTATGAAGAAGGTACCTTTAAGCAAGATGGTTTTACTTTCAAGGTGATTATTAATATGCTGCTTACAAATACAATCTTTAATATTAGTTTATTTTAAGAATGGTCGGTTTTATTTTTAAAAAAAGTTCGTATTTCAATTAGGCTCTTCAGAAAAGATTTGGCACGATCTGATAAAATCATTAATGTAAAATCTGTCCTGAATGATTTTATTGTCTAATTCCCGATATTGAGCGGTAATGTTTTGACATTCATGTGGATTTTACACTCTAACTTCGGATTTGATAAAAACAGAACCCCTGGTTTTTTGTTGTTGTAAATGATCTACTTCTATATTTTTTTTACGAATGGAATAAATTAGCGACAAGGGCCAGACGGCGCCTTTCAAACATTTCGTTTTACTAAACACCTGCCGTTTTACTGTCTGGATGAAATGTCCTTTTCATCGACGCATTAATTCTTCCGCTTTCAGTCTCTCCATTACGAGACGTTTAGCTTTGCTTTATTTGTTTGTGAGAAAGAAAACTATCATATTGGGCGAGCTAATCAAGATAATTGAAACTAATAAAATAATTATCGACTTTCCAGTGTCAATCCTTTAAACTGTTAACATTATTATCGACCAGTTAACCCCGTTAAAAAAAAAAAATCATTACCGACTAGTCGACAACAACAATATTTCAAAACAATACCTTCATTCCTTACTAGCCAATCGCAATCTTTTAAACTATTAACAACATTATCCGTCAGCGAATCACAACATTTCAAACTATTAATGTCGTTATCCACCAACCAATCACAATCTTTCAAATTATTAATGTTGTTATTCAGCAGCCAATGACAATATTTTAAACCATTAACACCATTATCCACTGTCCAATCACGATTTTTTAAAATTAATTATCTAATCTCTCACTGGAGACACTGCAGACATTTGTGAGATGAAATGAGATGCTAGAAAAAATCAACGGCTTCTCTTTCGCAAGGGTTGTTTGTGAGTGCTGCGGTTTTCTCTGACAAAGAGCTAGAGATATCTACGCTAGTCCATAGAGTTAAAGTTAGCTTCAGTAAAAGCTCACGAATGACCCCTTGTGATGAATATGGTCACTGTCGATTTGGTCACTTTTTCGTTCAAACCAACGTTATTTCTGTTATTAATACATAGGCTCTTATGTTGATAATTACCCATTTGATCTAACCTTTCTGGATAACATATCTTTCACACTTTTCAAGTCTCAATTCATCTGAATTTAGACTCTGAACATCTTGGCATTATCGGTCAGAGAAACGATGTTATGTCTGTTTTACTGTCCAGTTTGAGATCGTCCGTGTGCAGTAAAAGGCTAATTATATGTTCTGGTGACTTGATTGAGAGGGTTTAGGGCTAGTCAGAACAGTGGAGGTAATAAGGAGTGGCCTTCAAAGAGTCTGTATTTTATTGTTATGCTTGATAATTCACTTTGTATGCGAGAGTGGTTTTCAGTTGTCATTGAGGCTTGGGTCAGATTTTGTATTGCTGGAGCGATCTTGCACAGATATATTGTTAGAGGATTCATATTGTGGTAACGAGTCATTTGTCTTTTGTATTTAGTCCATGACATTGCTATAATTATTTGTTTTGTTTCTTACTCTCGGTACCAGTTTTATCAATCACAAGTTGATCTTTCCACCACCACCACCACCACCACCACCATCATCATCATCATCATCATCATCATCATCATCATCATCATCATCATCACCATCATCATCATCATCACCACCACCAACATCATCATCACCACCACCTCCACCACCATCATCATCATCACCATCATCATCATCGTCGTCGTCATCATCATTATTATTATTACTATCATTATAATCACCATTATTAACGAATTCTTTTGTCTTGTCAGATGTGAACCAACATCTCAGAATCTTACCAAAATTCTGGAGATGTAAGGATTTACGATGTGAGCAATTCTGAGGAGCACTGTTAGTAGTAATGGGGCAATTCAGTGTTCTTCAGGTAGTTTATTCAGTTAGCCTTGAAAGTCAGATGTTATGTTCCCCAAAGATCCTGTCATTACAGGTATCACTTTTGCTTTTACATTCCACAGTCTCTGGATTTCTAATCTCAGATACTGCTAATTTTTACTCATTACTGACCTGATTACCCACAGAAATGGTGAATTATCTACCGAAGTGTGCGCTTTCGTGTGGTTACTATTGAACACTGACATCAATGGCTGGCCACGCCATGTTGTCATGATGTTAAACCCGTTTCTAGCGTTATATTACTTTATTATAGATTTTAATATATTTCTCTTTAAATTGTTTATAAAGAATCTTATGCGGTTTATTAACTTTCATTTCATATTTGATTTGTTTACCTCCCTTACAAAGGATGGGGATCTGAAAAGCCATTTAACGTACAACTATTGTTAAGATGATGTTCAACGCCTGACAGGTAATGAGTTGTGAGAAGTGGTGATTGCCACATAGGTAATGTGAATTAATAAAATTATTAATGAATATTATAACATCTCCCTCCTGCCCTCTTTCCATCCTCCCTCCCCTCCCGGCACATAACATATGCACACATACACCTACACAAGTATATGCCAAAATGCACACATATACACTTACACAATTATGAAAACATACACATATAAATCAGCATTGCACGCACATATGCCTATATCACACACACGCACACACGCACACATACGCTCCTTTCTCTCTTCCCCCATCCCCCGTGATGCAAACATACATAACTTTAGACACCCATTACTAGAATTTATGCAAAGATTAAGGGGACACAATTATAATTTTACGCTCGTTTAATGTTGACTAGTAAAATATTTAACAAATCAGTTGCAATCGATCTGTATTAGGTTTCGTGACATAGCAGTTTTAATCTGTGTAGTATAGAGCAGACTCTGCCCATGTCATAATGTATTACGTCAGTGGTACTAATTCAAAACTTTTTTTCTGAAATTAAAAAAATAAAATAAATAAATTTTGCAGAGCAAATAAGCACAAACTGTTATTATCTCAACCTTTGTTACAAGGAAAAAGATAAGGTCAAAGTGTACACTGCATGAATAATTTTAAATACTGGAATGTATATAACAGAACGAAAGTACCGCTGTGTAGCCTGAAAATAGTATCCGGTTCTATTCTTTGCCTTTGACAGTAATTCAGTGAATGATTGATTAATCTATGGCTTCCCAACTCCTTTCATCTTTCTCTGATTTCGCAGGAGGACAAAATTGTCTGGTAATGGGTTTCAGTTATGGATGACAGTGAAGAGAGATAGGAGACCTGTCGGGGGGTTGTGAAGTGGGGTGGGATAGAAAGGGCTTGTTCTTATTTTTATTATCTGTACTGGGGTTGTTTGCCCCTATGACTGAAGTTTTGTATAGCATAATTTCTCCAGGAATTGTTTGAAGAACTGTTATTTTGTTTTCTATTTTTAGTTGCCAGTGGAATCTTTAGCACGCGAACATGGGTATCATACGAGACCCCCCAAATCATCCAAAACTCGACCTAGCAAAGGTACTTCGTGAATCAATCGATATGATATGAATAAGATTATTAAAAATGTATTTTGGGGTGTACCATATGCACCCTACCTACAACTGTAGGAAACTTCATGTGCAAGCATAGGTCTGAACAAATCTTGTAATTATAAAGGAAAAACTCCGGATTTCATTGTGTTTATAGGAAAATGCCTAATTTCATTAAGGTTATGGAAAAATCCATAATTTCATTATGCTTGTGGGAAACGCCTAATTTCATTATGCTTGTGGGAAACGCCTAATTTCATTATGCTTATGGAAAACCCCACAATTTTATTATGGTTATTTATTCTTTTCCAAACAGTGAGCGTGTTTCATTTAGGAACCGTTTGTATAGATTTGTCTGGAATTTTGACGATGGAGAGAGTAGTGTGGATATGTGTGAAATTTTGCTATGAAGAAGGTGTGGACATGTCTGGAATTTTGACGCTGGACAGAGTAGTGTTGACATGTATAGAATTTTGACGCTGGATAATACGACCTGTGTTCTATGGATCGCCCACAACAAGCATACTTAGAATCTGAATGGGTAAGGTGATGGCCATTGTCCTTGCAGTGCTGTACCCAGAAATGCTTGTGCGCGTGCACACACACACACACACACACACACACACACACACACACACACACACAGTCACAATCCCCTCCTCTCTGGCGAAAGGGAATGTGGAAGATGACTTTATCAGCAACAACGTAGAATCTGTGCTGATGTTTACTACAGGAATCCACACATATACACCATAGATGTCTGGCTCTTTAATCTTTATTCTGCATACAGGATTTATGAATTGTTGACGTGTTTGTATGTGTGAGTGTGAGTAGAGATAATAAGGTGTGTGGACAATACAAAACGATACAATAAAAAAAACGAGACAAGACAATACCGTACTCACCCATTCAAAACAATAATAAACAAATCTTGAAAAAGTTATAATTTAGGTTTATTAATCTATTGGCTTTCTCTTTTGCATGGTGGTTAGATCAATTACTATGAATTACTCACAACATGTACTCTTGATGAGGGGAAAATGATGGTGAATGATGATTTAAAAAAAAGAAATAAACAATATATCCAGATTTTACAACATGAGCTGTAACTCCAGCTATTGACAGCTATTCTAGTAGCATAACATTACAATTCTAAAATATTTAGCAAAAGAGTTATCTAATTATCAGTTCATAATAAATAATATGTTTTCCCCTCAAATCCAATCAGTCAGATTATAAACAACAAAGAAATCCATAGACCAATGTTCTATACAATTAATAAATTATCTCAAGTTTTTAATGAGGCCTAATTTGAGTCAATTTAAGTGCACCAAGGCATTGGGTATTAATTACACTGCGTCACAAAAAATTTTTGAAAGTTGTCTAAGATTTGTCAACTGATGTAGAGCAATTTTGTACTGCTAAATTTGAAAATTACATCAGTTTTTTTTATTAATCAGGTCAGTTTTTTGATTTAATTCAATTTTAAAAAATCCGATCTTATAGCTAAATCGATTATATTTTTTGTAACATTATTAGGCAATTTTTGTTAATATTTCTCTTTCAAAATAGGTTTTTAAATTAAAAAAATTAAAACAATAGTTTTTTTTTAACACAATCCATTTATTACATGTTACAAAAGTTGACTAGTGTACATTGAATAAACAGTAAGTACATATACATTCAATATTAGGTCATCATTTTTCAAAATTCAGGGCATGAAATTCCATCTCATGCTCAGAAAGTAGGAATGTCTCTCTTTAGAGCAACAGTAATCAGCCATCATGACTGCATCCCAGTGTCCATGATACCTGGTTTCCATCTCTTTCATATCCTGATGAAATCTCTCCCCTTGCTCATCGCTCATTGATCCCATATTTTCAGGAAACCGATCCATATGTGAGAATAAGTAATGCATTTGATGCTCATGTTGCATCCAAGGTTTCTTAAAGCAGTCAGCATATTGGCAACAAGCGTTGCATAGTTCCTGGCCTTATTGTTGCCAAGAAAGTTTTTCATGACCAGAACAAAAGCCTTCCATGCTTCCAGTTCCACTTCATTCATTGAGTTTTCAAACTATGAATCTATGATTAACTTATGGAGTTGTGGACATAAAAAATGCCAACTTTCAACTTCTCAATGGTCAACCCTGGAAAAGCATGACACAGGTAAGTGAAACAGCCACCATCTTTGTCCAGAGCTTTGGTGAACTGTTTGATTAAGCCAAGCTTAATGTGCAGCGATGGGAAAAGTATCTTGTCTCTGTCCACCAGAGGGTTGTTTATGAGGTTCTTTGCTTTGCAAGGTAACAATTCCTCCCGTACAGGCCAGTCCTGCTTCATGTAATGCTGTGCTTTGTCCCTACTATCCCACATGAACAGAAAGCATGGGTACTTGGTGAATCCAGACTGTGGTCCCAACAAAATGTTACCATCTTCAGGTCAACACAAAGTAACCATCCATGCTGATCATAACGAATTTTCTCCAACACGTAATTCACCATTTCATACTTCTCCTTCAGTGTAGTCGAGTGAGCTAGAGGTACAGAGGCAAACTGGTTACCATTGTGTAGCAGAATACGTTTCAGGTACTGGAATTTCATCACAATGAGCTACTGGACGACGTGCTGATTCAAGATCAGGATACTTAAGGCTGCTCCAGTTTTTTCTGTTAATGTTTGTCATTTCAACAGCGTAGAAGTAGAAGTCAATGATATGGTTTGTCGGTTTCCTCCATACCATATGAATTCCAAACCTCAGACAACTCTTCTTACCCTGGGTCCAACGACGAAGATTCTCGGTGCATGTCTTGCATACCATGTGTGGCGCCCAAACTTTATCCTGATCACCAAGTTTTAATAAGCATGGTATGCACGCTTTATAAAGCCTGTTACTGTATTCCTGTTAAGAACAATGGTGTATTCGCCGCAGATGTAGCAAAATACATCAGGTTTATTTTTGCAATGTCTTCGGCCGATTCCATTTCATTACCCAAAGAAGAAAAATATCATTTATATCAATTATTCAAAACTTAGCTTATGTAACCTCTTCATAATTATGTAAAACAAATTATAATTTGTTTATTTAAAGAAATAAGAAAGAATTTTACATCATATAAATAGAAAATACCCTTATATGTTAAAAAAAAAATGTTGCAATAGATCAAAACGTTGATAAAAAATAGCTAAAAAAGTTGACCTGATTGAACAAAACCGATGTCATTTTTTGATCCAGCACAATAGAACTGTCATAAATTCTTTTAAAAAAAATCATAGACAGCAAATTTGTTGTTGCCCAGTGTTATTTTTACTCATGAAAGTTCTTACTTTGAGTATGCTGAAAATACTTTCTGAAGACACAGATCCTAGTGTCAAATTCAATCACTGTCATGCGATGAATTTACTGCCTTATTTCGGCACCACAAGTTGACCTTCCTGTCTGTAGGTTGGTCGGGAACTGTTCAAGTTACTGTCATTCAGGCAACAAGTCTGATGTCAAACTGTGCCAAACAGTGAAGTCCTCACAGCATGTTTATATGCCCCTCCATCAATACAGTTGCCCAGATGCAGAAACACACCACCCACGGAATGGAATTGGTTCAAAAGTGTCTCATTGCTTCCCAGGTGAAATGTCCTTGTAGACGGCCTTTTACCTTTCTTTATGTTTGGCTTGCATTTTTTTACCAAACACAAAGGGGTTCACTTGATCTAGTGAATCTTTCACCTCATCAACAATGACCAATGACTTTTCCATCAGAGCTGTTAATCCGACATGTTGACGAGAGATATGCAAAGTAAAGTAGGTTTTGCCCTTTATCCACCTCTGTGTACACTCCAAAATCTTTGTGTGTGTCTCTCTCTCTGTCTATATTTCATTTTTATTCGCCGTCAGTTTCTATAGAAATTTCGCTGAGTTTTCAGTCTCAGTGCACAATACACGCGTCCTTGAAAGTTCATGAGTTTCTTGCTTAGCAGGCTTTTACACTAGAATGAAAAATCTCCCTGCTGGAAAGTTTCATTGCTAGACCTCAGGCATTTCTAGTCCTCAAGTGCACAATGAATTCTAATTAAGCTAGATATCTTTTAGAACTACACATATTTAACTGAATATTTCTTTTATCATAATTTTAGAAAAGTAGCATACGATATGTAGATCTTTTTAGTATAACATTCATACACTCACGTATCACAAAAATGAAATAATTACATTCACACGAATGCATAAATCTAGCTTAACACGCATAATGAACAGAATATATTTATGGATAATCATCAAACATATTTTTATCTCTGCTTTGAAATGCAGTTGAATTTTCGCCTGCACTTTCTAATCTATCGTTAAAAGAATAATACCG
This sequence comes from Sinotaia quadrata, assembly GCA_028829895.1. Classification (NCBI taxonomy): domain Eukaryota; kingdom Metazoa; phylum Mollusca; class Gastropoda; order Architaenioglossa; family Viviparidae; genus Sinotaia; species Sinotaia quadrata. The sequence goes on from CM054179.1 coordinate 134,702,390, forward strand.
ATTGTGCTATGAGGTCGTCGGTGACCTTGACACCGAACGGTTGACGTAAACAATAAGAAAAAAAAAATTTTGGCGGCCACCTCCCGCCCCGTGACACATACACAAATAGACACACAAGTGCATACGCATAATACACATCATAGTACACACACACACAGAAGTAACTCGCTCAAACGTTCACTCTCAAATATAGAAAAGAATATAGATATTAAGATGAACGGTTTGGATAAAATTTTATTAGCACAGATTATCTTCTACTAACTTCTAAAATAAATAGCAAGTGGAACTCTTTCATCTCGTGGACATGCAAATAGAATGGTCAACATATGCAAATGAGCACTGTGCATGACTTTTACTAGGCTACGATTCAGAGGCTAAATGACTTCAGCAGTTAGCTCTAATACACCCTGGTTACGGTTCGATTACATTTTGTATCTATAGTATGCAAAAATGTCATTTCTGCAAACCATTCCACGACTCAGAACAGAAGGGCGCGCGCAAAACGGTGACTGTTCATCTGAGAGCCACTCTCTGTCGTAGCTTGGCGTTTGAGTACTTGGGCGGAGGGGGGGTTAGACATTTTATATCTTTGAAGCAGTGACATATTAACATACAAGAGTCATATACTGGAAATCTAAGTCTTTAACAAATCTTGCCAGCCTAGTTTCTTTTATAATATATTCTTTTTAACGATTTAAAGCTGGCTGTTGTTATGCGCTATCGTAGTGATGGTCCTTGACCCTGCGTAGTGATTCTACATTTTGTTGCTGTAAATTTTGTTTTTGTTTTTAGAAGCCGTTTACTTTGAGTTTGCCCGCCACTGCTTCGCCCAAAAGACATAAAGCAAACCTTTAATATCATAAGGAGGGCCATTTCCCCGTCTTGAAATTGCAAACCCTGAATTCCAAGCGACGATGGCTCTAAGAACGCGGTTAACGATTTAAAATTTACAAATCTTGTCATGGGATTCTCGCAGACAATAGATAAAATATGTGAAAAATTATATTACACTTCCTCCCCACCACTCGCTTTTTTCTTTTACTGCAAATGGGATCCTAATATCAGAAGACCTATAACAAAGATTTATTTCCCTTGGAAAACAAGACGAACATTAAATAAATAATAGAATTAATAAATTAAATTTATTAATATTACCTGCAAACATCAACGCCACGAAAACAGTAACAAATGTTTCATTTGCCTATTTTATTGTCCACTATTAAGGCTTGTTCAACTTAGGAACTTTTCAGGGAAGGAGGAAGAACGTGAGGGAGTTGGGAGGGAGAGAAGGAGAAACTCGCCAAACAATACTTTTTAAAAATGTACATGCAATAATAATGTAGATTTTTTCTCCCCTTCCCCCACGAGTATTATTTAAGAATACAGTGTGAGCGCGTTGCAGAAATTGATAATTTATATTTTAATTATTTATTTGAATGAAACGTTTTCTCTATGAGTAAATTGTTTTTCTTGACCGATTGGTCTGGTAAAGACTGACCCGGATCATATGTTCTCCCTCGTTGTTAATGCCATTATACAGTTGTAAAATGAAGATTGCATTCTTGAACTCCCTAATCTAAATATTACACTTAGCATCAGCTATTGATAATAATTGGCTTTAGAATATATGAGGGCTACAATTTAAGTCTTCGCTTAATATTCCCGTTATGTATGTATGCAAGTGTCTGTTGTGTGTCTGTGTTTGTGTTGCATGTAATGCAATGTATTATTATAATACGTAAGAGTATTTGATTAAGAGAGTTGCATTATGCTATGAAGTGCGGCCCTTGAATACCAAATTTCTCTGCTTGTGTGTGTGTGTGTGTGTGTGTGTGTGTGTGTGTGTGTGTGTGTGTGTGTGTGTGTGTGTGTGTGTGTGTTATTTCGTACGAAAGTGGACATTAGTAAATCTTACAACAGTAGCACGTGGCCGATTTACGACTGACGTTGCAACATTTAGACGATCGCGGAGAACAACAGGAAAACTTTAACATTTCAGAAAGAAATTAATTATATACCATCGCGTGAAACAAACACCTTTTCTTGCCCCTACCCCTCATTTCCTCTCCTCTCAACTTTCTTGTCATGTGACAATCAGTTGAACGTAAAGAGTGTATGCACCTGCTCACTGAAAGATCTTTCATCTGAGTTGTATTTTTTCCATTTGTAATTTTTTTTTCAAATTTCTCATAGCCAAGAGACCATTTGTTTCCTAAGACATCGTAGGAAGCAAAATCGATGCACGCTGATATTAAACTGATGTACATTTAAGTGAATTTATGAGGATTGAAAAGAATTTGCAAGACCATTTGTAAGCAGTGATCTACTTTTAGCATTTTTGCTCATTTGTGCCAATACGACTAAGTTCATATTAAAAACTAAATAATAAAACAGACAGTTTGTGTTAAGCACATATAGATACGTTTTTAAGTACGTCGATAACAGTTAAAGATATTTTCATTTTAAATTAAATACTATTATCAAAATATCTATCCATATATCCTTCATTTATTCCTCTTGATTACATTTAATTGTGTAAAGTCTACACCCATCAGTCTATCTATCTATCTATCTATCTATCTATCTATCTATCTATCTATCTATCTATCTATCTATCTATCTATCTATCTGTCTGTCTGTCTGTCTGTCTATCTATCTATCTATCTATCTATCTACCTATCTCATTGCAGACATATAAATAAAACGTGGAATTTTTAAAGGTGATTCCCTATCACCACTGCTGTTCTGCAATACCCTAAATCCTTTGGTAAGAAGGTGTCCACCTATGGAACTGTTGTGTGATGGTAAATGTTTGTCTTTAATGTTGTGGAAGAGAGAAAACGTTTACATCTCTCGCATAACTGCCAATGAGAGAGACGAGTAGTGTCTGCTGGAAAATTATTAATAACATAGATTAATATACTCTTCACTTTGTAATTAGTTATGGATGATTAGTTAATTAATAATAATCATAACCATTAACTAGGTTACGTTAGCATCACAGATGGTTTGCAGACAAGTCGTAAGAATGGCTAGAAAATATAATATATTGTAAGGATTAATCTTCAGTAAAATTTGAACTTTAGCGAGCAGTCGAATACCTTGAAAAAAGAATTATTTGTGATGTGCTAGTTTGAGACTTGTTTTAATTAAGCATGTCAAATATACACTCTGTAGGCCTAAAATAAATCACTGTTTGATCCTTGGAAAAAGCAACAATCTGCATTTCGTTTTCAAGAATGAATAATTATATTAGAAAAATACCCTTAATCCGATTTAGTTTTTATTTTTAGAGAAATAAATACCTGAAAATACTAAATCAGATTCTTGTTAAGTGATGTTTTTCTTGATGAGAATAAAAATGAAAGCATTGCGATTTATACTGGAAACGCTGACTTCAATTATTGCAAATGAACACGTATTTAAAAAAATGAGTGTTTCTTGTATTAATTATTTGATAACGTTACATTAATGTTTGAGATAAATCAGTAAATAACAAGTAGATAGAATAAATGACAAATGAGTGAGTGAATAAATAACTGATTAAACAATAGAGTAAAAACGTGATTTGAGTCAGCAAGTAGTCGAACACATAGGCAAATGATTAAGTGAATAATTATGTAATCAAGTTGTAAATATTTGAGTGTGTAAGCATGTAAATGACTTTTTAACGCCAAATTTATAAACTTTCAAGCGCCTTGACGTCATCTAGTTTTTACATCTATATTTTAGTTTACGTTGATGACGCTGTCTAGATTTTTTGCTTGCTGATGACGCTGCCTAACTATTTTTCCTTTTGCTGACAATTCCTGGAGGATGACGAACTGTTGACGACTTTGCCCGAGAAAGTAATTTCTGTGGTTGTTCTTGTGCGAAATTCATTACGTTGTTGATAAGGTTTCTCTGACCAAAGAAAACATACCTACGAAAACTAAACAAATAAAAAAAAATCATCGAACTTTTCACGCGCAGAATATATGCGTTTGTCAGGCGCAATGACTTTAAGGTTTTAAGTAAAAAAATGTGGAAATTTAGAGTTTGTATGCAGTGCTCGATCTAGACAACAGACTGCTGGTGAATGTGGTGAATCTAGAAAACAGGACCTCGATGGAAGTAGAAATCAGTCTGGCGATTGCGACTTGATAATAATCTTGTGATTGTAAAGGATCAAGGAATAGAGAGGTGAGTGCAATGGTTCTTTAAATCAGACACGCAAAGGATCAAGTAAACAAAAAATATTTGCTAGAGCTTGAAGACAGACTGGTGATTGTAAGGATCTAGAATATTGACGGTTACTGTAAAAAGTCTATAAAAATAGACTGATAATTCTAAGGGATATAGAGAACTGACTGGTCATTGTCATGGATATAGACAACGGTCCGGTGATAGTGATATATTGATAATTGTGAAAGATGTAGAAATGAAACTCGTAATTGTGATAGATGAAAGCAAACTGGTGATTCTTTAGGATGTAGAAAACATAATGAACTTTGATTATGATATGATAGATGTAGAAAACAGACTAGCGATTCTTATGGATGCTGATTGTGATTGTGATGGATATAGGAAACAGACTGGTGATTGTCATTGATGATGCAACCATTTTGATGATTGTGATTGATTTAGAAAACAAGCGGTGATTGTAATGAATGTAGAAAACAATCCTGCGCTTGTGATGGACGTAGAAAACAGACCACTGATTGTGATGGAAGTAGAAAAGAGACTGGTGATGGTGGTGAATGTTGAAAACAAAAGGATGATTGTGCTATGGAGGACGGAGAAAACAAATTGGTGATTGACCTAGTGTGACACAACGCCACCCTAGTGAATGGTTATGATTATTATTATTGTTAATCGTCCATAACTAATTATACGTGGTGTGAATCTTAATTTCTGTTATTAATATAATTCTCCAGAAGTCACACTCGTCTCTCTCACGTGGCGGATATATGGATGCTTTAAGTTATCTGTCTTCTACAATATTAAATACAAAAATTCACTGTCACACAATATTTCCGTAGGTGGAAAACGTCTTACCAGAGGAGAAGACAAATCTGTCTTCTAATCTAAGCACCCCCTCCACCCACTATCTCTCCAGCATATGGTTATCAATGTGTAAGAAGGTCAATAAATTTAACAATAAATATATTAAATCAACAATCAAATATACAAAATATAATATAATCAAAAGTGTTGACATTCACATCACTTCACAACAATGTTTGATTAACGCCTGATAATTATTCATTCAATTAATCCTAGCAGACATCAGCAGTGAAATGAACATGTATTTATAATCAAGTATATAAGCATAAATCATCATAGACATGAGAGTGGAAGTTTAGAGTTAATTAGGTTCAATGTACATAACCTTTTCAAAGATGGCAGCTGTCACTGGCAGGAGTTAACAATCACACAGTTGCAACAAGTAACTGTCTTCCTTATTCAGACAACAGACTCACGTACCCCTTCTAGGTACGTTACAAAACTGTTCCAGAATCTTCGATGCACTCTCCAAGCACACCGTGGAGAATTGTCCCTAACTTCCTTTGCTCTGTATCAAGCACACCAGGATGACTGTTCCGGATTTGTTCGTGTAAGCTACTCAGAACACCATGAGGAGTGTTTAAAATAATCTTCATGAATAATATAATCAAGACCAACTCAAGCCTCCATATTCTGCCATAGTGGCTCTCACAGGAATCAACTTACATCACTTTTAAATTTGACGATAATGCAGGATGCACATACCAATGTGATGAGATAGGGTACATTTGACACTGTAGCCTGAGCAAAAAAAAAAAAAAAAACAGGCACGCTTTTCTTTGCAAAAGTCAAATTAAGGTAGCGCTAAATTTCAGGCATATTTCATCTCTATAACTTTTTCTCTTACAAACATTCCCAGCTTACATATCCTGAAACAATTTCGTTAACCCGATACACACACACAGCATAAGAAATATAACATCGACCAGAATTCACAAATATAATGTATAACGTAATGAAATTACTGAACATAGAAATAATGGTTCACCTTCTCTCCAACATCCATTCACGATCCGTCTCCATGTTAAATTTAAGAGACGCACAGCGATTTGACAGGAGTGGAGTGAGATTGTGTAAGCTATACGTCACTTGACGTCTAAAAGAGAAAGTTTCTGTTCTTTGAGAATCAATCGTGTTATTTGGAGATTTCTTTTCTTTGGTGGGAGAGGTATGTGTATCTCTGTTAGCGAGGAAAAAGTAACAGGGCGTTCAGGCTGCTTAACACCGTTTGGCTGCGGTTTGAATAATTTATTCTAAAATTATAGGTGTGCACTGAAATAATTCTACAGCCGTTATACCGTGATGGTTCGAGTGGCGAGAGCTACGCCTGCTAGCAGAAGAAAACAGTGGTAACAGATCAACAACTATCGCTGTCGTTTAAAAATATTTTGAAATCAATTTTAAGTCAACACCTAAAATATATGAGTTATTCTTTCTTTTGGCTTATTGAATCTCGTTTTGTTTTTATTTTAATTTTAAGCAGACACACACACACACACACACACACACACACACACACACACACACACACACACACACACACACACACACACACACGTTCACATGCAAACATAAACGCGCGCGCCCATAATCACGCACATACACTCAACACGAACATTCAATGCGCAGAGACGGACAAATTCAACGACAGTCACATGATTATCAACCTGAATATACACATATTCAACACACACTGAATATATATATACACACAAGCATACACTCTACAATGAATAGATACATTGAACATAATGAAAACGCAGCTCACTGACATACATGTACACATTCAGAGCACAAGCACATGTGACTCGAAACAGAAAATCACGCACTCAGACTTAACACTTACAAGCAACACACACAGGAAGACAAAGACCTGCACGCATACACACAAAATACAAAAACAAGAAGACCCCCCCCCCGACACACACACACACACACGCACACTGTTATCTGTTATTTCCAAATGAAACCATTAATTCGAGACAATTGGCATTTGATGAGATACTGGAGCCGAACGCAAAGATAGACTAAGTGTGTTTGATTGCAAGTAAAGGGACATAATTTCGCAGTAATATCTGAAACTTTCAATCTGCAGGCTGGGCTGGCGCACGCTGTCCTCTTGTACCGTTTCCAGATGCAGTGTATTGCAGGAGATCGGATGAATTGTATACTAACTGCCAAGAGTGAAAATAGATAATTTAATATCTCACCTTGCAACGAGTCTTCGGTATTCTCATTCGCTCACAGAGTTCATGAACTTTACAGAAAAATTATAACGAGCAGCACAGAAGTGAGACAGAATGACATAGGGAAAACAAGATAAGTTTAACACACACACACACACACGCACACACACACCACACACACACACACACACCACACACACACACACACACACACACACACACACACCACACCACACCCACATATACACACCACACACACACACACACACCACACCACACACACACACACCACACACACACACACACACACACACACACACACACACACACACACACACACACACACACACACACACCACACCACACACACACATACACCACACACACACACACACACACACACACACACACTCACCTCACACAAATGAATAAACTTAAAAGATTAAAGAATGTTTTATTGAACCGAGATACACGGAGTCCAAAGGATTGCGTACATCAAATTACGTCAATTATAAGTAGAGCGACGACATTTACAATTAGAAAAGGCTTCACAGTAGCACAGATCCTGTAAGAAACAGTACCTAATTTCAATCCAGCCATAAAAGGGTTGACGTCATTGGTACATGAGGGTTTGGTTATTATGAGGACAACATGCAAACAAATATATTTAGAAACAAACTCATTAATAACATTTTATGTAATATTTGCTTATAAGTGAACAATTGCGAACAGTTTCATTAAGATAAAAATATTTTCATTTTTGTCAAGGAACAAGTGATTAGTCTTTTTTTTTTTTTTTGAACATCAGGAATTTGAATACAACCATTAGCTCAACTCTGAGACAAAATTGGAGAAAAGAGGGCTAGTAAGATGCATTACAACATGTTGCTTTCTCGATGATAATTAACATAAAAAGAAAATATTCTTTGGATTTGTTATTTATGACATAACTACATCCAATACTAAGGACAATATTAATACCAATAAACTGATTTTTTAAATACACAAAAATATAACCGAACTGATGAAATGATCACAAATACTTAGTATCAACATCAAAACACAACCAAATGTCAATGGCTATAAGTAGGGAGATGAGAAAATTACAGACGAAAGTGGAGAAAAGAATGATGAAATAATGCAAGGCGTGTGGACGTGACAAAACCAGCAGGGATTTATTTAATTCGCGACCAAACTCAAAGTTAATATGAATCAAGACAACAGTGACAACACTGTGACGTTTACAACTCAGTTTCACCAGTAAAACGCGAACGTATATGAACGCATTAAAAAAAAAAATAAAGTGAAAGGAATCACAAGCTCGTCTAAAAATAAACCAAGTACTAAAAATAGGCCAGCCAACGTGACTGTGAAAGACAACGGAAATAAGAAACGCAAAGACAACAACGTGGCGAGCGAAGAGAGAGACAAAACAAATTAATTGAATATATATTTATTTCTCTCTCACACACACCACCACCCTTACACACACACACACACACACACACACACACACACACACACACACAAACAAACACACACACACACACACACACACAAACAAACACACACACACACACACACAAACACGCTCGCAAAAATATACATACATACATACATAACACCCACAAAGAGGTTTTATATATATATGTATACAACCAAACTAACTCATGGTAGATTATAAAAACAAATGAATAAGGTAAGAATACAGAAACACCAATAATCGAAACATTGACAATAAATGATTGCACGAAACATTGTTCCTATGTAGTAAGGTCGCTGTAAGGTAGCTGTAAATTTTATGCTAAATTCCGTAGCAAAGTCAGGTCACTTAATCAGATTATTTGCTCTAAAGTGTGCTAACACGAAATCTCTGTAAATGTACAATCTAAACTTATATCTAACAATTTGTATGGTACTCTGGTCACTGAGTATACTTTAAACGCCTCAAAGTAATTTCACCCACACACGTGTGCTCTGTGAAACAATACATACATAAACCATAAAATAAACACACACACACACACACACACTGTCACAAGTCTGATAAAAATGTCCGACCTGATGACCCACTTAGCCTTGTTTACTTCAAATTCGAATATTTGAAACCCTTGACCCATTTGTTCAAAGCTTCCCTTTTCTAGGTGCTTCTAGAACAGGTCAAGATGTTATGTAACTTTAGGACCATTGTCCAGTTCTCGAACCAACCACATGCTTTGCGAACAGTCACGTGATACGCAATATACCTTTCTATATATGTACCCACACGCTTCCGCTCCCTCACTTCGAGCACATTTTAGCTAATTCCATCAGCTTACTCGGGTCGTGAGAGGCAGCCGGCGCCATAGAGAATCAAGGTACCCTTCGACTTCTCTCAAAGGTATCATTTTATTTAATAGTATTTGCCTATGTATTGTTAAGTATGTATTTGTGCTATGTATTATATGATTTCCATATACACTTGAGCATGGTTCAGAGAAATAGCTGAAAACCTATATGTTACGGAATATAAATTTATTGTAACCATTTTTCCATTTCTGTACTTTAATTTATATTGTTTTAATTCACTAAGAGCCAGAATGCTGCGCTCGATATGAATTCTTCATGTAATTCAATTATTGCGTGTAATTTTAATTGTAAATTGTGAAGCGCTCTGTCGGTTTGAATTACCTCTTTGTATGAACATTAATTTAACGTTGTATCTATTTTATTGCTTCATACGTCATGACTGTTAAATGGAACACGTGAGACGATTATATTTTTCTAAAATCTAATTGTAAGCGACGCGAAGTCGAAACTCTTTGTTCAGCGCATTTAATTGAGCCATGCCTAGGTAGGACCTGTTAGGTTGAGAATTATATCCAAACACGTTGCATCCACAGGTCGGCTCATGGTTCATGTTCACCCATGCCTCACCTGCATTAGCTTATTGGTGTAAGCGTGTCGAAATCCACTCTGAGGGCCATGCTGCAAAAATTCCAGTTCCTAGCCACTAACAAAGGGACATCATTCCTTATGCACCACGTGTGTCGTTAAAGGGGGACTGAGGGAACGAACCGGCATGATTGAGTGTTGAGACCAAGGATACAAGAATAGAGCTAAGTGCAAAATCAAGTGTACAGATCTCAAAGGAACACTTTTCTGGCAATTTAGATTGACAAAAATCAGGCATAGGCGCGTAAAGACAGAGTGAAGACTATTCGCGTTGCATTCGATTTATTGTTAATTTGTTAAACTTTATTAAATCTTATTTTCTTTGTTAATACCTCTTAGTAGTTGATTTCTATGCACAATAGACCAATTAGATTAATTCTTAGATTTGAATGGGGGCGGATGAGCAGAAAGATTGATGACGAGTGCATATTAATTTAGAGGGATTTAACTGTTTTCAAATCTAGCTAAAAGTTCGCAGTTTATTAGTCTGTAAATTTGTCGTCTGAACTACAAGACGCACTTTTAATTAGTCAGATAATAAATTGAGCAACCAGTCTGCGTAGAATATGAGAGGAAGAATTAATTATATTTAAAGTCTTTTAATTATTCTAAGCAGGGTCTTTAAATAAATACTGGAAACGTAACAAGTGTGGGTCGTCGCGGGATTGATATGTATTAAATTGTAAATTGTAACATTTTTATACATAGGGCGCATCATAACCTAGAAACGAACGAACGAACAGAATTGCCAATTGTTCTTTTGATTTTTGTATCACTGATTTTCTTTGCTTTTGTTGTGACATGTGCATGTATTCTTTTGCAGAGTAGCGTGCATGTTAGTTAATGTTGATACATTTAAGCGTAGTTAAATATGTCATGTTAGCTATTGAATGATTTATTTAGTATTGTGTTACTGAGTACTTCATTGTGAGGAGTCGAAGGTTATACCGCCAGCTAGGAGAGTTATCGGTAGTAACAGACTTCGGACTATTATATTTAGGGTGCTAGATATAATGTGTAATGTTGTATGGTAGGAGCCGTGACATTACGGAAGTCTTGGAACAGCGGACACTGTGACAAGCAGGTGAAACGTGTAAAGAGTTAACGCGTAATTTATTTCGGAAGGTGTTCTGAGTAAATTAAATAATTTTTGTAAGGTTGTAGCCTAAAAGTTATTTTCGGGATAAGCGGAGTTATCGCCGACGGTTAAAACACACAATTCACGAGAGACATTTCATTGTAGCCAGCGCGCTAAGACAGTAAAATGGATCGCAAACAGGTTCTCGAAGACCTGAAAGAAACCGGTATCATGCTAGGATATCAGGGTGACGAACTGACTAGCTACATTAAAACTGAGCTAGAGAAAGCGGAAAAGGAGAGGCAAGAGATAGAGAGGGAAGAACGGTTAGCTGCCCGCGAAGCCAAAAAATTAGAGGCTGAAAGACTAGCCGACATCGAAACAAAACGTATCGCAGCGGACACAGAAGCCAAACGCATCGCCGCAGACGCGGAAATAAAACGGTTAGAATGGGAAGTAAAGAAACTAGAAGTTACTAATCCAAACCGTGACCGCAGAAGCAGTGGTGATTCGCGTTCTAGCGATGGAAATAATCACAGTAGAATTGAAAACATCATTCCAAAGATAAATATGGTCCCATTTGATGAGAACAAAGATCAAATAGACGCGTATTTAAAAACGTTTGAAAAGTTAGCCAGAGCAACAAGCATTCCAGCGGAACATTGGGCAATAAATTTATCGGGGTTACTGCAGGGTACTGCGAAAAACGAATTCAATAAGCTTAGCGATTCTGAGTCAGATAATTACGACACAGTCAAGGCCGCATTATTGAAACGCTACAAACTCACAGCAGACACATACCGACGTAAGTTTAAACAGGCCACGAAAGCCAGTTCAGAGACACACGCACAGTACATACGACGTGTAACTGACCTGTTCCAAAGATGGATAGATCTAGCCGAAACTCCACAGACGTACGCAGGTCTTAGGGATGAAATGGTAAAAGACCATATTCTCGGGTCATACAAATCAGATCTACTGATTCACTTAGCAATAAGGGAAAAATCTACGCTAGAGGAGATAGGCAACGCCGCCGATCGCTTTGATGACGCACATTCTCAATTCTCGAACGCACACGCGAACAACAAGTCTCGACCGAACGAACCGCAGACTCGAAAGGATAAGAAAAATGACGGGAAGGCACCTAATGAGCGTGATGATAAAACATCTAAACCCGACACTAAAAACAAGTCCGACAAACAGAAAGATAAAAAGAATCTTGCATGTTACACTTGTGGTGATAGTGGCCATTTTTCACGAACATGTCCTGAAAAGAAAACAGCTAAAGTTTACGCAGTAGAAAGTCATACACCTAAAACAGAAAAGTCGAATCGAACACCAGTACAGGCAAACGGTCACGATACAATCGCTTTGCTTGATACAGGGTGTGAGCTAGACGCTATTGTAAATGCATCATTAGTTAACCGTACCGACTACACAGGGGAGACAATCTCTGTCACCTTTGCAAACGGCGAACAAGACATTTTACCAGTAGCTGAAGTCTCGATTGTTTCAGACTTTGTAGAAGGAACAGTCAAAGCGGCAGTTATGGAAAACTCACCGCATGACGTGATCCTTGGTTGCAAGTATGTTTTGCCGTGCAAAAAACAAACTTCAATCGAACCACCACTGGTTAACGCTGTAACCAGAGCAGCGAGTAGTAAAGACAAATCTGTAACTGCACCGATGTCTGCCGCACCAGCCGTAGATAAAGCAACAGTTAGCGAGATTAAAATATTACAAGCTGAGGACGAAACACTAGACAAGTTACGCAGACAAGCTGTACCTGTTAGTGACGTCAACACTGACGATTCGAATAAGAAAGCGTGCATTATTCTGAAAAAGGGTTTATTGTACCGCTATTCGAAAGTGGGAGACGAATTTCGGAAACAATTAGTCGTTCCACAAACCAAACGAAATGACGTATTACGATTAGGTCATGAGAGTCTTTTTGGTGCACACATGGGTGTACAAAAAACAACTAGTCGTATTACAAGTGAGTTTTATTGGCCGGACATCACTGCCGATATCCGTAGATTCGTGTTAAGTTGCGACACATGCCAGAGAACACAGTCTAAAAATTCAATCAGACCCGCACCGTTAGGAGAGCCTGAACTGATCAGTGAACCCTACAAGCGCGTAGCATTGGATTTGATTGGGCCTATAATACCCACATCAACGAGAGGTAATCGATACGTGCTGACCACTATTGATTACGCAACAAGATTCGCCGACGCAGTACCATTGAAAAATATTGATACTGAAACTGTCGCCGAAGCCCTTTTCGGTCTTTGGAGTCGTGTTGGTATTCCTACTGAAATTTTGACAGATCAGGGGAGTCAATTCATAGGCAACGTAATGAAGGAAGTAAATCGTTTACTTTCCATCAAACATCTTACTTGCACACCATACCACCCCCAGGCAAATGGTCTGATTGAAAAATACAATGGGACATTAAAAACAGCACTTAAAAAGCTCGCCACAGATAAACCGAAAGACTGGGACAGATACATCCCTGCCCTACTATTTGCATATAGGGAGGTGCCACAATCTTCCACCGGGTTTTCACCATTCGAGCTACTTTACGGACGTACTGTACGCGGACCGATGATGATTTTGAAGGCACTTTGGACTGATGAAAAGACAGATGACGAAGTTAAAACAACTTATACATATGTCACTGACTTAAGAAACCGTCTTGAAACTATAGGCAAGATAGCACGGGAAAACTTGACGATAGCTCAGTCTAGACAGGCAGAATATTACAATAAGCACACCAAACCTAGAGAATTTGAAGTTAATGACAAAGTGTTACTGTTGCTTCCTGAAGCACATAACAAACTTCAGATGAAATGGAAGGGGCCCTTTGTAGTTACCGCCAAGCTAGGGGGACTGAACTATAAGGTGCAGACAGGAAAGAGAGAGAAAATCTTTCATGTTAACCTACTCAAAAAGTACATAAGCCGTGAGGATCAAACCACTCAAGCTGACTTTGTCGTAGCGACGATAGTTACAGAAGACGAGGGGGATACTGATTGCGTCACTGGTACTTTACCAAACTGTCCTCTACAGACGGACGAAACTGTCAAAGACGTTAGGGTAAATGAAGCCTTGACAGAAAGACAGAAAAAAGAAGTGAATGAATTGCTTAATGAGTTCTCATCTACTCTGACAGACAAACCAGGGTTGACAGACTTAATAGAATTTTCACTGAAGCTGACTGACAACAAACCGATACGTTTGAAGCCGTATCCATTGCCACACGCTAAGATAGATGACGTTAGACGTGAGATTAAGACTATGCTAGATCTAGGGGTCATAGAGAAGACTGACAGTGCCTACGGATCACCCATCGTGTTGATTAAAAAACGTGATAACTCGTTCCGTTTTTGCGTAGACTACCGCAAACTCAATCAAGTGACAGAGTTTTGTGCCGAGCCTCTCCCTGATCCGGATCTCATCTTCACTAAGCTAGCTAACGCTCATTACTATACCAAAATGGATTTGTCACGCGGTTTTTGGCAAATCAAGGTCAAGGACACTGATCGACACATACTAGCTTTCACTACACCAGTAGGAAACTACACATGGAAAGTTATGCCTTTCGGAGTTTCAAACGCTCCAAGCATTTTTTCTAAAATGATGCGGTCATTGTTAGAACCACTGTACGGACGCGGAGTTGAGAACTTCATGGATGATTTAATTCTAGGCACCCAGACATGGGAGGAGCACTTAACACTCTTACGAGATGTGCTAGCCAGATTAAAACAAGCCAACCTCACTGCCCGCCCTACGAAGTGTGAAATAGCACAATTCTCCTTAGACTTCTTGGGACACAAGTTGAGTCATGGAACTATGTCGCCAAGTGAAGCTAAGATAGCACAACTTAAGGACACTTCACAACCGCTAACAAAAACACAAGTTAGAAGTTTTCTTGGTCTTGCTAATTACTACAGAAAATTCGTACCAGATTTTAGTGCCATTGCATGTCCTCTGACTGACTTGACACGTAAGAATATGCCTACAAAAGTAGTGTGGACTGATGCATGCCAAAACGCTTTTGACACACTGAAATCTAGACTGACTTCAGATTTAGTTGTTAAACTGCCAGATTTGACAAAACCATTCTTGTTAAGGACTGATGCTAGCAACACAGGATTAGGAGCAGTGTTATTACAAGAACACAATGACACCAAACACCCAGTTGCATATGCAAGCCGTAAACTCACAACTACTGAACAGAAATATTCCACCAGTGAAAAGGAATGTCTTGCAATAGTTTGGGCTATAAAAAAGTTCGAAAACTATTTGTACGGAAAAACCTTTGTCATTGAGTGCGACCACCAGCCGTTGGCCTTTCTCGGACAGGCGCAATTTACGAACAGCCGTTTAATGCGTTGGTCTTTGTTTCTGACACAGTATGACGCAAATATTCATTACATCAAAGGGTCTTTGAATGTTGGCGCAGATTACATGAGTCGTGCTTGATGCCATCAAGTGCCGGTACTGATAGAATGTTGTTTAATCAATTAACTGAACCCTACGGATTCCTTCCTGTAAATATGAAATATAGTTGCACACTTTATTTCTAGGAATGTCGAAATTTTTTTGTGTAAATTTTTCTTCATTGTGGACTTCTACATTTTATCATACATAATTTGTAGGAGGCATTTTATCTTTGGTAAGATAAACGCCTCAAAAGCAAGGGGGTGTCACAAGTCTGATAAAAATGTCCGACCTGATGACCCACTTAGCCTTGTTTACTTCAAATTCGAATATTTGAAACCCTTGACCCATTTGTTCAAAGCTTCCCTTTTCTAGGTGCTTCTAGAACAGGTCAAGATGTTATGTAACTTTAGGACCATTGTCCAGTTCTCGAACCAACCACATGCTTTGCGAACAGTCACGTGATACGCAATATACCTTTCTATATATGTACCCACACGCTTCCGCTCCCTCACTTCGAGCACATTTTAGCTAATTCCATCAGCTTACTCGGGTCGTGAGAGGCAGCCGGCGCCATAGAGAATCAAGGTACCCTTCGACTTCTCTCAAAGGTATCATTTTATTTAATAGTATTTGCCTATGTATTGTTAAGTATGTATTTGTGCTATGTATTATATGATTTCCATATACACTTGAGCATGGTTCAGAGAAATAGCTGAAAACCTATATGTTACGGAATATAAATTTATTGTAACCATTTTTCCATTTCTGTACTTTAATTTATATTGTTTTAATTCACTAAGAGCCAGAATGCTGCGCTCGATATGAATTCTTCATGTAATTCAATTATTGCGTGTAATTTTAATTGTAAATTGTGAAGCGCTCTGTCGGTTTGAATTACCTCTTTGTATGAACATTAATTTAACGTTGTATCTATTTTATTGCTTCATACGTCATGACTGTTAAATGGAACACGTGAGACGATTATATTTTTCTAAAATCTAATTGTAAGCGACGCGAAGTCGAAACTCTTTGTTCAGCGCATTTAATTGAGCCATGCCTAGGTAGGACCTGTTAGGTTGAGAATTATATCCAAACACGTTGCATCCACAGGTCGGCTCATGGTTCATGTTCACCCATGCCTCACCTGCATTAGCTTATTGGTGTAAGCGTGTCGAAATCCACTCTGAGGGCCATGCTGCAAAAATTCCAGTTCCTAGCCACTAACAAAGGGACATCATTCCTTATGCACCACGTGTGTCGTTAAAGGGGGACTGAGGGAACGAACCGGCATGATTGAGTGTTGAGACCAAGGATACAAGAATAGAGCTAAGTGCAAAATCAAGTGTACAGATCTCAAAGGAACACTTTTCTGGCAATTTAGATTGACAAAAATCAGGCATAGGCGCGTAAAGACAGAGTGAAGACTATTCGCGTTGCATTCGATTTATTGTTAATTTGTTAAACTTTATTAAATCTTATTTTCTTTGTTAATACCTCTTAGTAGTTGATTTCTATGCACAATAGACCAATTAGATTAATTCTTAGATTTGAATGGGGGCGGATGAGCAGAAAGATTGATGACGAGTGCATATTAATTTAGAGGGATTTAACTGTTTTCAAATCTAGCTAAAAGTTCGCAGTTTATTAGTCTGTAAATTTGTCGTCTGAACTACAAGACGCACTTTTAATTAGTCAGATAATAAATTGAGCAACCAGTCTGCGTAGAATATGAGAGGAAGAATTAATTATATTTAAAGTCTTTTAATTATTCTAAGCAGGGTCTTTAAATAAATACTGGAAACGTAACACACACACACACACACGCACACACACACACACACACACACACACACACACACACACACACACACACACACACACATATATTGTAAGCAAACTATGTCACTCATTTACTTCTATTCGTACGGGATAATACCATGGTACAATTAAAATATATAACAAACAAGCAAGTAAGCCTATTATTATGGAAAAAGCAGACTCTAAATTTATATTTAAATAAATTAATGTGCTTTTTCATGGATTCCCTGTTTTCTACTGCCAGACAGATCTCCTATACTGGTGTGACTCTCTAGTTTAGAAACTCTCCTATAATAATCATGTATGTATTCAAGTGTTTGGACATTTCTACCATAGAAAATAATATTTTCTCGATCCAAAGCATATTATAAAAAATGAGTGAAGTTCTTTTCTTTCAGGATGGACGATTGGCTTCTAGTGTGATTTTGGGGGTCGCCGAAGGACAAATTAAAATATTACTTAAACTACAGATGAAAACAAATATGTCACTGGAACTGTTAGTTGATCTCGGGATTGCTTCACCAAGGACAAAGGTTACGTACGCTACTCAAAAAGGTTAAGGGTCAAGGTGAACTACGATATAAACATATTACTATGCTTTGAACTAGGTATTTAAATGATATACCATAAATTGTAGGATAACACTCTATGGAGTAAAGAAGGGTATTTTAAAAAGCCTCTCACACACTGGAGTGCAACACTCATCTCATTGTACACGATCGCGTCCAGCCTAAAACAAATTATGGTTTAAACAAATTTCATGGGATGATAATTGATATACATACCTATATAACAAAGTTATTTTTAACTAGCATCATCCTGCTATCACGAATAACATGTCGTTGTAACATAAAATCTGATACAAGACATGCGCACAAATTATCAAGTCCCAGATATGCATACACAATATTTGTACTAAACACACGCACAAAATATTTGGTACCAGACATCCACACAATACCTATTAAAAGACATGCGTACACAATACCTATTACCAGATATCCACACAATACCTATTACAAGACATGCGTACACAATACCTATTACAAGACATGCGTACACAATACCTATTACAAGACATGCGTACACAATACAGATTACCAGACATGAACACGTTATATTGGTATTAGACATGCTCACACACTATCTGATACGTATACCAGAAAAACGCACATATATCTGATACCAGACATGCGCACTCAGTGTCTGTTCCTAAATGATCTTACACGCTATCTAATAACCAGACATGCGCACTCTGTATCTGTTCCCAGATGATCTCACACGCTATCTAATAACCAGACATGCATACCACAACACCTAGCTCCAGGCATATGTACACGATACCCAGTAACAGACATGCGCGCACAATGCCTATTACCAGGCACAAATAGGGGAAATGAAATTGAAGAAAACTGTCTGTCAAGTGTCTCGCTTAACGTGATTATGGATTCCTAAATGCACTACGTGTTACTGGGTCCATAAATATTGTTATAAGTCGATCGTAACTACACTGAAGCCTTAAAAGGATTCTTTATACATTGATGTATTGCCCTATGTAATTATTTTTCAAGCTCCTTGCAGTGATTTACGTCGCTCATAGCTATAGAGAGAGGAAAGTCATACTAATGGCTTGTCTTAGCTACGATAGTCACATAATACTGTCCCTCCCTCCCCCCCCCATTTCCACTTATCCCAAAAGTTCATAGAAAGTGTGTTTTTAACTAATCAATTAATAACAATAAAGAAGTAAACATGTACAGTGTGATCATCCGTTATGGTAACAGACAAATGAGTTTAAATGAAGGGAGACAATGCAGAAAAAAGTCCTCCTAAGACAATGAAATGGGTTCACATTGCTTATATTTCTATTTTGCAGTGGAAAACAACCTCGTAGACACTGATACAAGTTCAAACCAAAGCGCCGCAATCTAAATTTAGAGAGGGGTGTACCTGTGTACATTAAGCAATCTGGAAAGCTTGCGTCAAGGTCAAATACATTTTATTGTGATTTACATGAGTGCATTACTGACAGTACAAAATAATGCACATCTCCCATTTGAAAGCACTCTCTTCTACCCACTCACCTAACAAAATCTCAATTGCTTATTACTCAAAATATAAACAATACAGGGTAAATTTAGATTTGAGTCACTACTTTATTAATTTTTGTTTGGCAAGGTTGCAAGAAAGAAATGAACAGTTTTAACCACAAACGCGAACACACAAAACGTGCAACAGTAAAAACAACAAAGAAGCATAACCAGAAACAGTACTAAGTTCAAGCACTTGGTACTTTGGTTTTGTTTAATTTTAAAAATATATAGCATAAAATATATTTAAAAAAGAAAAAAATAAAGCGAAAATATAATTCATGTATTTGTGCAAAGTTGAGAACTCAATGATAATATTGACTAAATTTAATATCCTCAATAGTGAATACAAACAGACCAATCGACCAAGAGAAAAAAGAATACCTTGAAGAATGCAACGGTGCATTCCATTGGACAAAATCCATGTTAATGCTAATGTGCATGTCATTGGACGACCACTTGGCTGATTACATTTTACAGCCAGTAAACAGTTACAGACCGAAACAAAGAAACAAAATTTAGACACATCTCAAATAACACATTTAAAAAGTAAATGTACATATGTATATTGAAAGATGAAAGGAAAACAATAATTATATATTTAGAAAGATGAAAGAAAAACAATATTTATATTTTGTCTTAATAGTATTATGTACATGCGACAGAGTGAACTCTTTGAATCACCATACTAGAGGGCTGGATTGCATGGGTTTTAATTAAATAAATTTCTTTTTTTATAACTCAACATGTCTGTACTAAGCAGGATGTTAACTTCACTGAAAGATGCCAGAAGCCATTGGTATAAATAAGACATTGCTACCCACTTTACCATGCTTGAAACAGTTGACACGAACAGAATAATAATAATAATAATAATAATAATAATAATAATAATAATAATAATAATAATAATAATAGATTTATAACCCCTAAGCAGACTCCTTTCCCCAAAATGTTCCACAATTAGTGAAGTCAGAGTAAATTTGGATGACTCGTGAAGAACTCGGGTGATGATTGATGACGTATTTTGAAATATGCAAACCATTCAAATTTCCCTTTGAATAATAATGATATCCTCTTCAACGAATCATTTCTGGTGCTTAGGTCAAGATGCGAGTCAACAGACACAGAAAAGAAAAACATCCATCTTTGATTATAGCTTCTATTTATTTCCACCACCACCACCACCACCACCACCACCACCACCACCACACTATCATCGCCATCATAATGCAAACGTTTTATTTCATCGTATCGAGTTTGTTATAGACTGTTGGCGTACTTTTCGAAACAAATAAAAAAAAAAAACCCAGGGCATTAGATAGAAAACAAATGCGGGATGTACGACAAGATCATGACGTGTAATGGCCGTACGGACTTGCTGTGACCCCCATCATTGATTGGCTAATATTTTAATGATTGTAAATGATCGACAGTCGATTGCGCAGAAAGGCAGCAGTCATTATATTATTTGTGCAAGACTTTCATCAAGCAGCAATGAGATCCGAGCTCCTAACAGTATCAGGAATGTTGACCTCTTATTAAAAGACAGACGTCTAGAGTGTCTCCATGACAGAATCTTATAACAACAATAATAATAATAATTTACAAAAGAAAACAGGGTATGTCTATTTAAAACCAAATGCTCCTAGAGCACAAGAAACATAATATAATGTTTTAGTGTATAGATCACACGTTTAAAAATTAACTATGCAGAACTTCCAAATAGCCCATCTACTCAGAACGTTTGGTCAATTTGCTTACGTGCTGTTACACCATTTAAATATTGCATTCAACCAATGTAGGATATTACATTAAACCATTTTAAGATATTGTATTAAACCATTTTAGGATAGTGTATTAAACATTTTAGGATATTGTATTAAACCATTTTAAGATATTGTATTAAACCATTTTAGGATATTGTATTAAACCATTTTAGGATATTGTATTAAACCAATTTAAGATATTGTATTAAACCATTTTAGGATAGTGTATTAAACCATTTTAGGATATTGTATTAAACTATTTTAGGATATTGCATTACACCATTTTAGGATATTGCATTAAAACACTTTAGGATATTGTATTAAACCATTTTAGGTTAAAAGTGCTTTACATTTTACTAACGTAGAATTTAATTATCTTTATTGTTTTCAAATTTCTTTTAAAACTCTAGTTTACAGCTTAAAGCAGGAAAGCGTAAAAAATAAAAATCAAATTAAGCAGGGCTTTAAAGAATTAATTTTCTTCGGCTAAAATAAAAAATAATCTCATAAATTTAAGATTGCTTGGACGTATAGTAGTCGAGAACGGATAATAGTTCTAAATTGTTTGACATGATAAAAACATATAAGTAAGGTGATGTGAAAGTTTGAATGTGTTTGTGTTTTGCTTCTTAGAAACTGTATGTGCGTATTACAAAACACGAATTGACTGTTGTTACTGTGAATAATACTGAATAATAATGTATTTGCATACAAATCCGATGTGTGTGTGTGTGTGTGTGTGTGTGTAATCTGCACCTCTGCATATGTGAAAAGTCACAGTATCATAGCATAAATTTTCAGAGGACTGGTGTATAAAGTGGATCGTAAACACAAATGAAGTTTAAAAAAGTTATAACGAAATGAACAAGAGCTTATAGAAATGAGAGATAAATGAGATGCACAAAGAAGGAAAACAAGAAAGAAAGAAAGAAACGAACAAACAAAGAAAGAAAGAAAGAAACAAACAAAAATAAATATGAGTATTTTTTACACGTTTTACATCGTAGTATGATTTTAAAAAAATATCATATCATATCTATAGACACCCAAGTCAAATCAACTGTGATAGCCTACTTTTTACACTTAAATCTATATTAGCAATCTTTTAGCAGTATTTTTGAAAAAGTAAGCCCGCAATTTAAATGGACAAGTGATAAGAATACCTTAGTAATGTCAATCAACCATGGACATTACATAGCTTCCGAAAACACTGAAAGAGTATATACAATTTTTCCAAAACTAATGCAAACAGGAGAGAGGAGAAGAGAGAGAGAGAGAGAGAGAGAGAGAGAGAGAGAGAGAGAGAGAGAGAGAGAGAGAGAGAGAGAGAGAGAGAGAGAGAGAGAGAGAGAGAGAGAGAGAGAGAGAGAGAGAGAGAGAGAGAGAGAGAGAAGAAATGAGAGCGGGAAAAAAGAGAGAAAGAGGAGAAAAGAGAGACAGAGGAAGCATAAAAGAGTTGAGAAAGCAGTCAAACTGCAATAAACTACTGTGTCGACAAATACATTCAGTAATAGTTTAACTCAAACATCATTTCGCAGATTTAATTAATTTTCCTATTCCTGCTTATTAAAGTAGAATACACGTAATTTAAAAAAAAAACCCTCAACAATATCAATGTTCCACTTGAAGAAATACATTCGTTTTGTACTTCAATCCCAGAACACTAACTAAAACCTGGTCGAACTTGCCGTGAATTAAAAAAATGAATCTAAATTTACACTTACTAAAGCACGTCCAATTTTGGCGAGAACCCCTGCACCAGAATCTCCAAGGACACGTACTGATCAGAGCACAGGAATCGGGATTCTCTGTTAACATGGTCAGTTTACTTTCCACTTCAAACTTACACTTTCAGAAGTCTAAAGTCGTTACAGGATGCCAGTATTTGACTGGATGACGTATTACTAATATATTAGCATAATTGCTCTCATTATTTTTTAAAAAAAATATCTGCTGAAATTTGCTGACAAAAGTTTTAAATGTTTCCATTGATGTATAAAATAATTTGCACGTATTCATTATCTTGCATTTAGTGTGTTCTTCAGAACCACAACAAAAACATAAACTGCATGCATCTTTACTAACATTTTACTGTTATGAACAGGAACATATCTCACATTTTGCCTCATAATTAAACAACACAGTGGTAGTGCAATATCGCGTCATGAAGAACGTCATGGAAATATGAAGTCTTGGCTAAATTCAGGAAATTCAAATCATGTTCACTTACAATTCTCACTCAAGTGAAAAATAATAAAAATGTCGCATCTTACAATCTAATTTCACATTTTATGATTTGTTTTAGTTTAATTAATAGTAACAGGGCCGCATTGTACAAGTGTGAAAGCACTTTATATAATTGATTGTTTCTGCCCAGTGAAAGTAAATGAGAATTGTCTGCGGGCCTTGTATGATACAATTTGTTTTCTATTTTTCTTAGTTTAAAACATCAACACCTTCATTATAGGAAATATGTCACTTCAAAATATGACCAGAACCAGTATATAATGCAAAACAACAATCTTGGAAAGAGTGATTTAAAATCTTAAATTGTGATAATTAAAATACACATCATAATGAAATGGTCTAAATGTAATAAACCCAAAGTGCAACAATTAGTGAGATAAACAAAACGAATAAACAAACAAATCTGTGTAACAGTCAAAAGTAGTCCCATGAGACTGCGATACACTGTAAATATGTTGTTTACGATAGACGTGAGATTAACAAATAATCTATGATACTAAAAGAATGAAAATAAAACTAACCCACGACATAGAACAACCTGAAAATTACAAATTATAGAACTGAAGTCTAGAGATAACCAGGACCTCGAAAAAGACAAATAAATGCATGATGAGAAAGCTCCCAGAGACAAATTTACAAGAACCTTCTAGCTTATTGGGCTACAGTAACAGGAAGTCACAAATGGTGATACTCCTTCTAGTGACAAAACTATAAGAAAATGCCAATACGCTAACAGGAAGTAAAAAATGGCCCCGCAACTGAACATACAGGAAGAGAAATCGTAAAGCACACCAGCCATAGACACAATAATACATGTGAACTTGTTCATAGGAAGCCAATAATACATGTTATCACAGAAATCAAGGATTATATTTTTGTATCGACCTCACAGAAACGTAAACTTTATAATGCGGGGGGTCAAAGATGAAAATAAGTAGAAAAGTATACATCATTTGCGACATATCAGTATTGAATGTTGCAGAAGACAATGACTATGATGAATTACACAAAACACAAAGGAGGTCGTCATAGAACACCCATGTACTTTATAACATATTCTATCTACAAAATACACTCACAAAAGTTACGTTTACATTTACGTTCATTTTACTACAAAATCAAGATGAATAAAGCAAACACACCAGACTATGACACATTACACAGTATAAATTCATAAATCTATTGTCATTTATACTGACACATCCTAAACATAGACTTACAAATGACTAGGACGATACAACATTCTTTCAAATGAAATCACAAGCGGCACATTTTATTCACATCCAGATGGATATAATCTTCCACTCATACATGCCTATGGACGTAAATAAGACACTCTTTGACACACTTCACAACAGAAATTCGCAGGTTTCAGATAACATACACAACCTGCGACAAATTCCATCACAAAAAAAATCGCACTCGACTCAACCATGAACCATAACGCATTTGACCACATAAATCACACACGACTATAATTATACGCATATGATCTATTGAAACATTCTACTACATAACTCACACATAACAGAAAGACGTATGCAACTGACACCATCTATCGCAAAATTTCACGCCAGTCTATCCCAAAAATCACGCACGCCTCTAGATAGACAAAGACTTCCGCATTCTATCTCAGAAATCCACATGACTCAAACATGCACGTGAAGATTGGCACAGTCTCTCACATATCGCAGACAAACACGCATCAACTATATAATCGTATATAACTGACAAAGATATAAACAAACTACCCACAGACATTGCAGATGACTTAGAAAGAAGCTGGCATACTATGAACTCTATTTTCTAAGCATCAGCAGACGGATATGCACAGAAAGGCCATCGCACCCCTCCCCGCCAAACCCGAAAGCGAGCTCACAAATCAAGACAATATTGCATGACAGTACCCTCCATGATAATAAGACAAATACCCGTTTCGTGCTTCCGTGAATTTCGACTGACTTTCTACAAATAAATCGATTGCTCGAAAACGAAATTACAAATGTGAACAATTTTTTTTGCAGTGAGATTTCCTGTTCGGTTGAGTCGTCTGTAAACAACAAACAAGCGAACAAACAAACGAACCAGTGTATATTAAATACATTTTTAAAAAGAATGCTTTGGGGAATCTTACTGATAAAAGATTTTGCATAAAAATTTAAATTAAAAATATATAGTTTATTGTATTATTTCGCTGAATAAAATAAAATAATCTGGAGGTTAACAAGAATTCCATGTGAGATCGCCAGATATTCTGACAGGAAAGAAGTGGGTACATGCTATCTAAGATGATCATAAATTTCCGATCGTTTATGTTTTTTATCATAATTCGTACAACCTCCACGTTACACCACACGAAAGCAGGTGATTTTTTATAATCATCAGCGTCCTCAAAGTTCATCAGTCTAACTAACTTTGTTAAACCTTATCCACAAAGTGGAATATAAATCTAATTGGAATCTCATCTTAATTTTATGAGTTAGACACGCAAAAGGATAACATGTTACAAATAATAATTTGAGCTTCCGAGGTCCGACGATGGTCAATATGACAACAGAACACGATTAACGCCATGTAGCACAATAATCAAGACACAAAGAAAAAAAAGCTGCTTGTAGGACAATGCGTTTACCTATTGCTGATACCAGATAACAATTAGGGGCTACTGTTAGGGCTCAGTATTCTAAAATTATGTAAGCGGCTTTATGACAAATAACTTAATTAAACCAACCCCACATTACTTATAAACTAAAATAAATTGAAAATATATTTAATTTTTTTAAAAAAAAGTCACCATATACGGAACAATGAAAGCACTTTTTCTCATATCTACCACTATTATAAACACGCAAACAGAAAGAATACTGTAGAAGGGAGATAAGCGTGTGTTAGACTAATTATAGGTATTTTTAATTTATAAATGAGTTTAACTTAGCCACTCTCTGTCTCTTAAAGAGGTAGAAGAAGCGATAAATGCGTTAAACGCAACTGATTTTGTTCTTATGTGAATTGTGATTAAGGACCAGGCTTAGTGAAATAGAAATTCCAGACAAGCATGGTGTTATACAAGCATGGAAATTATCGTGAGTATGCGAATCGTTCGTCTTTCATATTCCATAGTTCCATAGTCAGACACATTTCTACAGGCGTGTTTTAAGGTATTTCACTGAGGTCATACAGTAAGAAATTATTGGACTGGTGTGTTTTAAGGTATTTCACCGAGGCCTTACAGTAGGAAGTTATTGGACTGGTGTGTTCTAAGGTATTTCACTGAGGCCATACAGTAAGAAGTTATTGGACTGGTGTGTTCTAAGGTATTTCACTGAGGCCATACAGTAGGAAGTTATTCAACCTGTGTGTTTTAGAAATTGAAATATATTTCATTACATAATAACGATTATGTTAGCTATCATATGTGTACATCATAAAGATTATACTTATTTCAAACAGTTAAACTAATGCAAAATAAACATCCTTTAAAGAATAATGCCCATTGTTTAATACAAAATAAGTAAATAAACAGAACGAAAAATATAATGAGATTTATAAACATGTGAAATATATATAATTCAAGGCTTTACTTCATTAGAGATATACATTGAACTTTTTCTTAATAATTTTAGAAAATGGGTTTAAAGACTTATAAGCACGTTATATTTGTTTTTCTGTACGTAATAAATTCTGTTGTTATATTTGTTTTTCTGTACATAATAAATTCTGTCATAGGAATTGAAAAACGAGCTAATTTCTGGAAGCAAGTATATGAACATGTTTAATGCAGTATAGACCATAGACGGTTTCATCCAAGTATATGAACATGTTTAATGCAGTATAGACCATAGACGGTTTCATCCAAGTATATGAACATGTTTAATGCAGTATAGACCATAGACGGTTTCATCCAAGTATATGAACATTTTAATGCAGTATAGACCATAGATGGTTTCATCGAAGTAAGTGCTGGTTATATAAAAAAAGTGGCTTTCTTTTTCAAAACTCTCTTTATTTGAACAAAATACATACAAAATTAAATCTGATAGCAAAACGTCGATTTTAAATTTTCAGTCCAAAACTTTATGCTCTTTATGCACCATTCTGCAAGAGCCTTTTTCCCAAAATATCACTCATACTACATTTTTCATCTTCTGTCTTTAGCCTAAAAACTGTTTTGCAAAGTCTCTCTCTCTCTCTCTCTCTCTCTCTCTCTCTCTCTCTCTCTCTCTCCATCCATCCATCCATCCATCCATCCACCCATCCATCCACCCATCCATCTATTCATTCATCCACCCATCCATCCATCCATCCATTCATTCATCCAACCATCCATCCATCCATCCATATAACTACCTGCCTACCTACCTACCTACCTATCTATCTATCTATCTATCTATCTATCTATCTATCTATCTATCTATCTATCTATCTATCTATCTATCTATCTATCTATCTATCTATCTATCTATCTATCTATCTATCTATCTATCTATCTGTCTGTCTGTCTATCTATCTATCTATCTATCTATCTATCTATCTATCTATCTATCTATCTATCTATCTATCTATCTATCTATCTATCTATCTATCTATCTATCTATCTCGTTCACTAATGATGGAAATCTCAATTAATATCTTAATAGCGTACTTCTGGTAGTGATTAAATACACTGGAAAACACTGCACTATTTATAATACAACGAACAATCCCATTTTAATATCATTAAAATTCGTATTAAAACCGCCACTTAAGAGAAGGAAAACACGACTAGAAAAGACAGACGTATATGTCACACACAAACACAAATAACATAAATAAATGTGACATTTCGATATATAGCTGACTGATAGACGTATTAGATATATAAACTTTGAGATAGTTGCTTAGACAGTTAGGATAGAAATGTTGACAACTGATATATAATGAGATAGACAAACAATTGACTATTGACTAAAACGTAGATTGACTGAGAAATACGTAGATAAATAAAATATGTAGGTTTTAATTATATATGAATATATAGATACATCAGCAGATTAGTGTACATTTACGTGCATGAAAAAAGATAAAATGGAAGCAGGAGAGAAGTAAATGAATTCCTTGGAATATTTCCATGTAGCCACTAAAAGGGGAGCACTTCAGAAGATACCGGAATCTTTAAGACGAGAATGTCTACAAGTCCACTTCCCTTGGGAATAATGCTTCACGCGCACCATTCCAACTACTGAATTTCTATGCAAATCCTATTAATTTATTTCGAAAAAAAGACATCATTTATTTTCTGCGTGCAAAGACGTAATACATTTTGCTGCAATGCTGCTCCGTCGAGAGATGCGATCAGGCCAAAATCTTAAGGCTCTTAGAGTGTGTACAGCGTATTAATGTTCGTGCCACAAAGAGACAAAATAAATAAATTCAATTGCTAGATCGTGTGCAAACGGTTCAAAAATAAGTTAAAAAGAACAAAACAATGTTTGTTGCACATTTGACTCTGCGCCTTCAGTGAGTCAAGACACACCTACCTTTTCTCCTAGGAATTACCGGGCAAAAACAGCCATGGAAAGACGAGTTACAAAAGCCTCAGCTAACTACACTCCCATACCCTTTTCAGGACATGCAAGGGAAAGAAGCCAGAGGAAGAATAATGATTCTGAAGAAGATTACTCTGATCTAGACTCTGATCTAAATGACTACAAGTGAGAGCTGATATTAGGGAAGACTGAAGATGGGAGACAAAAAATAAAATGCATAACACCAACTTCACTCTCCACTCTGTCTTTCTTCACCATCATCACCAATTCTACCAACAGCGGCACACCTCATGCCAAGCAGTGAAGTCGGCAGAAGCCGGAAACTGCTATCACCATAATAAAAAATGTGCAAACAATTTTACTATAAGCATTTATTGCATACACCAACATTTTAGTATAATGGTCTTAATGAAACGTGATACAAAATTTCTCCATTAATGGCGGAAATCAAAATATGGTCTATAAAATATACAGAGATATTTGTTCCAATTTTAAACTAAATTCCTTTGTTTCTTTTATTTGGTAATGTAATTTAATTTTAAAATTATGATGTTTTAGAAATGTGTACATGTCTCCCCTCGAGAAAAAAAATACAGTACAGGTATTCTGTAAATAGGTACATGTATTTTTGCACTTCGGACAATTGCGTCTAAAAACCTTTTACACTGCTAAGTCGTGTTCATAACTTTAGGAAATTTCTAAAATGCTCCACTGCTCCACGTCTTGTGATTGGTACAAAAAAACGAACTCAACGAACTCAAAATACTTGTTAAGTTTACAATCAATTATTCTGAGCAGATATGGTCGGTTAAAATACGAGAGATTATAAGTATGAGATTATACATTTGTATATGCCAAGTATGTTGTGTTTACATGTATGTTTTCATTCAGATAAATAAAGCAGGTATGAGTGATTAAATGTACGAGAGTCTGTTTTCAGATGGTCATAGCAGGTAAGGACATTGACATGTATAAACTTTGCCTACAGATATTCTAAGAAAGTATACAGCTTAAAACACCGAAATGCCGACACGCGTGCGAAAGCACTGTTTTTTTTTATGTTTTTTTTTTTTTTATAGTTTTTTTTTTTTTTTTTATCGACAAACCTAATTACATAAAGCGGCGTCATCAAAAGCGTACAGGCCATACATAAAGCCTTTCATGTCTATACATTCATGCATACATACTTATGTGCAGACTTGTATCTATCTATCTATCCATCCATCCATCCATCCATCTATGGGTCATTTTTAGCAATTGCAAGTGATAGTTTTAAACGAGAAAAACCCTGATATACTGTCTTGGAGCATTTTATTTACACTTTTTTAAAATCGAGACTTTTGGAATAATAAAATGTACAATGATATCGTTCACAGTGCAGTGACGTCATACCACTATTCTGAAGTAAGAACGCACATAAACAGAAAATATGCAGGTAACTAGCGCGAATTATAAATACCCCTAAAACCATTATCGGATGTTTAATACCCATAATTCCCCAAAAGCTTTCAGCTATATTTCAGTTACACGATTCAGTGCTCACTTTCGTTAATATTTCCTTGATGTTTTACAATGTCCGTAACTCGCATTATGAGAAAGAAAGGTGTAATTGATTTTAAAAAAAAATAAATAGTAAATTAAACGAGCGATCGTTTCTGGGCGATTATTTCACAAAATTATACAATGGAGTCAGTTATATCCCTTTGTTGTGTCCCACGTGTATCCTACAGTAAAAGTCTTTTCGAGATCCTTGAAAAGAAGCCTGTTCCGTTTGTCTGACCACTTGGATTGATTTCAAGAAAACATTCAAGACCGAACTGTTTTCCTGCCATCTCTGTGAGTTGTCTCAATGCCAACGTTTGCTCGAAGTATATATTTCTCGACACTTTCGCCCTCCCCCTCCCATGCATAAATAAATTAATTTGCCCTCCCCACCAGACCGAAATCTGTAGTCTTGCAATCGTTGATGAAGTTTCTTTTAGTGTGCTGCCTTTTAGTATTTGTCGGTGATACATTTGTTGTCCATACTTAAAGCAAGATGCCAAGAGGTAAAAAGAGGTTTTTATGTGATAAAAGAAAAGAGTTAATTCTTAATATCGCGTACTAGTTTACGTCGCTGTCGCGAGATCAGATCTTGTTTGGAGCGAAAGTACGGGGAAAGACTGCAGAGAGAAGACAGGAGATGGATTTCGGGCAATGTAGGGAATGTCAGTATACCTTACACTCTGCCAGTGATTTAACGGGTCATTTATAAGTCAACCCCAAGTGCCTTCTGTCGTTAACAGTTTGAAAGCGGAGTGGCTCGACCTCTGTCCTCATCTGATTTGCATACTTATATATCACGCTTCCTGCCTCGTGCCTCAGAAGGAAGAGTCTGCTCGATGTGATTGCGCTCGTGTAAACAGTTTACTACAGAGCACTTCCGGTCTTTTACAGCTGTAAACAGAGTAGGCTTAGTTCATATCCTTAACATATAAGAATGACTTTAGCATTATATATTTATGAGTACCACCTATTTCTATGTCAGAATGTTTGGTTTGAGTACTATATATTTGTCTGTCTGATCAAAGTGTATCTCGGTTTCAAGTAGTAAATGTTTTGTATGAGTGAGGAAAGAGTGAATAACGTTTGAGTAGCCCATGTTTTGTTTGAGTGAGGAAAGAGTGAGTAAGGTTTGAGTAGTTCTTATTTTCTGTGTTTGTAGAACACCACACGTCATGTCAAGTACCCCTTTTGGAAACGCCATGTTTAGTTCGTCTGAACCAAAAATTATTTAGCCGTATGCACTGAAAGAATAATAAATCGTGTCGTCTGCAGCTTTAACTTGTACCTTTGAAAAGTTTGCTGAAAATGTCTCTTGATTTCTACATCTGAAATGTGAGTGTCTCATGCCTTATGTGTATAGGCAAAACGTCCAACAGTTCTAAATAAAGAAGACCTCTGAACGACAAGTATGCCAGTACCATGATAAAAGTGTAATTCCTGTTCTAAATCTGTATAAAGAATGCTTTTCTGCAGTCTTCCATAAAAACAGTGTTGTTTTTGTCGTCTACATATAAATATAAGTAAATTTACTTGTTTTGTATATTTGAATGTTTGAATGAGAGTTGCCTTCCGAACGCTAGAACACAATCATTGCCTGCCGAAACCAAAAACAAGGAATGACTTCTAATCTCTAGGAAAATAACCACTTCCTGTTGACGTCAGTAAAAATGCTCTCTAATCTTTTGAAACACAACAACTGCCTTTATACATAAAAAGAATGCTTTCTAATTTTTACATACACATTAAAGCAATCACTGTCTCTTTACATCAGAACCAAGAACGTTTCTGATCTGTATGGATACAATTGCTGCATATCTATCCAGAATAGAGTATGCTTCTGATATTTAGGAACACGATAATTGCCTCCCTACATCTGAACAAAAGTACCTCGTCACCTCTATACATCTCATGATAAATACACACACCTTCATCTTGAAACAGTTGAATAAACACGTTCGGCTATCACTACTTAATAAACAATGCCAAACGATTTCAAAGACCAAAAGTCTTAAACAACTACTTCATTGAAATTTATGCCTTAGCAATCTGCAAATTTGTTTCTTTGAAAACTGTCTAAGATGTGTATCTGTATTTGCAAGGCTGTCGAATTGCTGCTATTCCAATGTAAATCTTGTCAATACGATTAATTCATTGTACACTTATCAAGGACAATAACTCATTTAATCAAGTTCTTCAATGCCTTTAAAACTGACTTCAGGAAATAGCTTCCCAAGCAGTTTTTCGATGGTTGTGATAAATGGAAAGAATTTGAAGGACATATTCCATCTAACATCTTACAATAACATAACATTTTTATTAGCTCCTGAGATGTAAAGATGCACATAGGTAGAAACACAACATACAAGCACTGACGACAAAGTTAAGATAGAGGCTTTCCATGTAAGTTTTGTAAGAGATGTTTGAGAAGTGAAGTGTAGAAATGAAAGAAATGCAGATGAACAATTGAATAGTTAAAATAAATGTAGCCTTTAAGATGAGGAGTACTCAATGAGTCTTAAGTACGTCCTACTGGAGCGACGTTAACCTATGGTTTAAAGTCAATGGCAACAGAAAGCCATTAATTTAAAATTAATTGCTGAATTCAAGTAATCACAAGAAAGCCATTAACATATCGTCTGAATGTCATAACAGAAAGACATGAAATAAATTCCGGTTGCAAGTAAGATCAGGTAGCTATTAGCCTGCAGATGTCCATGTCATAAAAGAAAGCTATTAGCCTATAGTTGACCATGTCATAACAGAAAGCCATTAGCCTATAATTGACCATGTCATTAAAAAAGCCATTAGCCTATAATTGACCATGTCATTAAAAAAGCCATTCATTTACGACAGGATGAGAAGCAAGTGAATGTACACATCTTTACAGGACTGATTAAGTTTGCATGTAGTGAAACTACACAAGCCACGCTTGTGACATGGGCTAAGTTTGTATGCAGGTAACTATAAAGAAGTTAGGCTTGTGACAGGTATACGTTTGATTACATGCAACACTAATCGAGACATACTTCCGTACAAGACAGCTCCTGACAGTGATTAAACTTCAAAGCAGCCACACTATTCAAGCATGCTCAACATAGAATTATTTCTATACTTTCTCTGTGATCACACCTTTTGATGTCATACTTCTTGACAACATTAATGAATACGTTTTGAAGACATACTTTTAAATATCAGTTCTTTTCGGACGCCACGTGATTTAGATATTGTTAATGACGTTTCACCTTGTTGGCATATTTCTATTCTTATTCTCTTTGATGGCATTGCCATTAATAGCATAGTTATTGACAGGATCATTCTTTCAAGGGATTTTCAATGCCACAGTTCCTGATGGGAACAATCTTGAAAAGGATTGTCAATATCATTTTTATTGATGGAATCGATCTTAATGGCATACGTTATGATGACGACCCTCTTTATGGCATACTTTTTCAAGCCACACTTCTTTATGATTGTTTTTAAACTACAC
This sequence comes from Sinotaia quadrata, assembly GCA_028829895.1. Taxonomy (NCBI): domain Eukaryota; kingdom Metazoa; phylum Mollusca; class Gastropoda; order Architaenioglossa; family Viviparidae; genus Sinotaia; species Sinotaia quadrata. The sequence goes on from CM054179.1 coordinate 134,736,564, forward strand.
TTCGTAATGACATTCATCGGCGTCGTGGTATAATATTTGAAGCGTTAAGCTCAACATTAGGAAAGCAGACAATTTATTTATTCGGGATCTGTTTTATGTGAGATGAACGACCCAGACGAAACAACAACCGGAACACTTAATAGCCAGACATATTTTTAGAGGATGGAGCTCAGTGATCATAGTGGACTGTAATACGACAAAACAGACCTACTCGTGTTCGCGTAGAGACTATTTATCGCAATCGGCAGAAAACAGAGGAATCAATTGTCGGGAAGAATAATAATTTAAAGAGTTGTCTCTCTCTCTCTCTCTCTCTCTCTCTCTCTCTCTCTCTCTCTCTATCTATCTATCTATCTATCTATCTATCTATCTATCTATCTATCTATCTATCTATCTATCTATCTATCTATCTATCTATCGATCTATCTATCTATCTATCTATCTATCTATCTATCCATCCATCCATCCATCCTTCTATCTATCTATCTAACTATCTATCTATCTATAGAATTACCATGAAATTCATCTACTTGTTTAGCATAGCATCTTTCATGAAAGGAAGAGTCTTTCTTTTAATAATTCCATGAGAAATATAAACGCAAAATCAATAAAGGCATTTGGAAATAACGTTTAAAAAGGAATTAAAGGTGTATTATAAATAGCAAATAAATAAATAAATAAATAAATACGGAAATTTTAAAAGAATATCAGGGCAAATGACGTATGCTGCAAAACCTTTCTCCTATTACCAGTGTCAAATTCGTGTGAAATCAAGGAACAAAAATTGTTTTCCCCCAGAAAATGCATAAGTCATTTATTTTAAAAAGTAATTTATAATACATACTTTTTATACTGGAAACGTACGAGCAAAGATACATAAAAGCTGGAAAATGGTATAATGGAAATATGTAAACTTTGAATGTTTCGGCCTTACGCGATATTCAGTTGTAATAAATTCATTTTAGAATTCAATAAAGAAACGTTCTCACATTTTAAAGGATAGGTGTCACTTTTTACTCGTTTTTTTTTTTTATCAGTCAAGAAAGTCGACTTGGGGGTTGTTATTGCACAGCAACGCAAATGTTTTGGAAGTTTATTAGTTTATATCTCTCTCCGCCTCGCCCCTTTTAATTGTACAGTAATATATCTGAAAGCGGGAAAAAATACTCCATATATATTTAAAAATACAACACACGTCAGAATGGGCTGCTACTCGCTATGGTCAATGAACACTGAACATAATTATTAAACATTGAACTATTATCATTATATAATTAAGTGACCGCTGAGCTCTATAGCTTCTGAACACAATTAGCTCTATTATCACGAAACAGTCAGTTTTGACCGTGATCATATACTGATGATTATTGAACACGTATATATGATAATTGAACTCTGAACTATCATAACTAAAACATTAGGTCTTTCATCATTGCACACGTAGCCATGATAATTGAAATCTTAACTATCATAACTAAAACCTTAGGTCTTTCATCATTGCACACTTGCCCCTTGATCTTTGAATACGTCGTTGTATAAACATTCACCAGGTATTTATGATCATTGAATAGTCAACTATAGCCTACGAACACTTATCAATAATAAAGGAACACTTAGCTATCAGTGAAGGAGTAGCTACAATACATCGAACATTTATCTATGCTTATTGAAACATCTAACCATGCTTAGCTAGGAATACGGAACATTTTGCGTTATTGTTATTGAACTCTTTAGCTATGATCATATTGTCTTTAATCAATGAACCCTAATACGTAATGAACTTGCCTATGATAATTGCACAGTTGGCTATGATGATTCGACACACGTATGACGGTGAAAGGTAGTTGAACCAGTAGCTATAGCTCTTAAACTGTTAGTTATGATCACTTAACATTATGATCTTTGAATGATTAGCTCTGATATTTGAACATTCAGCCCTATGGTCATTAGTCTCGATCATTCAACAATTGCGATTATTCATTGAACATACAGTTATGGTCATTACATATTTAAATTCTATGGTTAGTGGACTAAACTGTGATATTTGAATGCGTAGGTTGTTCATTGAATACTTAGCTATGATCACAGAATAACTAGTTCTATGGCCAGTAGACACTAAGCTATGATTCTTGAACACATCGCTTGCTTATTGAACACTTAGCTATGATCACAGAATAACTAGTTCTATGGCCCGTAGACACTAAACTATGATTCTTGAACACATCGCTTGCTTATTGAACACTTAGCTATGATCACAGAATAACTAGTTCTATGGCCAGTATACACTAAGCTATGATTCTTGAACACATCGCTTCTAATTGAATACTTAACGATGATCATTGAACAATTAGTTGTATGAGCAATGGACACTAAACTATAATTATTGAACACCTAGCTTGCTCATTAAAAACTTAACTTTCTCAATGAACACGTAGCTTCCTCATTGAACACCTAGTTTGCAAAATGCACATCTAGCTTGCTCATTGAACACTTAGCTTGCTCGCTGAACACGTAGCTTGTTCATTGAACACTTAGCTTTCTCATTGAATAATTAGCTTGCTCATTGAACACCTTGTTTGCTCATTGAACACTTAGCTTGCTCACTGAATAATTAGCTTGCTCACTGAACACTTAGCTTGCTCATTAAACACTAAGCTTGCTCATTGAATAATTAGCTTGTTCATTGAATCCTAAGCTTGCTCATTGAATCCTAAGCTTGCTCATTGAATAATTAGCGTGTTCATTGAATCCTAAGCTTGCTCATTGAATAATTAGCTTGCTCATTGAACACTAAGCTTGCTCTTTGAATAATTAACTTGCTCACTGAACACGTAGCTTGCTCATTGAACACTAAGCTTGCATATTAAATAATTAGTTCAATGGACAGTTTACGAACAGTTAAGAATTTTAAAACTTATTTTCTTGTTCTGAAGAAATTAATCGGATGTCCTTTCAACTTCGCTTCGTTAACTGCTATAATACGCCTTCATACGAAGGCGCAAAATCAGAGGCTTTATAGTTCATAATTGCAAACTAAACGAACCAATGACTGCTCACATAAAAGCCTAGTAGAGTAGCTGTAAACAACCATTTAACATGGTGTACATTTTCGTGATGGGTTCGCGCTTATTAGAGCAGTCTCAAAGGCACAGTTCTCTAAATATAATTTTGTGCCTTAGGCCGAAATAGATCTTCCGCCGATGTCTGAAATATCGGAAACGCTGTTTTCTGAAGATCATTTCGCGTCACAGGTCGGTGAAGATCTACCGTCGTATGTCTGATACTTCCGAAACGTTGTTTTCTACAGATCACTTTGTGTCTCAGGCCATTAATAAAGATCACTTGGTGTCGCAGGCCATTAATAAAGATCACTTTGTGATTCAGGCCGTTAATAAAGATCACTGGGTGTCGCAAGCCATTAATAAAGATCACTTGGTGTCGCAGGCCATTAATAAGATCACTTGGTGTCGCAGGCCATTAATAAAGATAACTTGGTGTCGCAGGCCATTAATAAAGATAACTTCGTGTCGCAGGCCATTAATAAAGTTCACTTTGTGTCCAGGCCATTAATAAAAATCACTTTGTGTCGCAGGCCATTAATAAACATATGCTATCGTATGTCTTGTGAAACAGGCACTAAGAGTATTTGATACATCAGAAGCATCTATTTGCTTATCTGCATATTGAAGCGCGCTTAACTGTGTATGCTTATTTGTATGATTATCTGCGCGTTTATTCGACTATGCTTACTTGATTGTGTGCGTCTATGTCTGTTCATCCGTTTATGAGTGACTGCTTATTGGTATGTCTATGTCGGTTTTTTATGCCCTTGTTCGCATTTATAAAATAACCGATTTTATACGTATTCTGATATAGGTGTACTAGGTGGGCGTTTTCATACTGCTTAAGTACTTACGCGAAATATAAACAATTTTTCTATGACAGTGAATCTAGTATAATTGTATTTAAATGATTTATGCATTTATGCACATATGTGATTATAAAGAAATCAGTGCGTCCCACCTTAACAAAACTTAATCTAAGGAATTATTGCACAATAAGTGATATTATTTTAACCGAAACAATTTTTCATGATGTTTTGATAGTCGTTTCTACAAAATTCTCATCGTTAATATATAAAACAATCTGAAGCTAAATGTACACACACACACACACACACACACACACACACACACACACACACACACACGCACGCACACACACACACACACACACACACACACACACACACACACACACACACGCATATAAACACATAAATTCATATTTAATTCACATTTCGCTCTTTCTTGTCTATTATAAAAACACATAGTTTTCAGCCTTTGAAAGAAAACGAGTGACTTGAAAGTGTTTGCCACTGTAGAGTGAATCGCAGAGTCAAAAATACGTATGGACGTAAAGAAATTTAATATGTTTCCATTTATTCTAGTAGTTAAGAAGTAGCTAACATATTTATTTTCTTGAAAATAACCTACATAAACGTCATTGGGAAAAAGAACACTAACTTTCTAAAAAGGGAAACGGAAATGAAGAACATTCAAGGGAGGGCATTTGCTCTTCGCTGCAGCACACGTATTAAGTCACAATTTTCCAACTAAATTAAAAACAAAACAAAATTGCCTTGTACAACGATTACGAGGGACTTTTATGTTCATTTGTTCTCACTGACTCTCTTCATTTGTTCTCACTGACTCTCTTCATTTGTTTCATTATTGTAAAATAAATATCACATGATGTGAAGCGGTCACGGTTCTCGTTCAGCTCAAACATTCAAGAATCAATTAAGAATTGCCGGTCAAAAAGAAAAATCTATAAACAGAAAGCATCTCAGTCAGGCATGATTAGAAAATACAGAATTTGAAACTAAAATGATAATTTCTTATGCTGGAAGCAAAATAATAATAATAATATCTAGCAGAATATGTGTGTATATGTGCATGTGTGTATGTGTGTGTACGTGTGTATGTGTGTGTATATGTGTGCTTGTGTATGTGTGTATGTTTATATATGTATCTTCATATGTATATGTGTGTCTATGTGTGTTTGTGTATGCGTGTATGTTTATGTATATGCATGTTATGTGTGTGTATGTATGTGCATGTGTGTATGTGTGTGCGTGCGTGCGTTTGTGTGTGTGTGTGTGTGTGTGTGTGTGTGTGTGTGTGTGTGTGTGTGTGTGCGTGTGCGCGCGTGTGTGTGTTTATATGTGTATGTATATTGGTACGTTAGTGATTGTATGAAGCGCATACAAATTGTGTAATTTAAAACTGATAGCACATTATGTTCGAGATTACTTTAACTATCTAATCTACTACACTGATATATTTAAACTTACTAACTATCTACCCAGCACACTAACTAACTAACTAACTAACTAACTAAAATCTGTTTCAAATATACGTTGTAATTTGACCCTTCCATTTTGTAAGAGACATAAACGTTATTTTAAGCTAAAGTTATTCAAAACGAACAAATACACCAGGAAACCTTTCTCATTCATCGAACATAAACGGTTTTGTAAAAATGGCTGCATCAAGCATATATCAGTCGTTGGCATAACTGACGCTTGCTAAGGACAACGCAGGGTTGAACTTGGCAGCATCACGCTTCTTTTAGTCTTTGAGCAAACATGGCACGATGTGGCTAAGACAACAAAGATACTACATTGTTGGCGAAACAGTCACATTTTTGTTATGAGGTTTAACAATTTCTGGTGTAAGGTAAAATTAATGAATATATTACATCAGAAACCATTACATGGTAATCTCCGAACCACAGCATATTCGAGAGAGAAGAGGGGCAGACAGACAGGAGAAAGAAAGACAAAGAGAAAGATAGAGAAAATTATTTGAACTGACAACTTAATCAGTTCATTGTCTAAGTTTGTAGTTTGTTATCATTAACTAATGTAGTAAAGACAAAAGAACTGATTGAAATTACAAGTTATTTACCATAAACTCAAAAAGAGAGAGGACGAGAGAGAGAGAGAGAGAGAGAGAGAGAGAGAGAGAGAGAGAGAGAGAGAGAGAGAGAGAGAGAGAGGATGATTCGATTGATTAAAATATCCCTTATTTTAAAATTAAAAAATGAAGTATTATCAGAGAAAAGTCATATTTTTAAAGACCGCTAACTCTCTCCGGCAATTTAATTGTTTTTAAATTTTCAAAACATAGAAACAGATAGAAAACAAAACACAAAACAATATTCCTTTAAAGAAATTAAGAAAAAATGCAACTGCTTTAAAACTGACAAATCCAAACGCGTCCACTTGTATTGTAATACTGAACTGTTTTAAAAATTATTTTTAAACCAAAGTCCATTTTCAGAGGTACAAGAAGGGAAATATAAATGTTTATTCGGGAGGATATATACATCATTATTATTGACACTCATACGTGTGAAATCAACATTCACAAATATATTAATTAAAATGATCTAAGTCGTAAAGTTCACTTGATTTGATTGCAAGTAACTTAAGTTTGAGTGGATAATCGATTTTAAATGTAAATATACAATCAACGCGTGCAGAAAAGATTCAAGGTTATCGAAGTCGCAGATTGAAAGAAAGCTTAGCAGTATATCGATTGAAAGAAAAAGAGAAAAGAAAACTGTCGCGAGAAAGAAATACAACAAACTAGTAAAGCAGTTATTAATCACTGCAAGATTTGATTATTTTACCATTTCATGTCACAGCGTTTTACAGAGAAAAAAAATATACGATGTATAATTACAGTTGTTAATATAGTTAGTTGTTCTAACTAAAAAAATATACGATGTATAATTACAGTTGTTAATATAGTTAGTTGTTCTAACTAAAAAAATATACGATGTATAATTACAGTTGTTAATATAGTTGTTCTAACTAAAAAAAATATACGATGTATAATTACAGTTGTTAATATAGTTGTTCTAATTAAAAAAATGAAATAACCCAATTTTTCATTATGTGCTACTCAAAGTATAACATAGGACCTATCTTGCAAAAGAAAAATCATTTTCGTGGTACCCCCTCCCCCTTTATTTTCAAGACATTCTCAGTTAAGTAGAGTTGATAATTTGTTCAAATAGAACATTCTGATATTTAAATTTGAAAAAAATAGTTGTGCTAATTAATTAAACCTTGTAAACTATACTAGCCGAGTGTTTTAAATTAATTCATGAATGAAACGCGATGAGAAGTAGCTTAGTAGAGCAAATGGAAACTAGTGCTAACAATGGAAATTTATTTAGACAGTTTGAAAAATTTATCTCGATCCTCTCTTTACAAATTTTGAATTTATTTCGTTATGTGTTTGTGCCTCAAACATCTGGAAGAAAATCAAACACTACAATGAAAATATAAAAAGAAATTAACACCGCGAAATCCCTATCTCTTTCTCTAAGCTTTATACTATCCAAACGTTTTTACTTCATGTTCACGTGTTGTTTCTCTCTGATGTATGTTTATTTACATTGTGTCTGATCCGTTTACTTTGTCATCTAGGTTTAATCCATTTCCCTGTTTTGAAATTCCATGCTTACTTGTGTGTGCCGTGCGGTATCTATCTAATCTAATGTTGTATCTTTAATTTACGCTCATTAATTTTATTGTTGTGTCTCTCCCATATTGTTTCATAACTAGTTTATTATATCCCCTTACTTATTAAATAGTTTACTATCCCCCCTTACTTATTAAGAAGTTTATTATCTCCTCTCACTTATAAGTAGTTTATTATATCCCCTCACTTATTAAGTAGTTTATTATCTCCCCTCACTTATTAAGTAGTTTATTATCTCCCCTCACTTATTAAGTAGTTTATTATCTCCCCTCACTTATTAAGTAGTTGATTATCTCCCCTCACTTATTAAGTAGTTTATTATTTCCCCTGACTTATTAAGTAGTTTATTATCTTCCCTCACTTCACGTTCCAAACGCAGTCTATTCTACTAAGGCACTTTTCACGTGAGTATGATATACTCTCTAGTTTTTCTTCACTTTTGTACTTTCGCCTTATGCTTGTCTAATTTTGTTTTTATTTCTCCCATTCACTGCAGTTTTATTCTCCCCCATCCCGAGTTTAGGTCGGCATCTTTCTCACTCTCTGTCTTGTTTATATCTCTTTCTTTGCTTCTTGCCTGTTTCACACACAGTTTATTTTAACTGCACGCTACTGTGTTTGTCTTCTTCTCAATGTCTTCACGCTTGACTTTGTAGCTTTTGTCGCATACCTGTCTACTTTTGTTTTGTGCAGGTCTCATCTATTGCAAATACAGTCTACTTCAAGTCGCGTTTTTATTCGTCAGTTTGTGTTCTTACGACACTCTGTTCCCTACACAGAAAATAATTGTGATATATTATCCTACACTAAAATATATTTTTACTTCATGTTTTCAATTTATTTTACGCTAAGTCTGTACTTAGTTTCTATATTTGTCTTACACTATGTCTGTAAGTAAAGTTGGTTGCTTACATCACATTTATATTTTAGTCTTATAGTCGCCAACCTTTCTTACACATCTGTCTCATGGGTCGTAATCTTTGAAATTTGTTCAGTAATTTTTGTTTTGTCTAAGCATATGTTCCACTCTGCCCTAATAATGTGTACTGTTCCTATTCTCACTACTGTTTCTAAGATACAAACTTTATCGTTTTTATTTTCACATTTCACTTTGTGCAAAACACTCGGTCAATTCTCGTTTTCTACTTTAATGTTTCTCTCCGCTTTAAGTGTTGTCTATTTTGTCCCCCAACATATGAACCTGTTCTTCCTGTTTCTATTTACATATCTTTATCTTAAATATGGTCACCTTGACATTTCACTTACTATTTTTCTCGTCTTCATTTTACTTGTCACTTGTGAACTGTCGCCATTTCTTTCATCTCGTACTCGACAGTTTTTCTTCCTCCGCGCCTCCCACGCATCTCTCTCGTTCAGACACCCGGCCTGTTGAAGTTTATTGCGTTCATGTTAGTGTTATTCCACTCAGAACCCTTCTGTCAGTGTTGTAGGTTTGAGTGACAATTGTTTTTTTTTTAATATCATCGTGTGAGAAGTCAGCATTATGAGTCCGAATCAGTTTTTTAAAAAAAAAAACATTCACAATAACACATTTGTAAAATATCACTACATATGTATATTGCGTAGAAATGGATTATCATTTCAGAGCTGTAATATTAATCTGTCAGAGACACTCATGAACGTCTGCCTTTTCTTGGGTTAAATAAAAAATGGCCATGTGCTGTAAACTGATGTTTACATATATAAATTATGCCCTTCGCGCAAAATTAGGTAGGAAGGAATTTCTTCTAGAAATCTTCAACATTTAATGTTGTCAACGACAGTAAGTTAGTATCAGGTTTAATTACATCTGTTTACGTTTGCTCGGTATCAAAGTAAGAATAAAATAATCTCAGCAATAAAACATGATTATTGATGATTATCCACGTCCAAAACGTATGTTTCAGGACACATACACATATGAGCTAAAATAACTGGGTAAACATTAGCTTAATTAACATCTATAGGAGGTCATTAAAAAAAAAACACGTGATTCTTGTGGCATCATCTGGAAATTGGAACATAGGATTCTATGCTTCCATGCGTCACTAAATACCCCCTCCCATTCCAGTTCTCTGAAAACAGAATCAAGATGGGTCATCTTGTTTGCAGTTGAAATAATTCTTACAATAAAAATTAAACTTCGAACTATGCCTTGAGAACAATGGTCCATTCTTTACTTTGATCTTACTGACCTGCCAATATTTGAACTTTTTATTGACCTTTACGCAGAATTGTAAGAAGTGTGTCTAGGTGTAAAACGGAAGTAGGTAATGACGCTGCTATCTACATGTAGACTTTTCGCTCTATGTTCTTTTGATAAATTATATATTTATTTGTTTATTTCAGTCGCTCATTGTTATAGATTTCCTTTTATGAGCACGATAAAAGCTATAAATATTTCTTTTTATAAGAGACGTACAATATTGACTTCGATAAAGTTATCTTTGTACAGAAGTATAATGAAATACAAATGACAAACACTTTCCCGACAATAAATCTCTGTTTACGTGTCAAACTGTCTGCCAGATTTTAAGGAAGCTCGGAGGAAAGCGTCTGTTGAAATGCCAAAAAGCCACCGCTTTTAAGGAAATTGTCTTCATTTCCAAAGCCACGGCTGTTAAGGAAATTATCTTCATCATTGTCAAAGACACTGATTTTGAGGAAAATATCTTCATCATTGTCAAAGACACTGATTTTCAGGAACATATCTTCATAATTGTCAAAGACACTGATTTTGAGGAACATATCTTCATTATTGTCACAGTCACTGCATTTAGGGAAAATGTCAAACATATCTTCTCCAGTGCATATGAGCAATATGCCGTTATTCAAATTTAAATTATAACGGAGGTCTAATTATAACGTAGGTTCCTAAAAGTAAGTATTTTAATTTTCCACTAAACTTACCTTAGGTTTGAGAAATGAAAAGAAAACAACTAAATTCTGCGGTGGTACCCCACAACTTCCGGGTGAATGATTGTAATGTAAACATGTTCTATATTTATTTTTTACTCTTAGTAGCGTACACTAGTGAGCGTTGTTGAGACCTCTCGTTTATTTTGTTAGATAACTTCTACATACAGCCAGCCTATTTTGACGGACTCACATCTTTAGTATGATGTCAGGTTCCAGCGTGATTATATCATTTATAACCTAAACATAAAACAACGTTATAGTAACACTGATGATTGGTAATAAGGATGGAGTGTATGGGGCGCTTCCGGCTTCCGCCGCTTTCGCGGGCTTGGTAATAAGGAGAAAAAACGTTTATATATATATCCTCTTAAGAGTAAGGAGATTTAGAAACGTAAGCACTTAAAAGCGTTTTGAACACTGGCTGATGGGGCTTAAAGTTCAAATCCTACAGCGAATGTTGGTCGTGTAAAAATTCTTTTATATTATAATGGTGACATTAGTAATAAGATCATACCCTAGAATGATTTTCTGGAAACCGAAAATAGGATTTTCTAGAAACCGAAATAGATTTCTGAGCCATGCTCCACAGGAGCAAACTCTCATTTAATTAAAAAATCCATTTTTGCTTTGTATTGTTATTTCTTTTTTTAAGAATCACAACACGCTACATTTAACAAAGAATAAATATTTTTCGAAAGAAATGTTTTTCTCATTTCTTAGTAAATTTTAATTGGGAATCAATGTTTACTGTGCCAATTTTGTTCATTAAAATATATATTTGCTTTGAACCTTAGTTTAATTCATCTTCATCTTGATTGTAAAACATTTAAATAATCCATTTAAAACTTTTTTCCAGGTGTATGTTGATGAATGTGAATATTTTCGTCTGTATTCATAAAAATGTTACAATTTTACAAATTCTTCTGAAATGTATAATTAGTTTGTAGCTAGGATTTTTTAAATTAAAGAGATATCGAGAATATAGTCGTAGTGGGAAAACTCCTAAAAGAAAATTCATTCACTTTTTGCATTACGTAATAATCAATTCAAAACGCCAATCTTTGGAGCATGGGTTCTTAATATATGAGAGTTGCATAATGGTTTTCATTATTGACATCATTTGATCTTAAAGCCATGAACCAAAGCATTATTATGGTGATTTAAACATGTTTTAGTTTTCCTTCATTTAATCTGGGTCAGTGTACATTCCTTTAACAGGTCACGGTGTCTCTTCATAAGGAATTTTGTCTTAAGTATTAATATCTAAAAATTTCTAGCATGGTAATCAGAGACTGTAAGAATTAGTTTTCAAAACCATCGTGCGCAACTACGTCAAGTAGAATTTATCGCCGGTGTCGTGAAGAATCTGAAAAAGAACCACAGAGTGGAGAACAGTTCATCGCGCGACGGTTTCTGCATTGGCTCTATTGTGTCAGTCCAAAAAAAAATCTGCAATCTGAACCTGTCTCTTGCCACCGTCCCAACCTTCGTCTGTAGGGATACGTTCAGCAGACTCTTTATAACGCCGTCTCATCTCCAGTCACACCGGTCTTACCGTTTTCAGTAGGCAGAGTCATGTATTGTGAGTACTCTCTTTCCATCGGCATGGCAGCGCCTGTGAAGAGTCTCTTAAATGTTTCTCGAAATTGCTTGCTCATTCCACAGTAGATGAAGAAATTAAGCGGGTAGCTTAATAAAATGAACAAGTTGGAGAAGAGCGACAGGGTTTGGAACGTGGGCGGGGTGACGATATTCAGGTTAAAGTTCGCATCCATGATCATGACGATCATGAGAATTCCCAGCGGGAACTCCACGAGGAGGAATAGCCCGACGACCGCCACCAACATCAGCGTAGTGCAGTTGCTGTCCTTTAGTCGCTTCGACTCGCTTTTCTTGTTCTGGCGCAGCAGCAACATTCGTCTCCGTTGGGCCAGCCGCATGGCGTAGATCAAGAGCGCATTCATGACCACTAGCGACACGCACGGTATGAGGTGGATGAAGATGACACGAAACCACCAGTAGAGGTTGAGGTATATATCCTTAACAGCCCACTTGTAAAACTGCATGTAACAACCGACAACGGTTTTGTTCGGATTGATAACGGACGGGAGTTCTTCCGCCACAGGGTAGGCCTCCACGAAGCGGCAGAGCTGGCTCAAGAACGCCAGCACGTAGATGAGGATTGTGCCTCGTATGACGTTTTCAATGGTGCACCAGGTCCGCGCTTTGAATGAATGGCACACGTAGATGTAGCGCTGGATGGCCAGGGCCATCGTCAGCCATATGGACGCTGTGTGGAAAATGGTCGGAATCAGCTCCGTCAGGTACTTTTGCGCGAGGCACCACTCATAAGGTATGTACTCCCAGAATCGATCCGTTCCGTAAAAATGGATGAATATCGGCACTGGAAATACTCCGGTGAGCATGTCTGAGATTGCCATGGCAACTAGCAGCGCATTTGTGGGGCTGCGCATATGCCGCTTGAGTAAGACAACACAAACCAAGGAATTGTTGATAATAGTCAGAAAGACTAATATCGGGGACAAGTACCCGTTTACTGGAATGGCATATTCAGCAGGATTAGTAAGTGTCAGAATCATGTACAGTTTTTCTTCTGGAAAATCATGGTTTGCAGAACAGTTAGGAGAATTGGAGTCAAAACTGCCATTGATGTGATAGGGGTAACTTCCGTTCTGTCCCTGTATGACGTCATCATACCCCGACGAGGCCACGGGACATGACACTTGATTCTCTGGATGTGTATAAGGGTAATCTGCACTTCCACTCATTGTTAGAATTTTACCAGAAAGCTTGCAATAGGAAACCTTGGTATCGGACTGACAATAGCGTCCAATAAAAATAGTTCCTTTCAGTTTTTCAGGTCACTTGTAGCGTCATAGAGAGTCTTGTCATCTGCACTCAGGAAATCTCGTCATCAATAGAAAAATGATCATATACCTTGCTTAACTCTTTGATGAAGGGACATCAGGCCTAAAAAGATGAAAATGTAATAAAGACAAACCAGGATTAAATGTTACAAATTATGAAGAACCATATACAATTTATATAGGTAATTGTCACTTTAACATAACCTGGGGAAAAAAAGAACTCTTTGTTGCTAAATTATGATTAAAGTTGCTTAACAAAAATGTATTTACACGATTGTAGTTATTTTTGCTGCAACTAAACTTACGCACAAAACACATTTGTAATATTTCAACCCCACCAAAGCGAAAGGTGACCCCACATTCCATGCTCTGTACATCTGTGGCAAAAGTCAGTAGGGTTAGAGAATCATTCTGTTTTCAATGGTATTTTCCCACTTGATACACCAGTTCTCAGACTGGCTTGTCGAAATTGGTGGCCTTTGGTGAAGTGCCTAAGAATTGTTAATATTTTTGAAATTGCTATTGCTCAATTTATATTGTTTTAAATTATTGTTGTTTTTCTGAGTATTATTATTATTATTGAGGGCAATGTTATTATTCCAGGTATTATTACTGAAGGCATCATCACCACCACCACCACCATCACCGCCATAATCATCATCATCATCATTGTCGTTGTCATAAGAGTAATCATTAACGTCGTAATCATCGTCATCACCACGACCATCAACATCATCATCACCTTTATTATTATTATTATTATTATTATTATTATTATTATTATTATTTACCTGTAACACTTTAAACAGCCAAAGCTGCAGGAGGTCAAAAGTATCTAAAGATATCCACACTATCGTCTTCGACGCCATCTAGAAAATAAAAGTTAAAACTCATTTGAATCTTTTGCATGTTTTAGAAATTAATTAGATAATTTTCTTGATTGTTTGGCAACATTCAAAGATGCAATTTTGTCACTATATATATATATATATATATATACACAAAACAAAATTCTCACAAAGCAAAATTTAAAGTCAATCTTTAAGTTGCTGTTTATTTGAAAGAAAATAAAGATTTCATTGATCTATCTATCTATCTATCTATCTATCTATCTATCTATCTATCTATCTATCTATCTATCTATCTATCTATCTATCTATCTATCTATCTATCTATCTATCTATCTATCTATCTATCTATCTATCTATCTATCTATCTATCTATCTATCTAATTGCAGATATAAATATAATGTGGAATTTTCAAGGTGATTGCAGACACTGAGAAGACCATGACAAAGAAAACATGAACTCAAGCACAATTTGCAGTTGGTATTACATGTAATAGCTCAATATATGGACAAAAACGACGTTGATGATCGTAATATTAACGCTATGACTATTATTTATAGTACTACTACTGATAATAATGATATCATTAATTATAGTGGTGCTACTAATGATAATAATAATAATATTTCTACTACTTCTGTAAAATAGTGTGCTTAATATTGTACAAGCAGTAAGTGTTGTACAATAATTACACAAATATATTCAGCATATTTAAATATATTATGAAACGATATATAATCAAACTTCACATGCAAATTTACATCGTATAACAAACAAAAAAAACCCCAGCAACTGTTTTATACAGAGAAATAAAATTAATTTAAAAATGAACGGTATGCACAAGCTGACACAGAAGATAAAGTACTGTTCTTGCTAATGAGAAATATGTCTCTAGAGCTTCCCGAAATAGCCACGATCACCTAGTCTTTCAGCTTAAAAGGCGGAACATTTCAGGTTTAAGAATCTTTGTAACCTATTCTGCCCGTACGACTTTGCTTGCTGCTTTTAGAAAGCTGAAGATACTGTCCTCGAACAGAAACATCCAGCAAGCGTTTGTGAGAGATCCGGCAGTGAGTACAAATACAAGCACGGGTATACAATTGCGTGAGAAATGGCAGTGAACAAAAACATCCAGCTGGGGTTTACAAATGCGAGAGATAAGGCAATAAACACAAACATCTAAAAGGAATTTACAATTGAAGAGATACGGCAGTAATCACAAACACCAGCACGGGTATACGATTGCGTGAGAAATGACAGTGAACACAAATATCCAGCAGGAATTTACAATTGCGTGAGATCCGACAGTAAACACAGACATCTAGCAGGAATTTACAATTGCGTGAGATCCGGCAGTAAACACAGACATCTAGCAGGAATTTACAATTGCGTGAGATCCAGCAGTGTAGCGCAACAAAAGAGAAGAGAAAATGTATTCCTTTGTGAACAGCTAACCAGTGCAGACTTGACAGACGTGAAGTGATTATGGTCGATTTTAAGAATAATCCTAGCTGCTGTGCTTAGACTAGTTTGTAACTTTTCGTGTCTCAATGGCAGAATAGAGACGAGAGCGCTACAACAAGCAAGTGATGATAATTATGATGAAGAGGTGAATAATATTGAATGAACATATATTGGAAAGAAATTTACTACAAAGCAGATATAACACAGTCATGAAACTTAAGGCAACGAAATAAAAATCATCTCCACCATTACCAATTTTGTCTCAAACATCAAAATCTTCAATATCAGGGTGATAATACTGAGGGTACTGAAGGAGGCGCGGAGAGAAAGGGAGACCACTCCCCTCAAAACAAAAACCAAACTTACATTAAATGAGAAGTTTTCCTGGCGTTGAAAACATCTTTCCACCTAACAACTCTGTGGGTATTAGCGTATTTGCATTTCAATATTTGAACACACACTTGGATATTGCTGATGTAGGAGTCTGTCCACAATAAAAAGTTTTCTTGTTCAAATAAACAAACAAAAACAAAAGAAGAAATCAACACAAAATTTAAGCATTGCAGAGACTAAAAGGAGAGAGCAATTGTGATATAAGGAAGTGTAAAACCGTGTGGCCGTCAAAAGGCATAAGAAAGAAGCTTCACGCTGCGCCAATCCGCCTTTTCACTCTACCAGTAAAAAACAAAATTAAAAAAAACAACAGAAGGTCATTAAAACACATCTTGCTGCCTTCTGCATATGCCACTGGTAAGACGGGTCCCAAAATAGAATCGCATCCAAGACAAGACAATGCTATACCTTTTTCTGGAAAATAGGCGAAGCAGGGACTTGGAAGCAATGTATAGCTTGATGATGGGCTGTGCAAGTGCTACTCCTTAAGGCTGAAGAGGAATTCGTTTCAATCCCATAAAGCCCTCGACTTACCGAGGACATCTGCACATCCGCTGTTGTTTGAGACTGGGACCAAATCCACAGAGAGCGGTCTGCGACTTTTCTGCTGAAATAGAATAAAAATATAAAGTTATAGGAACGAGAGTGTCATCAGTGAGTACTAGGATCGGTTAAAAGATGTAAGTGAACGTTAACAGATCTAAGTGTGCGTTATAAAATGTAAGAGTACGTTAAAACATAAAGTGTACGTTATAAGATGTAAGTGTATGTTATAGGATATGAAATGTACATTAAAATCATATGAAAAGTGTACGTTATTAGATGTAAGTGTATTTTAATAGATATAAAATGGACAATAAAACATAAAGTGTACGTTATAAGATATAAGGCTATGTTATAGGATATAAAATGTACATTAAAAAACATATGAAGAGTGTACTTTATAAGATGTTAGTGTACGTTAAAAAAGATGTGTACATTAAAATATATACCATGAATATTACTGCTAAAATCACACCAGCTCTAAATAATGAATATTTCGTTACATGATGAAAGCTAAAGAAACACCTCTCTGCGCGATGAATATTTTACAAGATAAATGCTAAAAACACAAAATCTCTGCAAAATGAACACTTCGTCACAGATGAATGCTATAAACACACCATAATTAATATTACTTTACAAGATGACTGCTAAAATATCGACTCTCTTTAAAGGATAACTATTGCGTGACGCCAGATGAATGTTACTGAACATAAATCTCCACATGAAGACTGTCACTCTTTACAAGAATAATGCTAAGAGACATACCATCTGTCACTGATACACTCCAGACCAACCTTTCTCAACATTTTCTACCCTGGAGGAATCAATGAAATCATTTTCAGGTCTCAGGAAATTCCTGCATAAATTACTATACCAAAGATGCATTTTTTTAAAAATCACGATCTCTCGGAGAATCCCTAGCGACTTCTCGCGGAGCCTCCTTTGAGAAATCTTATCCTAGATTAACGTGGGAGGTAAACGTGGTGTTAGTCCTGGCAGGATTGTGATCAAACACAAAACAAATCAACTCATCACTATTTACATTTATTAAATAGAAACATGCATGCGCAATACATACCGTTGACAAATATGTTTTACAAATTAATGTATTCCACAATAACTATTTGTTTTAGTTAATTATCAGTCAATCAATCAGTGTCTAGATCGGAAAACTATGGACACAACATCATTCATTCAAAAATATAAATATATTACATGTAGATAAAAATAATAATAACAATGCTCACATTACATAGTTAAAATAATTATCTTAAATTATGGTGTGGGTAAAAATTAGATTAATTTAGCGGGTTTAATTAAGAAAACAATACCAAAGTTTTAGTGTACTCTCAGGAATCATGAAGCATTTATTAAAGCATAAGATTGCTAGACATTAGAAAAGTTCTAGCAGAGTAGTCTTGTAATTGGTATAGCATTAGACTTGAAAAAGATTTAGAAAGCAGGCATGAAAAGGATAGCTGTACGAACTAGCACCCAGTATTGAAGTACGAAACTGTCGCATCATGGTGGCCAACGTTAAAGTCAGGTAGCTTTACAAGATGGCTGATAATAGCGGTAACACGTTTCAACTGAATGCCTAAAATGGATGGGAGCTTTTATGCCTTGCACGAGATTACTGTTGTTCTTAAGCTCAGGTAAAAACGAGTTTAAGTAACCGTAACTCTTGTAGAAAGCATTGTGAAGCAAATCAACTGTCCAGCTAATTTTAATTAAAGGTTTTAGCGACGCCATCTCTACACGATAAATATTACCTATTTAAAGATGAATGCTGAAGAAAACTATTTCTACTCGATATATATTATATTTTCAACGTTGAATTTTAAAGATCATAATATCTCTGCATACAACTTGTTATAGGACAAATGCAGAAGAGTACATTATGTATACATGATGAATGTTGGTTTTACAAGACGAAATCTGAAGAATACACTATCTATATTTGATGAATGTTGGTTTTAGCAAGACGAAACCTGAAGAACAGTCTTAAGACGACTACACAATTCTATAAGCGTCAGATCAGGAACTCTTCGCTATCTACATATGTATGTCTGCATTGTATTGTGATGACCAAAGTAAAAGTGATCGGATTTGGAAAAAGAAAATTAATTTGCTATGTCGAATTGATAAAAAAAATATAGACATTCTTGAGAAAGTCGAAAATCCAATTTAATAAGAAAGCGTAGAACTGTCTAATATGATAATTCTCTTAATCAGTGTCAAGACAAATTACAAATTACGTTTATTGTTTAATGTAATTTGTGAATTAAAAAAATGGCATAATAAGAAAACTTAGGGCTGAATTCTATACAAAAACACCAAAATAACAATATACCACCCCCATAAAAAATAAAAAATAACAACCCAACAAAAAAACAAACAAAAGCAAACAAAAGACACCCCGCAATAAATAAAAAAGAAATATGCGCACACATTTTCAAAGGCCTTTTCTTTTCAATAATTATTGTATAACATATTTCTGCCGAAAAAATCTTTCAACACATTATTTTAATTATTTGTTTACAAATTTGACACTTTTTCCTCTTATGTTTGTTATCATTTTGTTACTGAATTGAGGTAAATAAATAATCTATGACAATACGCCGTGTTTGTTTTATGAAGAAAATAAAACATACAATTTTTGGAATTGAAAATATTTACGCAATTTGTTTATATTGCTTAGCCACATAGTGAAGTAAATGAAATTGATTCTTTCCTTTTCCTACCTCTGTAATTGTTTGTATTCGACATTATATTTTACAATTTCAGTCCCTACTATCGTGTGCCGGTAGTCATCATCATTTTCACTATTACTACCATCATTGCATCGTCATCAATCATCATTGCCATCATTATCAGAAACACAATCATTATATTTCCTATCGCTAACGGACTATTATTTTGAAATAAATAATGACTTTGCTAAAGCACCTCTTGAATATACTTTTTTGTCCTTGTACCATCTTTTGTCGGTTCATTAGTCAACGAGGATTTTAAAGAAAATAAACATCCAACATTAAAATGGGTAGCCAGGAATGAATTATTAGTGGTGACGTCACGACTCAAGGCAATTGCCATTATCTCAGTGTTTTGTACTGTTTTAGATTTCTTATCAATAATTTTTAATGTGTTGTGCTGTTCGTAACCCCGTGTCAATACGTTTTAATGTGTTGTGCTGTTCGTAATTCCGAGTCAAAAATTTTTTAAATGCATTTTGTTCTTCGTAATTCCGAGTTAAAATATTTTTAATGCATTTTGTTGTTCGTAAGTCCGAGTCAATACGTTTTTATGTGTTGTCTGTTCTTAGGTCAGTATCAATACGTTTTTATGTGTTGTCTGTTCATAAGTCAGTATCAGTACGCTTTTATGCGTTGTCTGTTCAAAGGTCAGTATTAATACGTTTTTATGTGTTTTGTTCATAGGTCAATATCAATTAAATAATGTGTTGTCTGTTCATAGGTCAGTATCAATTCGTTTTTATGTGTTGTCTGTTCATAGGTTAATATCAATACGCTTTAATGTGTTGTCTGTTCATAGGTCAGTATCAATACGCTTTAATGTGGTGCGCTGTTCGTAGGTCCGTGTCACTATGTTTTATTGTGTGTGCTATTTTTAGCTCCATAGTGTTAGTACGTTTTAATGCGTTATACTGTTTGTAATTTTGTATTATACATTTCTTAAATCCTGTGTGAGCAAATATGAGATCTTTGTCGCAGACACGACGTTATGTGAATCAAATTCATTAAATACGTACATTGAATTGCAATAGTTTTGGAAAAGCAAATTTCGCTACCCATATTATCCATTTCAACTCCGAAAAACACACATACAGACACAAACACACACACACACACACACACACACACACACACACACACACACACACACACACACGTAACCCACATTTCCAAAGTGATTCGTAAAAACTATCAAAGCACATTGTGAATTATGTACGAGTCCTAATATTATAAATATAGAGAAATGTACAACTTGAAGACAATAATAATGAAACAGTTAAAATTATGGAATGTCTTCATAAATAATGGATGCAGTGGAAAAGAAACAAGCGACATTATATCTCATTTATAGTGCATTACTGTTAGCAATTAGCTTCACTAATAAAGAAAAATGGCAAACATAAAACTGGCATTGCAAAAAGTTCCTCATTCTCTTGCAAAAATGTATAAACAGCCGGAAACCGTAATTAGTGAGAATTGTATATGATTTCTGAAGATGTTAGCTTCTTATTCTAATAATGTGGAGCATCTAAATTCACAAAGTTGAGTTGCACAACACATACACACGCAAATACATATTTATATCTGCATACAGACACACGCTCGCACACACAGTTACCGGTTGCGATTAAATACTTGCAATGTGTATATCATTGTCATCCAATAAACTGCTATTAGTTGAGTAATTAATGAACTTAATTAAAAGTAAACGAACACAGTGGAGCCTAATTAAGCAGCACGGCTGGTGTGAGACGTTAGTCTTTTTCAGACTTTTAAAACTGTGCTGTGCACCCCCATCCTCCCTCTACCTCGAGCCAGTACTCTCTAAAACTGCATGGCCTTAAGCGGAACGGGCTAATTAGCCAGTAAGAGCCAGCGAGGCTAACGGCAATTATTACATGCAGTAAAAGAAAAGAGATGCGTTGTCGCCGCTAAAACATATATATTATATATTGAAAGCTGCAAATATTAATATTTAAAAGGCTTACGTTTGGAACAAAAATTCATGGGAGGTGCTGAAAGGACACCAAAACAAACAGGTTTTTCTCGGAATATATAAATTAATGGAAAATAAAATTTGTAGAATGGTAATAGTATTCATCAGCCGGTGACTGAGGAATGAGAATAAAGTGTTCCTCAGACAGTGATTGAGGAATGAGGTTAGAGTGTTCCTCAAGAAGGTGTTCTTGACTATGATTGTATATATAAGATCGATGACAGTCTTAGTACAATGAGGTCGCGCTGTACGATTAGTTTACAACCTAGTATTTATTAATGGCTTGGTATTCAAGAATTAATAAGTCTTTATAAATACTTTAGTAGGTATGTGTAAGATTTTTAATGGCTTGGAATTCAAGAATTAGACTAAGTCTTTATAGATAGTTTAGTTAAATGTGTAAGATTTTTAATGGCTTGGAATTCAAGAATTAGACTAAATCTTTATAGATAGTTTAGTAGGTATGTGGAAGATTTTTAAGCTTACAGAATGCATTTTCTTGGTGTGTGTATGTATGCATATATGTATGTAAACATGTTTGGATGTTTATGTGTGTGTGTGTGTGTGTGTGTGTGTGTATATGTATGTAAACATGTTTGGATGTGTGTGTGTGTGTGTGTGTGTGTGTGTGTGTGTGTGTGTGTGTGTGGTGTGTGTGTGTGTGTGTGTGTATGTGTGTGTGTGTGTGTGTGTGTGTGTGTGTGTGTGTGTGTGTGTGTGTGTGTGTGTGTGTGTGTGTGTGTGTGTGTGTGTGTGTGCATATTTATGACTCATTATTAATTTATTCTAATTATCATAAACAGTATTTCTCTATAAACTGACCAACATTGTATTCATGGAAAAATATATATAGTGATTATTTTCTATATATTATTCTCTATCTATCTATCTATCTGTCTGTCTGTCTGTCTATCTATGTATGTGTTCGTCCGATTTTCTGTCTATATAGAGAGGCATGTTTCTCTGTTTAAAAGAATTTATGTTAGTGTGTGTATCTACACACAAAAGAGGAGCAACAAAGGGATATAAACAGTCATGTGGTTGCATTGATAATTAGAAGGATAGGAAATATTTGATAAAAGCTGGAGGCAATGGTAAAGAAAACATGCAAGCAATAATAAATCGAACAATAATCAATGACTAAATCAATAAAATATTATAAGATCTGAAAATCTAGCACCTGAGTCGCTAGCTGCAAGAATCCTAAAAAGTGAAATTATAGTTATTATAAATAATGAAACAGATCAAAGTTTTAGTACCAGTAAAATACAAAAGTCAAAGTTTTAGTACCAGTAAAATACAAAAGTCAAAGTTTTAGTACCAGTAAAATACCCTCTTTGTGATTTAGGAAATCAATCTCTCTGTAAAGCAATTTCCCAATCATATGCATTTATTATTCATCAGGTAAGACTTGCATATCCTAATTTCAGTTTTGCTTTATACTGTTATGGAATGTTATATTTTTCCATTTGTACATATTTTTATTTTATTATTTCGATTGTTTTACATACATCCCTTCCTTTGTGAACGTTTGCAAGCGTCATCTAAATCGGAATCGCTGATGGCAACGTCAGCAACATCACTTAACAGATTCGGCGAGCGTCATTTCCTGCCAGCCTAGGCTGCAAGCAGCCATAGGCGATTTCTATGTTCGTCTTCGAAAGGGAGATAACGAGGAGTTTTTGTTTTGATTAATCTGTTGGTAACAATTTACTGCCCTTCAAGATCCCGCATGTCTTCGGGGTATGCCATTCCCTGTAGGAAGCCATAGGAAGCGAACACGGGAGGCAACTGTTGTATGTTTTCTTTAACAAAAGGCTTCCATGCGAAACACTAACTGAACATTTTGGAATATTTTAAAATAAAGAAGAATAAAAGTAAAGTACAAAAATACTAAAACAAATCTAAAACAATATCAAATAAATTAATAAATACATAATAAAGGATTAATAATATTATTTTGTTACAAATACACCTCGTCCCAGCTTAATTATAAAATCTTATTAAAAACTGAATGTAAAGAATAATACGTTACAACATAAAGCATATTGCATGTCTGTAATAGTCATCTATTTTTTTTTTTTACCGAGTTTTCAAACTTAGTTCTGCTATTGTCATTCCTACAAAACTCATGCTGCTATTGTTCAATTTAAAGAGAGTCCACGAAGCTAATAACGTGCCTGAGTGATTCTGGTACGACCAAAAAAACAAAACAAAACAAAACAAAACAAAAACAAAAACAAAACAACTTCAAACAACCCCACCCATAAACAAATAATAAAACTCATATCCTAGAGTTAAATTAACGACAGATAATAGCAAGTAATAAGCCTCTAACAGTGAATATTGCGTTTTCCAAAGCCAAGAAATATCTACATTTGGACTTCTCACCTCTGCTATGCAGCGGATGGAGTAAAGAAGAAACAAAACGTACATTCAATACAGTCGTGTGAAAACTTTTGATGCCAGAACTTTCAAGCCATCGCTGACACTTTGATATAAAGGCAGGACCAGCAGAGCTAAACTCCATACTTACTGCTCTAAGTGGGAGAAGGGAGTACCAGCAAAGTTCAGTCCACACATACTGCTCTTAGTGGGAGAAGGGAGTGCCAGCAGAGTTCAGTCCACACATACTGCTCTTAGTGGGAGAAGAGAGGACCACTTAAATGGTCAACCGAAAATATCACGAATGACACGTAAACCAACATCATTTTCAAGAGAAGACGACGTAGAAATACCTGCAAATGATATTCTTCAAAGATGTCGCCTTCTGCTATCAGACATTCATACATCCTTTGAATATGTTCTCAAACGCACTACTACACTTTACGACCACGTTTGCTTGGAAATATAAGGACATGCATGCACGACCAAATCCCCCCATCTCCCCCCCCCCACATTCATAGATACTTCATTAAAGATGTGTCCATCTGCCCTACAGCATTTTATCACTTTCGTCTGTCAATCTAGTGACATGAAGAGATAACATACGCACGTGAACATCGATATTTCTTACAAGATGTGTCAGTATACTTACACAATTACAACCCCGGTAAAATACATGTCAGTACACTTACACAACTACAACCCCAGTAAAATACATGTCAGTACACTTACACAACTACAACCCCAGTAAAATACATGTCAGTACACTTACACAACTACAACCCCAGTAAAATACATGTCAGTACACTTACACAACTACAACCCCAGTAAAATACATGTCAGTACACTTACACAACTACAACCCCAGTAAAATGCATTTCAGTACAGACACTCTGGTATAGAATCACGTGTCACAATTTGCTCTTAACAGCAATTAAACCCCATTGCCTTGTTGTCTTGAAATAAAAAAACAGATTTCAGCGAGAAGCAAAACAACCTGCTGTGAACATTGATTTTTCTTTATACACGAGACTTACTGAATATTCTTTCGACTGGGATATTCATATGAGGGAAAATGTATACTTCCAGTAAATAATGAATAAATGGTTGAAAGGATGAAGGTGTGAGTGGGCGAATTAGTGTTAGTCAGCTATGTTAAATAGTTGCAGTACTCATCAGTAGAACCGAAAGGGCAGCAACACGTGACTGGAAACAACAACCGCTGACTTGCGATAAAGAAATTAGACAGATACGTATCCATGCATGATCGGTGGTCAGCCATCATCTCAGAAGGAAACATGGGCAAAGTTTTGTTGCACGGGACTGCTGAATCAACCAACTAGTGGCCATTACTGTAGATTGAGTAGAGAACCGACTACATGAACTGTAAGGTAAATATCTGGTACCCTGCATAAAGGTGAACTAAGATATATGTACTTGATTAGGCTGGGGTCCCTCTGAGACTAGTACAAGAACTCACAGGAATTGAAAATATGAGTTTGGAAAGTCGTGTCTGGAAGGTAAATCTTAGCGACTGTGTGTGTATGTGTATGTGTGTGTGTGAGTGAGAGAGAGAGAGAGAGAGAGAGAGAGAGAGAGAGAGAGAGAGAGAGAGAGAGAGAGAGAGAGAGAGAGAGAGAGAGAGAGAGAGAGAGAGAGAAGCCCTAATTAACTTTGTATTTTGTATTTGTATTCAATTGTGAATGAAGGATGAGCATTAATTATTATTGGTTATATAACGAAGGCCGCATGTCAGAGATCAATGAGAAGCAAATGAAATAAATTGGAAGTATACAGAGAAGGAGATAAAGGGGAAGCCTAACTAAATATTAGACTGGATCCCAGTATTCATCACTGGACGTAACTGAGGGCTGCATACATTTTGCGTGGCGACAGAGTATAGAGTGTATGAGGAGGGGGTTGCCGCTGAAAATATACTGTACCAGCAGTGGAGTTAGCACGAGGACACACCTACTGTATTTCGAGTATGATAGAATGTCACGGATAGCATTCGTGACTGGTGTTATGTTAACAGTGACTATAGTTATGTTACTAGTGACACGAGATTCTTAGATATTAACAAGACCCATGTGCTATTGTCTGGTTAGGATTCTAGAGTCGTGAACTGCACAGACAAAAACAGTAAACAGATGTAGACCTGTTAAGACATTATTTGTTATACCATGTGGATATCGGTTTTAATAATTTAAATGCAAATCATTATTTGCCTTTTATATTAAATTTCATTATTAATTTGTTATTCTATCTTTCTTCGCTGTATTTTCTAGTGTATATTAAATGTAATTGTACAATAGCGTTATTTTGTAGTGTTTAGTACCTTTGTAATGTAATCATTTCTATTGTTCATTTATGTCACAATGATTCCTGCTCTGCGTTACAATGGATCAAATAGTTACAACAAATATCAGACCATCACCCCGATAACATCCAGAATCGATTACCCACATTAGCATTTAAATGGAGAATTAGTGTATAATATTAAGAGATCTGAGATAATCGTATGAATATTAATCAACCTTGGTACAATAGGACATGGCTCAAATTCTAAGTTAAATACATGCTACCCAAAACAGTTTCTAGCTCAGGTTTCTAGCATACAGTGTCCTATGTTAGCAACATTTCAATAACAATTAATTATTTTACTCTCAGACAAAGTTATCAGATAACATTTCCAGTTAAGGATCCAAGTCTGTCTTATCAGATGGCATTGTAATGATTTCATTATATTTTACAAACAGGTCACATGTCAGAAGTGATTCTGTGGTCTGCTGTATTTGAGGTCACGCTAACATTGGTAACAGTCACAATAGTCGGAATTACACTACTTTCAATCTGTCACGAATTTTGTTACAAGGAACTATATAAAAATAACACCTCAAACCAAATAGATTACTGGACTGTAAGGTATGCGGAACTTACCGATTACAAACTAGGAGAATTGTGAAACCATACTAAACATCACAAGTATCAAAGCAAAGGTTACATGTGCTAGAGTCAACCTGTATTTAGCTGAAGATCTTACTGTAAGAAATATATGATAGTTAATTGGATAGATAGAATACAGATGGTTCGAATGACTGATAGATATATGGACATATATAAATAAATAAACATACAGTATTGGATGAATGGATTGATGGGTGAGTGAAGGGAAGGTTGACAGAGAAACAAAGACAGATGGACAGACAGACGGAAAGATGAACGTAGAATGAATAGGTTAACGGATTCTCGGATCGATGGACGGGTAGTTACTAAACAGATGGAAAATCCATAATGCAAAAAAGAAAACGAAAAACAACCAAAAAACAAAATTGCTGTAACCGAGAGACCATGCCCGAGCCTAGTAGCCTGCCCCTTCATTTACTGCTTCTTAACCGTTGACTGGAAACACACAAGGCACAGCTATTGGGGCGCTCATTTTCAGATAACAGCTACCCTATTCCCACAGGGGCCGTACACATCGCGTATTTGGAACACTTCGCTGGGCTTAGATTCTCCCGCCAACGTACACGTAATAGGCTTTGTGCTGTGAGTGATAGATTCTCGCTTTTAGACGTGATAGATTTTTCAGAGTCAGACCAGAGATTTTCATTTTTGTTCTTCTTGGAAATGAAAAGAAAAAAATTTGTAAGAGAGAAGAGTATAGGCTGGCTTTGGGGCCGAGCCAAGACCTGATAAAGACGACAGTTTGATCTAAAAATAATGTAGCTTATCACAAAAGAGCTGACGTCATCTCATTAACTTGCACTCGGGTTACTTGCTTTCCCTTAAAACCGAAATAAACTGCAGCTGTTTGGACGCATAGTAAATCTACTTTAGAATAAAACAGAAGTTAGTTTTCCTTGTTTCTCTCTTAATACCGAAATGATATAACTGGAATTTGCACACAAATTATAATTATCAACACTGTAGAATAAAGCAGAAGTTTAATTTACTTGTTTATTATGCCAGTGTCGAAAGAATTCAACTGGACTTTGCACAAATTGTAAGAACTCTATAGAATAAATCAGTTTAAAGTTACTTATCTCTTAAAGTTGAAATCATAAAACGAATTTTGCACAAATAGTAACACCTTTTTAGAATGAAACAAAAATTCATTTTACTTGTTTATCTCGTAATACTGAAATAATATAACGGGATTTAGCATACATTTGCTCAATACTGAAGAATAAAACAGAAGATCGATTTATTATTTATCTTTTAATACCGAAATCGTAGAATGGGATAAAATACACACTTAAATAAAAAAATTAGAATAAAACAAAAGTTCGATTATGCTTGTTCTCTCTTTATACAAAATTAATGTAACGTGATTTAAGATGTATTTTGAATATGCCTTTGAATAAAATAATAAACTTATAAAGAAAATAAAGAAAATATGCTTCTGCTTTGTTATGAATAATTCGCCTTTAAATTAGTGACTTTAGTGTCAGCTAGGATCTCTGATCAATGACTGTTGTATACCCAACACTCCTGCAAGCTTTGTTTTAATCTATCTATCTATCTATCTATCTATCTATCTATCTATCTATCTATCTATCTATCTATCTATCTATCTATCTATCTATCTATCTATCTATCTATCTATCTATCTATCTATCTATCTATCTATCTATCTATCTATCTATCTATATATCTACATACCTCTCTCTCTCTCTCTCAATATACATAGACAAATAAAAAGACAGACAGATGGCTGATGTATAGAGAGACAAGAAAACATAGTAGAGGATGCAGATAGTAAACAGACAGAATGATTTGCAGAGCGCGCGCGAGAGAGGGAGACAAGAAAAAGTGAGACAGAGAAAGAAATGGATGAAATATAAAGCTGCTATATTAATCTGTTAATACAAATATCTAAAAGTGAACACTTACAGGAAAAACACATAAACATACAATTAGTTTGACAAGACAAACGTGGACGAACTTAAGAAAGTCTGGAACACTTAAAACAAGTCTCTTATGTCTCCGCATATTTAAAAAAAAATACTCGACATTTTCTACTCTTAGAGTGATAGGGGGTCCACATAATAACCTAACTTGTTCGTTGGTACTGGCACTAACAAGCCAATTTGCTAGGCAGCTCCTGACGCTTATAAAGGAAGCATATCCGTTGGACAATGTTAGAGACATGCCCACTACCAGATTAAGGTCGCGACTCCACCATTTCTTTAGCAAATACTGTACGAATACAGGTCGTACATATATATAATATGTGTGTGCGTGCGTGCGTGCGTGCGTGCGTGCGTGCGTGCGTGCGTGCGTGCGTGCGTGTGTGTGTGTGTGTGTGTGTGTGTGTGTGTGTGTGTGTTGTGTGCATGTGTTTGCATTTCTAGCAGCAAATACGTCAGGGTACATATGTTTTGTTGTTGTTCCGATAATTTCTTTCGTTTTTATTTGTTTGGCATTGTACGTATGCATCCATGACAGAAAAAAATGAAAACATATAAGGACACACCGTAAACATATATCCATGCCAGACAGCAAATATCCATGGTGATTGTGACAAGACCATCTATAATGATGACCACGTACAATGACGGCTTTATAATATAGTATGATGACTGTGTAAAATGACAGCTAATGTAAGATGATGATCGTGTATAATGACAGCTTTAGTAATATATGGCATCTTTAATAATGTGAGATGATTATTGTGTATAAAGACAGCTTTCATATAACTTATTTTAAAAGGAGGTCCAAATTTAAGTACATATGGAAAAACTGAATTCATTAGCAATGCATATCTTCTATACAACGTGTTGATATATGTTATTTACACTTTAAAAAATCTTATTATCTCTTTTAAAAAAATGAAAAAAAACCCCCCAAAATTCATCACTGTCGCCGTTTCAGATTTTATGAAGACAAATTTACTAGCGATCCAGCCATTGTTTTCTCTATATTTGTTTTTCATGACAGTAGACACACGCACATCTCTCTTCTTTTAAGACTGTCGGGATCACTATATTTGTAATCTTCAATCATGTACAGTTAATAAGTCACAATTCTCAAGCGCCAACAGGGAGTTTACTATAAATCAACGAAATACTCACATGGTCGATCACAATTCGCGAACGTGATCAGGGGAGTTAACTAGAAATAAACGGAAACCTCTCATTGTCGATCACCAATAGCATGCGCGTTCAGGGGAATTAACTAGAGATAAAAGAAAAATATTTTGCTTCATCTCCATGGTTCACTTTCCCTCCAAAAACGTATGAAATCTAAATTGGCTTTGGTCTTTCTATCGTTCTGTCATTAGAAGTGGGTGGGTGGGTGGGGGTGAAGTTTTTGTGCTGGCATAATGGGGAAATATTACTCGATTGTAATCAAGATACAGACGATATTATAGTAAACAGAGGGCACTTATTTCTCTTGGTAAGGTCGAGGTAATAATAGTAACGATTATGATAAAGTTGAAGATGATATGGTTTGGAAGATATAATGAAATAATAGTGTTATCAGTTATATCACTATTTGATTATATTATATATAGAGATGGATATTTGCTTCTAATTTTCTGAAATTTTGTTTGGACTGCATCCAAACATCTATCTCTATCTATCTATCTATCTATCTATCTATCTATCTATCTATCTATCTATCTATCTATCTATCTATCTATCTATCTATCTATCTATCTATCTATCTATCTATCTATCTATCTATCTATCTATCTATCTATCTATCTATCTATCTATCTAATTGCCACCGCTAGTGATGACAATATTTCACTATTTCACTGGACTTTCAGAACAATTTCGCTCCGACAGTGGCCGATGACTTCCGCTTTCTGATTTCTGCCAATATTAATTAAGCGTAGCAGGGTGATTTAGCATATCGGACTAACTTAGTCACATCCAAAGAGAGACCACACTATTACCCTCTCCCCGCTCGTCAACACACCATCACCACCAGCACCATCAGCGGCAAAGTGACAATTATAGTGAGCGATAATCCATTACACTATGTAACAAATTTTCACTTTTGTTCTGTTCCTGGGTTGAAAGTGTGTTTTCCTAATCCGTTAGGTCTAGAACAGAAAGGAAATCGCTGTTATTCCAGAAAAACTTTGCTTCTGTGACCGGGACAATGAAATTTGGAAAATCGCGTGTGTTCGAGAAAATTCTCGATTTGCTTTCAATGCCGAGCTTCCTCCCTGAACTGCTAGAGTTGTCCACATGTTTCTACAATTCTCCTGAACACTCTAGAACGTTCAAGAAACTTCCAGAACTTTCGAGAAACTCTCAGAACTTTCTAGAACGTTCTTGAACGTTCCAAAAGTAGCTGTACAAGTATAAAAGCACAGGTGTCTCGAACCAAGATTCCAATTTGTGTTATTGCAGACTGAAAGGATAACGATTCGTAGTTGAAGAGAAGTTATTTATTTGATATGGCATCAAGAGATTGTTTGCATCCAGCTGATTCATTCTGCTATGTGTGCGAACAATTCATAAAGACAAGAGCGAAAAAGTATTCCGTGGAAGCAAGTCGTATAATGTGCGAGGCCTACAAGGCATACTTCGGCGTGCCAGTCAGGGACCAAGACAAATCTTGGGCACCGCATTTCACATGCGAATATTGCAAGAAAACACTTGAAGGTAAACTGAACAGTTGCTTCTCGCTTAGATGTGTTTTAATTACTTGGTTGATGATAGCATACAAGTCACGGATCAGAGGAAGCGGCATCAAAGATTCTCCAACTTCTTCAGTCAGCGTGATGGGCTGTGCTTCTGCAAAGATGTTGCCGGTCTATTCCAGGCTATAGGTATCGCATGTAATCCTATTGAATGGCGCCTATTCATAGACAGTTCATCCCGGAGCCTCAAAACCGTGTTGCTTCACAATGGAAACAACTACCCATCTCTCCCGACGGCCCACTCTGTGCATCTCAAAGAGGACTACACCAGTGTCAAAATGTTGCTGAGTGCATTAAAGTATGACGACTACGGATGCGAGGTCATCAGTGACTTCAAAATGGTATCATTCCTCATGGGTCTTCAAGGAGGTTTCACGAAATTTCCTTGTTTCCTCTGTCTCTGGGACAGCCGTGACACTAAGGCGTATTATCGCACAAAGGACTGACCACAACTGACCGAGTTTTCTGTTGGGAAGAGCAATGTGAAGTGGGCGCCACTGATAGAACCTCATAAAGTGCTTATGCCACCGCTGGACATCAAGTTAGGCATCATTAAGCAATTTGTCACTGCTCTTGACAAGGAGTCAGCAGCATTTCAATACCTCCAAGATCTTTTTCCAAAGCTGTCCGAGGCTAAGGTCAGGGCTGGTATATTCGTTGGACCACAGATCAAAAAGATTATAGAATGTGAGGATTTCACAAAGCTGTTGAACAGGATGGAGAGAGCGGCTTGGAGCAGTTTCATTGCAGTTGTTCAGGGCTTCCATAGGTAATCACAAAGCTGAAAACTATGTGGAGTTGGTACAGACTCTCATAAAGAATTATGCCAAAATGGGATGCAGAATGTCTCTGAAAGTCCATATCCTTGATTCACATCTCGACAAATTCAAGGAGAACATGGGCGGTTACTCGGAGGAGCAAGGCGAGCGCTTTCATCAAGATATATTGAACTTTGAACGTCGTTACCAAGGACAGTATAATGAAAACATGAATATTGACTACATTTGGGGGCTACTTCGAGAGAGTGATTCACAGTACAATCGTAAATCTAGAAAATCTACACATTTCTGAACCTTGTTGAGTGGTTTCCGACTGTGTTTGTCTATTCCTTGTGCAATTTTTGTTTTTAACTGATCATAATGACGAAAATGAAAAAAATCGTTCTATTTTCACAAAAAAACGAGTTTTCTTCGTGCTGTTGTCGTGTAAGCAAAGTTTGTGCTTAATGAAGTAATTTTTTCACGTACTTTAGACATAAGCAATTGAAATAGAACACTTAGAAGCCAGGAACAAAAATTGTGTTACATAGTGTTATAAATTACTTTCGCATTCATCTTTCTTTATATTTTTAAGTGAGCGCTTTCTGTACTTTAACAGTGAGTGAGAGCTTACCTCTGTGTCGCGA
Organism: Sinotaia quadrata; assembly: GCA_028829895.1. Taxonomy (NCBI): domain Eukaryota; kingdom Metazoa; phylum Mollusca; class Gastropoda; order Architaenioglossa; family Viviparidae; genus Sinotaia; species Sinotaia quadrata. Next base: position 134,769,387 of record CM054179.1, read on the forward strand.
AAAGCTCAGTATATCACTGCTGATTAGCACGCACTAGAAGCAACACAAGGTCTTTGGACCATTTGAAAGATCTCGTTTTGAGGAGCAGTGGGATGTGGAAAAGCTGCAGTGGATTGCTTGTACTGCTTGCTTCACAGAGCCAAGATTTCCAGCAGTACATCTTAAAGTGTGAACATCATCATTGAACAATGGCTAGGGTTCCTGCAGTACAGTTGAAAGAGTAGATATATCATTGAAAGAGTAGATACATCATTGAAAGAGTAGATACATCATTGAAAGAGTAGATATATCGTTGAAAGAGTAGATACATCATTGAAAGAGTAGATACATCGTTGAAAGAGTAGATACATCGTCGGGTCGAACAGTGTCTGAGCAAAGTATGAAACCGTCAATAAGAACATTACAAACACTATACTTTCAGGCAAAACCTACATTTTACAATATGTAAATAGGTGACGATCACGAAAATCAAATATTTATATTGCAAAGTATATACAATGGCAGGAAATAAATCTTCAACAGTGCCTACCACAGTCTCCGCAGACATTCTGTCAAAGCCTAAAACTGTTTCCTTTTCAACGGTGAAAACTAGTGGAGAAAAACACGCTTCCTGTTACCTGACCTGCCATCTCCACAGGGCCAGATACAGACTTTCAACAATAACCGGTTCACAATGTAGTCAATTTATAATTTTCTAGAAACAATCACAACCCACGTGAATGTGATTCTGTACACGTTACTGGTGCTCATGTGACACAATTCATGGTCTGATGGTCATAATAAATAATTAATTACTTTTCTTGCATTTCAAAACACTTTCAAAAATAGGTATTATAAAGGCCCTTTACGAAATACCTAAACCTTGACTCTATTGAATTTCTAAATTGAATAGACTACCGTCCACCTTGTAATCTATAATTTAGTTTCAAAAACCTGGAAACATTTTTGTCTCAACTTGTCAGCAAAATCGGCTGAGGCTGTAATCTGCCATCATCCCAATATTAAAGAAGAGGCTTGTCATGTAAATCTCTATGTTTCATTTCAAAGATTACGCTTTCACAGTCCTGGAAGTGTACTTTTAAAATTGATAATAATAATCTATTTTGAATGATGAAATAGGTTCACATCTGATACTTTTTGATTCATTTGCAGCCTTTGATACATTTATCACTAATATGTTCCTCACAATCTCCAGCCTTCTACTGGCTTTTTTTGGACAAGTTTTATCTCGGTTCAAATCACATCAGTTCGAAATAAAAGAAATCGTGTCAGTAAATGGTAAACATCCCAGTCCAGATTATCTTTGTTATGGAGTTCCACAGGGCTCTCCTCTCGGACCAGTGCGTTTAACTCTTGATAACAACCCTTGTCCAATGTCATAGTACCATCGTGCATAAATTTTAATCTCCGTACTTGTATACGGATGGTATTCAAGAATACAAATCAAGTTGTACTAATGAAAACGCTTCCACTCTTAGCGCAGACCAAAACGTTGCTGATGCTAAGCCTAGGAAGATAAGTAATAAGTTGTGAATGAATAATAATAACATTGAAACCATACATCTGCTCCTAAAGTCATTTGTATATCCGTATCCCTCTGTCAGAGTCAAATGAACATCGGAGATATTTCCACTACATTCGTAAACTTGCAAGAAAAACGTTTATTATTCGCTACATCTCCATCCATACACATCTTTAATACTTGTGTCTCGATTTAATTATTTGTCCCCCTTGCCTCTCCAGCGTCGTTGGTGTGTCACTGTTCTTTTTTTGAAACTTCAAAAAGTCCATCAGCATCGCGCATAAGGTCATTCTCAGAGCTTCAAGAATCAATCATTCCTCAACGCTTCTTCACTGACATTATGCTCACAGCAAAATACAACACAAGACCTATTTTATTTCTTATGTTTCGCTGTCTGGTTTTGAATTAAGTCTGTTATGACGAAAACTCGCAAATCTATCTATCTATCTATCTATCTATCTATCTATCTATCTATCTATCTATCTATCTATCTATCTATCTATCTATCTATCTATCTATCTATCTATCTATCTATCTATCTATCTATCTATCTATCTATCTATCTATCTATCTATCTATCTATCTATCTATCTATCTATCTATCTATCTATCTATCTATCTGTCTGTCTTTCTATATATTATCTATTTATCTATCTATGATAATGAATATGAATGAACTTTGTCGTGTTTATAAGACACGATGACCCGTATAGATTTTTTTCCTTCAGGAAAGTTTCGTGCAATTCAAACTTCAGAATTTGTGGAGATAATTTGCTATGATTATTGCATCACCAATTACAAATAACCTTAATAAAACGGTTACACAGCGAGAGCTCGTTTCACTCCCAGGATCAGTAGATACGCACTGGAAATTTAATTACATATGACCACAGGTTACTTTGCAATAAGGAAAACTATAGAATATTTATGAGAGAGGGCGCTTAATGCCGAATGAGAAGTTCCACACTGTGTGTACTGAAGGAGTTAGAACCATCTAAATCTACACTAACATAACACTAACTCTGCGTGGCAGAGTTTGGAATACAGAAATCGCCAATAGTAAACCTTTATTTAAAGCAGGTAGGACCCATTCGTCCTATAAGTTCGTTATGTCTTATGGTGTATTCTGTTCCAGGCAGAAAATGATATCCAGATTGTACACTTTCCGTTGCTTCGTCCAAGGTTTTGCAAAGTCTGCATTCGTAATAATTTGAGATTTTTTAACAAATTATTTTAGTTTCGTGCGATTTCACACTTAGTGCTTGATATTGCGCAGCTAAAAGTGCTTCTGCTTTCAAACATGCCTCTGTATGTTGACATGCCTCTGTATGTTGATCGTTTTGTTGATGTTTCATCGTCATATGCCACATTCTGGCATGGGGAGCTTTTTGGCTCTTAGCATTTGCTAATGCCTGTTTTTGCCTAAAACCTGCTTATTGTTTGTGGGAGGGTACACTCCACTCATCTTTAATGCCTGTCAGTGGCTCATCTTTATTTTTATTCCAGATGTAATCCACAAGGCCAATAAGACCAATAACTTCTCATTCAGTGGCATGTTTGATTTTCGTGAATCCTCTGCCTTACGTATACGTATAGACTGTCTACATTTGCTTTTGTATATGAAGCGTTATGCATTGTGAGTAGTTTTCCTCTTTTTGTGCCTAGATTATTGATTTCATTTGTTGTCGAATTTATGATACCTACAGCGTAGATGATTTCAGGTATGGAGCGTATGCATTTTGTTAGCCCTATTTAGCTTTGACTTGAGTACTTGACTAATAGTTTTTATACCATCTTAACTTTGTACTTTACTTCACTCTGCATACTTTCTTGATGCTGTAGGATCCCTAGGTATTTATATCCCCTTTCCTTTGAAACATCGTTGATTGTTTTAGTGTTGAAATTTCGGTCTTCACTTGTTTGATCCTCCCTTTCCGGACGATAATTCTTTCGCCTGTTTCAAAGATGTTAATGTCTTCACTGCAAATATTGACAGTATTGATCAGCGAATTGATGCCACGTTCATTTTACTGTATAGATTTAGATCATCCATATATGGCTGATAATATCTCCTGATTTCATTTTGTATCATAATGCTGTTTTATGGGTGACATGATGGAGAGGATTTTAGGGCAATGCAGAAGCGCAATGGTAATAGAGATCTCAATGAATGATTCCAGATGTTACTGGTATGTCAGCAATTTGTAAAATTTGCATGTGATGTGGCTGTCAAGCTTGTCATCAATACTTGGATTAGGGTTTTATACTGACAGTGCTAACTTGCACATTTTGTCTTGCTTCAAGTATCCATGAATGTGGAATTGAGTCATAGGCCTTTTGGTATTCAATCCATGCTAAAGCAAGAATTGTTCTTTGTTTCTTGCTGTCAGTAGCAACGGCCTTATTAAAAAAGCCAGTTTGTCTTTTATTCCTCTGATGTCTGGTCTAGAACCCTTTTGTTCAGTGGTTAGAAGTTTGTTTCAAGATGAGGCATAATTTTATTACACATAATTCTTGAGAGTAACTTCCAGATAGTTGATAGGCATGTGATAGAATGATATTTATTTGGTGTTGTGTCTCTCTCTGGATCTTTCTTGATGAGATTTGATTTCGTTTTATCGTCCAGGTGGGCAAAGGTTCTGATTTGTTTAGCAAACCGGCACTTGGTATGCAAGTCTTCCATGTTAGAAGGTAAGAGGTTTCAACCAGAATATTTGTACTTGGTCTAGGCCTGGGACTTTTCAGTCTGCTATTTGTCTTTCTTTATATCATTCTCAGTGACTGTGGTGTTTTATCTTTGAGGTGTGTCCTTATGCTCTTCTTTCAGTTTCTTAATCCACCTGTCTGAGGAATTGTGCAAATTTGATTCGCTCCATAAGCTTTCTCAGGTATTGGTGTCCTGAATGTTTGACATTTGTTGTTCTATTTTGAAATTTCTTTTGAATTCTTTGGTATAATATTCCAGAATCAGTTTTGAATATTTTGTTTTGTTGGAATTGCTGACCTCTTGCAATGTATCTCTTCAGACGGTGGCTGAGTCCTAATAACATTTGTTGTGCATTTTCTATTTCTGTCTAAAAGGTTTGACAATTGAGATGGTATTTGATGAATAAAAAAATCTCTTTCAGGATTCCTGAATTAAGTATTGCAGCTGTCATCTGGCTTTAAGATTGCAGCTGCCATCTTGCTTATTTCTTTCCTAATGTATTCTATTGTCTTTACTATTCTTTTCTTACAATGTGGTGCCAGTTACTTGGTATGGCATTGTATGTTTTATCAATTATGTTTGCAGTGGCATTTATAAGACTATTAGTTTTTCGTTTGTGGAGATATGTCTTACTACTTTGTTTGAATTATGAATTCTGTTAGAGCTTTGTTATTTTGCAGCCTTCTTAGTGGGTTCTGTCAAAATGCGATTTATTATTGTTCATGAAACAATTCATGTCTTCTAAAAGGCATCAATTGTTCTTCAATTAAATCATTGGTCATTTATTTCTCCACTGTGATCGTCAACTGGATTTGCCTGTAGCGAGGTTGTGGAAGTTTCATTGTCTTCTATTTCAGCGCATACGGCTGTGATATTTGTTTGTTGCTGTTCTGTCGTTTGTAGGTCTACGGTTATACGAATTCTAGTTTGCATAATCGATCTCTTCTGGTCCAAAAGCCGCTGTTCACTGATAGTTTGACCTGGATGGTGTTTGAGCCAGGATTCTTGCATCCTCCTTCTATATCCTCTTGTTGTGGGTTGGCTTTGATGGCAAGAGGCCATTATATTCCTCCCTATTCCAATTCCGAGTTTACGTTAGAGTTCCAGTAACACAGTTTTCGCTAGAACACCCTAAAACATCACTGTCTGGTGCAAACGTTGTTAACCCGGGCGGTCTGGTTCAGTGTAGATGCAAATATTGCTTTCCCTGTATATATTTAAATAATATTTAAGATGTTTTCTTTCCTATTGTAACACATCTTCAGTACTATCTTTAAATTCTTGGTTATTTTGTAAGCAGTAACTGATGAACGTAATGAAGTTTATTTTCTAGTGAGTTATTAAATGTAATTACGTTTTCTATTTTCTAAGGATTCTCCGTATTGTAATTGCCCATTAAGAAAAGAATTGTTATATGAGTCATTACTACCGATATTAGAAATGTTCATACTGACTAACAAAATATGAAAAATTATGCATTTATTCATTGAATAATATAACATTCCACATTGTATTAATAGATAGGTTTGAAAATTATATTATTTATGTTTGCACTTTGATTACGTTGACTAATTACTAACAGTTTATACAAACTTGTTTTGTTCATTACCAAGAATACATTATTTAAAAAAACTTATTAAAAAGAAAATTTCTTTATATGTCACTTAAAAATGATATGTACCATTGAGTATAATTTATGAGTGATTCTTCGTTATCTCTTTTTTTTATTGAAAACTTATTGACACGGAATTACTTGAATTTAAAAAAATACATTCATATCCCAAACAATTTCTCTATAATCAATGTTTTTTCTGTGGATCAGAGTGGGTGTGCAAGTCTGACGTCATTGTTTTTTTTATGGCTTTTCTTTTAGCACGTGATGTGACCTGTCTCTAACTGGGACGGAATCACTTTCTCTTTTCCACCAACCCACAACTCTCCCTTCGTAGTGGCTAGTTTTATCTTTTCTTAGGTCCCCTAATCCTATCTTTGTCGTCCCTTCTAGTCCTTACTGGGTGTTTTCATAAAGCCCAAACCATAAATTCTCATCCCGCTTTCTTTTTCATAAAAGATGGGAAAAAAAACCCAGTCTGCTACCCGCGGTCTTTACAATTCCGTAGACAGAGCGTCAGCCAGTTTGGACTGCACAGAGCACACGATGTCTCGCCGCTTGCTAGCTCTAATTTGTCACGCGGTTGGAGACAGGCCAGCTTAATAGCGTGCTTCGTCCACTCTGCATCTCCACGCAATGTGATGAAGCATGCAAACAGTAGGGCCAGAAATGGGAGTCGGGGTCGACGGGATTGGTCTGCGGCCAGCACAGATAACCATGACTAGCGCCACACAGACGACTTTGCTGTTAAAGATGGTTCCAGTGTCAATTCCTCTTTTGAGGATACCGTTTTTGCGTGTGATGCGATTTCCCAAACGGGAAAACCGATTAGGATCAACCAACCGAAGGTTTTGTTTTCAGTGTGGATATCCTCTTTGCTTCCCCTCACCCACCCACCCATCCGCCCCAAGAACAAGCATACCAAATGTATTTTTAACAGCTTTTCTAAGCAAAGTAATACAAAATTATAAAATATGTATTTTAACACCTGGCCGCACTCGTAACCGACATCTTGACTTGACTGCTAGAGAAGTGAAAAAGTTATTAATAGTTGGTACCACTGAGCATTTGCGGCAGCTGATTGTATTTTGACAGGGGCATAATTTTATAGTGTTCGGGTAAAAATGTCTGCACTTTGCTTTCTATCTATCTATCTATCTATCTATCTATCTATCTATCTATCTATCTATCTATCTATCTATCTATCTATCTATCTATCTATCTATCTATCTATATCTATCTATCTATCTATCTATCTATCTATCTATCTATCTATCTATCTATCTATCTATCTATCTATCTATCTATCTATCTATCTATCTATCTATCTATCTATCTGTCTAATTATCTATCTATTTGTGATTCATCTAGGCACCCTTCACTCGTTATGATTATTGAATATTTATTATTAACACATAACTAATTACAAGCGATCAAGAATTTTAATTTATAGTTATTAATAATTCTTCCAGAAGATCAATATGTTTCTCTCTTGGCGGATTATAAGGATGTCGTAAAACTCTTCTCTTACACAATAATAAGATAGACATTTAATGTCACCCAATTATTGTATAGGTGGAAAATGTCTTATGAAAGGAGAAGATAAATCCATCTTTAATCTGTATTTAGCGAGCCCCCACCCCACTATCTCTCCAACATATGGTTATCAATATGTGTAAGAAGATCAATACATTTAATAATAAATTTATTAAATCAACGATCAAATATACAACATATGAAAAGAACGCTGACATTTACATCACTTCACAACAATGCTTAATGAAATATCACACACTCAATCAGTTTATTTTAGCATAGACCTCAACAACCAAATTTTAGAGAGATAATTATAATCAATTTACTTAACCTTTTTAATGAAAGCCCCTGTCACTAGTACTTTTTCACAATTACATGGTTCGCAACAAGACACTGTCTTTCTTATTTAGATAATTGTCCCGCATTCCCGTCTAGACATGTCACACAATGTCACAGAATCTTTGAAGTGCTCGCAAAGCACACAATGGAGGATCGTCCAGAATTTCCCATGCACTATCAAGCACATTAGGAGGAATGTTCCAAATTCTTTGTGTGCACAACTCAACACACCATGAGGAATGTTAAAAAAACCTTCATGAATTCTCTTGACCAAACTCAAGCTTCAATTATTACCATACTGAACTCACAGAAAACTTACTGCAACATGTTACTGATAACATGGATACACACGCTAACGTGATCCAGTAGAGTACAGTAGTCACTGCAGTGTGAAATGGGTCAAGAGCATCAAACAAAAAGACACACTCCTCTCTATGAAAGTCAAATTAAGGCAGCGCTAAATTTCACATATATTTCACTTCTAAACTCCTTTCTCTCTTACTAACATTCTCAACTTGCAAATCTATCTTGCAGTTATATTCATTCATTAGCGCAAAACACATGCAGCATAAGAAACATAGCATTGATCAACCTACTTTTAACAATTTAACATTTCAGTTTAGAAATATGGATAGGCAAATTTATTTCACCACATTACTGCAAACACCTGACTTATTAAGAGTGAAGGAAAATCTATGCAATTCAAATTATAGAGTGACTGTGAATTGAGAATGCTTAGACAGAGAGGTAGAAAATGTTTCCATAACTACCTTAGTCACAGAGGTAAAGACTAGTATAGACTTAGGAGCTAGCATGCTACCCAGTTATCTGCTGGAGAGCACAGAGATGCACACTGATATAGAACTGGATAAGATGATGAAATCCCAGGTGACAAAAGCAGAAGACAAAACAGAGTTAAGTGATACATCTGGACAGACAGATCAGAGTAAGATTTTATGAAAACATACTGACAACACTGTGATGGTAGTGGTACCAGAAAAGATGAGTTAAGTTTTGCTCAGTTATCCATTGATAATCACAGAAGTACACATTGACATGCTTGTTGATAGAGAGTTGACTCAGGTACAGCTGATGATAGTAACAGACATGCTAGTTGAATCTAGTTACTCACTGAATGGAAAAATGAGATAGACAAACTGAACACTGTGAAACTAAAATACAGGGTTAAAATCAACAGAGGTGTTAAAGTGGAGAACACCAGACACAGCAATTTTCATACCAGTAGAGTTGCACGTTCACAATATGACGTAATGACAGAGACACAGAGCAGGTTTGAGTTTCCAAAGTGGCTCAGTGAAACTCTTTCTTTGCGTGTTAATGCTGTTAAGTATAATATCATGTATTTTTATTCTGTAACTTTAAAAAACAAATAGTGGACATTGTAATCGGAGAGATTTTGCATCTGATACTGGCCAACTGCCAATTAATTGGGTCAGAATATTCACTTCTGCATTATTAATTGCAGGGTTGTTGCAGTTGTCTTTGTTGGTGGTACTTTTCCATTCTTCATTTCTATTGTGTGGTGCTTTTCCATTCTTCATTTCTATTGTGTGGTACTTTTCCATTCTTCATTTCTATTGTGTGGTGGGTTTTCATTCCCTTTTACCTGCCACATGGTTTCGATGTACTACAGATCCAGTCATCATCTAAAGGGCTTGTTGAATCCAAGCTGAGAAAAACATCTGTGCCTTGACATCAGCTGCTGGCTGTGTAAGTAGTGCCAAAGGCAAATTGCCAGGTGCTATCATCCCATGAGTTTTATTTGGATAATTGAGTGAGCATTCTATTCAGAGTAATCTTCATGAAAAAAATAACTTTTGAGTCTAGAAACCAAGAGAAAATGATTGCAGAGGGATGATAAACTTTCTTTGGGGATAACAAATAGATAGAAAGACCGACTCTTAGGGCAGGCTAGATCTCTCTGAGAAAGGCAGGTTAGTGATTTAAAATTGTAACATGTAAATTTTGATTTGATTGTTTCCTATTTTCTGTTTAGAAATTCTTTATTAATTTTCCACTCATCTTCGCGTCATTCATCATCATCTTAATTTTATGTTAACTTCATCTTGTAATGTATGCATTGTCCCTGTTTTGTTCCATATTTTGTGAGGAATACTTACTGGGGGGGGGGGGGGGGTTGGCTCATGAGCTTCTTGGAGGTGTTCCCCGCAAATTTTGTGTTGCTCTAGATTTTAATTAGTTTATTAGCGACCAACAATTTGCTATTCGATAAAAAAATTCTGCTTTATATTTATTATAATAATTATAATAATAAAGAAAAAAACAGCATTGACGGTCGATCAAAAGACATAGGGCATGACAGAAAGGTATAAGATAGAAAAATACTTGTGAGAAAAGGAGGTAGACAACAGAACTGTGAGAAAATGAGGATAAAGAAAACTGAACTGAAAGCCATGAAATAAAGAAAGTAACTAAATAATTCCTGAAAATGGTGAAGTATATATTTAACTGAAAAATGTTTTCGTTTATATTCTCACAATGAATCTGCTTCAGTCAGCTGCACAATCCGAAAACTCAGGTCCAAATATGTGTTCAAATCACGACCGAAAGAGGACTTGAGCTTTAGCAGGGCAGAGGGCAGAAACGAACAGTAGTCCAAACTAGTGGCTGGCTGGGACATTATATAACAGTGAGAAAAATGACCTACATAAATGGATGTTTGATGATGGAAATTCATGATGAATGACACCACTTACAACTAGCGGAAATGCATGAGACACCAAAGGAAAGCTGCCGTTTGATTGCATGCTCCCTGTAGATGGCTGGAAGCCGACTAGATATGTATAAGATCTGGTGGGATAAATGGATAGGTGGGTCGATAACTAGGTAGTAGAGACAAATGAAACAAAGCAGACAAGCAGATGTATGTATGTATGGATAGATAGATAGATAGGTAGGTAGGTAGGTAGGCAGAGAGGCAGAGAGACGGGCAGAGAGAAAGATAAACAGAAATATAAACAGAGAGAGAGAGAGAGAGTAAAATGGGAGATAAGCAGATTCACAGAGAAGGAGACAGTGACAGACAAATAAATAGATGAATAGGTCGATGAAAGATAGAGAAAATATAGGTAGACAAACAGAGAAAAATAAAAGAATAATGATAGAAGGAGAGATAAATGAAAACATAAAAGATAAACCGACAGACAGACAGATGGTCAGAGAGACACATAGGTAGATAAACAGGTATATATATACAAACACACAAACACACACACACACACACACACACACACAATTATAAATAAATGAATAATTTTGTCAGAAACATTTGCATACTATTTTCATGATGTTCTTCATGAAAAATTAAATGACATCCATTAAATATAAATTATTAAAAATTGTATTTGTACTTTTTTATTTTGACAAAGAATAAATTTCAAACTTGCGAAAGACTATTTTCTTGGAAATGTTATCAGGAATACAGACGCTGGGAAAATCACCATTATTAATGTGACATATTATAATTTTGACAGTTAAAAGAAAAGAAATCCATGACCAATATTTCTGTATTAAAGATACAAAATATGCTGGAAAGACAGAATACGTGAAAAGAAATTAAACATTTTAAGAAAGGAAACTTTATCTTAATAAATTAGTTTTGATCATGACAAGCCTCCAACAAAACTATATTTATATTAAAATTGAAAAATATATTTCTGTTAACCGCAAAACATTATTTCAATTTGCAATTGTATCGATTTCCATTTGTCCATCATTGAAGGAACATTTGCAAATGTCAAATGATTACGTTTTTGGAGTTGAGGCTGTAACATGTAACCCTTTTATTACTGGTTACGATTATTATTTATTAATTAATATCTCATAACTAATTACAACCGATCGAAAATCTTAATTTATTTTTATATAGTTATAGTTTTATATAGTTATAGTTTTATATAGTTATAGTTATAGTTAATAATAATTTTCTCTCAAAAAAAAAACGTGTCTCTCACTTGACGGATTATAATTATCAGTGTCATAAAACGCTACTGTTTACACAATAATAAGACAGATTTTACTGTCGCTTAATGTTTCTGCAGTCGTACAAAAGAAGTAATAAAAGTCCGTCTTTATTTATATTTAACGAGCTCACATCGACCAATAGTTTAATAAAAATAATATGTGCAAGAATGTTAATAAATTTAACAATATATTAAATAAAGAATCAATATACATATATATATAAATACAATGAAAAAGTTATTTGAAATCAATATTTCGTGAAACAACTTCAAGTAATTCCAATTATTCAGTCTTATATTCTAACACATAATTCAGCAGTCAGATTAGTATAAAAAATAAATCAAAGTATATTTTTGTCATAGAACAAATGGAGTTATAATGTGATATGATAATAGTTTCTACATAATCTGTTCAATGACTAAAACCTCAACAGTCCTTCAAGGATTTTTGTAACAATGTAACAAATGTATTGTTCATGATAGAATAGTCAATCGTCCATGTGCTAGGCACACATTTCTTGTATTAGCTTCTTCAGTAAACAAGTGCTGTAACAAACTTTTAGAACTCCTTTTTCTAGAAAGTTCCACAACCGAATTGGACACACTTGCTGACGCACACAAATGGGGTGCAGTGAATCAACACAACTGCTATGCTCTAGATGGAAACTTCTCGAATCCACCACAAGTGTACCAAAGAAAAAAGTGTAAAAGAAGGAAAGGTTTGTCCCTCTCTGAAACGTCATATCAGAGAGCAATGCTTTTAGATGCCAGTGTAATAATTCCCTTTCACTAGTTTTGGATGGACCACCAATCAAACTTAACAACCAGTGTCACAGACGGCGGGAACACAATATCCATTAATATTTGCTTCAAAACGTGTTGCACCACTAGGCTCTATCACATTAATGTTACCGCCTTAACTTTTTTAATCCACACAGTTTGTAATGTATTCTACAAATTTACTTCCAACAAGCCTGAATCAATGGCTTTCTCTTTCCGTTCCTGTTTCAACCTCTTTTCTAATAGCATCCATTTTATAATCCCAAAAGTAACTCTACTGCCAATCATGCAGAACTTAGCATACTGGTGAGCTATTTGATTTTCAAAACTTTCTACACAGTTACACCACAACAACTAGTATAACACTATAACACTTTGTTACTCTAGTTACTGAAGATAAAAACAATATAAACAATATGATTTCTTAACATTAGTAATATAAGCTATTGTGAATATGCATCACTACAATCATATTCATCATAGTCTAAAAAGGGTTAATAAAATTTTCAAATGAGAATAAAGGATAAAGAAAGAAATTCAAAGTTCTATAAATAAAATAAAACTGCTTTCTAGAAATGTCTGTTTTCTATATCAATTGTATTTCTTTTAGCTGTTTAGCTTAGGGTTCCGCACACATTCTAACCTTCATGAACTTCTAATAATCGTTTTCTACATCCAATAATTTCAGTCTTCTTACAATTTGCAACAATTTTGTACACATTTGAGCTCATAACAAGACGTAGCCTACTCATCTAATTTTTTATGCACCACTTTATTACTGCTTATGATTATTATGTTTTAATTAATAACTCTTAAGTAATTACAAGTGATCAATTCTTAATTTTTAGTTATTAATAATTCTCCCACAAGACCAAAGTGCCTCTTACTTGGCAGATTATAAGGGTGTTATAAATCTCTAATTTTACACAATAATAAGTAAACGTTTTACTGTCGCATACTGTTTCTGCATTTGGAAACTTCCTACTGAAGGAGTAACACAAATCCATCTTTATTTATACTTAACAAGAACTCTTTCGCCAACATATGGTTTAGTTCAATGGAATCGAAGGGTTAAACAAGTATTTTGATTTTAAAATATAACGTTTTACTTTGTACTCTCTACGCTGGAAGTTCTAAACACATTATCATCGTCATCGTCGTCGTTGTCGTTATCATATCAAACAGTCTCCAACATCAACGAACGTTATAGTCCAATATACATTAATTATAATTAATGTATATAATTATTAAACCGATTACATTTTTGCCAAAGTAATAAGATATATTTAATTTCTCTTTTGTTGAAAATAATTTGAAATAAACAAACAAAAAGAGCACAAACACTCTACCAAAGCAAAGAAAACAAACACACCAGTATAAAGCAATAAAATTAAAATAGGAATAATTCAACTGATTTATTCTTGTTTATTAAAAAAAAGAAAAAAATCACACACAGTGATGAGTTTCTAACTACCTGAAGGCAGAACAAAATAATCTTACAGAAAAGTAAAAAAAAAAAAAGAAACATACTTATTTGATTGGAGAAATAAACGTAAATTGTCCTTGACGTACACGAGTGAAAATCTTTTCTTTTCACGTTAAGTGTTGTTTATAAGATATCAAATGGAAGACGATGAATATGGGATGGTCAAACTGTTTCGTAGAATTAAAGTTAGGACAATATATATTTATATCTTGCTACTCCTCACCCAAGATTTAACATTCATCCTTAAGCATTTCTCTTCATACAGATGGCGTAATGAATAGCATGTGAACAACTTGATTTGTACACTTGAGTATCAACACGGTATAACTCGTGGGATAGAAAATGACGTCTTATGACTCTGTGTATGCACACTAGAAAGAAATGGTTCCAGAAAATGGCCCCGCGGAGCACCCTAACAAAGAGTGTCTGGGCTGGAATATTTGCCATTTACTGGCACAATTTGTTTTCGTTTGGACAGATAGAAATAAGATAAAGTGCGACTGTTGAAGCCTAATACTGGCTGGAGATGGTGGAGCAATGTATCTTGGTCAATAGTGTCAAAGACTGTAGATCATTCAACAGGTTTAAGAATTGAAAAGTGTCCATAACACAAATCAGAGAGGTCATAATAACTTTCAAAAGGGAGTATCGATGCTGTGAAAGGGGCAATAAGCAGACTGAAAATCACAGTAAGTTTTACAGTGATTTAGGGGAAATGCTAACAGAGACAAAACAATTTATTCCAGAATGTTTGACATGTAAGTTAGGTTAGATACTGGAAGATAATTGTTTTAAAGTCATAAGGGTCAAGTGTTGGTTTTATCAACAAGGGTTTTACACTAGCGATTTTAAAAAGTGATGGGAAATGCCAGTTGAAGGAAAATTATTTTCGATGCCCTTTAGAGCCGGGTGAATAGTATCTGAGCAGCCAAATAGCAGTGATAATCCATTGACCTTCATACGAGGTCGGGGCATATATCGTCAGGAGTATTCATAGAAAATAGTCATCTATTGACTGAAAGATTGTAAAAGGCGACTTCAGAAGCTGGGTATCATGGATTTCAGGACATGACACGTTAGGTCGTTGGACGTAGTTACGAGGATCTCAAAGAACCTGTCTGCAGTGATTGTAGTCAGAAGTAGCGAAGATGTATTTCTTGCTATACGTCTGTGTGTGTGACGTATAAGGAGCGTCACAGCCAATGCTTCCAATAGCTTTTGAGCTGTAAAGGTGCATTTATCTGAAGGAGCAATGTTTTTAGCACTTTCATAGAAATGGTTGGTGAGTTTGCTTACAGATGGTCAAACTTAATAAAATTAAGTGCCTTGCAACTTTACTGCTTGATAAATGAAATACTTGTAGCTCATGTTCGAACTTATTACACTGTAAATGGAGGGACACAATGGCTCTGTATTTATAACGTATAGCCTGTCCTTGTTCGCTCTGATATAAGATAGTGCCACGTGCAAAGGGATAAAAGCGTGACGGCCGTTCTAACTGGACAATGGCGGCCTTATGAAGTGAACCAACGCGCCGATAAATAAATAATCGAACAGCTCTATGTCTAGAAAACATAAATTCAACAGCACAAACAGAAATGAACAGGAAGACACGAAACAAGTGACGTTGAAGAAATACTTAAGCAATCAAAATGCACGAACTTTCCAGATAATTGTTTTGTAGATTGCGGGCCTTTCGAGAAATAACAGGAAGCATTTTGCATGCGACTTGTTTGATATAAGTGTACATGGTAGCAATCATCAGGAAGTGGCTTATCACATCATGCAGTAGTTATAACTGTCTTTCTAAAAGTTGTAATTTCTGTAAAGAAAACGTTCTTATTATCTCTCACTGTTCGTGCGCATTGTATTCGAGTTATCGCCCTTTCAACTTTCATGCACACTCGACGCATGCTTCCGCTATTGTCATTCATTGTCTATGAACGCTCATTGTTTTACTGTAATCAAACAACTATACATACGCACAACATGGATAATGATTTTACTGCTGTCGTCTTTTATTGTCCAGCCTTACATCTTCTATCGTCTATCGTCTTTCAATGTCCAAGTTCGTACAGCTATAAAGTCTGCTATTGTATATCAGCGTCATGATTAACAAACTATAAAGTCTGCTATCGTCTATCAATGATACGGTCAACAGGTAAAAGTTTTGCTTGCAATTGACTTTCAGTGTTCATCCACAGCTGCCATGTTTCTGCCTAATCTTTAATGTCCAGACACTAAGAAGGATAGTTTTCTTTTTTTTATCCTGCAGTCTTCAAATAATATGATATACGTACATTACACATAAACAAGCACACACACACTCAATCAATCGAATTTCATGAATACACTTACACGTACTTAGACTGAAGAAAAAGAATTTTAGAAAAGGTAACTGCGAACGTTTCTTAAGCAAATTTATTTTCATGCATGTAAAGCTACCAAGTAATGAACTAAGTGACCCACGGATAAGACGCAAAGCTCTTGCTCAACCAGTGAACTAAAATGACCCATTGATAAGACACAAAGCTCTTGCTCAACCAGTGACCCATTGATAAGACACACAGCTCTTGCTCAACCAGTGAACTAAAGTGACCCATTGATAAGACACAAAGCTCTTGCTCAACCAGTGAACTAAAGTGACCCACGGATGACACAAAGCACTTGCTCAAGCTATGAACAAATTTATCCACGGATGAGACACTAACCTCTTCAAAACATATCTCATATTTAAGATCCACTTTATAATTAAAGTATATGCTTAAAGGTTAAAAGCTCCTTAATAAAAGTGGTAAGTCAGGTGAATATTTCGTCGAACGGAGACTACAGAGCGTGGTCCAGTATTGTTAGTTGTCCGTTTGATCAGTATCGCTTGACCGGTTGAAAAAAATAGAAACAATGGCTGACCAAGCAAACGCTCACAAATTACATCCAGACACGGGTTTAATTTCTTTCCTTTCAATTTCTTCCTAGCATTGAAGTCCTTCAAACTTTATTTTCAAGAAGTTTCAAGACTTTCCCATGTACGTGCGCTCTTCCACGAAATCAGCAAAATTGGGGAAGCCAAGGCCCCACCCTACCAAACAATTACATAGCTTAACAAGAACAATGAAAACGAAAACTATATTACCCCACTAAAAGTGAAAAGTAAATAAAAATAAACATAGTGAACAATTATATTTTGAAAAGCTGAGCAAACTAAACTTTGAAAAAATTTTCGATCCTTAAATTCGCAAGAAAACTCCAAGCAACTTAATAAATGACCCAAACAACTCTTCATAACACACTCACAAATTACATATACACGCACACACATGTAATATCCACACACACACGCTTACAGATAAGAAACAGAGTGAAGAGTTAAATATTGTATCACTCTATGTCGGAAGAGTACAAAGTTCCTTTCTAAAAATAAAAAAAACCCCAAACATTATTGGAATAATGTTTTAAAAATGAATGCAAAGGCACATTAAGAAAACCTAAATGAGGCAAAGGAAAGAAAATGCAACGTATACTCCAACAGTCGTTTTAGATCTAGAAGAAATGAATGTAGAGCAATAAATTCATTTTATTTTAAAATTGTGCGTAGAAATGAGACAAAACGCTATTGCGAATTTCCGGTTTTCACGGGGGATTTTATCCCACCATACAACGCCTGGCAATTACGTCCCCTTTCCTATAGATTCGAAGAATGATACAACCCTTCTTTGCATCTGTAAATCTACTCGTTAAGATATCATCATGTTTACTAATACTTCGAGCGAGTCATATCCAAATAGCTTCTTTCTACAATACATTGAATGACTACATCCTTTCGTTAACTCTTTATATCTTGCTTGTCATATTTCAGTACGAGTATTTTGAAAGTCCTCATATTCTTGTCACTTGCACACGACGACTGTCCATCCTTAAGACTGACACATTCAGTTATAGGTCAGTTTAATTTCATCTGTACACGGGCTATTTCAACGCTACTTCAACATATTCAGTTATGGATTATTCACTCGTATAATAAGTCCTATTTATCAATTCGTCGACCTATCTGTGAATGATTTGTTTATTTATACGTTTGTCATATTTACTTTTAACTCGAGATGTACAAAAAGCCCCGACCTGTTCATTTACATGTCGTCATATTCATTTACACGTTGTTTTCATTTACACGTCGTCGTATTCATCTATCATTCGGCATATGACAACACATTGTTCTGTTTATTTATAATTAGCCACATTAATCTGTAAGATGACCTATTCATTGACATGTCGACCTGGTTGTCCCATAGTTTAATAGCTGTTATGCGTGTCTGACTATGCAATATTAACCTAAGAAAATAAGCAATCAAGGCAGTTATGTACAATCTTGCATCGTTTGCCGAGCATTTGTTTTGATGAGAAAACTGGATTGACTCGGACAGAAAACAGAAAACAAACTCAACCAAACCGCTACGCGCACACACACACACACATACACACACACAAACAAAAGGTTGCACAATTCAGATCTGAGCAATTACTGTGTTATTTCGATTCAAGAAACGTGAGGAAACCTAACAATCAGAGCGGCTGAAATTTCTGATTGCAAAATGGACAGCGAGCATCACGTTTGCCTGTCTGGCTGTTTCATTACAAAAAAAAAAATTAAAAAATGTACCAGCTTCATGTGCGGGAATGGGACTACAAAGCATGATCGATTACGTTTTGAAAACTTTGAAAAAAAATCGATTTTGTTAATATCTTGCCCATGATCCAGCAAATTGGCTGGGGAGTGACAAAAAGTATGATGGACTGATCAGTACACTGACTCTGACTTCAAACTGAAATGAGCGCAGATTGAGGGCACAGCCTTTAAACTGAAATGGGTACAGATTGAGGGCAAAACCTCTGAACCGAACTACTACCGTTCATGTGGAGCACGGAGAAACACGTGTGAGGATATTAGCGAAAAAGTGCCGCAAATATGTCTGCGAGAATAACAACTTAGATAAACAACGAAAATATATCAAAGCCCGCGAAAGCTAATGTATTCCAACCATAGCAGACTCAAGATTCCACTGATCTATTTGTAAACTCGATTCTTAAGGACATCTGTGGTTTAGTGTCTGACTTTCTGTCTATTATTCAAAAATCTATTATTCCATCAAGTAGTATAAACCCTTGAGACGAGATCGTTAGGAGGCTATCTATCTATCTATCTATCTATCTATCTATCTATCTATCTATCTATCTATCTATCTATCTATCTATCTATCTATCTATCTATCTATCTATCTATCTATCTATCTATCTATCTATCTATCTGTCTGTCTGTCTATCTATCTATCTATCTATCTATCTATCTATCTATCTATCTATCTATCTATCTATCTATCTATCTATCTATCTATCTGTCTGTCTATCTACCTATCTATCTATCTATCTATCTATCTATCTATCTATCTATCTATCTATCTATCTATCTATCTATCTATCTGTCTGTCTATCTACCTATCTATCTATCTGTCTGTCTGTCCGTCCGTCTGATTGCCTGCCTGCCCGTCCGTCCGTCCCTCCATTAATCCATCCATCCATCCAGCTATCTATCTATCTATCTATCTATCTATCTATCTATCTATCTATCTATCTATCTATCTATCTATCTATCTATCTATCTATCTATCTATCTATCTATCTATCTATCTATCTATCTATCTATCTATCTATCTATCTATCTATCTATTTATCTATCTAACAACACCTAGTCAAAATATATTATTAATTATTATTATTATTATTATTATTATTATTTAATTAATCACCCATATCTAATTATAAGTGATGGGAAGCTTAATTTAATGTTATTAATAATTATCCAGAGGACACCACTCGTCTCTTTCTTTTGGCGAATATTTTCTCTCTTCCGAGCATTAAAGACAAACATTTACCATCATACACTATTTTCGTAGGTGGAAAAACTCTTACTAAAGCAGAAGATAAATTTGTCTTTTAATCTGTAATTATTTTAGCAAGCCCCCATTTACCAACTTTCTTCTCCAACATCAATATGTGTAAGAAGGTCAATAAATTTAACAATAAATGTATTAAATTGACAATCGAATATACATATAAAGATATAATGAAAAAATACTTGACATCAATATTTCCATGAAACCACGTTTAAATAATTTTAATATCTAAACAGTCTATATCCTAATACAAGACTCAACAGATTAGTGTCAATACAAATC
Organism: Sinotaia quadrata; assembly: GCA_028829895.1. Lineage (NCBI taxonomy): Eukaryota > Metazoa > Mollusca > Gastropoda > Architaenioglossa > Viviparidae > Sinotaia > Sinotaia quadrata. Next base: position 134,789,603 of record CM054179.1, read on the forward strand.
ACGGGATAATTCTTATCAGAAAACAGAAATGGAGTTATTAGAGATATGCGATAATAGTTTGTCCATATCATCTTTAAAGCGAAGCTGCAATAGTCTTTCACAAGCTTTTTGTAGCAAAGTCAAATGTTTATTGTTTATGTTATTATTGTCAGTTCCATGTATTTCCCTCACACATTGATGAGCTGCTATTCTCTCGAGGCTAATTTGGTACTCCACTGTATTAGCTCCATCAAGCAGAACAACAATTGGAGCAATTTCTAGTAACTTTCTATTATCAGAAATTCCAACATGTAGTCACCATACTTTGCCCCCATGTATCAATAGAGTGCAGTGTTTGCCTTACACTTAAATACTGGGGTAGATTCCTCTCGCATCTACCACGATCATAGTGGTTTATAAAATAGTAAACTGGGAGATTCAGATAAGCAGGAAAAGGCTGCTTTTTCCCTGTAAAGTATAATCAGGTAACAAATATTACATTTCCAGTTTATTCATTTGTAATGCCATTCTTTCCGACAATCAAATCTCAACTTATAATTTTCTGCAGCAGTATTTATAATCCCAATACAGGCATACAGCATAATAAATACTACATATCAATTTTATGAACGTATTCACTAGACACAATGTTAAGTGTTTAGCATGCTACGTACTAGCATCTTAGTTCACAATTTGCAGAAATCATAGTGTACTCACATAATAATCTCCACATAAAACACAAGTATAACATCAATAGCAAAATGCACGAAATAGAATTCTTTACAGCAGGTACAATTTTGATCTTAGTCCATTAGCTGGTTTCGTGTTTGTAAATCCAGCAAAGTTGGCTTTACACTCCTCACTCCAAAGCACTAACTCAGGTTTGCCTTTCCCTGTCAAATCAATGAATGTTTTGGCGATGACACTGATCTTGGGAATGAATTATCAATAATAACCAGCCAACCCTAAAAAGGATTTAACATTTGTTTTGAAGAGTGGTCTCTCCGTCTCTTTGAGTTTTCTTACTTTTGATGCCTCTGACCACAGGAGATCTTGTCCAACTATGTGTCCGAAATACTCTTGTTCGTGATAACACTCTCAATAAAATTTAATAGATATACAGCCTGAATGCGTCCACATACATACTTACTATACCTACAAACACAATGGGTACTTTATCTTTTACACCATTGGCTAGAGTGATTGCTTGAAACTGTCCAGTGTAGTCACTTTCCTTCACTAGGCTAGGGTGTACTACTAACTCTACTCCACCACTAGTGTCACAAACGACTGGAACACAATGCAAATTATAAAATGAGGTGCACTTCTTGATTGTATGACATTTATGTTACTCCTAAAGCAAACTACAGGTTTGACACAGTTATCTTTAGTATTAGGGTGAGGTGTGGGTACTCTAGTATTGGGGTAAGGTGTGGGTACTCTATCTTTAGTATTACTAAATGGAGGTGGTGTAAAACAGGATCATGTATTAAGCGTATTATCTGGCTCATCACTCTGTTGTTTAGGCATCACCCTTTCATTAAGTGGCCTGTGTTGTTCAAAATTATGCCATGCTGTCAGATTAACACAAGTCGGGTATATGTCTTCATATCTGTCAGCTGCTTATAGCCATTCTGTCAGATTGTTTTGGTATTTTGTCCTTAACATAAACTAAAGGTGCTGGTGGGCAAGGAGTCTGTAACTTGTCAAAAACAAAATGATCTTTAACGTCCTTCCCAGTGTCAATTCCGCCATCTAATTCTAACCACATCATCAACTTACTAGCTGCCTGCAAAAATGTATCAGTCTACTCTGTATGTAATTCACATACTATTTACAAATCTCAGAATCAATATATATCTCGTGAAGTTGTTACAAGTCACATATCGGGCTGCGCGTTATTGACCTACCCTACGTGACTTTATTCAGGGAATTCTTAACAAAGTGTTCCCCCACCATAAACCCACCCACCCACAAACACTCCAGTTCTGAACGCGGCCTTGAAAACTTCCAGTTCTTCACATTGCAATTCTTGCGGATTTAATTCCCCTGGTGTCAGACAAGAATTCCAAGACAATCCCGAAAACCGTATTTCGATCACGTGGCCATCGGATGCTACATAACTAATCAGGTGTCATTATAACACCAATCTGATGATGCGTTCAACATAAAACATTGACAAAATATTTCTGTCCCTTTCACCACTTATCGAGCGCTTTACTTTAATAGTGAAAGGGTTATTGATTGGAATGCCTTGTCTTTTCATCCCAGTGACAGCTCGAGAGGTTTTATCCCTCTGAGTCAAGGGTTTTGTGAAAGGTCTGAGTGAAAATAGGAGGAAACTTTGACTCTTTTCTCTTTAGTTTTGATTTAATCTTTTAAAACTGACACACTAGAGGCGAAATGAATGCAACAGGCTGAACCCCAGTAGAACCAAGTATCAGTAAGGGCAAGTAGCAAGAGGATGGAAGGTGGGGAGATGGGTGGTGCAGCAAAATATATAGACACAGTTTACAGTTCCATAGAACTCTGGTTTATTTCTATAAACAAACTACAAATAAATAAATAAATAATCAGTCAATTAAATCAAATGAAAGTACACAATCAATCAGTCTAGCAATAGGAAACAACAAAAATATTAAAAATGTTTAAAATTATGCCAGTTCATGGGTTCAGAGAGAAAAAAAAAGAAGGTTTATTTCGATCCTAATTTTCACACAATTAAACCCAAATGCCTTCAAATACATTCAAGAGTTGTAGCCAACGCCCTTTTTCACACAAAAGAAAATTAGAAGATTATATAACCAAGTGACAAATGAGAGATCCGTATTGTAGAACTAATTTAAAATATAAAATAAGGAAGGTAGAGCGAAACATGTTGAGTTGAACAAATTTGGTTTATGGAATATAATAGTACATGTTCGGTTTATTGAAAGTAACAGTATTTGTTTAAATTATGAAATCTCTTAGGTTAACTTAGTGGAAGTATAAAATAAAAATGTAAAGAAATTGCACATTTATTGTTACATTTATTGACCTTACGCATATTGATAATCTTATGTTGAAGAAGAAAGTGGGTGGATGCGGGCTCGCTAAATATAGATGTATCTTCTCTTTTAGTAAGAAGTTTTCCATTCACGGAAATATTATGTGACTGTAAATGTTGTTTTATGTTGTAGAGGAGAGAAAATGTTTACAGCACCTACTTATCCGCCAAGTGATAGACGAGTGGTGTCTGTTGGAGGATCACTAATAATAAAATCACTATTCTCATCACTTGCAAATAGTTATGTAAGACTAATTAATTATAATAATCATTTTCATTAACTAAGTGGCGTGCCTGTCACAGTAGGTTTATCACTGTTAACGATAAACATGAAGTGGAAATGATTTAATAGCGGGGTCACTAACTGTAGACTTATAACCATTAAAGATAAACATGAAGTGGAAATGACTTTGTAGGGGGGAGGGGGCACAAACAATAGGTTTATCACTATTAAAGATAAACATGCAGTGGAAGACTGGATGGTGCTGGTGATGGGTGACTCTCGGGAAGTAAGGCTAATTACTGGTACATTCAGTGGTGAAAGAGGTCAGTTTCTATGTAAGCTGACGTGGCCAGAGAAAGAAATAGTATAAAAGTTGAAAAGCGAGCGCTCGTTCTCTCCACTTCTCTGTCCAGTCCATGTATCGATACTTGTTGCTGTCCAGTCCAGGTATCGATACTTGTTGCTGTTCAGCTAGACCAGCAGTTCTCATCTTTGTATGCCCAATGCATCCTTTTTACCAAACGTAAGGATGTCATTCCCCATTTTCACCATATCTAAGAATGTAATTGCCTCATTTTACCATATGTTAGAATGTAATTCCCCCAATTTTACTTATGTTAGAATGTCATTCACTCTTTTCACCATATCTAAGAATGTCATTCCCCCATTTTACCATATGTTAGAATGTAATTTCCCCAATTTTACTTTATGTAAGAATGTCATTCACCCTTTTGACCATATCTAAGAATGTCATTCACCCTTTTCACAATATCTAAGAATGTCATTCACCCTTTTCACCATACGTAAGAATGTCATTCACCCTTTTCACAATATCTAAGAATGTCATTCACCCTTTTTACCATATCTAAGAATGTCATTCACCCTTTTCACCATACGTAAACATGTCATTCCCCATTTTCACCATATCTAGGAATGTCATTCACCCTTTTCACCATATCTAAGAATGTCATTCACCATTTTCACCATATATAAGAATGTCATTCATCCTTTTCACCATATCTAAGAATGTCATTCCCCCATTTCCCCCCATATTCCTCCCTTTTTCATATATATGAATGTCATTCCCCCTTTTCCAAGATTGTCTGACTCAAAAGGTGCATTCCAAATAATATGCAGATAATATTGAAAATCTTTCATTTTTTCTATATTAGTGCACATACATTTATTTCAATTATTTTAGAGTGGAGTTTTAATAGCAATAGAAATTGTTGATATATTTTAAAACTTGAATAAAATTAGTTTTTTTTATATTCATGTCTATTTTTTTATATTCATGACTAATTAGTTAACAGACTAAAGTTTCACAGATCAAAAGGGAAATATTTATATGTAATTTTAATCTGTGACATACAATAACGTAGGATGTCCTGAAACTAATGTACAATCTGTAGAATTGTAGTTTTTATAAAAATCAATATTCCAACAGTGTTTGTGGTTCCAATTCCCCCCACCCTTTTTGAAACCCTCAAATTCCCCACGATGAGGGGGTGGGGGAGGCGGGAGGAATTCCTCTCTGGTTAAGAACTTATGAGCTAGATAATACTCGAAGATGGGTTAGTTATTTATAAGAACATGGAAAAATGAATATACAGAAATTGAAGAATATTTACTCTTACATTTTACAGTGGTTCACAAGAACCATTAAATTACACAGGTGATTTGGTTGGTGAGCCAGATTTCATGTATATTTTCCATAGCCTATCTGATATTGTTATGAACCGTGATTGTAGTACCTTGTTATGTTTACTTTCTACTAGAATAAATGTTGGCATAGAAAATATAAGAAATGACTAGAGTTGTCTTGTTACTGAGATTCGTAGTGATTGTTATGGAACACTAACGTATAAGAGCAGTCAGAATTTGAAAAAAAAGAGTTACTTTATACACAGGGTCAAAGAAAGATCAATAAAAAAGTGTTTAGAAGTTATGTTTAATAATAATAATCGAGTAGCATGTGACAGAATTAATAAACAGTTAGGGAATGTGGTAATCGAATAGATTAGTATTAACAATAAATAACAAATAGCGATTACAATAATAATAAATAACGATTAAGATCTCATTCGGTAACAATTACAATAAATAACAAATAACGACTAAGATCTCATTCGGTAACAATTACAATAAATAACAAATAACGATTAAGTTCTCATTCGGTAACAATTACAATAAATAACAATAGCGACTAAGATCTCATTCGGTGACAATAAAAGTGCAAAGTGCTATAAAATGCTGTTATTTCTATATGATGCGGAAAGAGTGAGAGGAGAGGGGCGGGGATGACGATGAAAACTAAAATGAAATTTAATTTCGGCATTAATTCCAGGAAGAAGAAGAAATCGAGGACGATGTAGACGAGGAGAAAGACCACGATGTAGAAGAACATATTTCACTAAAGTTTCTTATGTGTATAGAAGTAAGAGTAAAGTAACTTTTTTGTCAATAAAGCACGATGGCAAGCACATAGAGCAATACAAGCAACAGAAAAACTTCACGAAGTCAGGCGGACAACATCCACTTCATTCGAAGAAGAAAACATTAACAAACACAACAATAGCTCAATCTTAAAATCTGAAATCAGCAACTTTAAGCCGAAAATCAATAGGGAGGGGGGGATATTCTTCCTGAAAGAGACGAGGCATTGAAAGCGAAGAGATGGCACGCAGTCTCAGAGGAATCCAAGCACATCCACGTCACCATCTTCCTTCAAAACGTGCGATTGGCCAAAGACATGCGATGCTCACGTGATAGTAGGGAAAGTCAATTTCTACGTTTACGATTTTCCCCGCGAGAATTCTCCCTACATTCTTCAAACGCAAGAAAACACTGACTTAACACGAACTCTGGAAGCGTATTAGGTGGTCCCTGTACGGACTGTCAAATCCCGTAAAACCCTTACATGTCTAAGAGGTTCACGCTTTACGTTTTGAACACGAAATCAACAGAAACAGTGGTCGCTTAGGACGCTACTGAAAGCGATTACGTATAACTCATTCCACCGTCCAAGCGAGCGTTCGAAACAAGGAGCTCAGCAGTTTGACAATGAAATTGATGTGCCGGTTATTTCTTTTCTTATATTATATTTGCTGTTTTTCATTATCCACTGAATCCTACACATACTCTCAAGTATATACTTCAAAGTCTCGGTGCATTTTCATCTTACCGAGATTACATTACCGTGGGAAAGAGCCAACAACAGATAGCAGTGTTCTCTGCCGGATAACAGGCCACTCCCCCCAAACAAACAAACAAACAAAACAACAAAAAACCAAAAACAACAACAAAAATCATCTTCGTTTGCTGATCAATATTTATGCGTACTTATCCGTCAGTTAGCGCACCCATATTGTCACCTTAAAAATAGATTATATTTGGGTACAAAACAAAATTACGTTACACAACGAAAAATGTTGCTCACTTATATTTGGAAGCAACCTGACAGTTAAGAAACATCTCTGCATCATTATGCTGCATTCACCAGTCCGAGAGTTAGCGCTCAGAGTGAGATTACATTGTTAAACTCATGGTTGTTCGTGTTTAGGCAGTGAAAATAATATCTGAGAAGCATTTTTTGTATTTTAGTGAGGTTTAATTGAATACACGTTTCCATAGAAAAGACTCTCGATTTACTTTCTAGTATCTTATTTCGACAATTCTCTGCGAGACTCTTTTTCTTTAAACCCCATACGACGGGTGTCTGACTTTCTTCTTTCAGCAAAAAAAGGTCAATAACCGGCGTGTTTCTTTCTGTTGAATAATGCACTATGAAACACGTGATGAATGTTTGAAAAAAAAATAAAGCATAAACAAAATGCAGCAAAGATTACTGATTTCCAGTCACAAAGCTAAAGTAGACTACCAGGTTAATTATCGTCGCGTAATTTCAACGTTAAAATGGATTAAATTATTTTTGCTGAATCCAGAGGAGAGGTTAAGCACGTTAGGATGTAGTCTTCTCTATCCTTTACTTACGCTTTTGAAATTTCATATCACTATTCTGTCCGAGATAAAAAAAGAAGGGATTCCTCGAAAAGGAATCTAACGTTTTCTCATCCCTAAGAGCCTACATGTGATTCATTCTGTTTACATCACGCAACTGATGACGCAATATGACAACCATAAAATCATATTTCCTTCTCTTTATAGACTCTCCCTTTAGGTTTTGTTGCCTTTTACAGTATTTGGACATTACAGATAAAGCATTTGGACATTACAGATAAAGCATTGAGTCCTTACAGATAAAGCATTGGGTCATTACAGATAAAGCATTGGACATTACATATAAAGCATTAGGACATTACAGATAAAGCATTTCGACATTACAAATAAAGTTTACTGTCTCACTGCTCGATTAAGGTTCGATTTGAAAAGTTTGGAATGTGCAATCTCTAAATAACACTCAAAGAATGTGGCTGAATATACAACAAATACCCGAGATACCTTTTAGAAATGGTAGAGGTCAATAAAGAAAGCACTTAGGGCCAGTTAATGTACACAGTATGCATTTTCGTGCCTTTTTTTTGATGATGACCATTAATGAGATCAGTGGTATTTAACAATATGTTTCTCATATTTTTTATCCTCTTCGCATTGCCCGAAACTCCACCACCACCACCATCACCACCACCACCCACACTTCCAGAGTCAGTTTCTCAAGTTAGCGAGAGACTAACATCGGATCATCCTCCATTGCGCACTTGGGTAACAAAAAAATGCGAGAAATGCGACTGTTGAAAGAAACCGTTGAGGACAGGCGCTCAGACCTCAGTGACGCTTTTTGGGAAATGGACCAGCATGTTTATGCTCTATGATAGGAATTACATTTCCTGTTTGAGCGAGAAAGTCTGCAAAAAACGATCGCGTTCCTTCTGGATAGATTCCTCCGTGAAGGCACTAGGATCTGTTAGGATGAAGAAGAGAGAAGGAGGGGGTGTAAGGGGCGGGTGCGTGGGTGAGTAGGGCAACTCGTGTTGCACGTGTTTGCTGAAAGGTTTGCTTGTCGTTCTCAGGAGTTGAGTGTATGTGGTGGTGCATTCCGCAGCCTTGTGTTTAAATCTTCAGATCTGAACTGCATAGTAACTTTGATCATTTGCATGAATGAAATCCGTAAAAGCTTTCATACGCTTGAAAAGCAGCTCTGGTTCGGATTTACATGTCTCCCAGGCAAGGCGTACAAAAAAATGGCAATGCTTTATGCTTAACCATTTTGTGAATAGAGAGAAGGACAGCAAGGCGGATGGACAGGAAGGCATACGAAAGAAGAGTGGAAGATAAATAAAAACTGCAAATTTCTAGCCACGAACCCTCATAGAGCGCGAAATCAGCCCCATCAGATCTCCGACAGCGGTAAAGATTTGCCAGACAGTCGTCCAGACTCTTCAATCTAAATCCCCTTTGCATATGTTTCTTGTATTCGTGCTCCACACTGCTTGTGTGCTTTGGATACCCAGCGCAAAATCAGCGTACTTTAGAAGCAACATTTAATATAAGCAAGGAAGCAATCAGCAGACTACAGACAAGAAGATAGAAATATTGATATATGACAGACTGCATGACAGGTCTGCTGACGATTGATGAATGAACGTACTGATGGATGCTGGGAAAGGTCTAGTGGGTTAGATATAGGGACGGAGGTGCTGATTGATGTGTGGCTGTAGGGACGGCCAGAGGATTGGTTTGTCGTATATATATAGAGAGAGAGATGGACGAAAGAAAGGATGGTTAAAGTGGTGAATGTAAGGATATAAAGGAAGGATCGAGAGAACGACTGGCAAAGCAATATCTGTGTATATGTTTTATTTTTTTTTATAAGGGTATTGCAATATCAGTATGCATTTGTAAAAAGCGTGAAGCAATATCGGTATAGTATGTTAATAAAGCGTGAAGCAATATCTGTATAGTATGTTAATAAAGCGTGAAGCAGTATCAGTATATAGTATGTTAATAAAGCGTGAAGCAATATCAGTATATAGTATGTTAATAAAGCGTGAAGCAATATCAGTATATAGTATGTTAATAAAGCGTGAAGCAGTATCTGTATAGTATGTTAATAAAGCGTGAAGTAGTATCAGTATATAGTATGTTAATAAAGCGTGAAGCAATATCAGTATAGTATGTTAATAAAGCGTGAAACAGTATCTGTATAGTATGTTAATAAAGCGTGAAGCAGTATCAGTATATAGTATGTTAATAAAGCGTGAAGCAATATCAGTATAGTATGTTAATAAAGCGTGAAGCATTGAGAGGCGAGATGAGGAAACTAGTCAACGGAAGACTTGTACATGGTTTCATGTTAAAGTACAACGTCTTGCAGACAACACCTCCCCCCCCCAAAAAAAAAAAATGGGACTCTTTCCAAAATTAAAAATCAAAACCAAAAGCAAAGAGATGAAAACAGAATAAAATAGAACAGAAAAAATAAATTAATAAAACAAGCTAAAAGTCATTCAAAGCAAAGTAAATCAGAACTAGATGATACATAAAAGGACAAGAGAAACGAAAAGAAAAACCAAAAATCAAATCAAATCCAAACAAATCAACAAACAAAAAAGTTCCAGCTCCCACAACGTAACATATAAACAATATACACCTAACCAAACCCAAACAAAAAATCACCAAATAAAGCGTTATAAAATCAAAACTATAACAAAAATAAACCAAGCACAACGAAACACATACAATCCAATACAAACTAAAAAGAAAAGAGAAAAGTAAACCAAAAAGAAACCAAACGAAGAAAAATGAAACTAATTATATGAAACCAAACTAAATTAACCCGATGAAATTCAAAGATAACCCAAACGAAACGATACCAGAATGGAAAACTTAAAGCTTAATAACTCGTATAACTATTACAATGATGATATCATTAATATAGATAATTTACAGTTTGAAACACCATCATGCCATGTTTTGTGATTTTGTTTTTGTAATTATAATTATTTCTTGAAAATATAATTTGAAGTTCACAAAAATACATTATTAAAACTCTAATGAAGTTTAAAAGAAAGATATATACATAAAGGTAAGTATAAGTAAGTTCATTATTTATACTTTAATTTATAATTCGGATTTGAAATTAAAGAAATATGACAATAAACATACATACAACAGCCTTAGACTGCCATATGAAATATGTTAGAAAGGAGAAAAAACCCGTTAAAATAAAATAAAATATGTTTTAAAGAAATGTGAGAACATGTACACTGACAACGCGTCAAGATGATACACATTTTGTCGGTCGAATACCTAATATGAATGAATCTTAAAGTTCCAGTTTATGCTAAGAGCATTCCGTATGAAATGACGCCAATACTATACACGTCGGAAATCTAGAGAGGAAGGGCGTGGCCACAGTTTATATAAATTGAAAAAAAAACACAATGCAGCTGAGTAATAATCAAAAGCGTTTCAGAATTTACTTAGAGAAGATGTGTAACATTTATGTAACGTTTTGACTAGATTATGATGCAACCCTTGATATTTTAAAGATTTGAACAATTTAATTACATTATTTCTTTACAGCTTTTATTGTGAATTGTTAAATATTATTCATACGTTGGTTTTAGTGCGACAACAAGAAGTGTAGCTCTTGATATCAGAAATATGTTTACATCTTTAATGTGACTGATACTGATGAGATAAGCATGCAGGCTGGAAGAAAACTAGAGGTACCGAATACATTCAGACAGAATGAACACAAAAACTGCATGGAAATCTAATAACGGACAAAGGCAAGTCAAACCTTTTAATTAAACAACAAGTCTGGACATTTGACATTTATTGAATATAAGGTAATGGTAGATTAAATCAAATTGATAACATTTATATTACTGAATATAAGGTAATGGTAGATTAAATCAAATTGATAACATTTATAATATTCACAATATTGCGTTAGTAGACTAAATCAAATGGATAACATGTATAATATTGAATAAAAGGCAATAGTAGGCTAAATCAAATTAATACCATTTATTGATCAGTGATTACTGAATTATAATGAAGAGGGAGCTATAATATAATAATTATCAATGTAACTGTAACAAAGCGCATCATGAGGAAACTGCAACAATTTTAAAAATCAAAATACTGTTAAGCGTGAAATATTTCTTGTGCAGTATCTTTACACACAACTTGTATGGTCTAGAAAACTCTTTGTAATTAAGTTAAACATAGTAAACAAACTATTGCGAAGATAATGCGTTGCGTGTAATATTGCTCTTGAGCTTGAAAACGTAGTAGACATGCTCTGTTGAAGAGAAAACGGGGACTTTCGGGTTAAATAGTAATGTCATAATAACTCACTGAATTGGTAATATTCCATGGTGTTAACTTTAGTGCAATTCTTCTCGAGTCTTTCACCTAACTGAATATCAGTCAGTTCGAAATATGCATACTTATCAATTTAACAAATGTATTACGATGGAACATTTATTTAACAAAGCCCTCGCAAATACCGCTATAGGTGGCAAGACTACGTAAAGTAATAACATCTACACCAATGTCATTAGTTTGCACCAAATTACACAGCGAACACGTGATATCATTACTTCTGCACCAAATTACGCATCGAACACGCGATATCATTATTCTGCACCAAATTACACATCGAACACGTGATATCATTACTTCTGCGCCAAATTACACATCGAACACCGTTTCTTCTGCACCACGTTAAATGTCACTGTACCCACAAATTCTGCTAAGTTGTTCGTGTATACTTCAGTAATACTTCCGCATCGTGTCGTTTGTCTCTGTTTAATTTTGCATCATGTTGTTTATCTCTAATTAGTTTTGCATCGTGATGCAGATCTCTGTTTAAGTTTGCTTCATGTTGTCTGTCTCTATTTAATTCAACATCGTGTTTTTATTCAGTTTTGCCTCGTGATGCTTATTTCTATTTAATTTTGCATCATGTTGTTTATCTCTATTTAATTTCGTCTCATGTTGTTTATCTCTAAATTTGCATCACGCTTGTCTCTATTTAATTTTGCACCTCGTTGTTTGTCTCTATTTAATAATTTTGTATCAGATGTTTGTCTCTGTTTATTTTTTCATCATGTTGCTTGTCTCTATTTAATTTTTCACCATTTTTTTGTCTCTGTTTAATTTTACATCATGTTGTTTGTCTCTACTTAATTTTACATCATGTTGCTTGTCTCTATTTAATTTTTCACCATTTTTTTGTCTCTGTTTAATTTTACATCATGTTGTTTGTCTCTACTTAATTTTACATCATGTTGTTTGTCTCTACTTAATTTTACATCATGTTGTTTGTCTCTACTTAATTTTACACCAAGATGATTGTCTCTGTTTAAATCTGCATCATGCTTTTTGTCTCTTTAATTGTACATCAAGTTGCTTGTCCCTGCTTTATTTTGCAACATAATGTTTGTCTACATTTAATTTTGTATTATGTTCATTGTCTCTAATTTTGCATCATTTGATTTAACTCTATTTAATTCTGCACTACGTCGCTTGTCCCCATTTCATTTTGCACCGTGTTCGTTATTATTTATGGCTGAGTATTAAAATAAAACAATAAACAGTTAACTCTTATAATTATTATATATTGTTCAAGAATCGAATGTTGAGCTAACAAGAACGACAATCCTGCACTTCAATATTTATTCACCTGTCAAACGAAGCGAAATTAGGGGAAATAATATATAGATCTTTAAAAAAGTAAATAAAATAATGAAATAAGGAAATGTGTTATTAGAAAACGTCTTCCTACATTTTTTTTTAATTTTCAAGAAAACGTTTGCTCGTGACAAGCACACAAGTGCGTGCGTACAAACGCACACTTTGATACGAAGGGCGAACATGACGACTGGGGTCACATTCTGTTCTCGTAAATTATGCGGCAAATCTTACAGGCTGAGATTCAGATAGAAATGTTCGTGACGCCAGTCATTTTAACCAAAACAATCATACGATAATCATCTGACTTCCTTTGACAAGAAACATTCTTGCGGATCAATGTTGATGTTTTCCTCTTATAAATAAAAATAAGATGGTTTTTTGGGAAAAAAAACATAACAAAACATCCATCTCCCCCCAAAAAAAAATAAAATTAAAAATAACCCTCTTCCTTGCAACAAACAGCAAAAGTAATTCTGGCACTGACACAGGAACGCCAAGATCATGTAAACACACAGAGCAGCAATTACAGTTTTGTTTTCTGTCGATAACAGCACAGTTTCCTAATCGTTCGATTGCGTGAATTGTAGACCGTGAGAAGAGCATATAGTTGCACTCGTATTGACCTTACGCGCGACCCGGATCTCACTTCATGGTGTGGATGTGATTATTCCTTTCTCCTTTTAAAAAGCTCAGGAGAGTATCTCAGCTAATCTAATAATGTTCAATACCTAAAATCTTTCTATAATATATCACTGATTGGATAAAGAATGGAATCCCTCCTGAAAACAGAAACTGGTTTTGGAATTTTAAAGAATTTTGGAATTTTTAGTCTGCAAAGCTAATACATTTTTGGTAGACTGTCTAAGGAGAACACGAAGCGACTTTTGTATGCTTGCTGCTAGTGAAACAAATTACTTTGCATTTACACTACATTTTCTCTTTTCTTTTTACTTTGTTCTTTCCTTTCCGGGTGATGTTCATTCGAAACAGCTGGTTGGACATATTTAATACACCGTTTCGTAAATCGGATTTTCCATGGTAATAGTTGACTTCTGTGGTGAAAGGTCTATTAACGTTCTAATGTTTTCTAAAGAAACTTTCTACAGACCTAGGGAATGTTGTGTGCTTGACACAGTGATTCGGTAATGTTACCAAGGAAATTTTAGGTTTGTTATTAATGTTTTGCTTTTCCGGCCCACCGATATCTCGAGCTGTACCTTTACCAGTACGGTTAACACTGTGCCATCAAATGTGGGTAGGTATAGAAAGTACGCTATTTTAATTTTGTGTATTCTAATTTTAGAACAAAAACATTTAGATTTGACTTTGTCATAATGTTCCTTTACCTGAAGTGCAGTGTAACTCACCACACGCAGTATTTCTACATAAAATTGCAGGTAGTTGAATTAGCCTGTAAGTCAGTTTACTAGGTATCTCGAGGCACACTGTTTGCATCTGTTTCTATGTAATGTTCAGATAGCAGGATGCCCGGCTAATAATTTCTAAAGGTGTGTCATGCCATAATATTTTTCTGTGAATTCTAAATACATTACTTGAAAGCTATTTATTTCATTTGTCACCTCACAGGTACGTTACCTCACAATATTCGTAAAATGTATCCGATGATTGTGTGTCTTGTTCATCACTTCACTAGGTGCTACGTCACGATATTTAAACTCATTAGGCAGACGGATGAGATGCTAAAAATAATTTTAACTCTCAGATATACGTGCCTAAACTCCATTCAAAAATTGCACTAATTTTAATAACCATTTATTTGTATGTACTGTCTATTCTGTTGGCAGTAGTAAATATCAAATGAATTCAACAAGAATATTTTTGTAAGGGTTGTTACGTCATTTAGTAGACGTGTCCATTCTGATGTAATTCAGCAGGTTGATGTATGTGTTGTTATGTAATCCGACACTTTGATGAATGTAGTATTCATGCAAATCCGCAGGTTGCTGAATGTATTGTTACGTAATTCAATAATCTTATTTCTAAAATATTTTTATTACAACAGTTTTCATGTAGAAATTGACATATTTTAGATTTCGGAGATTTATTTTATTTTGCTTCTAGGAAAATGCAAAACCATACTCAAGTTTTATACACAAACTTCGTTACATGTATAAGGAAAGGAAAGTCATATCCCTTTTAATATGTTGATTTATTTCTCGATTTCTTTCATTGCCTCAAGGAAGTATTATGTGGACCTGTGGGAAAATGCATTGCTTATTTATGTAAATATGCGATGAAAGAGATATGATGCTCTCAAATGCCAGTACTAGGGGATCTCAGACCACACTGTACCATGTAAACTATAAGTATATACGACATTATTCGACAAAACTGCAAAATTACTCTCTCGCGGAAAGTGTTACCTTTCTTCCCTCCCTTGCCTCCGTGACGTCAATGGCGACATGCCAATATTGTGTTAAGTGATTCTAGTACAAAACAAATGGTGTTTAACTGGCTCAGAAATTATTTTATTAAGCTTAGTGTCTAGACAATTCATTACTTTCACACAAATTAAAGAGAAGACAGTTGATTTGTTTATTTTCTCTCTATGTGTCTGTCTGTCTGACCATCCATCTATCCATCCATCCATCTGTCTGTCTATCTGTCTGTCTGTCTGTCTATCTGTCTGTGATGCAACGCCACCCTCCATCGTAAATGATGATTATTATTAATAATATTAATTATCCATATTTACAAGTGATGAGAATCTTAATTTATGTTATAAATAATTCTCCAGAAGACCCCCATTTGTCTCTCTCAATGTGGGTGCTGTAACCAATATCTCTCTTCTACAAGATTAAGACAAACTTATATTATCAAACAATATTTCTGAGGATGGAAACCATCTTACCAAAGAGGACGATAAATCTGTCTTTAATCTATATTTAGCGAACACCCATCCATCCTCTATCTCTCCAGCATATGGTTTTATCAGTATGTGTAAGGTCATTAACTTTAACAATAAAGTTATTCGATCAACAATCAAATATACATATAACAACTACAATGAAAAAATATTTGACATTACTGTTTCCATGAAACTATGTTTGAATAATTTCAATGTTTATACAGTCTTATATCCTAACACACAGTTCAGTGTGTCAATAGTTATCAAAGGATAATTCTTAACAGAGAACACAAATGGAGTTATAGAGAGATAAGCGATAATAGTTTGTATATAATCTTGTCTAGGTGATACCACAATAATCTTCTGAGTGCTTTCGTAAGAATGCCACAAGTTTATTGTTCACAATAGAATTGCCAATTCTCTACTTGTTTTCTATCATTTTGTAAAATGTTTCGTGAGCCTCTGTTCTCTCGAGACTAATCTGGGTGCTTCTTTGCCATATTAGTTCCCCTAAGCAGAACAACAATTTAGCAATTTCCAGTAACTTTTTCTATACCAGAAATTCTATGATGAAATCAAGCTCTCCTTGCCTTCATACACTGAGAGGTTGTAGCGTATCCTTACACTTACACAATGGGTGTAGAGACTTCTTGAATCTACCACGGTCATAGTGGTTTATAAATCAATAAACTGGGAAATTCTAGAAATTCCAGAGATTTGAGAAAGTAGAAAATAGCTGCTTCTTCCCTGTAAAATATAATCAGGTAACAAACCAGTTTATTCATTAGTTTTTTTTTTTATTCAAGTCTCATCTTTACAGTTTTCTGCAACAGTATTTATTAGCACGATACACGCATACAGCATAAGAAATACAACATGATAGTTAATGAACGTGTTTACTAGAGACAACATCACGTTTTTAGCATCCTGCATACAAGCATCATAGTCCACAATTTGTGGAAATACTAGTCTGTTCAATAATTAATCTTTACGTAAAATGCTAGTGTCACCTATCAATAGCAAAATGCACGGAATAATTCTAAGTCCATTCTCTCTCAATCACTCATTAAACTAACCATTGAGATAAGGGCCGCCTTTCATGACCTGACTTCTTCCAAACCAAATTTAAAGTGATTAGAAAAAAAATATCCTTTCAACACGCAAACTTTTATCTCAGCTCATTGGCTGGTCTCTTTCTTTGTAAATCATAACCATTGGATAATAAAACTACTCATCCAGTTGGAACTGGCTTAGATTACATCAGAAAATTCTAGCATATTATTTACCTGAGTTTACTCAAACTCTTACACTTAAAAATATCAGCGTAAACAGTGGACAAGGTCGGGTCACTTTGATATTTAACAATTTGTAGAACGATTAAGCTTAGAAATAAGGATAGGCAAATTTACTCCACCACACTAACTTTTGCTATCTATTGGAATTGTCTATAATAAAATTGCTTCCTTCCATTGTGACTATTACGGGAATGCTTTTCACAATCCAATGTATATCACACAAGATAATAAATATTCTTATATGAGTGATCGTATGTATTTGTGTGTATGTGTACACGAATAAGCACACAGTTTAATATATACAAATTCTCTAATGGATTTTCAGTTAGATCTTCATTCTCATGTGCATACTTGCAAGAGTTACAGAAGCAAGCTCAAGACTGTCTCACCGTCCACCCATCCTTCACGCCGCAGAGAAATCCTCATGGTAAGTAACGCCTTGTATAAATCTTCTACCCATACCCACCCACCAACCCCTCGGCATGCACACGCACGCACGCACGCACGCTAACACGCCCTTCGTGGCAATCATTTCACCATTTCAAGACGAAGACGTTATCGATTGACGTAATGGCTGGCGCTCTAAAGCGACTCCAGTGTTCACTCGACATTTAGTCACACAGTAAAATGGAGTTGGAAGGAGTGTTTGACGACAAGAACGGTCACTCTTTGACTGCCAGATACCCTTCTCGCACAATAAGATCGGGTGGTACAAACACTGCAATTTGAAGCGGCCGATTGCGCAGCTGTTATGAATGATTGGCGGCTGAGTTTGTTATGATTATCCCTTACATTTGAAGGAAAATAAAAACCGAAGATCGAAATATACAAATAAATAACAAGTAAATAGGCGTATTTTGTTTCTAATATTATTGTAAGGTCAACTCTTTCTTTCTTTCTTTCTTTCTTTCTTTCTTTCTTTCTTTCTTTCTTTCTTTACATCATTCTCTCTCTCTCTCTCTCTCTCTCTCTCTCTCTCTCTCTCTCTCCATCCATCTATCTATCTATCTATCTATCTACCTATCTAATAAATATCATACATGTATTTGCATACTTGCTTACACGCCCACAAACATTTGTAGTACTGAATCAGGGACCCACACGCAGGTTATTGCGTTGAATGAGTAAGGTACTGCACTGTTAAAAATTCAAGCTTTCCCGTCGGGCACAATTGGAGTGAAAATGAGGCTCGCACTGGTTCCACAGTTAAGAGGAAATGGAGAGGACGGAGAGGAAGTGAAAATATTTGATATACAGTACAGTACGGTCATACTCTGCCTTCCTGTCTACGGAGGAGAAACGAACACATTACACACACACACACACACACACACACACACACACACACACACACACACACACACACTTTAACGCACAAACATGCTCGCGCGCATAATCAATCACACACACACACTACAACCACTTGTCAGAAACGCACACACATTTACACACAGTGTCACACATGGCCACACATACAAACAAATAAATATAGAGATAGAAAACAAATTATTCACGAAATACATCACACTAATATGCAAGCGCAATAAAAATCACATACAAAGTCACGCACACATTAATTTATAAAGAAGAAGATATTGTTAGCTTTGAAAAAGACGCTGACTTGCCAATATGAAGAAAACTAATAATAAAAGCCCTGACATTTTTAATTAAAAGAAAATACAGTTATGATTTTACAGTTATGATTCATCTTCTGCAATGCATACTGTTAACCATCGAATGTTTCTCATCATAATTATTATTTTTCCTATTTCATTTTCGTTCTTGAAAGGGTAGCTTACATAAGAAAGTGAAAAAAAGTAAAGTGCAGTTTTGAACTAAATTATTTTTCCTTATTCAGGTGTTGTATTAATGCAAAATACAAACTTTAATTAAATTGAAGGCACGCAATTAAATTGACAGCTGATGAGCTGGATTAGGGTTCGCGCAGTACAACGGAACAGTTTTGCACGAAGATGAAGCGATTAAAGGTGTCTGCTAACTCGGGCATGCGCAAGTTCAAATCTTGTCAAGGTATTTGAAACAAAGTTCCCGTTTGTGTGTGACAACAATGCCCATTCATGGAGACCGGGTTTTCAGAATAACAAGGTGTTTGCTGAAAAATATATAAGCAGCAGCTTCCAAAAGAAAAAGATAGTCAGAGATCGTTAACGCTCGGCTTTCCGTTCCTTTTATGTTTATTATTCCCGGCAGGCTGATTGTTATTACGGGAAGTTCAGTTTAGAATGAAAGACTCGCTTGAAAAAGAAACAAAGGTCCTATAAAGGATGTGAATGACAAGCCAGAGGAAAAGTTCTATCTATCTATCTATCTATCTATCTATCTATCTATCTATCTATCTATCTATCTATCTATCCAAACAACTATCCATCCATCCATCTCTCTCTCTCTCTCTCTCTCTCTCTCTCTCTCTCTCTCTCTCTCTCCCTATTTGTCTGTCTGTTTATCTTATGTGCATGTTCTTGCGTGTGGATGTATGTGTGTGTGAATGTGTGGGTGCGTGCGTGCGTGCGTACGTGTGTGTGTGTGTGTGTGTGTGTGTGTGTGTGTGTGTGTGTGAGAGACGATTAGAAAGTATTCGAGCAATAATTTTAATTGTTTTTGAAAGTCATGTAAGACTCGTGAAAACATGTCACCTACGAGTTGAATAGTAGATAAATGTTGATAAGAGAGCCCTGTTCATGAGAAAGCCTGTTATGTAATTGTTTGTTTACTGAAGATTTCGCGCGGTGTCATGCGATTGTGTGTTTACTGAAGATTTCGCGGAATGTCACATCCCTAAATTTGCTCTTCTATCGATCAGCGTCTCGAGAAACTCTTGGACACGGAATGCACGAAATCCTGAAAGCGTTGTCTCTCTACTTTGTACGCGGACCACCAACGACAAAGAGGTCCGTAATTTTTCTCCTCTTGATGGGAATCTCCAGTATTTCAGCTGGAGCAAATATGGTAACCTTTATACTGGCAGTTATTCGTACTCTTTTCTGATTTGAAAATCATTACAGCAATAGTATAATCTGATTAATCCCACACAATGCAGTTTGAATATAAAGTATTGACATAAGGCTCAACCAGTTGTATACACAATCAAACATGATATACATCCTGGAAACTAGCCATCATAATAAGATGACAAAGATCAGGTATAAATTAAAATCGTTCATATTTAAATTATCAATATTACCTACAACAACGAACGAATGAGGACAGGTGTGCACGGCAAATAACACAGTGTAAAAAAAATAACATTTTGTATTTTTATTTTTTAACTGTGCCTAATTAAACTACTCGTCTTACCTTTTTGTCTGGTGAGTTCATTATTTAGGAAACATATTTTAAAATCTGCCTACCCACTGTCACTTTATTTGTCTCGCATCATATCCCCAAATCCTTAAACAGGAACAAAAGTTAATGTTGTTTGTCCTACACGTTCAGTAGAGGTGTCACACGAAGAGACTATGTACTGTCTTCCCAGCTCTTTGACAGACAGAAAACATTACTATTATCTATCGAACGCGTGTACACAGAATCAACAAATAGAGAAATTATTTATTGTCCTTCGAACACAAGCACACGAAGGCAGCAGAGTTTGTCTTTCGAACACAAGCATTTAGGGAGAACAAACAAATAAATTATCTGCTGTTTTTCGAACACATGTGCTTGGAGGCAATAGAAAGAGAAATTGTCTGTTGTTTTTCGAACACATTTACATAAAGAATAGAAAGAGAGAGAGAGAGAGAGAGAGAGAGAGAGAGAGAGAGAGAGAGAGAGAGAGAGAGAGAGAGAGAGAGAGAGAGAGAAATCATGTATTTCAAAATGTGTGTATAGAGGTAAACACAGAGAGGAATTATCTGTTGTTTGTTTGAACACATTGATCTAATGACTCAGTGTAGAGATGTAAACATTAGGCTTTCTTTCAAACGTATCTACCTAAGATGAAGATAGAAAAAATATCAACAACACCACCACCCCACATAGACACGCACCTAAAAGAATTATCATTGATAGGTCACGTTTGGACTATTATCATGATTCACTACATCCATACAGATGTGACGCTTAGAGAAATGCTTTGTGGACTCCCAATATATTCAACTAGTGAATTAGATTGACAAAATTTGCCGTTTCCCCGGCACAATGACTTAGTGAGTTGGGTTTACCATTGTCTATTGCATGTCTTCCAGGAACATTGACGGAGTGGTTTACAAAAGTGTCTACCTGATGACATCTCGGTACAGTGACTGAGTGAGTCGGGTTTATAGTGGTTTATCTGATGTTTCCCTGTACAGTGAATGAGTGAGTCGGGTTTACAGTGGTCCTTCTGACGTCTCACAGACACAGAGTGAGCCTAGTTTATATTTTTGTTTATTTCGTAACAAATCGACCAAGCTGAGAATGTAGACGGTGAACTGTGCGTCTATGCTAGAGATACAGAACATTTACCTGTTAACCGTCTTAAACATACACGTGGCCTCACGAACAATAATAGTCGGTAGCACGTGTTCTGCAATCTTCCCAAGAACGTGAAACTTGAGAAATCTATATTTGAACTTTCAGGTCGACAGTAAAGTGTTAAATGTGTCTGTTTTTCTACTTTACATATTCATCTGAAACGTGAGAATAAGTATCATCAGAGCTTTACGAAAACATGCCATTGAAAGAGTTAAATTACATTCACTTTCTAATTTAACAAAGCGATGAAAATACTGAATGAACAATATGTATATAATATATTATGAGTACATTTTATTTCCTAATATCTGCAGAGCAGGTAAACAGAAAAAGATAAGAAACATACCAACATCGCTTTCCATTCGTAGTGTCCAATCAGCTACCGAAACTTCTTTTGCTTATGTAGTAACTTTGTTCAGCCTGTCGATGCAGTGTAGAGATTTTAAGATCATAATAAAATAAAATTCAACTTCAAAACATTTTAAGCACATAAATAAATACTTTAAAATATCGTTTGCTTTTGTTCTTCGATCTAATTAATATTCATAATGTACTTCCATTAACATTTACAGTGTCTGTGTCTCTGTGTCCCTGTAAACTAACTCAGAGTGAGCTACAGCACAGTTATGCGTCACATTCTTTTGAAAACTCCGTGCATCATTTTTATTGAACGCCGATAGTGAACGAGTCTGCTTGCCATGACAAAATCGAGGTATCGCCAGTTGCCAGCTAACGCTTGCCTCCCCTCTCTGTAAATGAGAACAGTGTTTCCACGTGCAAGCGCGTGCGCGTGTGTAAACTATCGCGTGAAGTTCGTGGTCTTACAATGGTCATAAGAATTTAAATAAAAGCGTTTCCATTTATTTATTTTAATTATTTTTAGTTTGGAGAAGTCAATAGCAAACGCTGAAACGATTTTGTGGATTGAACACACGCAAGTTCATTAATATTTATGAACAGATGCACCTATCTATCTATCTATCTATCTATCTATCTATCTATCTATCTATCTATCTATCTATCTATCTATCTATCTATCTATCTATCTATCTATCTATCTATCTATCTATCTATCTATCTATCTATCTATCTATCTATCTATCTATCTATCTATCTATCTATCTATCTATCTATCTATCTATCTATCTATCTATCAATCTATCTATCTATCTATCTATCTATCTATCTATCTATCTATCTATCTATCTATCCTTCTATCTAAAGTTATGGTGGGTTAATTACAATTATCGTGCATCACGCATGCAAATTATTGTAGTCGAGGAAAAACAATGTAAAATCAATGATGAGGTTTCAGTCATTCTTTTCTAAACTGAGAAAAATATATATAGAAAATAATTTAATATATTTTTCATCTTCCTCGTCAAAGAATTTCCCGTACGACAAAGAACACATCATTTAGAAACAGCTGTTTACTTTATATTTGAAGAAATCCAGAAGTCAGACGCAGATGGTGGAAAACTATTGCACTCTGTGAGATTTACAGCCTAAAATGTAATCAACAGCTTGCGCTACAGCGACTAAACTGGGAAAATAATGGAGAGGAAATGGTACAGTTTATTGTCTGCCTTCACCTCTGGCGTACAGAGTGTCACAACATGGTGGTTATCTTCCTTAAATGAAAATTCTCCTACTTTCGTCATGGCTCTTTTGGCAGTAATTATCCCAATATTTGCATGCTCTACATATGCACTGAGTTCTGCAGCATTGTTGTTGTCAGTGTTCTGGAGAATGTGTCTTTCTTTAATGGAGTAAGCTGCAGATAAGAACAGTAAATTGTCTTTGTTTAATAGACTATGTTTACAGGTATGAGCACGAATGCCGTTGTTTAATGGGTTATGTTCGCAGATAAGAGGACGAATGTGTCTTTGTTTAATAGATATTATTCTCAGATAAGTACATCAATGTGTCTTTGTTTAATGGATATTATTCTCAGATAAGTGCATCAATGTGTCTTTGTTTAATGGATATTATTCTCAGATAAGTACGTCAATGTGTCTTTGTTTAATGGATATTATTCTCAGATAAGTACATCAATGTGTTTTTGTGTTTCTATACCTCTGTTATTAATGATTCCTTCTCTGATTTAACATAGCGAGAAAGAGTTTGATTTACAGCATGATGTAATGAAACGGCCGCTTCTCCTGATATTGTATCTACAATAAGAGTGCTGAAAAATTTAAGAGTAGAATAGATCATTTAGAATAGAACATATCGGTGTAATTTTTAGTCGTTCACAGGCCAAAGAAAGCAACTTAAGATTTCTTCGGATAGACTCCGTCTTGAGGCTATTGCATAGTTCCACATAAAGCAGATCTCGAGAGTTCGGATGCTATGGCATTTTTATGTGTGTTCCAGTGTGTAGAGCTTTTTTGTTTTTGTCTGTACTGACGGCAATAGTTTTCTTTCATACAGAAACGACGGTAGCGCATTTCATTCTGATCATAATTCAGTACAATTGCGGAAACGTCTTTCCAAAGCGACAGCGCACCTTGAAATATGCTCACCTTTTAGCAATTCTCATGAAGCACTCCATGACCTCCAAGCGTCGAAATAGTGCGATCGACATTATCAGAAACAAAGGGAGATGAGTCTGCTAGAAAAAGGTCAACTCCTTCCGCTGCATTGTATTCACTCTTGGGTATGAGGAATCTGAAACCACTGTCGTTTAGACATCGTACGGGTAAAAACAGATTTAAGACCGCATTGCATTGGCACACCTAAGGCTGAAATCAGTTGCACACATTTAGATTGAGGTTTTCCTACTTTAACGATAAGCAAGTCCAACACTTTAACACGCGCTTATAACATTGGGTGTCAGAAATAGTTTCATAAAAGCTGATATGTTTATTTGAATAAGCCGAGATGTTATCTCAAAGTCTGGTTAGAGGTTGTTTGAAACTTACATTGTCACGTATGACAAGCTTCACAGCAATTATCACGAGTTCCAGTGTCTCGTGGTCAAAATCAGTGTCCTTAGATTGCTGTAAACAGCATTTCAGACTGTTAGTTCTGTTTTAAGACACCAGCGTTAGGATCCACATTCGATATTTTAACATCTTCCTGGGAGTACTCTTGTACTTTGTTTTCATATATTGCACTCACATAAATGTTAAAATATTAAATTCAAACCAGGTTTGGTGCTAAAAGTACCAACAGACAACTCTCAATTTCATTCTTTAAAGTTACGGAACTATCTGAAAAATGCAATATAGGGGCCTTTGTCTTTTGCCCCAACACTCACACTCCCCTCTCCTTCAGACGGCCATCTACATCAACTCACCTTTGAGATATTGTCTTAGTGGGTAAAATTCATACTACACAAATGGTGCCACAGATGAACCTTTAAAGAAACCTCCTGAACCATTTCAAATGCATCCCGACTATCACATCTGGCCCTTTATTTTCTCATTCACTGAACAAATATGTAGTTCAATAATGTCTTTCTGCTGAGATGTGAGTGGAATAATCTGTTATTTCCAATAGAGTTATCTAATTTCCAACAGATCTAACATTCTAAGTATTGGCTTAGAGACATGTGCCGCATGTTTTCTTGCCTGTAATTTACATGAAGTATTTTTAATCTGTATATAAATATATAATTTCTACGACAGCCTGAATGTCGTCCCTACTTTGTAACAGGACAATTCGAAACGCATCGTAGATAATACAATACAAAACGATAATTACTCAAGTCCTTTCAGATAAATAGCCGTCACCAAGATAAAATAATCATTAATTGCAAGAATAATGAACAATGACATTTGTAAGCCTACTAATGTATGAAAAGAGACTCGGAGCAGGCGCATTTATTGTCAATGCTTGCCTGTGGCCATTTAAGAAAATGTTAACCGCCATCTGCTCTGATACATTTTGCACACCAGTACGCTTTCTCGTTTCCTTGTTCGTCTGCCATTGCTGTCGTCAAGGACTGTAGTGCATGGTGACAGCTATGTGGCACAAACGCCGAGTGCAACTGGTTTGTAAAACGTGGTGAATTTTCAAGTTTCGTTGTTTTATTTTTAGATTATTTAGCGTCCTTCTATTTATATCGCTGAAGCTTCTTACTGTACTAACAATTCTCATTACTTTAACCCTTTACTTTATGGACAGTTTTTATTACTATACTCCATTACTTTACTGATACTTCTCATTACTGTACCCCTTTGCTTTACTGACTCTTTTCAGTACTGTACCCCGTTACTTTACTGACACTTCTCATTACTGTAACCCTTTGCGTTTAGTGACACTTCTCGTATTTTACTGAGACTTGTCATTACTGTACAATCGTACTATACCAACACTTCACAATACTTTGATTTTAATTGTAATGTCCTTTACATCATTGATGCGATTTATGGTTTAACTCCCTTACTTTAATGATACATTGTACAACTTTACTATCCAACTTTGATACATTGTACAACTTTACTTACCAACTTTATGATACATGTACCACTTTACTGTCCAACTTTATGATATATTGTACCACTTTACTATCCAACTTTTGATACATTGTACCACTTTACTATCCAACTTTTGATACATTGTATCGCTTTACTATCCAACTTTATGACACATTGTACCGCTTTACTATCCAACTTTATGATACATTGTACCGCTTTACTATCCAACTTTATGATACATTGTACCACTTTACTATCCAACTTTATGATACATTGTACCGCTTTACTATCCAACTTTATGATACATTGTACCACTTTACTATCCAACTTTATATACACTGTACCACTTTGCTATCCAACTTAATTAATACTACAAACCAATTTATTTATTGGCTTTACTAATGCATATATAATAATTTGCTCTTATGTTTACGATATTGACGCAATTTCCAAACATATTTTGCACTACTGTAGTTTACCAAAACACGACAGAGATTAAATTTAAGAAACATAATTAAGCAGTGAACAGTAAGGTATGAAATGTATTTTAGAACATAGGAGTAAATAAAAAATGAAAGTTATATATATATTATTTATAGATAACCAATACACAATAGACAAGGGAAAATATATGAAAAAATGCTTATAGCGTAACAGACAATTAATAATTTGAACAATGCGATATACTATAATTTTATTTGATCTTCGAATCTAGCTGTTTTTATTTTCATTTATGCATGAATCTATGGTAATATTACTGGTATTATGTGCAAAAAATGATGCTACATTTATTAATGCACAATTTTATACTCAAGTATTTTTCCATATCCCCGCATCGATATATCTGTACCAACCATTTTGTTTCCTTGACAGATTTCCTCAGTCTATATTTAATTCTGTGACCCACATGATTTATAGCCATGGCATGTTTAAAATTTTACTGATTATAATTATTGTTCCATTTCCATATGTTTCAGTTATCTGGGGATACACTTTTGATTTGCTACTAGATTAGTGTATATTATTCATTGCGTTATAAATATCATAAGTTGCAAAATGACTTTAAGAAACTTTGGCTGCAACTAACACCAATATTCTTCGCAAACAAGCAAACCATCAATCAATGAAATAAACAAACAAACAATGAAACAAACAAATAAACAATCCTTCAATCAATAAAACAAAAAACAAACAATCCATCAATCAATGAAACAAACAAACAATCCATCAATCAATGAAACAAGCAAACAGACAAACAAACAGACAAACAAACAAGCTTGACTATGGACATTCACTTATTAGGAAACACTTCCTTAATTATGAATACCCACTTAAATCAATATTTCTCACGGACAGTCTTCCTGCGTTTACAACGTTGTTTTAGATCGATTCAAATATACAGACCGTAAGACACACCACGAAAATATTTACAGTCAGTATCGTGACTTCATTGCGGACATTAAAGGACATGTATCAATTGGCAACACACTCTAGTGTTTCAATCATATGTGAACAACAACAAAAACAAGATTAACCAAGAAAAGAAAAGCTAATGAGGAATAATAAAATTCAATTAATATATTTCAGAAAAGTTACAAAGATGTGTATTAAAGGAAATGATTATTTGTGTAGAACCTTTTTGCTGCAGTATTTGCAAACATAATGCCTGCCTTCCTGAAGAGAATTACTCAATAAAGTGTGAGAACAGTGTCAATCCAACGATTTCGATACAGGAACGAGCCTAAAAATATTGCCATAGTTTCAAACAATTGCGTGAACTGCAGTTACTTACTATTTGCCCCCTTGGTCTTAATAATAGTAATTAGTCTCTTAGCAGTTACCTTTTACTCCCTCTTTGTCTTAGTAATAGTAACGAAAAGCTACAATATAATTCTCTGAAATAATTTAATATTATTGTCTTGGTGGATGCATATAAGACATGGATGCATTTTTATTAAAACATTTATGAAGAAGAAGACGTGAAAAAGTCTGTTTATACACATTTTGCGTGGTAGCTGGAAATCATTCCATCAAACCCACCACTAACCTGATTCAGTACAAAGAGCAGAAAGCTTTACATCTGAGGCCAAAGAAAAGATAAATCCTTCCAATGTATTGCCATAAGAAACACTTGGACCATTAAGAAAATGAATAAACGAACTTTGGAATTAACCGCCATCATGAAAGAAAAAGTGATGCAATAGCAAGCATGCAAACAGCAATGCTTGTCCTGACCATTGAATAGTGTCTGCATTTGCCGTCTTGTAATGCGAGCAACACTTTTTTCAGTGATGAAAAAAATAAATAATTAATAACTTTCTTTAAATATTATATTGCTAATCCAGCATTGAAAGTAAGTATACAAACTTAGAGATGAATATTGTACATGTTACTACTAACAGAGAATCTGTAATTAAGTTAAAGAATTCAAAATTGGTACATGGTTACGAAGGGCTACAGATGACAAATTAGGTCAGCAAATAAACTCAGGCGATGTAAAAGTATAAACTTATCTCACGAACAAATTACATCAATGAAAGATTTCTTCAAGCTTTCGCAATGCATACTTACATTCATCATTTTAAAAAGGCAATAGCCAGAGGATTTCCTTTTTTATAAAAAAAAGGAGAAATCTGTTTTAACATAATTTCAAAAACAATTTTTAGAAAACAATCTAAAATTAATAAATTCTATGTAAAAAAAATGACATATTTTCGTTGTTTTAATTTAGAAGACAAATTAGTAATTTAATGAAGTTCACAGAGTGATTTGGGTGTTATGCTCAGGAAATTGATAATGAGATTGAGAAATCCGCAAAGAATATTAACACTTACAGAGCTAAAAATAAATATTATTTCATTGTCTTCTTTGTTGTTTCGGAAAGAATTATGTTGATTCAATATAATATAATATAATATAATATAATATAATATAATATAATATAATATAATATAATATAATATAATATAATATAATATAATATAATATAATATAATATAATATAATATAATATAATATAATATAATATAATATAATATAATATAATATAATATAATATAATATAATATAATAATATAAAATATAATATAATCTGAAAAGAAATTTACAAAATATTAATGAAATTTCTAAGAATACTACACCTTTTATTCAATAATTATATTTGTTCCTGAGGGAATGACTTATTTACAATCTTGATTTGCAAGTAAAACTAATAATTTCGTGTGTCACTGACGTGTCTTTAGTGAGACCATGCTGTGCAAGTAATGTGCAAAGTCTATTCTCAGTTCTATCATTACAGCTGCAAATTTCCGTCTAAATATTTTAAACCGAATATTATGGCGTGTGTGTGTGCGCGCGTGTCTTGTGCCTGAAAGTTTATTTCTATATTATAATTTGGTCTGGACTATCGTGGAGACACCCTGTGTAAAAGCGTCAAATCATTCGGCATATCTGACAATATTTCTTATTTCAACAGTCACTTTTAAATATAGCCAAATCATCTAGAATCAAATCTAAGGTCGACTAAATTTACAAATGAATATTATTTATACTTGTATGTCAGATCATAAGAATAAGAGAGAATCACGCGACTCAAGTAAGAAGAAATTAAAAGTATATAATGCCTATCAAGAAACAAATGAAATGAAATATCGCATAATCCCATACAACAAAGTCTGTCCATTGAATTGTACAGCCTGGTGACAATGGCGACGTTTTTACATAATGAAATGGTGTCGACCACTGTCCGCATTTGGCCTTGCATATGTGCGTTTAATATTCGTTTACTCTGCACTACACAACGGACTGGTAATCCCTTCGGGAAGAGAAATGTGTCATTTGATTTCGTCGTTTGTATGAGACTAAGTGAAGACTCAACATTCTACAACTATATTGGGCAGTGGGCAATGTGATTTATTTCTTACAACAATATTGGGTAGTGGGCAATGTGATTTATTTCAGTATAGCTGCATTGGGCAGTGGGCGATGTGATTTATTTCAGTACAACAATATTGGGCAGTGGGCAATGTGATTTATTTCAGTACAACAATATTGGGCAGTGGGCAATGTGATTTATTTCAGTATAGCTGCATTGGGCAGTGGGCGATGTGATCTAGGTTACCATCAATTTAGATTATTGAGAATTTTACATCGTACATTATGTTAGACCAGCCACTTACCAGCCATTTAGGTTACTTAGGGAAGCCAATAGGTTGTATGGCAGAGTAAATTTGCTTATCCCTATTTCTAACTTAATTGTTATTTATATATTGTTAAATGGGAAAGTGACCCCACCATGTACATTTCTTATGCTGGTATTTTTAAGTGTCAAAGTTGGAAGTAAACAATTCAGATAAAGAATGTGCTTGACTTGCTTATGTAATCTGATCCAGTTTTATTTGGATGAATAGTTTTATTATCCAATGTTTATGATTTACATGAATGAGACCAGCCAATGAGCTGAGATCAAAAGTTTACCTGCTGTAAAGAAATCTATTGTCTAAACTACTTTGGCCTTCCCTTTGGTTAATTAACCTCAGAGAAGCAGAAGAAATATTTATTTGACAAGTATTTTGATTCTGTTTGAAAACAGGTAATATCTAGCTCTTTAGGTCAATTTTGTTAAACCGCAGAAAAGCAGTAAAAATAAACTACATAGAAATTGCCACAAAAGATTCTGATAACACTTACATTTGACTTCTCATACATAACTATTCTGTTTTGTTTGTACTTGACGGGAGTGTATATTGTTATGATAATTAAGTTATTTGTTAAGGTGAAGTACATGACATTTCTTGTTAATTTCAGATTTGACTTGATTCAATTAAACGACCTATTATTTACATTTAATACTTCCAATCGCGCCTCTAAAGCTAGAGTGTAATATATATATGCGTTCGTTTATATGGTGTGTTCTTCTAGATATGTTTTAGAGTTGTGCAATTAATTAAGCATCCCATGGTACTATGACATGACCTTCTCTGAGTTAACATGGAAGAGGTTATAAACGAAAAGACAACAAGCGGTTTTTAGACAAAAATTGTTTTAAATAAATTTTATAAGAGGGAATAATTTAAGAATGGTTTGTTATTTAGTGCGAAATATATTGATTACATTTAGGTAGTCATTTCTAGAACAGAAACAAATGGAGTGTTTCTCACCTATCTCCTCGCAGACACGTCCTTCATTACTCCCCATCTCCCCACAATGCCTCAGTGTGTACTTCTTTCCCATGTAACCTGTTATTCGTATGTATAGGCAACCACCCGAGTTGAAATGTCTCTGAATGCTGCCGTTTTGCCGATATTTCTGTCTCAGACCAAGAGGACTGAGAGTCACGCTTTAGTAAATTGCTTTCTGGTAACAAAGCATGACGATGTGACGACAATTGACGGGGAAGAAAGAGTGAAGTTACAGGCTTTCATTTCCTGTGCCTGCCACTTCAAATGAAAGCTGTGTAATGGTGAATTTGTTCTTAGTTTTATATCTTTGAAATTGAGCCAATATGGCTGCTGAAGTGATCTGGAGGAATTTTGACAATCAACTCACATGGCTGAAGAGGCAAGAAGATATTTTATGCTCATCTAAGGGTACACAATATGTGTGATTGAAAATGGAATAACATATGTTATGCTCATCTCGGGGTACACAATATGTATGATTGAAGATGGAATAACATATTTTATGCTCATCTCGGGGTACTCAATATGTATGATTGAAGATGGAATAACATATGTTATGCTCATCTCGGGGTACACAATATGTATGATTGAAGATGGAATAACATATTTTATGCTCATCTCGGGGTACACAATATGTATGATTGAAGATGGAATAACATATTTTATGTTCATCTCGGGGTACACAATATGTATGATTGAAGATGGAATAACATATTTTATGCTCATCTCGGGGTACACAATATGTATGATTGAAGAAGCAAGAAGTTTATGCGACGTTTATAGTGATCAAAAGGATCGATCTCCAAAGCACAAATTAACAGCTGTTTGATTTTGGTTTAGGGTTAGGATATTAACTAGTAGTAAATTGTCTAGGTGTTGTGATGTTACTATCAGCTAGAAAGGACAGGGCAATATACTAATTATAACACAATAAATGCACACATTGAAGAAATTTATTTATTTATGAAACACTTTGTATAAAAAGAAAATGCAACTTCTAAAAAAAAATAAATGTGTGAAGGGAATTTGCAGAAAATGAGTAAGCAAAGAAGGTGGACGCATATGGCTATTGTGACGTATTGTTACGTGCGAGTGCAGGAGGAGAGAAAGACGAGAAAAAATAAACTGTTGATTAATTACTCCCCTTGACTGCTTCTGGAAACTAACCGTGTTCCTCAGTCACATACCGCACAAATAATAAACAGACACAAGGGTGCACAACAAAGATGATGTGTCACGAACAGTCTAGTCCTAGGGTAAATACGTAATAATCAATTACTAGCTCGGAGCCCCCAGACTCCCGTTGTTTATGACGTCCCTACAACTAGTACACATATAACATAACGGGATGACACATGAAAAAGTTGTTTATGACGTCCCTACAACTAGTAAACATATGACGTAACGGGATGATACATGAAAAGTTGAAATGGAAAAGCTTAAACAAGTTTAATAAAGATATAAAGTTGAACGAAAAGGAAAACGGTGAAATAAGTGTTCTAATAAAAAAAAGTAAACTACATCTCTACAGTGTCATCACAAGCAGTGCGGAGTTTAGTGCACAATGTATGGCCTGAGGCAATGTATGATAAAACAATGGTTTCAGTAAAGACATATCTCTAGTAAAGCAATGTCTGTGAAGAGTCTCTTGTTTTCAAATTATCTGGGTCAGGTGAGAATCAGTCAGTCAGCTTGAAGACAACATTGATGATTTCCCCTGGACCCTTGAATGCAATGAGTGGTTTGCTGCCTGACGTAGACACGGACCAAGGCTATATAGACGTGACAATTGTGACGCGGACCTTTCCTTTTGGCTTGGTCATCAATGCACAAAGTTTATGGATGATAGGCGAGCAAGCGGCCTTTCCATTAGCTGTAATCTGTAACAATTTGCTAGGCTGGGAGATAGAACAATAATGTTCCTCTTTTTAGACATTGTGTATAATTGTGCCACTGAACGGTGTCACTCGCATTAATTCAGACAGTTTAGACGAGACGAGGAAACGCCAGACAAATTCACTCTCACACACTCTCTTGTTGAAACCTTAATGCAAATAGTATATGAACAATAAGTATTTAAATAAGCTGTGAAGAAAGATGCATTAGTGTTAGTAATAAAAATCAGCTAGGGAAACCACAAACTTCTAACCTATGCTGGCAATAATTATAAAATCCAAGGAAAATTATCTCACAAGTACACAGACTCATAAATATTCAATCTGGAAAGTTTTACAATAGGAAATATATATAGGATATATATATATCCCCTGTAGGACACGCTTGGAGGGTCCAGGGCAATCTAATTTTGGCTGACTCTAACGCGCATATTTATGCGTTCTACCACTTGTTGACAGCGATTTGTTTACTCTTTACACGCGTTGCACATCCAGTCTGAGTGTATGCTGGTTAAGGGGCAATAATTCGATAGTTCGGACACTAAAGCTTTGCGCAAACGTACGACGGTCGGAGCAGTGGCCAACTAGATTAAGAAATGCGTTAACATGTGGGTCATAGGGCTTGAAGCCATACTTAATTACAGTGTCACAGTTTCGAGTTGGAAAACACGGCTTACAAGAGTTTGAAACAACAAGTTGCAACTTTCAATTTTTATTATTATTATTAGATTTGAAATAAGATAATTTTATATGTTAATTAATTAATAAAAATGTGAGAAGGTGGACGGATAGGTCACAGTTGTAAATGATTACAAAGCGAGACAACTCTGCCAGAACCGTAGGGACGAACCATGAACTTGGATTACATAGATCGAAGTATTGACAACGAGACGTCAAGACTCGATTACAACTGACTGCTGACTTTAGAGATATTGTCGCCTGAATACCCTCTTCTCTTCACAACGAAATAATCTAGACAACACCCTACTCAACTCCATGCATATCTACCCTACCTGGATCCTATTTATATTCTTCTAACCCACTTTTAGAAAGTTAGATACAAATTAATAGAGAAAACGTTACAAAGGCTGTGATTTATAGTAATAGTAATATAATTTGCAAATATATTTTAAAAGTGAAATCAATCAAATTATTGAAATCTTGATTACTTGAAATCACTGTTAACTGCATAGTCTATCTATCTATCTATCTATCTATCTATCTATCTATCTATCTATCTATCTATCTATCTATCTATCTATCTATCTATCTATCTATCTATCTATCTATCTATCTATCTATCTACCTACCTATCTATCTATCTCTATCTATCTATCTATCTATCTATTTATCTATCTATCTATCTGTCTGTCTGTCTGTCTATCTATCACATAATTTATAATATCATACACTGCATCAAAAGGTTATTTGTGTAACAGTTAAAGAAAGCTAACAAGCAGTAATTTGTTTTACGATTACAGAAAATGATAAGACAATACTTATGTAGCACTTAAGCAAGCTGATGCTCATCTATATGTTTACCAGTTACATAAGTCAATGCTCAGTTTTTGTGTATACCAGTTACATAAAGTTAATGATCAACTATGTGTAAACCAGTTTTAAAAAGTCAATGCTCAGCTATGTGTATACCAGTTACATACATTTGATGAGAAAGTCTTGTAGTTAAAACAAAAACAGACAAGCAGACTAAACACGTGATATAATCTTACTTATTAAATTATAATTGTTTTCAATTTGAAACAAACAAGCGAACAAACTAATAAACAAACAAATAAATAAATGCTATCATTTCAAGTCAAGTAGGTATCATGTAGGCATACATTTCATTATATCATGTAGGTATACATTTCATTATATCATGTAGGTATACATTTCATTATATCACGTAGGTATACATTTCATTATTATCGGTTGATCGGAAACTTGTATCAATCCCAGTGCGGTCTGTGAAGAGTTTGTTACATTCTGTTCATGTCACGTAAAGAGATAACTGTAAATAAACCAAGAATTTCATATGCTTTACAATCACTTGGTCAGAAATTCACACCAAGCCCCTTGACTATGTTTTCATACTTTTATCAATATCGTTTTAAAAATGTAAATTGAGGGAAGTTTTGTCCGAAATAATATTTTTTATTTATAAAAGATTAAATTTTATCGTTCATAAACCGAACACGCACCTATCAACCTTAATGTTGATATACGTTGCCGCTTGTATTAAAGTTTGTCCAGGAATCAAACTAGCGAGAGCTTCTTCTTCCTCCCCCTCTCCCTGTTTTTTTACTTCTTTACTTTATAGAGGAAACGTCCTCAGGGATTTTACATCTTTAAAAGCTCTTATAAGCTTCGCAGTTTGTTAGCTGGTAATGTAGTACGGAAGCTATATGCGAAAGAGGCGCAGTAAAACCTCCATCTTTTGCTGTGCAGCGTACATCGTGAGGTCATTGCCCTTCAGAAACTTACCTGGATTAGAAAGATCTTTGCACTTCACCTTTGCTTGTCATCATTCAAAGCAGTCAAAAAATTCCGTACGTGAAAAAAATCAATCTGTAAGGAGACTCATTTGAAATAAACAAGCAGGGTTATCGCCCAATCATTTCCACGAACGAAAGAAAACTACCGTGGTACATTTCATTGCGTTGTTAAAGACTTAAAGTCCAAGAATCGAACATATAGGTTGAAATTCACACGTCTGTATAATCGCAAAATAATGCATAGTTTTAGTTAGTATGATCAAAACAGATAAATAACAATATGTAACAATACTACGAAATAAATTCAAATAAATGTTCATACTCGCGGACGACGAAACCGTTTTTCTCTTCAAACCGTCGAATGATGTCATTTTCCTCTTTCCATTACGATATGTAGCTTCACTCTAGACAGTTCTGACTGACTTGTGAAGTTTAGAAAACGCATTTACTCTGCAGGGACTAAGAAAAGCTTAGAGGAAATATTTATTTTAGTTAATCTGACTCACAGAAAAGTCTTTGTACCTGTAACTCTCTCACAAACCATTGTCTCTCAAAGTTAGCAGCGAATAATGACTGCATTTCATTATTAATTCAAATGAAGAATAATCATAAAATGAATGTTGTACATTTCTTTATTAATCAAATTAAGAAGGTTTAATAATTCATGTGCATTTCGTTTTTAATCAAATTAAGAAGGTTTAATAATTCATGTGCATTTCGTTATTACTTCAGTAAAGACGAGTGAGGCAATGATCAAATCGCATTTCGTTAGAGCCTGGACATCCAGTAATATGTGGCCTAGCATAAATTTATTTCGAATTTTTGTATACAAACTTCAAAGAACAGTCTTTATAACAAGAATTAGTATTATTTTGTAGAATTCCTCGCCAGTACGCCTTTTGTGAACTGCACACACTCACGAATAAAAATAAGTTTCATTCACTATTCCATTTTGTATTTCATGCCTTCAACGGTCTCTGGCTGTCGTTCTGAGCTTTGTCAATGACAGTGGACACAGAATGGAGACGTCATTTTAATTATACTCTTGTTTGATCGCAAAGTTTCCGTGTAGTACTATACAAATCAGATTGTTGCAAAGTCTTA
This sequence comes from Sinotaia quadrata, assembly GCA_028829895.1. NCBI lineage: Eukaryota > Metazoa > Mollusca > Gastropoda > Architaenioglossa > Viviparidae > Sinotaia > Sinotaia quadrata. The sequence continues at coordinate 134,826,252 of CM054179.1, forward strand.
TTATAAATTTAATTTGTGTTGTGTAGTGCCAAAAAACACCATTTATAGTAATAAGTTAATGCCAATAACTGATTCTTGACGGCAAAATATTTGTATTAAATTTTAAAATCACACTAGAAGGAAAGTATAGTAAAGAAAACATAATTCGTTTCAATGCGTTACCTGCAGCGCACAATATAGCACCCACAATAAATGCAACACATTATTACAACACACAACATAGCACGCACATTAAATACAACGCATTATTACGACGCACAACATAGCACACACAATAAATGCAACACATTATTACAACATACAATATAGCACAAACATTAAATGCAACACAATATTACAACGTGCATGCGAAACTACCTAAATTCCCTTTCCTGTCGGGAGGAAAGGTCGATTTCTGACATCTTTTCCAATTAATGTCACCAAGGACGCAACGTGTCTTTGTCAGTACGTAGACCTACTGTAATGATTTGCAATTGAAAAAAAGCAGGCAAAGACTGCTGTATACATACATATTTACATACATATTTCGCACGTACACCTCAATCCCATGCACGCACTTGTTCAAACTCAGGCGCATATAAAGAGCCAGAAAAACCAATCATATACGAGACCACATCCAAATGTTAATTATACAAGTAAGCTCACACTTCAACTTGAAATCCATCAGTCAGTAGGTCTATGTTCATGACTTAGTAATTACATGCCGGCTATACATATTCCTTCATTCCTTCCTTCCTTCCTTCCTTCCTCCCACTTTTAATTCCTTCAGTCCTTTTCCTCTTATATCAAGAGTTACATATCTAAAACAAATTAATATGCATGCGCATACACAGACAAGCATACATAGATATAGATAGATAGATAGATAAATAACATGAGTCCATAGCCTTCTCGAATTATCACTTTAAATTTAAGTTTACCAGCTCGTGAGGGTAAATAATAACATCGAATGTTAACCACTGGTCTGCAATTCAAGTGTTAGATACTCTGATAAATTAATTACCCTTAATTCACTACACCCTCTGCCCATTCATCTTCAGTAAAAATCTTCCATTGTTCTCTCCCTGTCTTTTCTCTTGTCCACTACAAACTGTTTCTTCTTTTTATAATGATTATAATGATGATGATTATAACAAAACAATACTGCTAGTTTTAAATAATAATGAAATGAACCAACATCAACATCAATAATAATAATATTAGTAATGAGAACAAAAGCAAGAACAAAAACAAAATTAGTAATGGAATGACAATACTACTTCTACTGATTCTGCTAACGAATACTCCAACTATTACATTTGCTAAGATCACAAGGTCTTTACGAATAGAGAGTACAGACAAGTGACGCTTTAGTTATATAATAGACATGCCTTTTTCCGATCTGAAAATCTAGCAATTCAGATATGCTGATATAATCAACTGAGATGGTTTGTTAGCCATAATAAAGAACATAACGTTTCACAAAGATGAAAAATAAATTAGGAGAATTATACTCTGACCCTTTTCTAATTAGAATTATATCCGCGCCTTATTTAAATAGCAATAAAAGTACAACCATTTTTTCTGATTCTAATTATAGCCGCGTCATGCTTAAAGTGTAAACAACGATAGCTTTTCTAATTAGAATACTTGCCGCTTCATATTTAAAATATCAAACTGTTGTTTTATTCACATTTGATGGGATTTTTTCTTTCCCCGTTAAGGATTTTGCCATATTGATAAAAGATTAAAATCGGACACGCCATCGCTGAGGTTCGACAAAAGACAATCTTCAAAATGAAGTGTGTTCATTGTGTATGAAAATTAATCTTCATCGTTGAGTGCTACAATTTGGCATGAAACAGTAGAAGAATATTTGAAAATTAATCACAGGTAAAATACAAAATTAACGAATAGTTTTAACTGTGTAATCTATTTGTGTTGTTTCATTCAAAGTATTATAAATGATTTATGTTTACACTGCTTTCGAATATGACATTAATTGTGTTATAATGCGAGAGGTATAATGTGTACAGTACCTTAGTGAGTGTTACTAGAAATTACATATTTCAAGATACATTAATACACGTCCTGAGCACCCTTGCCTATCAAGTGAATTATAGATGGTGTTGTGGAATGAAAATGTTTGTGATAAAAAAATTAATATAGGACCCAAATGTATGAAAGAATGAGGGTGTGGCCATGAGTGACAATACTCTGGGACCAGTCGCACAACACACATCTATGTGGGAACACGTTTAAAACAACAGTAAGTAAAACATAGATACATGTTACGCTGTTAAATCTCCACATTTGCTTAGAAATATTATAATAGTTGAGGTGGCGTTTGAACTCCACACAACTTAGGGATTATATATCCAGTCTTCATCTATAATGATGGCAATTACGACTATATTCTGATAGTACACTATTCACTTCTTGAAACACTCTACACTGGAGCATAGAGCGTCATAGTGTTTCTTCACCTTGCCCTCGGGTGTTATAAACCCCAATCATCTAACGAAAATAAATAGAATACAATGCATTGCAATTATGAAATATGTAGAGGTTAATTTATGCTAACATATAAATGACAGAATGGTAAAGAATTATAAAGACCGTTTAAACGAGATTTTTATTTACCAAGATGTTCCCATGTTATCACGAATTTCAAAGCTAATTAAAGTTTACTAATCAATATATTTGTAATCATTCTAGTCTGTTGTCTAGTGCCAAAAGGCTGACAAAGAGTTTTACGTTAGATTTAATCTTATTGTTCTGAAAATGTGTGTGTATCTACTTAGTACACATTTACTTTCAGTGGTAGTTACACAATCATTTTTATGACTAAGACTACTTTTCTATTCTAACTTGTGGAGAAATTACACTACTAACTGAAATTTTAAAACTTAACTTCATAAAACTCCAACTCAGGAGTCGTTGTATAATATCAATGATTACTTCCCTTGATTGGAGTACACTTCCATCAGAACTACACTTGAAATCTGGCTCGGCATAGAATCCAGTCTGGAATTTATGTCTATCTCTGGTTCAGAATCTCGAACTGGTTTGTCTTAGCCTCTAAATCTGGCACATCAGCAATGCATGCTAACTTTCTTAAGAACCTGTTTCCTTATAACACTTTAAATATTGATTCGTAATGAAACCAAAACTCTTTGGCATCATATAATTCACTAGTTATTGCAAACAATGTTTTAAAATTAATTACTCCATACACACTTCAAATAATTATAACAATTTCTTTCTCTCTTAAACAATCACTCACACCATCTAGGTTTCTTCTGCGCACACACTGATGATCTGATGAATTTTAATTCATTTATTTAGTAAATTTTCCTATATTAGTTTCCATACTAAGTACAGATTTGTATCAATGGAAAGCACGGTACATGTCTTCCTTTCTGGACACGTTTGTCAAGAATAACTTAAGCAACATCAGTCAGTTTACAGTTCTGGTCACTGATGAACATATGTCGTCAACCGGTAGCTTCTTCAGTGTGAGTTGATCTCAGTTCATACTCGGTGTTTTGTTTCCCTTATTTTGAGCAGGCCATTGTTAAATGTAATCTCTGAAATGTGCAGGTGACTGTCGAAATCAGTACAGTTTACTCGTGATCTTTCTCATTTAGGTTTCATTCAACTGCAGTATTAGGACTTTCTAGCTGTCGAGGAAATGTGTCACTGACTTCCGGTCGACATGTTTGGAGGCTGTCGACGAATCACATCCATAGAATAATTTTTAAAATTGTTTTTAAAATTGCAATTATCTTTAAAAGCACAACATTTGTTTCCGGTTTTATCTTACTACATTTCATTTTTAGAAATGGTTACAATTGTTATTAAAACTCAGTGGGATATGATAGTAATCCTCCATAAAGCTCTCACTTTTGTCATGTAAATTCGGTCAAACATGATTGTGAGGTTACTGATTTTTCCCAGGTTCTGACTTAAGCTATAAGTGACAGGGTAAAAAGATAATTCACAGATCACACTATTGTATCTATCACTTCTGACCAATATATATACTAATAAGGTATGTCACCACTGTACGTACCCATCACTTCTGACCAATATATACAAATACGTTAGGTCACCACTGTACGTACCAATCACTTCTGACCAATATATACTAAATTATGTCACCACTGTACGTACCCATCCCTTCTGACCAATATATACTAACACGTTTTATCACCAGTGTACGTACGTACCAGAGCAATGACCAGCCTCTATTTCACAAATAACATTTTATTCCTTCTTGGCTAGATTTTTCCAGTGATGGAGTATCAAGCACTGTGACATTGCTTTGATTTATTTTTTTCCCCGAGAATTTTTGTAAAGTAAAAAAAAATCACCGGTGGTTTGCTTGGAATAGAAAGCCTATTGATACATCCCTGCACTTTCTTGATCCAACACCCGTGGGAATCTTCTCAGGAGAAATATAGCAAAAAAGAAAGAGTAAATAGTAAGACCACATTCCAAAGGGTAAAGGTCAATTCTGTGAAATGTTAAATAAAATATCCTCTCTGGTAAATCGAGGAATAATGCCTGAAATACATAAAAGCAACGGGACATTTTTATGAAATGATAATTTGGAAGCACGTTGTGCGGGCGCAAGAGACTTTATGAACAAGTACACGGAAGCATCTAGCAATTAAATAAAATAAACAGAAACATTCCCGCAGTTTCATCTAACGTTATTGAGCATAGCTCTACCTCTGCATCCCCAACGCCACCCCCCCCCCAACAAAAATTATCGACATAAGTATTTAAATATAATTTAAATATCACTTGTTGAGTTTGGCTTTGTAAGCTGTCCCTCTTCAAATCAATAACACGCAAATTAATTCTCAAACACCATCCCAAAATATTCAGATGATATTTGATAATGGTGAATATGTTCGGGGATTACCATTTAGAAAAAGCGTTGTAGTAAGGACTATTCTATTGCAACGCTCACAAAACGAAATTTCTGGACATAGGTGGGTGGATGGATGGGGGAATATAGCATCTAGAGGTAAAGTAGTGAGTTGTAGTTTGCATTGTTGAAATGAACTTCTAAAGTAAAGAGATGGATCATAAATCTATGAAATATCACATTACTTTTCATTGGCCTTCATTAATTACTTACCTGAATGTTTCTTTGTGTGTGTGTGTGTGTGTGTGTGTGTGTGTGTGTGTGTGTGTGTGTGTGTGTGTGTGTGTGTGTATGTATGTGTGTGTGAGTGTGTGTGTGTGTATGTGTGTGTGTGAGTGTGTGTGTGTGTGAGTGTGTGTGTGTGAGTGTGTGTGTGTGTATGTGTGTGTGTGAGTGTGTGTGTGTGTATGTGTGTGAGTGTGTGTGTGTGTATATGTGTGTGTATGTGTGTGTGTGTGTATGTGTGTGAGTGTGTGTGTGTGTGTGTGTGTGTGTGTGTGTGTGTGTGTGTGTGTGTGTGTGTGTGTGTGTGTGTGTGTGTATGAGAGTGAGTGTGAGTGTGCGAGCGTGTGTGTATTTTATAAATTTATTTCTTTAAAAGAATACATCATCCAGGAAGCAACGATTCGAGTTAAGCTTCCTAGGCATTACATTTATTTTATATATTAAAATTATAATTATTACTTTTGTATTACAATGTGTCACTACAAATACATCACTATGCACGTATTATATTTATTTATATATAAAGCAAATCAAAATTAAAAGCATGTGCATTATAGTTAATTATTAATGGTCAGTAATAAAGATGCACACGTTTTAAGATGAACTTATTATTGTTACTATGTTATTTCCTTTGTCCAGCCATCATTAAAATGTACTTATTGTTGTTACTTTGTTATTTATTTTGTCCAGCCATCATTAAAATTTACTTATTATTGTTACTATTTTCTTTGTCCAGCCATCTTTAAAAAAGTTATTATTATTCTTACTATTTTCTTTGACCAGCCATCATTAAAATTTACTTATTATTGTTACTATGTTATTTTCTTTGTCCAGCCATCATTAAAATGTACTTATTATTGTTACTATGTTATTTTCTTTGTCCAGCCATCATTAAAATGTACTTATTGTTGTTACTTTGTTATTTATTTTGTCCAGCCATCATTAAAATGTACTTATTGTTGTTACTTTGTTATTTATTTTGTCCAGCCATGTACTTATTGTTGTAACTATGTTATTTTCTTGGTCCAGCAATCATTAAAATTTTAATGATTACTATTACTAGTTATTGTTACTATGTCCGATGTTGACTGTTCTAAATGGATGGAAACATAAAACCAACCGACCCAGCACATAACCTACAGTTAATAAGCAATCCATACAAACTTGTTTCAAAACGACATTCCTCCTTCAGTTGGGTTTCTAGTCGGCCCGGAGCTCTTGCACGAAACCTGGATAAAAGTCTATTATTGTGTTTTTACGATAGCATTTAAATGGATTTACTTTCCATTTCTAAGAAGTAAAAATAGAAAAATTCCACAGTCTGTCACGTGTGATTGAAACTCAAAGTACAAGTCACACACCCTCAGACCGAAGAAAGACGTAGGACATAACAATTTGCAAACTACCAATTTGTAAGGAAGAATTAAGAACGACAAAGGATTTCGATATTTAATAAAATGGATTAAGTTAAAATATAAGCACAATTTAGTTTAAATTTCCCTCATGTTAGGAACGAGTTGTAAAGAATTAATTCGTAAAGAATAAATATTTATTCACACACACAAACGCACACACACACACACACACACACACACACACACACACACACACTCACGCACGCAAATAACATAGTTACATATACACATATACTTATATACACACACCTATAAATAATATATCGTATATGAATGCATTTATACAGACTTTGATCCATGTACTAATAATTAATCTTGCGAAAATACCGCAATCACTAAATTATGGTGCAAAATACGGTGATGGGAATTAAGTAAACGATGTCCACCAAGAAATAAAAAATACCGATATCCCACTTGTCACTTTTCAATGAGATGTATGTCGATGAGAAAGAAATGAACTCACGTGATTCAGTATAAGGGTGAGTGACGATTTAGTGGATCATAATACGAGTGTGGTCTTTACTCCAGCTGATTCTGAAACAAACCAGATTAAAAGATAATGCAATATTTGAAAATGATCGATGATATTGATCGAAATAGTTGAATACTCAGTTCAATCTTTTAAAATCGTATTCTTGAGAGCAAATAGCGCGAAAGTTCAGTGGTGCAAATTTTATTTACTAACAGTGAAATGAGTGCAGTAAGGAAACTTATGCAAGATATATTTTGATGACGTCACTCTGGGGAACTGATATGTTTCTAATTTATTTTTAATACAATTCAAATAATCGGTTGGTATATACTTACAGCGAGGAGTCGTCAGTGCATGGCAACTAGCAGATTAGTGCGATCATTAAATCCCTATCTATCTATCTATCTATCTATCTATCTATCTATCTATCTATCTATCTATCTATCTATCTATCTATCTATCTATCTATCTATCTATCTATCTATCTATCTATCTATCTATCCATCTATCTGTAAGTTTTAAAAAATTCATTTGAAATTTCCTTTTTTGCCTCTGCCTCTGACCTTTGTTCTGGTGATATAATGATTAGCACTATTACACACAAAGCCAAAGCAGTGTTTTATATGAAGCCAGGGAATGACCGGAACACATCAGCCCAGTACTGAACAACATTTGGAAATACAGCCTGGTCAGATAACTCTGCTCACGTAAATATGTAAGCAGTGTGGATATTATGTACAGTGCAGAATTTAAATTTAAAAGTAACTTTTCTCTACTCTATGAGGGGAGATAACATTTCCGATTTTCTAATGGATCATGGATGTTTTCTTTTACAAACTGTCAATCTCGAGAGATTGCGCACAGGTTTCCGAGAAAAGAAGACACAGAGTAAAAAGACATTGTTTTTAGAGCCGATATTCTCCTGAAAGTGATTGAATCTTGTGCACTAATGATGTATCTGGTGTGCTTCATTTGTGTGGATTGCAGTCAAAGACAGCACACACACACACACATACACACACACACACACACACACACACACACACACACACACACACACACACACACACACACACAATAATACACACCCCTACCTAAACTCGCATTACAAACAAACATACAAAGAAAACTAAACACAATCATAAGCACAAGTGAGGTTTGGATTACAACAATTACAGATTATTTACAATTCAAACTGTTAGCTGTTCATTCTGGCTAACTTAAACAGTTAATTTCGCCAGAACGATTTGCAAAGAAAATTATATGCTAGCCTTCTACATTTAATAACACTATATACATTCCTATAGTAAAGAATGGGGAATGGAGAGAATAAGGAAAATGCTCATCCAAGAAGAATGAACCCGTGGAGAATTGATGCCGCGCAAAGACTCATATGCTTAGTTTGGGAAGTTACAATTTAGTAATAGAAAACTTCATACCGTGTGATCACGATCTTTGAAAGTTCTTGATCCGAATTCAAGTGATTCGGAAAAGAGGTAGAAATAAGAAATAAAAATAATAGTTATAGCATCATCATCACCATCACCACACCACAATCACCACATTATCATCATCACCACTATCAACACCATCATCGTGGTCATCAACTTCCTCATCCTCATCAACGTCATGGTCATTATTAGTATCACCTTCTCCTCCATCACACCATTACCACCACCACAACAACCACTACCCCAACATCATCATCATTTACTTCATAATTTCTCTCTTAGCATCAAAAACAAGAAGCAAAAGCGGAATTCTTATAATAGGAACTCTTCCTTGAGGTTACTCGATTAAATATACAAAATAGATCATTGAATTCATGTGGTTACACTCTATCAACAAGATTTAAGCGCAACCTTATTTAATAAATAAGCAAGGAATGTTGTGTTTAGCAGGGATTGTATGTAGCCTGTATTGTGTGTAGTCTGTACTGTGTGTTTTCAGCATGGAGTGTAGACTATATTTTGTGATGTCAGCAAGGTGTGTAGTCTGTATTGTGTTTAACAGGCATTGTGCATAGCCTGTTTTGTGTGTAGTCAGAATGGTCTGTAGTCTATAATGTGTGTAGTCAGAATTGTGTACAGTCCGTAATGTGTGTAGTCAGCATGGTGAGTAGTCTTTTTTGTGTAGTCAGCATGGTGAGTAGTCTTTTTTGTGTAGTCAGCATGGTGTACAGTCTATCGCGTGTAGTCTATACAGTGTGTAGTCAGCATTGGTGTAGTCTATACTGTGTGTAGTCAGCATTGGTGTAGTCTTTACTGTGTGGTGAGCATGGTGTGTTGTCTGTATTGTGTATAGCGTGCATTGTACGTAGCCTGAATTGTGTGCAGTCTAGACTGTGTAGTCAGCATGGTGTTTAGTCTGTACTGTGTGCAGTCAGGCATTGCACGCAAACTGTACAGTGTTTAGAATGTACTGTGCGTAGTCCGCATAGTGTGCAGTCTCTATTTTGTTCAGTCAGCATGGTGTGTAGTCTATATTCTGAATAAACAATATGGTGTATATGTTGTATTGTATGTAGTCTGAAGTATGTTTAGTCTGTATTATGTGGTCTATACCGTGTGCTGTCGGCATGGTGTGTATTCTGCATTGTGTGTAGTCTGCAAGGTGTGTAGTCTGTATTGTGTGTAATTTGCACTGTGTTTAGTCATAATGATGTGAAGTCTATACTGTGTGTAGTCAGCGTGGTGTACAATCTGTATTGTGTGTAGTCCTTCCTGTGCGTAGCCAGCATGGTGTGCATTATGTATTGTATATAATCTGTATATAGTGTAGCCGGTATGGTGTGTAGCATGATTTGCATGTAGTCGTTATTGTGCGTAGTCAGCATGGAGTGTAGTCTATACTGTGTAGACGGCATGGTGTGTAGCCTTTTTGTGTGTAGTCTATATTCTGTGTAATCAGCATGGTTTGAATCTGTATTGTGTGTTATTTGTGCTGTGTGTAGTCAGAATGATGCGTATTCTGTATTGTGTGTAGTCTTTACTGTGTGTAGCCAGATGACGTGCAATCTGTATTGTGTGCAATTTATACTATGAGTAGCTAGCATGGTGTGTAGTCTGCATTGTGTATAGCCGGTCTGTTGTGTTACCTGAATTGTCTGTAGTCTATTCTCTGTGTAATCAGCATGGTGTGTAATCTGTATTGTGTATAGCCGGCATGGAGTGTAAACTGAATTGTCTGTAGTCTATACTCTGTGTAATCAGCATGGTGTGGATCTGTATTGTGTGTAGTCAGCTTGCTGTGTAGCCTGTATTAAGTGTAGTCATCCTGGTGTGTAGTCTATGCTTTGTGTTGTTAGCATGGTGTGCAATCTATATTTTGTGTAATCAGAATGGTGTGTAGTCAGCTTGGAGTGTAGTCGGTATTGTGTGTAGTCAGCTTGGTGCGTAGTCTGCATTACGTGCAGACTCCTTTGTTTAACAAGCAACGCACCTCAAGCTGAATGTTACGTGTTATGACATTTTCCCAAGAGGCTCCTTTCTCCCGGCTCCTCCCCCTTCCCCTTCTAAGCATCCATCTTTGAACACACAGAGGAAATCCTGTGCAATGTTTCATTGGCACATACTGTCCTTGTGATGTGGCTCGGGTTTCCGTCTCAAGACGATATTTATTCAACGGACGAAAGTTTAACGATCAAATTGATGACAGCATATCTTTCTCTTGCCGTCTTTATGACGTACACAGTTATTGCGCATCAAATATTTTATACGGAATTAAATATTTATTTTTATTCCATATAGCCTTTGCTGTAATGATTGTCTTCGTGAGAGGCAATCTGATATTCTCCATTTTTTGCGCCTGAAGGACACGAAATTTGTCGTATGGCCATTGCTTCAGTAAGTAGGCATGGTTGCACTGTGTTCATTTATAACAAGATTCATTCTTCTTTTCAATCTGTATTTTCTATTTCGTCTTGAAACTGCTATAATGGTATGCACGAATCAGCCAAACCAGAGTCGGGACTGTTACTAAGCTGGCTGCCATGACACTACTATTAGCCCATCTTGCTTAAAATCGAGGTTTGAATATAGTACCATATGCGCAAATAATATTGTTCGTCTCTTGCAGTTACGTCACATCATGTTAGATTTATTTTTACTGGTTGTCCAGACAATAATCTCTTTAATTTTGTGTGCATAACTGGTGCATGAAGGTGGTTTTCTACACGTCTTTTGAAATGAATTTTCATATTTAATTCTTAATACGATATATTGTAATTTGTATAATTCACAAACTAAGGTAAAGATTACAGACAGGAGAATGAAGTGTTTTAGATTGAGTGTGAGCACACTAAGTTAAATGTCTTTAAAAGCAAGTAAATTACCAATTAAAGTTAACATCAAAAAAATAAAGACTTCAGTATTTTTGTCCTGGTACTGAATAGAGTAATAAGGTTATCTATTCAAAAAAATTTGTCATAACATTTAAGTTATGAATAGTTTTATAAAGGAATACTATAGAATATAAAGCATAATTAGTATTCAAATAACACACAAGCAACCATGATGTAATAAAATATATTTATACACATTCAGATTAAAAGATGATGATAGGGGTTTGATGAATATATATTTACTATATGAAGCATCTTATAGTAGATATTTTTAAAAATTAAATCAGATATTGCAAAGTAATTAAACAACAGTTAATTAATTGAAAGTTAATTAAATATGTATATATGTAGCAAATCACATTGATCAAAATTTAATGCTAGTTAAGTACTTATAACAGCTGGGTTGCTGATTCATAGTTTGAAAGTCAATTGTGCAAACCAATTACAATAAAAAAATATATAATCATAATAAAGATAAAAATGAATAAAAATAAAAACAGGAAGAACAAACATATCCCCTTGTCTTAAAATTGAGGTCAAAAGAATCATTCATCTGTGTCATGGTGCAGCCGGATATTTGATTACAAATTTTAAAAATTTAGTACGAATTGCAAAATTGTATTACCATAATATTGATTTTTTCTGTAACTATTTTTAATACCATACTTTCCTTGGAATAAAATATAGAAATAAAAAGATTTACAAAATTATTTGTGCATAAATCTATTTGTAAATTCTGGATCCACTATTTACACGTATTGATGCGTTGTCCCTACAATGTTTGTATTAGCAGTTATATTTTTGCTTCAGATGAAAACAATATAATAACACCCAATAATTAAATATGTTTGTTAATGAAACAAGTTTAATAATTTGAAGAAGAATATTTATTTATTGTTATTGACATTGCAAAACTGTCCCGAAAAGTCTCTCTGCTTTGCATTTTATAGTCTTCTTCTTGGAAATGCTTAGTACACACTAACATCTGTGATGTCAGATGAAAGTACTCTCTTTTCAGGCTTTTAATCCACTTGTTTAGTAATTTATGATCTTTGGAAAATGTAAAAAATAAATGAATATTTTCAGTTTGTCCGCTGTTGGTGCGGCTACATACACTAAAATATTTAACCATGATTTATTTTTTCAAACCACACGTATATATGTATATATGTAGCAAATCGCATTTAATGTGTCGGACAGCGCATGCGGATTGTAGTTCCACGTAGTGACGTCAAATGTTATGTTGCTATGGTGAGAAGTCAGTCTCGCAAATGAACGAGAGCTCTGATTTCTTTAAAAAATATTGACTTTCAGTACCAAAATAAATGCTTTCATACAAACCTCTGAAAGTTTAAATTTTTGCAGCCTTGATTCTAAGAATAGAAATTTCATACGGATTTATTCTTATTTGCGGCTAATCTAGATTCCATTTCAATTGGTATTTAAGAGCTGACGTAAATGTTTTACCAAAGAATCAAAAGACATGAGCGCATGAGAGTCCCGCAGATGAAAATGTAGGATTTGCTTGAAAATCTTTGTCTGTACACTGTCAAGCGCGCGTGGCAAATAAATAAGCATGCACGCACGAACACACAAACACACACATTCATATTAAAAGACTAAAAATGAAAGACAAATAAATGCTTTAGCACACTATTAAATAATTAACGACTTAATGTAAACTAGTAATGTCCGCGCACAAGAAATGCAATTCGTTTTGCTAAATGCATAAATAAAACGCATTAAAATTGTACAATTTGCTGGAGAATCGCACACTTTTATCGAGTGAATATCTAACGATTTTTCCTTTAAATTAAAAGACAAAAAATACTTTGTAACATTTAATCCGTTATACTCATTACTCGCCTGCTGAGTCAAAAATATGAAAAATGAGACAGCAAGCTGTGATTTTAAATAACTCTAGAGCCTGTGTGAAAATATGTAACTGTCGACAGAGAAATTCAATTACACTAAAGGACAGGGAAGGACTTTTTGATTGAACGGTTAGTTATGTTATTTTTTAAAATTATGGAATACACACACACACACACACACACACACACACATTCGTACATTCTCGGTATTTGTTACATTAACATCCAAACTCACACGTCAGTTCACCTGATTATTAAATCTCAGAATCAAAAGATCAATGAAACGACTCAGTAAACTGCACTTGAAGCAAACTCCTCTTAATACCGTCAGAAATCTCAAGTTTGAACCACTTCCTATTCGAAAGCTAAAATGAAAATCCTATTCATCATCATCGTCTATTGTCTGTTCCGAATTTAGTCTTTCCTATGGGACATCAACTCTTCCAGCGGAATGTCATCACAATCAGAGCTATAGTACTGGCTTGCGGTTTCATTGTACTTCTATGGGAGTTTGTCTCTATTGAAGTCATTGTATTATGTCTTCGGTTGTATACCGTCCAATCACTCTTCGTGATCATGATAGGTCGAGAGCTGTAACATATTACATAATGTGATGAATGGATCATTTGCAAAGTTTTCTTATGTATGGTCTGGAGCGCACAAACTATGTAGCAATATGGCTTGTCACACTCACACTTAAAGGGATATCCATTCCGTGACAGTCAATATCAATAAAAAGAAATGACAGGATAGATTAGAATGGCTAATTAACAATAACACCCCCCCCAATATATACATACAGAGTTATGTCCCCTTACACTGACGTTCATAAATCACTACACTAAATCATTGAGCAGAAAGATAAAGTTTAATATATTTTGCAAAATAAAAATTTAATGTATTGTATTAATTTGAAAATAAATGGAAATGCTGAATACACAGTTATATATTGAAGAAAGGGTACTAGATTAATCATACGGTAATATGCTGTCTGCTGTGTGAGAGACTTCTGTCCTCTTGACGTAAGCCTAACTTAGCGGGCTGTCTGGATAAGTTGGTAACTTAACCATACCGTAGCTGACTGATGTGATAAATTGCTGACTTAACCCTAACTTAGCTGGCTGTCATAAGGAAATGACGACAGGCATATCTTGTAAGGTCCTCGTTGACTGGCTGGCGGTACATTTGGGCCTGTCCTTTACAGATCATTTCATCAGTAGTCACTTGCATGCTGGCAGTAGTATCTCGGAGATCACTGGAGCCTTGAGGATTATGAGCCATGTAGTCTTGATGAGTGGTAGTGTCCTAGAGTGCACTTGGAGTGCCTCTCTGCAACAGCCGGTCTCTCTTATAAAGAATTATTGGGTATCAGATCTAAATCGTGTGCACACGAAGAGCTTAACTTAACCTTCAGACGTGATAATGCCAATAGGAATGTGTATCTAGAGACCAAAGTTAATCAGTAAAGGAAATTGACAGCCAGCGTTTAGGTTAGTCAGCAGCCCCGTGCCAAGTTAATAAAACATACATTGACACGTATGTTCACATTGCTAAGCATGGTATTCAATATTCTCACTAAGTTACATACGGCCCACTTCACATGAGAAAGCCTCAGTATCCTAAAGTACACGACATAATAGAAGATAGTAGCCTTTGTGACAGATAAAAACTTCAGTATCCTAAAGTACATAATAGAAGATAGTAGCCTTTGTGACAGATAAAAACTTCAGTATCCTAAAGTACACGACATAATAGAAGATAGTAGCCTTTGTGACAGATAAAAACTTCAGTATCCTAAAGTACATAATAGAAGATAGTAGCCTTTGTGACAGATAAAAACTTCAGTATCCTAAAGTACACGACATAATAGAAGATAGTAGCCTTTGTGACAGATAAAGACTTCAGTATCCTAAAGTACACGACATAATAGAAGATAGTAGTCTTTGTGACAGATAAAGACTTCAGTATCCTAAAGTACACGACATAATAGAAGATAGTAGCCTTTGTGACAGATAAAGACTTCAGTATCCTAAAGTACACGACATAATAGAAGATAGTAGCCTTTGTGACAGATAAAAACTTCATCTCTAAAACAATCGAGTGATTTACGATCCTTTATTAACACGTCACGCCGAGCACGAGCTTAGAACACTACAACTACCTCAACAAGCAGCAACTGCACGCTTACCGACTACATGCAGGCAAAAAACTGTGCACGATAATGTAAAATGCTAGCAGTTAAATATAGTCCTTTACATCATACACCCGAAAGGCTTTTGAAATGAATGTTATTAATATACGTCAGTTCTATATCTAGTGAAGCCATTTTATGAGCTAAATGTCTAGCCAAGAGCGTTGCCAACAAGAGGCATGTCGGGATCGCACGTTAGCAACTTGTTTCCGTATTAAACCGACAATACATGATCCTATTTCTTCCTCTCTTTAATTATTTTTTGTTTAAAGAAATACCATAAAATTGAGTGTTATTGCTGTTGAAAAGAATGGGTTGGATTTGAATAAATTAATGAACCACAGAATTATAACGTTATCATATACACCGTCACACTATCATCCGATCACTTCCCTTTACTTAGATTCAAGAAGGTTTTTGTCGTTACGAAAAAAATAAATTGTAGAACTCGTGCATTTGCTGCTGTTTTCTAAATATAGAACGATGGTTTTGATTTATTATCTTTTCCTCTCGGTAATTTAAAATCATCAATGTCTGTTGGATTAAACAAACATGAACACAGACACAGACACACACACACACACACACACACACACACACACACACACATGTATACATTCATCTTCTTACTGTGACGTAAGCACATATGTATAGAAGGACACAAATATACACTCGCGCATATTTAGGTGAATATAAACGGATTACAAATCTAAATATTTATATACATACACTATACACGCAAACATGTACACGCGTCTATCTATCTATCTATCTTCTATCTATCTATCTATCTATCTATCTATCTATCTATCTATCTATCTATCTGTCTGTCTGTCTGTCTGCCTGCCTGCCTGCCAGTCTGTCTGTATGACCGTCTGTCTGTCCGTCAGTCTATCTTTCTATCTATCTATCTATCTATCTATCTATCTATCTATCTATCTATCTATCTATCTACACAGGTGCACATTTACACGCATATACACTCACGCAAGTGTAAACTACTAACATGAATAAACGCAAGCAGAACTATAAATTTAATAAATTAAATTCCATTAATATTTCCAACATTTGGGATTTGTTCCTGTCAAGAGCTATCAGTGACCAGGGGTTGGTAATCTATTAAATCTTCAAACTTCTGAACAGTTTTTGCATAGAATTGACTGACCGAATGAACAATAACAACACAAACGAGCATTTAAATATTTTCTTTAGAAATGGAGAGTATTATTATGAGCAAATGTGGACAACATTAGTCATCTGTGAAATAATTCAAAGTTTCCTATGATCGATTTAATAAAATAATTTAAAATCAAACGAAGTTTATATTAACAATGTAAGAAACGTTCCAAGTGTAAAAAGAATCTTGCTTCCTGTTAGATCTCGAATCGTAAATTCATTTCTATGTGCTCGAACTTTAGAGCAACCTTTCTAACCAAATTAATATTCCTATTCTGTTCGTACTGAATTATTTCCAACAATATCCCAAAATGAAAACAAAGTTGTTTATTATTTTTTAACATTTTGAAATTAACTAACTTTGCGATTGTATTTATCCACATTGTCGTTATATATAAATATGTACATCTGTTTGAAAACTATTTACGCAAAGCTTGTGAAAATAAAATCTTCAGTTAATTAGAATGATAACATGTACATGAAACACCAGTTTGTCACGTCGACTAACAAGCTCGCCGTTGTGGTGTTCGCGGCAGAAAGTCTATATTGACAAGTGTATTGATCAAAATGATTTTACTGTCCGTTGTGATTAGTAGACCATACCAAGTGAAGACAAAAAATCTTCTGAAGACTTTAAGAAACAGCAACTGCGACTTAGGGTCAATCAAAATTACTTCATGCTTCGTTGACAAATAAAAATCAAGTTAAGACGACACTGAATGGATTACAATTAATATCTTCTGCAGTGCATGTGTTGCTAGCTGTTTTATTTGTATTGTTTCTTTGAGTAGTTTTAAGTCTAATATGGGACTATTGCACTTTTTGAAATTCCCGCTGTGAATTATTTCTTTTATTAATACAATAAAAGGACTGTTACGAATTTTAATTATATTAAAATGTTACATTTGAAAGGCTTAGAAGAAAGATTTATGCCAATCCAATATCTATCTATCTATCTATATATCTATCTATCTATCTATCTATCTATCTATCTATCTATCTATCTATCTATCTATGCACAAACACAACATTCCCTTTGTCTCACTCAGTCACACTTACATATGTATACCTATAAATAAATGCACACATCCATCCATCCGTAGATACATGCGTACATTTACGTACTTATATGCATGCATACGTACTTACATACACGTATACATTATATGAATTGATCTTTAAATGATATTTATAAACTAATAAACATTTCGACTTACGATCTATGATATTGAAAAAAAAGAATTAAAGTTAATAATAACTGTTTCCTGTCTGCCACATCTGTGCGTGATTTTTAAAAGGAAAAATTGGCACAAAAGACAGAATAACCGCCACGAATGTCCTTTAAAGTACGCATCCCGCCCTCCCCCCCCCCCGCCCTTTCATACGCTCAAGGCCTGGGGTAGCATCATATGGCGGCTGGAAGCAATAGAGACAAAACAATGTTCCATTTAATGTTTTTCTTTTTTTTTTTATCGCGTCACATTCTCGTAGAAAAAACGGGCAGTTTGTATGCACTCTAATATTAAATTTAGAATAGTTCATGGTGCAAGTGTTCTAGGTTTGAGTAAACGGCGGGCATGGGAAAGTGGCCTAGTCAATGATCAAGTCGAGGGCAAATACGCAAATAACTTAATCATCGAGCGAGTTCATGGCAGCAGTGAACGAATAACTCAGGGCCTTAGTCATTGAGATAATGAGGTAACGCTGAGGAGCAGTAGACGTTAGCCCGTGTGCAGTATAAAGGCAGGAGTAAGTGTATTAGTCAAGTAGCGGTATGAGGACAATCGCAGTGTCCTAGTCGATGTGCAAATGAGGGCAACAGTAATGTCTTAGTTAATATGGAGCAGGAGAACAACAATAATATCTTAGTTAATATGGAGCAGAAGAACAATAGTACTGTTTTAGTCAATGTGGAAACTGACAAATCTATTATAATAGTCCATGAGCAATATGACAACAGTAATGCCTTAGTCAATGTACACTATGACAACAGTAATGTCCTACTTTGTGTGCAATATGAAGACATCCGTGTCAATGTACAGTATAAAGACAACAATAATGTTCTAATTCATGTACAATTTGAGGAAAGTAGTAATATTCTAGTCTAACAGTAATATTCTAGACAATGTACATTATATGGACAACAATAATGTTCTAGACAATGTACAGTATGTAGATAGCAGTAGTGTTCTAGCCAATGTACATTATAAAGATCGCAGTAGTGTTCTAGCCAATGTACAGTATGTAGATAGCAGTAGTGTTCTAGCCAATGTACAGTATGAAGACAACGTAATGTCCTTGTCCATGTACAATATGAGGATAACAATAATATCTTAGTCTATGTACAGTACGAAGAAAAACAGTAATGTCCTAGACCATGTACAGTATGAAGACAACAGTAACATCATAGCCAATGCACCGTACAAGAACAACAATAATGTTCTAGTTAATGTAAGGTATAAAGACAACATAATATTCTTAGCAATCTACAGTATGAATACGACAGTAATGTCCTAATGCAGTATGAAAAAACAATAAAGTCATAGTCCGTGTACAGTATGAAGAAAAGAGTAACATCCTATCCGATATACAGTGCGATGACAAGAATAAGATCCTACTCCATGAACAGTTTGACGACCAGACTGCAATCCTTCGCGGACATCTAAATTACAGTCCTCTGAGCCACTTAGACTGCAATACCTTGATCCAAAATATTACAGTGAGCCATCTAATCTAAGCAACAACCAGATTACAACACCATGAGCCACCTAAACTGCATCCTCTACTCCAACTAGATTACAGTCCAGTGAGCCATCTACTCTGCAATCCTATGCGCCAACTGGATTACAATTCTCTAAGCCATCTAGACAGCACTCTCCTTGCGCCAATTAGATTACTGTCCTCTAAGCCATCTAGGCTCCAATCTCCTCGAAGCAGCGAGGAACGTGCCTCGAGAACCACATTACAACAAAATACAGGTGGTGTGCCAAGTCCAAGGACAGACGACCCCTCCCTTAGCAAATGAGACTGCTTTACAAATTAATTAAATTCTGAAACCAGAAATGTCGGTGTCTTACATATCACACTTAGGTCGAAAACTTCAGTAACAAGGAGACATGACACATATGGTTTCTAACACGTCAGTAACAAGGAGACATGACACATATAGTTTCTGTCTAGATGAACTAATGAATTTTAACTTTAGAAATAGTGTAACGGTAGTCGCGTATCCGTCATTTATAATGTTGCCTCGCTAGAGCTGGAGAAGGACACCGACTGCACAGTGTGATCTTCGTGGTTTTCACATTCACAATCGCATATCTCTCTTTTACTGCGTGACTGTATGATTTTGTTTACTCTTCTCATTTCACGTCGGCATAATTTGTTTGGACTTAATACCTTAGTAATTCATTTCTTCATTCATTGATTTATTCATCCTTTCTAATTACTTAGTTTATTGATATTTCCATCTGATCACCTATACATTTGTTCTTTCGTTTATTCTTTGTGAACAGCTCGCGCAATTTATATTCCAATGACGAATGATTTATAGCATATCTCTACTGACTTTCATTCCCTGGAAATTAATTATCTTATCTCAAGAACGGAAATGAAACGTGCGGTTCCACTGTACGCATGCGTGTTGTCAAAACCTAGTTTCCGGCAAAAGCAGATCTGCCATGTTATGTAGCGTGCACGATATTAGAGAGTTCAGAGGATAAATTGCGAATTTAAAAAAAAAATCGCCCTTTAAAAAATAGATAGAATATTTTTAGAATTATTATTGACTTTCGGTCGCATTTATTCAGAAACTAAAAGAGAAATCGCTTAACAGCACGACCAGGTCATGTAGTTAGAAACTGAGGAACTGAAGAAAATTCTTTAACTATGCCATGAAATATGTCGATTCTTAATTCGAATCCATAAAAGAAAATTATCTGGTCGGATAAAAGATGAAAATGGCCTTTCAGCAAATTATTAATTATTATTAATCTTATTTAACATCAATTCAATTAAACAGAAGAAACATTAGTACAGTATTGACTCGAACAATTTCACAAATGATTTATTAATACTTTGTGCACATGATTACATATTATTGTTACCTTACTTCCCTTCCTTCTAATGGTAAAGATATCAATCATATTTCCACTAATATTTTAATATCACCATTCCGTTACAGTTGGCGGTCATATTTCCACTAATATTTTAATATCACCATTGTTGCTACTTCCGATACAGATATGTCGTAATTCACTGAAATACTCTATTTCTTCTACTGATTTCAACCATATGTCCACTAATACTTTTAATGCCAGCATTAATCTACTCCTGATACTAATATCAATAATATTTCAACTAAAAATACTACTCTCACCGCTGTTGCTTCTACTAAACAAATATGCATTTTATTTCTTTTAGAAGAACCACTACTTTAATGCAGTTAATAATGCGAAAAATATAAGATATTTCCACTAATAATGTCAGATCCGCTATTACTGCAATTTTTACTACTGCTTTCAATAATATTACTACCACCACTGATGCAAGTGATATCAATTTTATTCTCACTAATTATGTAACTACCACTATTGCTACTACTGTTGCAAGTGATATTAATTTTATTCTCACTAATTATGTAACAACCACTATTGCTACTACTGTTGCAAGTGATATTAATTTTATTCTCACTAATTATTGCTACTACTGCTCTTAATGAAATCTATTTTACTTCCTCTAAAAATGTTATTACAACTACTTCTGCTATTGCAGCTACTACTATTACTGATGTCAATTTTAAAAGTGTTATAAGTATTAGTATTAGTGTAAATCCATTTTTATTCTGATGACAATCTTTCTAGTATTGCTGTTACAAATTGCATTTCCTATATTCCTGTACCTATTATTATTACTACTACTAGTAGTACTAAGTCATTTTTTTTAATATGCTACTTTTTATTGCTTTTAATAAAATATTATTTGTACTAATAAATACTATTTCTACCGCTCTTGTCAATTCTTTAATTCTAATTATGTTTATGTTATTAGTATGGTACCACTACTACTGTCTTATGTAGAGGAGTAAATTTGCCCATCCCTATTTCTAGACTTAGCTGATATATAAATTGTTAAATTATTAAAGTTACCGGACCTTGGGCACTCCTAATAATAGCAATTTTTTGTTGTTAAGATTTAGAGTTGGGAGTAAACTACTCGAGATTATGCTAGAAAATTGCTGATGCAATCCAACCAGTCCCAACTGGATGAGTAGCTTTTCTGACTAATAGTCTCACACTTGTTCATAACAAAATTATCCAATGAGGATGGGACGGAAGTTTCTTGTTTGAAGAAGTACTCTATTAATAACTTTGAATTTGAATGTATCTCGAGTTCAGTCATAAAGGCGATTATTATCTTATGGTATGTTAACTGACTGATAAATAAATGATGGACTTAGAGTATTACGTATACGTTTGTTGTTGATCTATGATTTGAATATGCGTATTCTTCTGTAATTGAACCATTATGTCTATGTTCACTAATTTGACTACTTTGTACATTATACTTGTGAATAGTGATCAATGCAATATTTCTTATGCTGTATGTGTATCAGGCTAACGAAATTATTTTGCAGAATGTGTAGTTGAGAATGTATGTAAGAGAGAAATAATTTTAGAGATACAATATGCCTGAAATTTAGTTCGACTTTTGCAGAGAGGTAGTTGTTTTTTGTTTTTTGTTTTTTTTTTACTTTTGTCACATAATGTCATGGTGGCTACTGTGCTCCACTAGATTTCGCTGATGTGTGAATCCGGCGTTGTCGTCACCTTATCAGTAAAACATGTTACTAGATATAGTAAGCAGATTAAAAGACAGACGTATCTTCTCCTTTGGTAAGATGTTTCCCACTGACAGATATATTGTGACGGTAAATGTTTGTTTTAATGCTGTGGAAGAGTGAAAACGTTTACAGTGTGCGCATATCCACCAAGTGAGAGAGACGAGTGGTGTCTTTTAGAGAATTATTAATAACATAAATTAAGATCCTCATCATTTGTAATTAGTTACGGATGATTAAATAATAATAACTAATAACTGAAGTGGTGTAGCGTCACAAGATAATTCGCGTTTTTGCATCATACATTTCCTATTTTATCTGCCATTTTGAGCAGTAATCTTGGTAACCATATAAAACAAAAACCTTCATAGTGTGAAAAGATGATGATGGTATGTCTGCTTTAAAAGTACACGAACAGAGACCGGGTAGTTTAGACATTGGATGCTTCGCCACCCATGATTAACTTTCAATAAAACTACGACAGACTTTCCTGCATTGAACATGTTATATAATTCTAACATGAAGACAGAGTTGTCTTTCTCGAACAGACAAGAGAGTAAAAAACGATTTCTCACGGAGTGATCTGTTTGCGAAATGTGCTGATTCAGCCGTCTATCCAACGGATGTGGAACGAAATAAACACGATATTTCTTGGGATGTCAGTCTGAACTGTCGGCATTGAACAAGTTATCTTCCTGTTTTCCCTCGCTTTTTGTTGTTGTTATAATAGTTTTTTTCCTTTTTTGATGCTGTTGTGAATTGTATATTTTGTATAAATTTGAAATAAAATTGAATTATTCAAAATGTGTTTTAATTTTGTCGTAAGCAAAAAATATTCATTTAAAAATCACTTAGAATTATTAATCATTTCTCAATATTAGCAAAATGGAAGAAAAAGACTTTTCTAATGTCAAACAGTACACAACACTCTAGTTTCGTTGTAAGGAGTTCGATTACATTTGAATGGGTTTTAGAAGTTCATATTAAATAAATGTGAGTATTTGTGCGTGCATATGTGTGTGGTGTGTACATGTGTGTGCATGTAAATTAGAGTTTTATCCTTAAGGGTAATATTATGTGTGTTTTTTAGATTCTTCGTCTTAAAAGTCACGAAAAATGCGTTGTAAACTACCAAAACGGTGCATTTATAGGATTAATGTACTGTAACTAGGAAGAAACGTAAATGCTCTTAACTCCACAACACTTAGATAGCTACCAAAGTGTGTCTATCAGATAATATTAAACGTGTATTTTTTTTTTGTTCATTGTGCGTTAGCGTTATTGAACAAAGATCTTAATGACAAATTTTGGTTAACATATATTTGGTCAAACAGAAAAGAAATGCCGATTTATTTTGTTATGATTGTTCAAACTTAAAAAAAACGTTATCTATCTATCCAAAACACCACTCACCCATCCCAAAACCTACTCATCCATCCATCCAATCATCCATCCAATCATCTATCTATCTATCTATCTATCTGTCTGTCTGTCTACGTATCTATTTATCTATCTGTCTGTCTACGTATCTATCTATCTATCTATCTATCTATCTATCTATCTATCTATCTATCTATCTATCTATCTATCTATCTGTCTATCTATCTATCTATCTGTCTGTCTATCTATCTATCTGTCTGTCTGTCTGTCTGTATCTTTGTCTGTCTCTCTGTCTGTCTGTCTATCTATCTGTCTGTCTATATATCTATCTATCTATCTGTTTGTCTGTCTGTCATTCTACTATCTATCTATGTATATGCGTAGATGTGTTCCTAATTTATTTTTTTTGTTTTTTAAATGATTGTTTCATCAGAGAAGGACATTACTTAGATCCGTTAATAAGCCGGTAATAATTTTACTGGAGACTAGAAATATACAGCCTATGTAGGGACGTCACGTACGAGGAAGACCTGTTATTTACGTTGTCACTTTTGGTGAAAGAAGTACTCGTATAATTCACTGAAGACTTTATAATCTATTTCTCAAACACTTTTAGTGGGACAAAAAGAAACAAAGAGAACAAAACAACATCACTCTCCAATTAACCTAAACACAAAACATCTAATATAATGCAAATGCACTCTTATTAAGAAAAATACCCCCCACACACATACACTAACGTAAACACAAAACATCCAATATAATGGCAAGTGCAGTTTTATTAAGAAAAACACCCCTCCGCCACTAACGTAAACACAAAGCATCCAATATAATGCAAGTGCAGGCATATTAAGAAAAACATCCCTCCCCCACTAACGTAAACACAAAACATCCAATATAATGCAAGTGCAGTCTTATTAAGAAAATCGAACCTTCTTCGGTGTCGGAAACAGTTACACGTTTCTGGGCCACCATGCCAGACGAGCTGTTGTTGAGAACAGAAAGCATGAGCCATTTCAAAAGGCATCGAATGCCATCTGAAAGCCACAAATAATTGCAGCAAGATAGCAAGGCCCTCAACTGTCACCTCTGAAAGGGGAAATCACCCAGAAGGGTCGATTCTGGAATATGTCGCCCACCATCTCTGGGGACCTCAATCCAGTCAATAACTTTGAAAGCAATAAGAAAATTATACAGAAATTTAAACGAAAAAGAAACAAATATTAGGTACAATTTGAGAAAGACGTTTGAGAAATTGAAAAGGTTTATTTTTTTTTGTAAAATGCAGAATCTTAGATAATACGTATCCTTTGAATACTTATGAAATATACCATAAGAGAGTTCTTTAAAACTTGCCTCAAAATAATATTTTGATTACTATTTCTTCCTTGTCTTTTCTTAGATTGCAATAAATAAATGCTTTTTATTTTTTATTATGTATAAGTTATAGTGCTCGATGAAATGCTTAAGCATAAAAGGACAACACTTTTAAACTTCGAGTTTGTCATTATTTTTGCTTTGCTGATCTTTATCTTTCCTTTACAGAATTCAAAATATGAAAATATTTTTATGGTTCGCATATCTTTTTATATATATTTTCTATTTGCTATAGTCGTATTCTATAATGTTGTTTTAGGTAGCATGATGTCCAATAACATGTTCAAATACATTGTAATCCCAAGAGTATAGCTATAGCAAAAAATGCTTAACTAACTTGAAAAGAACAAAATGATCCAAGCGATTATCAGGGAATGACAAACTGCGCGACCCTATATTCTGTTAGTACTGTTATGGTTTCTTAAACACCTTCTTGGACAGGCTCCTCACTCGTCACAATCCCCCCCACTCCACAAATACACCCCCACACACCCCACACACACGTCCAAAAACACTCTGCAGATTACTAGAAACGTGTCACGTACGCAGTGTCACACGCATATGTGACATGTTAATATCTCTGAAACACATACAAAGCGATGTGTATAGCAGTATGCCCTTCCTTGCCCGTTCCTGTTTCTGTCTTAGTTATTTTACGACGCTATGATCGAGTTTAACTTGTCAGGCGTGAAGAGAAATTGCGAAGATCGTGGAAATACTGATAATAATTTTACTGATGTCTGAACATTTGCATTGTCATATTATTATGCCTCACCCCACCCCCTTTTGCAATTCTAGGTAATAATATTGAATATGTAGCATTTAGCAGTTCCCGTTTGGGCAAAATATTGGAATAGTAGGATGTAATGAAATGTGCCTCTAATAGACTTTAATGAAGTCCCACACCAACATTTTATCCAGCTGACACCATACATATGATATATGAAGTCGATTGTTTTATTTTTACCCACATTATCCGTAGATGTTCACTGATTACATTTTCTAAACAACCACAGGTATGCTTCATATGTTTTCCAGTCATCATCTTAATAACACGAACAGGCTATATTATGATAGTATAAAGCTGTATTATGATAGTACGAAGCTATATTACGATAGTAATAATATATAAATGATAGTATCAAGCTGTATTTTGATAGTATCAAACGGTATTATGATAGTAACAGACCGTATTATGACAGTATCATGCTGTATTATGATAGTACAAAGCTGTATTACAATAGTAATAATGTATAAATGATAGTATCAAGTAGTATGGTAGTATCAAGCGGTATTAGGATAGTAACAGACTGTATTATGATAGTGTCAAGCTGTATTTTAATAAAAACGATCTATATGAAATTGATTGAAATGACGTGAATATGCCTTGAAACTTGGCAAACAACAATGATGAACCTATGGCGTGCCTAAAAAGGCAAATATTGTTTGTTACTTTTTTTTTAACTTTTTAATCATCTATCAGTCCATCAGATGTGGACAAAATGCTAATACACCACTTCAGTCCATTACTTTAATTGTTACTCCTAACAAGATTTTGAAATCTCATAACACGTTATTAGCTTATATCTACAGTATTGAATATTATCCTATTAAGAAAAGAAATATTATGTAAATGTAGGTAAATTCCTATTGCACTAGTTGACCCAAAAAGGAATCATATCATCATGTTACCTCCTCTCCATTATCACCAGCAACATGAAAAATGTCTTTTAGTGCAGACAGAGATTGATGATAGAGGGTGTATAATCATCCTGAAGCCAAATATGTCCTAGATGTACACTTGTTTAAAAATCAGAAAAAATATAATAAACGAAAGATGCTGACATAGAACTTTGCACGTCATAAAGATTCAAAGGTTACTATTTTTCTACCATGTGTTTCATCGATTTGGTTGTAATTATTTATGTGAAACACCACCTGATCATATGGAACAATGTGATTGGAAATTTTAATCAATCGTAAACTTAACAAAAGAAAATATTTCATTTAATATATATTTTACGTTTGACCTCGTGCGGATAATATTAACAAAAAACATCGACGGCAAGAAATATTTTCTGCAAATAAGCAAAAAAGAGTTCCTGGTAAAATTTAATCAAACTTAATCATTGAGCGTATTTACTCAACCTTAAGTCTCCTATTTATAAACTTTTCTTTTATCTCTTTCATCCCTTCGTCAACCATATCATATCTTGGTATCTATAAATTAATAAACTGACACCTTAATTATCCGTGTACTTCTATCCTGGATTTTTCGTCTCTTTACCTCTCCTTTTCTAAGCACTGTACAGCATCTATATCTACATCTGACTCTATAGACATATCTCTCATCGCTACTGCATTTACTTCTTTTCCTTTCGCCACTTGCCTGTCCTCTTTATTTCTGATTTCTGCCCCCCCCCCTTTCCAAACATCTCTTTGGCGTGTGTCTATTTCTGCCCCACTCCTCTCTCTCTCTAAACATCTCTTTGATGTGTGTCTATTTCTGACCCGCTCTCTCTAAACATCTCTTTGGTGTATGTCTATTTCTGTCTTCCGCCTCGACTGTGTCGTATTTCAATCTCTGGCTCTTCTCCAACAGATTATCAGTATTCGATCCGTGAATCTGACCACTTATCTGTCATTTGCCAGTTTGTCTTTGCTCTCTTTCTTTCTACCTGTCTGTCTATCCATCAATCTGTCTTAATCAACTTCTGTTGTCGAATACATTTTGACAACAAGATCCTCTCTTTAAGACACCGTCAGACATTTTAAGATCAGCTCTCTTTCACATTAACAAGAATCACGTACAGGGAATAATGTACCGCTATGGACACACATACAAAAACATAAATATCAGAAATAACCAGTTAAATACAAAAGCCTCAACCGCTCCCTCTCTCTCACTCACATCCTCTCTTTCTTTCACACACACACACACACACACACACACACACACACACACACACACACACACACACACACACACACACACACACACACACACACACACACACACACACACACACACACACACACACACATGAGTATTTGTTAGACATAACAGCATCGACAGTAATAAAAATAGAATTCCACCTGTCCTCATGTATACTCTCTCTTTCTCCATTTCTCTTTCATTTTTTTTCTCTCTCTCTCTCTCTCTCACACACACACACACACACACACATGAGTATTTGTTAGACATAACAGCATCGACAGTAATAAAAATAGAATTCCACCTGTCCTCATGTATACTCTCTCTTTCTCCATTTCTCTTTCATTTCTCTCTCTCTCTCTCTCTCTCTCTCTCTCTCTCTCTCTCTCTCTCACTCACACACACACACGAAAATTTAGGCAAACATAACAACATCGACACTAATACAAAATAGGATTCCATTTGTCCACTTGTATACTCTCTTTCTCCATTTCTCTTTCATTCTCTCTCTCAAACACACAAGCTCACCTATCAAACACAGACACAGACACGTATATGCTCTAGATAAAATAGCAAAGTTCGTTTTTCACCATTTATTTAAACAAAGAGCTGGAGATACCTAAATACAACACACGATTGAATAGCATTATAAGTGACAATGCCAAGACTATTGTTTGACTGAATCTGAATATGATTTTGGGAGGCTCATCTTTTTGACTCCGTAATTTCTGCAACGGAAGGCTGGCTGTCAATTGTAGCGAATTGCCAGAGTTTCTGCCATTATGTTCTTGTCGACAGGTGCATTTGGTAGCTTGACAGTAATTTTGATATTTTGCTCACTTGCTGCCAAATATATTTTGCATAATAGCTTATTGACACGCAACAAATGCGTTAACTTTTCGTGGTACTACCGATAAAAAATTCTTTTTATGACTAATATGTAGACTGGTGTGAAAAATAGTGGATGTCGAAGAGAAATATGTGATTTCAGTTAAGTATTAGTGTGCGGGTGTGTCGTGCACGTGCACTAAGTTAGACAGTTAAGACGTAGAAATAATGTTTGAAGGCTACAGGTTCTTTCGACACGTATACTTTGTTTAAAGACCAAAGTGTTAAGGACTTTTGTAGTACACTACGCTATTGAGTAATTGTGTTTTACTGACTCCATGAATTCCAAACTGTTAAGGACTTTTGTAGTACACTACGCTATTGAGTAATTGTGTTTTACTGACCCCATGAATTCCAAACTGTTAAGGACTTTTGTAGTACACTACACTATTGCGAAATTGTGTTTTACTGGCCCCCATGAATTCTAAACATCGCCGAAACATTTCAGCACAATTTTCTGCCTTAATATTTTCTGACCAAGATGCCAATGAAAGATTTGCCGGAAACTGTTTTTTTCCTGTTTGATAGAAGTTTATAAGTATTTAAACGTGCCGATCTCTTAGTCGATTATTTTTGTGCTGTAATTATTTTTTAATTATCAGAAATGTTTGTATGAGTTGTTGTAGAATGTATCGTTATGGAGTATTGCTGTAAGTTTAAATATTCTCCAACACCTCTTACCACCAATCGTAATGCAAGTGGTTGAGCTATGAATATGCATTCATTGACACAGTCGAGTCAAGCTCTCCTATGGCAGAATATATGTCTCTTGTGTGCTCCGTCATGACGTGATTGTTTATGGATGACTCCAAACGTGTAGCAAAAGTACTGTCTTGTTTGCTGTATGTTGAATGATTTCATCTGCTAATGACATAAGCTGTATACTTGTATTTGGCATCGCAATGGCCTTGAGATAAAATTAGGGTAATTTATTTTATATTTCTACTTATAATTAAAGAATAAATAAATTAATCTGACATATCACCCCGGCGCCTTGTATGTCAGAATGACGTGTTGGCTCTAACTCGGTGGGCTTTTGATTGGTTTGAAAAATAGGTGTACTAGTAATCTCATCTGGGGCAAACTCTGACTGCCCAGGGAAAAGGGCCTGTTATTAGTCTCCTCTGGTTGACGATAAAATAACGCTAAGTCCACTGTCTGTGTAACGACTAGAATAGTGTGGGTGTGAAGTTGAGTGTGGGTGCGAAGACTGATGGAGTACGGAGACCTCATTGCCGGGCCAGGAGTGCAGAGGAGCATTTTAAAGCGCGCGTGAAGACGTTGGAAGGGTTTATGCCGGTTCTATGAGAAAAGTCGCCGTGTGCGTGGGATAAAATATAGTGTAAATGGTAATTCTGAGGCAAGCTTAGAAAATTTCCGAGATTGCACTCTTAGAAATGGTGACGTGCGAAGCAATATGGTCGCCCGATTTGCGAGCGATAAAGTTAGCCTTGCATTTGCTACTAAACAAACAATAAAAATGTCATAAAATGAGCTTTTCGAATTGTCATTTTAAGTATCTTACAGTTATATTTTCTTTTAAGAAACAAAAATATTATTTCTTTTTTTTGTGTGGAAAAATATTGCATTTTTGCTTCACCTATAATGTCAACTAACACCGAAGCAAAATGTACTGACGTCATGTATCGAACAATAATAACTTATAATTAAATTCCAGTGTGACTCACTAATACAAGTTTTAAATATTTGCATTAAAAAATATTATTATTGTAAACTGTTTCTTAATGTTTGTTGTTCTACCAATGTTTATTAATTTACTTTTTCCTTTTTCTATTTTTTAAATTATAATAACTTTCTGAACTCTCACAAGTTTCTCAGTCGCTGAGATCGTGATTAGTTCCTGCCGACAGAGGTATTGCTTTGTATAGAGAGAGGGTGCGAGAGTGACGACTGAACAGTAATAGGATAGTTTATGTCGAATTTCATTCGAAAGTGCAGCTCAGCCACGTGAACAAATGTACCAGAAATGCACCTGTAAACTGTTAGTCGAATGAAGCTGACCATTGAGGCATCACGTATTTTGTTTCCCGGTCTTAACAAAGTATAATCGCACTACAAACCTTATCACCGTTTATCCACAGAAGAAAATCATCCTCGAAATTCGGCACTATATCCTGGATGACACTTTAATCTAGATGTGGTTTTGATGAGCACTGAGCCGTGAAGAAACACCAGAATAAAGTAAACCACGGGCCAGAGATATAGTTCCATGGACTTCGTGTGCGACCGTATACACACACACACACACACACACACACACACACACACACACACACACACACACACACACACACACACACGCACACAATGAATGGGAGTTAAGTGACTATGAAAACAAACAAGTTGAACAACTTAATGAAATTGTGGAAAACACTACTTAAGTACTTTAGATTTCACTCAGTAATGGTGAATATATATTATCTTATAAACTCATCTATATTTCACTCATACGAACAAACCAAATAACTACTACAGTGCCTTGGAGTCAAAAGAAACATTCTGTTACGTCACCACATGGTCGTGATTAGGCACTATAACCATATACATAAAATCTAATTGTAACTGTTGAACTATTTGCTATAAGTAATCTTGCCTGTCTTTATGTTATTTCTTGTTGATTCACAGACCAATCGTTTTAGCGTGTCTCACACGTTATATGTTGTAGTCTGTCACCTGTATTTACTTACACTCCTGGCTGTATGTATACGGACTCCAGCTATCTTCTAGAACTATCATTTTCTATTCTACATTTACTCTCATTCATCTTTCTAACACGTGTGGCCAGAAGGTGTGTTTTGGGGATTAGCCTAAGGTTACTGGCGGCCCAGGGTGGTGGAAAATTAACATCATGCCCATCTCCCAACAAAACGCCACACACAACACCGTTTGAAGACGGATAAACTCTTGTTTAATAAGCACGAGTTCTTTGGCTGCATCAAATTTATCTTATTTCTGTCAAGTATCTGTAAATACTTGTCCGTGCCTAGCGGGCCAGCAACAACAAGAAAATGGACGCCCACTGCCTTCGTTAAAAAGAGTTTGTGAACGTTACCTGATATTATTATATTTATTGGCGGGAAAGAATATGAGGTCATGGTGCAATAAATGCACATTAGTGCAAAGGGAAGTAATTGAAAAGCTCCATCATCTACGGAAGAACTTTTTATCATATATGTCAGGATAGCGATACATTTCGTAGTGAGTTATGAACTCATATTTTCGAGTAGAGCTTGATTTTCATTCTTTGAATTTTTTTTTTACGTGAATAGGATTTGATGGAGATAGGAATGTAATATTTTACATTTGAAAATTAATATATGCATATATATATAGGAAACTATACATAAAATAATAAAAGCAACAACAGAATATGCAATTCAGTACCTCAATCAATCCATTAAGCAGAAGAAACAGACTAATGCACACAAAGAAATGTAAATACACACGCGCGCGCGCATACACATAAAACACACATATACCACGCATACATAAACTTTGTTTAAAACAAAATTATGACTAATAACGGAAATAAACCATAAAGCTATTCATGCATTCATTCAATCATTAAGTCATCCATCCACTAAAAATACAAACGCATTCATGTATACACTCACAGACAGACTTTCATACTCAAGGAAGCAAATATTAGACTGGAGTATATTAAATGAGCAAGGCAACACCACAAATGCACAAATTCACAAGAACCAATCCATCACATTTCGGTCGAAGGCAAACAAAACTCCATACACATGTACACACACACACAAACTCAGACCTACTCGGACGCATGCTGCCAGTAATCGTTGTTCCAGTAAAATATATAAAACAATAAAGTCAGAAGAGCTCATTCACGGCATGTCGATTCAAGCCAAAAACACAATAACACAAACATTTACATCCAAATAAACTCAGACCTACTCAGACACATGTTACCACAAATCTCTGATCCCAGTAAAATATATAAAACAATAAAAATGACTCATACAGTTCACCGTCTCTGAAACATTCCATCGATGCAGTCAACCATTAAGCCACCCATTCAACTAGATAACTAACCATTCAACCAGTAACCAACACCAAGCAAAATGACAATTAAACAACCAGATAGTCAAATTTCTGTCATAATTATGTATCGTTTGAAGTAACTGATAATCAAACTGTATGAAGGGATTATTTATTCATCACTAATTCTGCTTTCCGTCATCTTCCGAAGACTGTTGATTTCGCAGATTGGTTTAAGATTTCTGCATCGTAGGAAAAGAAGTTTGTCTCTTGCGTATCTTCTGTACTATTGGAAGGAAAGCGCAAGTAAAATCTAGAACTGTCTTCACATTTTTGCATCATTGGAGAACGCAATCTGTTTTGTCCGAATGATGAATCCCATAACTAGTCTGGGACAATACGAAGCGAGCCATGATTGGCTTGTGAAAGGACGCGCCTGTTTTAATTAGCTTTCCAAACAGATGCCTTAAGGTGCCTGCTCACGGCACGGCGCAGAACGAAGAATTGAAGCAAGGAAGATGAAGGGGAGGCCATCCTGTCGCGACGATTTTCCCTACACAAAATGAACGCTTTCGTTTCCATGACAAAAAAAAAACAAACAAAAAAACCCCCCACAAACAGATGATTTATAAACGTTCTTTGATGACAGAGGACAATGGAATGCAGTAACTTTCTTTTTCTTCTGGATGACTTGAACGAGAGGAGGGCAAAAGGATGATAAGGAAAAGAAAACGAATCTATAAGAAAAAAAAAATTCTATTTTGATTAGAGAGAAATTATTAATCTAGAGAATCCGCTTAACATTACAGTACAGTGAATTTATTTACATACCGGTATTGCAACTATGACTATAAAAGCAAACTTAAAAAAAATATTCGAGAATGACAACAAATTCCGCGATTTGAATCGTGTGAATATAAAACGCAGATACGATATTTCAAAACCTGTACTTCAGTTATATGATGCTCTTCATTTTTAATGGCGACTAGCTTATCAGTTTTGCTCACCATTTTTACTGGCACTAGCGTATCAGTTTTGCCTATCATTTCAACTGGCACTAGCTGGTGAGCTTCTACTGGCACAGCGTACCAATTTTGCATACCTTATATAGGAGCATAGAAAAACTACGAAAGACATAACAAACAATATGACATGATTTCTACTGTTTAGCGCTTTACACACGTACAAGCAAACAAGCGTACGCACATGCACATAAAAACTCGTATGCACAAACATACCTACCCATGTATACATACATGAAAACCTTCCCATATTACTTCTTACTGTAGTGTAGATTTTCAAGTAACTATTCTGCATTTGTTTGGACTCGTAAATTTATGCAGGATACACATAATGCACATACACATATACATGCATGTACAATCTCATATACCTGAACATTCACATACACACTCATGCACTCACTCGGTCACTAAATATGCACTCTTTAATGACGTACGCAAGCTGTGCACGGACACAATGAATGGCGTGCTAGCGTTAAGAATGAATTTTCAGTAGGCTATGAAAGATTCAGGTTAGTAGGTATTTTATTTTTATTTTTAGGTAGAGAAAAGAAGGTGCTAAACTAGACAAACAAAATGAAATAGTAAAGGAAGAAATAAAGAAAAGCTGGAAAAGTAGGCAAGAAGGAATGAAGAACAGAATGAAGGGGAAGGAAAATAAAACAAGAAAGTAACAAAACATAAAAACAAATAAAAAGAATGAAGGAAAAGAATGAAAACAGGAAAGTCAAATTGACAAAGAAACGAAAGACTACACCGTAAGCAAAAAATTAAACCCATGGCATAAAGAAAAAAAAGAGGAGAATGACTTAAAAGGGAAATAAATACACCGGTAGGTAAAAGTAAAGCGAAATAAATACACCGGTAGGTAAAAGTAAAGCGAAATAAATCCCCTTTTAAAAAAATCACAATGCATTTCAGAATAAACACGGCAAAGTACACTAAGAACAAATTTAGGTCTCCCTAAAAGACGCCAATTATCACCAATAGTTTATGTGTTTTCATAATGCGAAAACACGCCCTCACACTTTAACCACTAGAGGATTGCAAAATAATCCGCATTCTGCATCTTGATTTTCCATTGTCACATTAGCACTTCCGGACTAGCGGAGAGGTGACTTCCCGGGAGATTTTCTTCTGACGCAACTGTTCAATAGGTGAAATAGCTCACAAAATCATAGGATTTGACCTCAATCATCACGTGTGTATGTATGTCTTTGTGCATGCGTGTGTGATTTTGTGCATATGTGTATTCATTGTGTGTGCATGAGGTAACGCGTGTCTGTCTATAAACCTGTGTGATTATTTTTGGAAATGAAGGAAGGAGAAAATTTCGCCACGTCAAAAAATCATTCCTTTCTCTAATTTTTTTCCAATTAAGGAATTGTTGTTGGACTTTGTGCGTTTGGTCTAGCGCACTAAACACAGCCCATCCACGTGACACGCAAAGGAAGAAATCAATGACAAACAACACCGTGG
The DNA here is from genome assembly GCA_028829895.1 of Sinotaia quadrata. Classification (NCBI taxonomy): domain Eukaryota; kingdom Metazoa; phylum Mollusca; class Gastropoda; order Architaenioglossa; family Viviparidae; genus Sinotaia; species Sinotaia quadrata. The sequence goes on from CM054179.1 coordinate 134,861,808, forward strand.
CCTTTTCTCGCCAAAGCAATGACTATTCTCCCGTGTAATTTGTATGAAAAGAAAATTACAGATCCAATTTTATTTTTCCTTTGGCTTCGATTTGCAGCGTGAGTGATGGCAACATCTGATATATTCTAATATTTCTATTAAATGTTGCATGACTGTCTATGCGGAGCTAAACCTGAGAGTCGGGTGGGGTGTTTCGTCGGAGCAAGGTGGAGGCGGAGGGAGAGGCACCTTAACGTGGCGTGAACAGAGCCGGAAGTAACGTTAGCAGCACCAGCGAAGGTTGATTCCGTTATAAAATTCTCTGGCAGAAGTGAGTATCCTTACCTCATGACGCTCGCCGCATGAGGGAATGTCTCCAAACACATTACTGTTGACTGAAACGGACACTCAGCTATCTTTAAATAGAAAAGAGGAGATTGGTCCCCTAATTTTGTAAGGGGGAGAAAGTCTGTACTTTATGTCAAAAGTTTTGTAAACTAATTCCATTCTTGGCGCCTCTATGTGGCATCTAGCTGTGGCATCTCGTCATGTCAAAAACAATTTCTGGAAATAACCTTTACTAATGTCCAAGCTGAAATATATTCATGACCATTATGTTTCCACAATCGTTCGATCTAGAGTGGTCCGATTCTGTGCGCAAAAGACTTTAGAATGTTGTTTACTTGTTATTAACTATACACAGACTCATGACGTCATATGCTTAAAATAAACTCAATATAAACATGATTTAAACTGTACATATGCATTCACTCACCATTTTATGAAAGGAAGGAAACAACAAAATAATAAAAATTGATTTTAGAAAATATATAAACATATAACATCTTGATATAATCTCCTTTATTTTTCAACAGCTAGCGACTATCATGTTGGTACCTGCATTGTCATATAAAATTATTTATTATCTATCTATCTATCTATCTATATGGTTCTTCTAAAGTTTCTAACCACTAAATCTACCTCTACTGAATAAAATATTATTTAGATAGGATCTGTAGTGCTTTAGAACTAAAGGTTTTCGTGAATTCATCTATTATGAAACTTAATCTACATATAGTGTCGTTATAAAACCTAGAGATTTTCGTGACATTATCATGTAATAGGGAATTCCCCCCCCAACTTGTTAATATACATTTTCACATTTTGATCTATAATTATTGAATGAGATGCTATTTGTGATTTGTATGATGTGGACATGTTGCATAACGTTTATCTTTGAAGTGAAAGTCCGTAATGGACAAAAGGTGAAAGGGGAGATTAAGTATGTACAGCGTAGTAGCTGCAGGGTAAGACTGCTGCTATTGTTCATGAGAATGCGATATCCTTGGCATCTAAGCAATAGTGCCTACACCTAACGCATTAGATCTGGTGTATTGGTTTTGACCTTATGTGTTAGGAAATGTTTAGGCTAATGTGATTGTGAACTTGTTTGCATACTTCACATGCAAATGTTGACAGAATGTTTGTTTGTACATGGAAAAAGTCATAAATATTACTTAGCTCTAGGTGGATCTTTAAATTCATTGGGTTGAGAGTGAGCCTAAGTAGAGATGGGCATGATTTCAAGAGTAAGAAAACCATAGAGGAAATTGTATTCTTTACTCTTGTAAATGAATTTTCAGGTGGGCGTGAGACTAATTCCCTCCGTATCGTTGGTTGTACAGAGAACTTAGAAGACCCTTGGCTAGATAATGTAAAGACAACTCTGTATTGTTTGAATGGTTAGGTTTTATTAGGAATGTTATATTATTTGAAACATGTTTATCTTTTATTTCTTGAAGGGGCTTATGTCAAAATATGTATTTATTAAAGTAGTAATTAGCAGTACACTCAGACTCTGCCGTGATCTATGTTTCAAGGATTTTTGGTTTCAGTCTATCTTTATTCTGAAATCTATGATATGAGCTTTGGGTGCCTGACGTGTCATATTGAGTGTCTACCAGCGTGAGGTATCTTGTGCCAGTGCATTGAACACTGAAGCTAAGTCGTGATTGTGAAAAGTGACTACAGCGAGGCTCGAAATTGATAAGACTACTCCTGTTTATGATGAAAAACTTGGACAGATGCTTATTCCATTCCATATTGTTAACCTTTTCTTTTTATTAAATTTGTATTAATTGTATCTGTTAGTGGAATGTAATTTCCTTGCTGTTATCATCAATTATAGCGAAAATCGATTATTGCTTCTTATTCTCTGTCTGTCTATATGTCTATTTTATAAATATATTCTGTCTTAAATTACTGAGTTGGGGCCATGAGTCAAATTGCAGCGCACTACCGTACCGGCCAAACTGATGGAGATATGCATATTTCGCCAGTTGTCCATGCTCTGCATCGGCATTTGTAGATGTTTTCTATCAGTAACTATTGCTAATATTTGGCACAATTCATTCTTACAACGTCACTCCAGAGTACATCGTGACATTTACTGTGGTCATGACCGATTTGAACACAATATCAAATTCTTTTATAAATTGCTGTTTTCAAAATATATTTACATGCGGTAGCTACGGTTATGTATGTTTACTTACAAATATGAGATATAGTATTTCAAAATTAAATCTGTACACCAGATTTTTCATAATACATATCGATACGAACTGTCCAGTTCAAATCATTCAATATATATAGACATCTTAATGCTATCTATCTATCTATCTATCTATCTATCTATCTATCTATCTATCTATCTATCTATCTATCTATCTATCTATCTATCTATCTATCTATCTATCTATCTATCTATCTATCTATCTATCTATCTATCTATCTATCTATCCATCCATCCATCTATCTATCTATCTATCTATCTATCTATCTATTAGTATTTACGCCAAATATTGAAATTCTAAGCGCTTTCCGTCACGCTCGCTAAAGAGCATTAGAAGGTTTGAGTGGTTTTAATTGATTAATTTAGCTTTAACATCCACTTCTATCTATGACTGATTTCACAGTCGATCTTGAAAGGTAAGATGGAGTAGGGTGGAGGGGAGAGACTAGATTAAGACTTTTCCAGTTACCGAATACTGCCGACAGTCATCCGAAAGGCACGCACGTTTCTGTTCTATAGTCTGCCACCTGTAAACGTTTCCTTTCTGGCAGAAGATACAGGAACGTGGGGGAATATTGATTAGGCTGTCAGTTAAAATAAATAGTACAGAATCTAGCTTATGTTAACTAGTATCAAGGAATGCGAGTGAAGCTAGTTCTAGTTCGGGGTGTGCCATGCTAGTCCATATGAAATGTGACTTATGCTATAATTGTACGTAATGTGGCTTATGCTATAGTAGTACGCAATGTGGCTTATACTAGCAAGTAGTAGATGAAGTTGCATAGTATAACAAAACATAACATACTAGTAATAGTATGGAACAGGGCTTAAGATTGGTTGCGGTACAGAGCGTGACATGCTGGTAGTGGTACAGAGCGTGACATGCTGGTAGCAGTACGGGATGTGACCTAGTATTAGTAGTAGTAGGCAGTGTGGTATCCACTCGCTAGTATAATGGAACATGGCATGTTCGCTTTGAGTAGGGAACGTGAATAATGCCAGCTAGTACTTCTGAATGTGATATATCCTAGCTTGCAGTACGGAACGTGAATAATAGTCTCTAGTACTACATAATATGACTTATGCAACCTAGCACTTCTGAGTGTGGCATAGGCTAGTTTGTAATACGGAACGCTACTTATGCTTATCAATATTATGGAACGTGAACATGCTCGCTAGTAATACGGATCCATGCTTGTGTGATCTGGTAGTTTTACCTATGATAGCTAGCAGTGCAAAATGTGAGGAAAATTATGGATATTAACTTATACTAGCTGATTGGAATTTTGCTAGCTAATACTAAGGAACGAGACGTATAGTAGCTAATTGTATGGAATGTTGCTAGAGAACAGTAAGGTAGCTTAAGGAACCTGAATTATCTTCTCTGGTAGTAATGAATATGACTTATATGACCTATTTGTACTGAATATGACAAATGCTAGCTACTAGTGGGGAATATAAGCGATGCTAGCTACTAGTGCGGAATGTAAGAGATGTTATCTACTAGTGCGGAATTTAACAGATGCTAGCTACTAGTGCGGAATTAACCGATGCTAGCTACTAGTGCGAAATGGGTTCTACGCTAGCTAGTGATGAGAAGATTATTGATTAAACGAAAGACACTGTAGCGCTCATAGTATTGTTAATTATCGAAAACACAACTATCAAGGGAAGGAGTATGAACACTAGTGAATTAAATTTACTTCAAAGTACTTATTTTTCTCGAAATGAGTTTCATTTACTGGGTTTAATAATATGTCATTGGCTTAGTAACAAATATTACCGCACAGTGACCTAGTAGGAAGTGCTAATGGAATTGATGTGAGTCATTCTTCATTATATTCAATTTCAAGCACCAAGTAACTCACCCTGTGTATTACAATGCTTTCCTCCAGTAGGAAATTTCAAATACTGTTTTCAATTCTGAACAGTTCTAAAGATATTATCACTCTTTCGTTCATCTATTCAAATCTTCCTTTCTCTGTCTGTGGTTCGCACGCTCTGTCCCTCTGATCTCTTGTTTATCCACGATCCACTCACTCCAAGTCTTTTCCACACACACACACACACACACACACAGACACACACACAGACACACACACAGACACACACACACACACACACGCACACACACACACACACGCACACACACACACATTAAGATGAAAAGGAGGAGAGAACTCATATTTTCATTGTGTCAAAGTTCATTGTCTCGTTACGTTTTCATTTATCCTTTATTAAAAGTCATAAAATAAATTACTCATTGGAATTAGTGTACTCTATCGAACTGTTAATTAACAAATTAACTAACGAATACTTCCGATTATCCAAAGGGTAATAAATTATTTTTGTTAAAATAGCAATTAACTAAGTACAATTAATTTCTTAAAATAGAAATTCCTTACGGGAAAAAAGTTTAAAAGATCGAAGCTATTAATCACTAGGACGGCCAGTAATGCAATCATTCAATTTGCCTGTCTGCAAATGAAATCTCCTGTGCATTCTCACTTTGTTTAATCTAATCTGCCGATTTTAGCGAATATCGAAATATATTTTTATAAAATTACGATCTCGCCTGTTCATTTATTACACACGCTTACTTCAGTTCACCGAGTGATGTTCATTTATTACACACGCATACTTCAGTTCACCGAGTGATGTTCATTTATTACAGACGCATACTTCAGTTCACCGAGTGATGTTCATTTATTACACACGCTTACTTCAGTTCACCGTGTGATGTTCATTTATTTAATGTATTCTTTATAATCTGCTCTACATGATACAGAAGATGGAGAGTTCTAAAATACGTTTTAAGTAAAACGAACATTAACTTAATAACTGTCGACTAAGAACTTTCGAAGCATTAATTATTATCGGTATTGACGTCGCCACCTCTACGTCCTACCCGCTTTAATTGTATAATAATAAATATCAATAAAATAATATTAAATTGATATTGTTTTTTTTTAATATTAAAGTCCAACTAATGTGCATTTTCTCTCTCCTACTGAAAAACTACAACTTGCAACAGAATTAATGAAAACACAGGTACATATCAAAGATATTCTGTGTGTCCCTACCCCCCTCAATCCTTCTAAAGGAGAGAAAAAGAAAATTACTAAAGTCACTTCAGATCCCTAATAATTAAATGACTAAAATGTTTATTGACGAAATAATAATAACAAAGTTAATATTTATTGTTTGTAGTAATTTTGCGTATCTCTATTTCTAAACTTAACAGTTACATACATTGTTAAATGTGAACGGACCCGATCTAGAGTACTTCTTCTTATGATGATATTGTTGTAAAGTACAGAGTTGGAGTAAACAACTCTGATATAGAGTATGCTAGAAATTGCTGATGCAAATCAGACCAGTTCCAAGAATATGAGTAGTTTTACTAATAGTCTCACACTGTTTCATAACAACTTCATCCAATGTGGATGGACCGATAGTTATTTTGTTGAAGAATGTCCTATATTCTAATCACTTTGATTTTGACGTAACTCGAGTCTGGTCATCAAGGCGATCGTTAGCTTATGGCAAATTAACTGACTGATAAAGAAAGAATGTACTTAGTAATATTTAGTTCATTTTTGCTATTGATCCTTGAATTGAATTGGAGAATGCTCTATGTAATTGAACCATTATATCTATGTTCACTAATTTGATTACCTTGTACATTATACCTGTGAAATTTGATCGATGCTATATTTCTTATGCTGCGTATGTATCGGGCTAGTGGCTATCATTGTAGGATTTATAGGTGAGAATGTGTGTAATGGAGAAAGGAATTCAGAGATGAAATATGTCTGAAATTTAGCACTGCCTTAATTTGACTTTTGTAGACAGTAGCACATCTTTATTTGTTTCATAGTTTAATATCCATTTCAGACAACAGTGGCCTCTGTATTCTACTGGATCAATTTGGTGTGTATATCAAGCATTGCCATCGAACGTATCAGTAAACGTGTTGTTATTAGTTGGTTCAGGTGAATTCTGTTCGAAAACCAATAAGTCAAAAGTTCAGGCTTGAGTTTGGTCTTAGGAATTCACGAAAGTTTCTATAAAATTTATCATGGTGTGCTGAGTTGCACACATGAAGATTCTAGAACACTCCACATGATATGCTTCGATGGCATGCACAGTTCTGGGCGATTCTCTCTGGTATGCTTTGAGTGCATAGAAGATTCTGGATCAGTTGTGTGCCAGGAAGGGGTACCATCACCTAATAAAATAGAAATTGACTTGTTGGAAAGGTAAATATAAATAAAAGACAGATTTTTATTACTCCTTTAGTAAGACGTTTCCACCTTGTGGGACAGTAAAACGTCAAGCTTATTATTATTGTGTAAAGAGTATAATTTTACAACATCCTTATAATCCACCAAGTGAAAGACATGTTGGTCAAGTGGCAGAATTATTTTATTAATATGTATAAAGTAAGTTTCTCGATTCACTTGGTATTAGTTATGTGTTATTAATTAAAATGATAATCATAGTGCTAGAAGAGTGCTCAGAAAAGTGACACTTAAAGTGTGTTGGATCTGTCTGGGTATGAGCACAAATTTGTTCAAAATTGTAAACTAAATGTCATAGTGTTTGAAATTAATATGTTATTAATGTGGAAAACGATTGTTGAAATGTTTGTTGAGCTTAAGAACATACACCAGGAACCATAGACTGAAAACACAGCTATAGAAGATATAATTGACCTGCAAAAACACGTTTAGAAAGCAGTCTTATCTCACTCCTTAATTTTATAACACTATCTAGAACTTGCCTTTCTTTGTCTATCTTTTTTTCTCTGTGAAAGGTTTGATTAACCTTTTGACATATATAATTGATTGCTAATTGTACTGATTCATTTATTACAATAATTTCCATTTTTGATGTGGGGAGATTGCACAGTTTACATTGATTCTGCATTTTAAATAACTGGATTTAAAGCTTACTAGTTGCTTGAGAGTGTGTGGAGATTATACAGTTCACATTGACTGTGCATTTTAGTAACCTCATTTAAAGTTTATCAGTTGTTTGAGTGCGTGTGTAGATATATTTTTGAGAATCAGCCAGATGGCTTGCCCGTGCACTAAGTTGTCACTTGACCTTGGTAGAGCTATTTTGCAATTTGGAATATTTTGAAGGAACTCAGTCAGCTTATAGACCTGCAAAAGCTGGGAAGAATGTATATGTGTACAGACTACAAATACGACGGTAAGTAGGTCACGATGACACGCAAAATGTCTTCCTCTCTGAGCTCTAATATACACTATCATATATCTGTCTTCTGGCATTAAAATACCCATAAACAAACATACAGCTGGTAATAGAGATTTGATTAGGGTTAGAATTACAGTTTTAGTTAAGGTTAGTTTATATTTGAAACTTGTGTGTCTTAAATTGTATTTTTTGGGGGGTTGGGTGGGTGGGTTGGTGGTGGTGCAGAAATAGCGGAAGACTCAGTCAAAATAATCTCAGTCTAAAGAGATATAAAGGCAGAAACTCTTTCCGTTCAGATTGACATAGGCGTCATTCGATCTCAGCCGGTCACAAGAGTACATCAGCGATGAATTTAAGTGATTTTACAAATTTAAACTGCGACAATATTGACGTAAGATAATACAATGAATTATTAGTCATATGCAGCTATTATCACGAGAAAGCCCGTTCACGTGTTTTTTGAAATGTACACGTTTGTAGAGTCAATGCCTTCATATTTAACATTACACAAACAAAATAACATTTGCAACTAGAGATACAGTAAATAATCACAACAAATTGTAAAAGAATGTGAATTTCAAATCACTTAAAATGCATCATGACCTAAATCATTCAGGGACTAACACTATAAAGTAACTGGGGTTTGTTTGCTGTATTTTCTGTTCCTAACTAGGAGCGTATTTTTCATATATTCTTGTAGCGATGGACGTCATTAAAAAATGGATGTCAATGTTCTCTTCCTCTTGTGAACGGCACTAACAGTAATATTATGTAAAGGTCAAAGGCCATGAACCACCTCAAAACAATGAAACATGTCAACCACTACTGCTATTAACGACCTCTACCAGCGCGACTAATATTACTTTCTCTACAACCACTACTATAATCTTTACTATCGCTTCCACTTTTTGTACCAGTTCTGCTAATAATATCACCCAACAGCCTTCTACTACCGCTACTACAATCATTACTTTCACTTCCACTATTAGGACTAGTACTGTTAATAGTACCACCTCCATCAGCGCGATTACTACTACCACTACCACCAATTCTACTATTACTACTACAACCATTACTATCACTTTCACTATTACTACTACTGCTAATATTACCACCCCACATCAGCGCTATTACCTCTACATGTACAATTACTACAACCATTGTATTACTTCCACAATTAGTACTATTATACAACCGAAAAGCAAACACATATAAATAAAGTGTAACGTCTTTTACTGTGTAACCTCCACATCATTTTTACTTCGTTTTGTCTTATTTGTTTAGATGATTCTAATCTACGATGTACTGTCTTATTCTAGAGGGGAGATAATAGGAAATATACATTTCTTTCTCAGTTTCTGGAACAATGAACACGCCCTTGAGACAGGTGAATTTGTTTCAAATCCTACAACCTAGTTCTGGTGTCAAGAGCGAACTTTAGTCACAGAGGTAGTTGAAATACACTGTGTGTTCTTTGTATTCTATTGCACTTTAAAGAGAACAGACAAAATAGACACGACTCCATAATTTTCACGACAAAGAAATGGGAAAAAACTTTGTAAGAGAAGTGAAAATACTTAAAATACTATTTATATAAGAAATATTTGAATCCGTGTGCATTTTGTTTCATATCAATTAATGCAGGCAAGAAGACTAATTTATAATTTTAATTGCATTTCTACAGTCAAATCTGCAATTTCCGTGCGCGTGTCGCTTAAGCTGCAATTGTGCAATTTTAACTTTGCAATATCCGTATCTAATTTAACTTAATCTTTAAGAAATGTTTCTTGAGAAACTAGAAAAATAAATAAACTGAACAAAATTTAAACACAAATGCTCTGATAATTCTTCGAACTCTGCTCACTCTGCATGCACACTAGGGAAAGAATGCTAGCAGAGTGGCCCCACTCAAACCAATAATAGTAAATAAAATAATTATCTCTCTTTCTCCCTTTCTTTTAGCAGTATCCGGTATTAACCACTTCAATGTGGGAGCCAAAGCCACCAAATCATGTTTGTATGCATGCAGACTCTGACACCAATTCCGTTCTTGGTGCTAACATCTTGAGATATTTATATCTGCTGCCTACAAGCTAAGCACTGGCAGATAACATTCCTGACCTGTCACTCACTCTCCATGTACCCGAATGAACTCCCCTTTTTAATAGAAAAGAGAACAATCCTATTCATATAAAGCTTTACTGTATATTTTAAAAGAAAAAAAGAACAATCCTATTCAATAAAGCTTTACTGTATATTTTAAAAGAAAACAGAACAGTCCTATTCAATAAAGCGTTACTGTATATTTTAAAAGAAAACAGAACAGTCCTATTCAATAAAGCTTTACTGTATATTTTAAAAGAAAACAGAACAGTCCTATCCAATAAAGTTTTACTGTATATTTTAAAAGAAAAGAGAACAATCATATTCAATAAAGCTTTCACTGTATATTTTAATAGAAAAGATAACAACCCTATTCTATAAAGCTTTACAATATATTTTAAAAGAGAAGAGAAGCAAACCTATTTAATAAAGTTTTATTATATATTTTAAAATAAAAATGTAAGCATTATATTATCATTATCATCAACAAACTACATTTTAATATAATCATATCTATAATTATTTTATCTATAACTATCTTCATCGATATATCAAATACAATCATGATTATAATTATTTTACTTGATGTTATCTTTAGAGATATAATTATTTCTCTCAACATCATTATCGTCACAAAATTAATCATAGTCGTCATCGTCATTATAGTAGCTTATCTGAGGTCACAATCAAAATTAAAATCACAATCATCATCATCATCATCATCATCATCATCATCATCATCATCATCATCATCATCAAACTTAAAAATAAATGCTAGCTGAAATAGCTTGTACCACCCCACCCCTCACTTCCATCCCGCAATAGTTATCAAGCGTCAATATCGACCTAGAATCCCTGACGAAACAGCTTGCTATTGAATTCTATTTATAGGCTGTATGCGATGAGATAGCCACGTGACTCTTCTGGTTGCGGCCAGCAGTAACACTGCATGTTAGAGTAGAATACTGACCTTCTCTATGTATTTTGTCAATGAATTGTAATGCTTGTAGTATAATTTAAACACATGTATGCAGTTGTAAAGGAAATGAAAATAACACGCAGTTTGATGACTTAAAGACTTCATATATACAAATTTTCCGTGATATTACAAATTGCATAAATTATCAATACGTGCAAGAACGTCAATAAATGCAACAATAAATATATTAAATCAACAATCAAATATACATTTATTTTTTAATTTACTTTTTTATGTGGTGGAATAAATTTGCATCTCCCGATTTTTAAATTTAATCATTATATAAATTGTTAAATTGTCAGGCTGACTCGATCTTGCAACCCTTATGTTGGTATTTTTTAAAGTATCTGATTTAAAGTCATGACCAGAAACAATGCATAAAAAGCACCAGTTTTGTTTTCTTTCGACATTGCTAGACAGGGAGCGCCAAGGGTTCAACTAAACTGCTATTTCAATGCTCTAAAATAATCATCTTGCTGATAATCCTTTGCAAAATTATTTAGAGCGTAAAATGTTTGATTAACATAATTATTTCTCTTGCTTAGATCAGTAATGTAGTTTTTTTTTATATATTTTGTTCTTGTGCTTCCCATTGAGGGCGAAATATGTTTCAGTCTGACACTCTAAAGGTTAACGACGAAAAGGGAAAAATGAATCTAATTTTCTAAGCAATTTGCAGTAGATTAAATATATTTTTCCTCGTCAAAAATGGTAAAAATGCTCACTGCGTTAAGATTTCAGAATAGTTTGTGGTATCAGGGTAACCTACTAATCACCTTGCTATCTGGATTTAATTTAAATGTCACAACACCGAATCTTCCTGATGCATATTCGTATTTGCTTTCTAAACCAGACCATTGTATCGTATTGTTAAAGTGTCTATCCACTGAATGTTGGACTATTAATCTTCATTCAAATGGACTTGCAATTGAAAGTTAATTCTTTTGTGCATCATTTGTTTGAATGTATTGAAACTGTTAACATATCAGGGAGGCATTAATCTTTAACTGCCGTTCCTTCAGTTTTCAATCCATCGAACTGTTTAAAAGTTCGGAGACAAACGAAACAATGCTGAATGTTAGGGGAGGCACAAGTTGGAAACCCCAGAGAGTGTGCAGTAATAATGAACTTCACGGACGTAAGCACGCGCGCGCACACACACAAAACAATATGAAAATAAAGACAATATTTATGCACCAGAATGTGGACGCAATATAACTTATTTTTACTATGTAATAATGTTGTTCTTAGCAAAGACATTTTGCCATTTGCCATTAACGTCCACTGTTATTACTGCTAATTCTTTCGCATACTGTACTATGAGCGAGTAATAATGTAGTTGAACGATTCGTGTCGCGTTCTTACTGTTTTACAAGAAATTGAAAAATGTTAATGTCGATGCAGGATTCGCGTCTAAGTTATTTCTTTCTTTTATATATTTTCCATGACACACACTAAAGAAAATAAAACGAAAACAAAAGAAATATCACGAAGACAGATGATTGGTCGCGCGCATATCTGTGTGTGTGTGTGTGTGTGTGTGTGTGTGTGTGTGTGTGTGTGTGTGTGTGTGTGTGTGCATGTGTGTGCATGTGCACATATATTTCTCAGATGTAAAGAAACTAATTGGAAATTTAGTAATGGCGACGGCGTTCCATCTATTGTTAACATTTGTGCAAAGCGAGTGAAGAAGGTAAACGTAGATAAACTGCATGACCTGTAGGGTCTGCTTCGCACTACTTTTCTTCACGCCACGCCAGTTTTCCTCACGCCATTTTTTTCCTCACGCCAGTTTTTCTTCTCGCCAGTTTTCCTCACGCCATTTTTTTCTTCACGCCAGGAAGGAAAGACAAGCCGAGTTCTTGAAGTTCTCAAACATGACAGCGCTTCCCGTGTCACCATCTCTATTGTCTCCCTTGTGTAAAACTAGTGACGTAAATGAAGCGGCTGACCTTTGAACTCTTCACAACTATACAGATGTTTAGAGTGCAAATTTGATGACTTAGATAAAACGACCACTCTTCAAGGCCCTTTTCCCGGCTGAACATGCAGGGACAATGTAATTATTTGAGAAGGAATAAGAGTGAAAGACAGTAAACACATTTTGGTAATATGAATCCATGAAATGATGACTCTAGAAATGTATCATCAAAGATGAGACTATAAATGTATTTCTCCAACTTAAGCAATTTCCTTTGATTTAAAACAATATAGTAGCCGGCAGTTCATTAATGAAATAACAGCAATAAAAGAATGTGGGAAAGGACTTTAATCACGTGGTACAGATCATGTGATGTTAATTTTGCACAGAGAATTCAAAACCACAAAAGCCACAAAATAGCAAACATAGAGAAGCTAGAACTATAACGTTCTTGCATAAAGACTACGTTTTGTAAAATAGCTTTACCCAAAGATCAATCGTATTTCTTCCACCGCAAGATATTAAAGATACTTAATATAAATGTAGCCAGTGGTATAAAATTCATTCAGTTGTCTATCAATATTTATGAATAATTCCTTAACAGTTCTACAAAACATCGTTATGAAGAAAGGATATAGGCGTCGATATCATTCCACATTAAATTATTAAACTAACTTTTAAAAAAATCCAACACAACACTATGCAGGGTTAGAGTTAATGTACAGAGGTCTGCAAACGTAAAGAGCAAGGAATGGCAGCAGCACAGCAGACTGAGATATGCATAGTTAGAAGTGGCAGTAGTATAGCCCCATGATATATACACAGTAAGACCTAGTAGTAGCACAGTTCACTGAGATATACAAAGTTAGAAGTGGTAGTAGCATAGCCCAATGAAATATACTGTTAGACATGGTAGTAGCATAGCCCAATGAAATATACCGGTAGACATGGTAGTAGCATAGCCCAATGAAATATACTGTTAGACATGGTAGTAGCATAGCCCAATGAAATATGCCGTTAGACATGGTAGCAGAAGATGGCGGCATAGGAATGCAGCATTATGAAACACTTCGAGTTTGTGTCAGTAGAAACACAGGACACTGCACACTGAGAAACGCGAGGGAGTGGCAGTAGAAACCCTAGACATTGCACACTGAGACATACTGAACTAGTGGCAGTAGAAACCCTAGACATTGCACACTGAGACATACTGAACTAGTGGCAGTAGAAACCATAGACATTGCACACTGAGACATACTGAACTAGTGGCAGTAAGAACACAATAAATGAAAGGCTGTTAAAAGCTTTCAAAATTCTGCAAAGATAACATTGGAGAAGTCCACAAAACGACATTTGAGAAATCTGAAAGTTGCCATTTGAGAAGTCCGCAAGGCGCCATTTAAGCTATCATTAAGACTCCTTTACAAAAGTTTGAAACATCCTTTGCGAAAACTGTTAGACCTTCTTTGTTAAGTCTCCATGACGCCATTTGAGAAGTTTACAAGAAACATTAGACACGGCTAAAGGTGGAAATTTAGAAATCTACAAGACATTTTAGAGTAGCTGAACCTGAAGAAAGATAGCAACCGAAGGCCAAACTGGATGTCTGATTTCCTTGCATTTAAGGTATAATTTCAGTTTTTATTTCAGCCTGATATCTCCTAGAGATCCAAGTAAACGAAGATATTTTCATTTGATTCACGGAGATGTTGAGGTATAAGTTTAAATGATTCTTTTCGTTTCGATTTCGTAGGCCACACAGCAGCAACGCTCGGTTTGGATCAATGTTCATCTTAGATTACACGCAGGCAGAGGATTGTGGGAAAGGCTGCTTCGTTTTAACTGATGAACAATCCAGTAAACCAACTGCATTGATTTAGTGAATGGACATCATCAGTACATTGTAATTCGCAGAAGAATCGAACCACAGGTTAATACTCTATTAATTATCATTGACCTAGTCGAGCCGAACACTTGAGCATGTGGTTAAATATGTTTCCTACGCGTGCAATGTGTGACGGTCAAAGGTTAACACTCACTTTGATTTTGGCAGGTGACTAGTCATATGATCTTAGAATAGATAGTACAATGAAGATTTCACCAGAAGGAAGAAAGGAAAAAGAGAGCAAGGAAAAGAAGAGAGCAATATTAAGAAAATAAAAAAATATCTTTTTAATAAATAGATATCAGTGTCCAGACAACAGAGAAATAATATTTTAATTAAAACGCACGCAATCCCTCAAAATGGATAGGAAAACGCGTGAGCATAGACAGCTATTGAGGAAGAAGAACGAGCCAAATGACTTTAAACCAATAACGAGTTCAGTGTTTGAACAAAAGAATAGTGAGAGGATTTAAAGTGAAAGAAATGACTACACAATAATAAGTGTTTCAACCCAAGATTAAATCTGTTGCTTTTGAGATCTGAACAAGAAAATGAATCTGAGGTATAAGTGAGCAAATAACTAAGTGAAGCTTTTATAGGACATATCTAACAAACTATACAGACAATTTAAACTAGTAAAAATGGAAATATCCAACTTATGAATAGGAGAAAGTGTTTTCTGTAAAGATGGACATTTTATTTAAATTAAAGAGTTTGATGACAATGTTTGAATTATGAAGTCATATGTTCTTCAAAAACATGTTAGAGGTAATAAGGCAAATAGCATCTGAGGCACAGATCTCAGAGCTAGCAAGCTAGGTGAAATTTGTCTTCAGCTGGTGAAAACGTTTGAATAAGGAAGCCATATAACCATTCTCGATAAAGGATACTTGTCTGAGGCAATAAGGGAGATAACGAGCGAATTAGAAATTAATAAAACTTTGTATGAACTAACAATTCAGATAACACTTGAATTAGTCTCTAAGAGTGTTTGAGCTAGAGAAGCAAGAATACTGCACAGTTTGAGAATGCAACACATTTGAGTTATAATGGAAGAGAACTCCTGCTTAGATGCTAAAAAACAAAGTGTGAACTGATAAGGGAAATGACATATGTGCTGATCTGCAAACCAGTTAAAATTTGTTTCAAAATAACAGCATGTTTGAGCTAAGGGAGATGACATTTGCTTTAAATGCTGTTGATAATGCTTTTTACGCTATAAAGGGGAATAACAGCATGTTTGACCTAAGGGAGATGACTTTTGCTTTAAAGGCTGTTGATATTGATTAAGGGGAATAATATCAGAGTTCGAGGCTGGTGATAATCAGAAATATGTTTTTCAGACATCTCCTAAAATTAGAGATAGGTTATTTACTCTTTTATTACTAGAAATGATCTTGAGTCCCATTTTATACGAAAGATTATACTGACACAATACGGTTACCTATATACGATGGGAAAAAATTGCCTTCATTTTAGTCGTGGGAGGTAACAGTCCAGAGATATATACACATTCGAATTTCAGCTTTCATTTTCATTCAGCGGTTCATTTACACGCAATATATTTGAAAACAAAGGCACTTGTAAATGAAATAGTAACAAATAGCAGAAATGTAAGTAAGTGCAGTGTATACTGAACACAATTTTATCCAAGCAATGTATCTTTAGGCAAGAAGTCAAAATTTTACCTGTAACTGATATTCATGGTAACGCTTTCCTTCCTTTCCAGAACGTACGATATAGTCATGGTAACGCTTTCTTTCCTTTCCAGAACATACGAATGGTGCTTCGTTCTCGGTATAGGGTAGATTTGGAAGGAGTTGGTTCCCCCACCCTCACTTTATTCTCGGATACCTAACACTATTTGGACTACTAAATGTTTTACAACGAATACTTTACGAAATTAAACTACTCGTGTTTTACTTGTTCTGATGAAAGTGAAGATTTGCTAATCGTGAACAACGATTTAAAAATAAATTACAGAGACAATGAAATGCTATTTAACGGTCGAGATGTAAAGGGAAGTGAATAAGCTTTATTTGTTTTTTTTAAATTTAAAGTATTATCTACAGATAAATTAGAATAACAAATGATTTACAACTAGTTTTCGTCAACCTACTGACGGTGAGACGAAGTACCTGAATTGTTTCCCAATAACTGCCCTTGCAATTGATTGGTAAACGAACGAGCAATATACCCGTGCTCTCTATGCGTGGGAGATCAAAGAGGAATTTCATATGTAAATTAATCAATGCTTTTAACCGTTCATATGCTCCAACACACTCACACACATACCTAGAGAAACATAAGCTGTCCTTTCTTTAGAACACATTATTTTGTTGCAAAATATTCGGATCTAAACAGTCATCATTTGTTGTATATAATGACTGTTTAGTTTCTTACTAGCTTTCTGAACAATACCACATTTTTTCCATTTCTTTTAGCTCTCCCTGAATAGATAGAACAAAAACATGAACCTCTTCTTGTATAAGAAGTGAGGTGGTTTTATTGCGATACGTGCTAAGAAAAATAAATTGTTCTACTTCTTAAATCGTTGATAAAAATATTATATTTCGAAAATAGTTTCCTTTTTCATTCAAAGTGTTTATTTTAATCTAATGGAAGAGATAAACGTATGAAGTTTTTATTTTAATTTTACAGCACTTAGATTAATTTTCTTTTGTCAAATAGCAGCATTTCAAAGACTATCCCGCCCGTCTCATCACTAGAAGAATAATAGATGCAGTTTATATAGAGTATTGTATTTCGGGCACAATAAGTTTTATAAATAATAAAATGCATTCTTAAAAATGTAATAGAAACAAAGCAAATTGTTTGCCACACGCGGCCGGAGTGGTACGTTAAGTAGTTGTAACTGAAACTGCTCTTACTTTTCTTTTCTTGTGACTCGTTTTCGTTCCTTGAGACAAGAAAAGTGTCAAATGACCGCATACACTGTTCCTTTATCTCTTCTACTTTGTTTTTTCCCGTTTGAATATTTGCTTCAAGGAGAAGTAAACTTTACTTTCGCTTTTTACCTGCTTTATTAATGTATTTTATTCCTTTATTATTTATTACTGAGTTAAGAAAAGATTAATGAGTTGTATTACATTTTATCTTTTCCTTTCGCCGTACGCTTTAAAGCCGAATATATGGGCTCCCGATGAGTTTTCTTTGCTCCTGTACGAAGATAAAATTAATGGTAGAATGAAAGTTCATCTTTCCTTCTTGTAGAACACTAATATACATATATTTATAAATATAATTATAAATCGTTAAGAGAGTTTTAATTAATGTGTACGTATGCGAACTTTATTTTTCTCTTTAGTACTTTTTTTTCCATTAACGCGTTATTAAGATGCGAACTTAATCTATCTATCGCGTGGGTTTGTCCATTAATTCACCCAAGCACGCACGCACGCATCCATCCATCCATTCAACACAACACAACACAACACAACACAACACAACACAACACAACACAATCCAATCCAACACAATCCAATCCAATCCAATCCTATCATATACTATATATCTATTTGTCTGTCTGTCTATCTATTTGCCTATCTATCTGTCAATCAATCAATCAATCAATCTATCTATCTATCTATCTATCTATCTATTTATCTATCTATCTATCTATCTATCTATCTATGTATCTATCTATATAGTGATCATACAGACATATAAAATAATATTAATTAAGTTTGCTTTTAAGGATCACATTTTAATTTTTTTTTTGTATATGACACGCCTTTATCAGTTAAAGTAAACCAATAGGCATACTAAAGTCCGTCCTTGGCAACGCTGTATAATTGGTAGGCTAGAAAAAGAAAGGATAACGTCAAAACGTGACACCAATTCATTACTAGGAAAATAACGCGTCGTCTCTATCTCCCCTCCACACACCCAACTAAAAGCCGTAGAAAGTTCCCAGACAACTGTGAGCATTAACGTTTTGTTCCAGCTGGCATTTATGGGGCGCTTAACAGTTTCATTGCTTTTCAAAAGGTCATTACTCTCTTTCTTCAGAGAGGCCCCTTGTCGACTTTAAGAATAAGATTTGTGGCAGCAGGAATTATTTAAATGACGTCAGCGTACTTCGATCGTGAAATCTATTAATAGAATCAGGCACAATGGCACCATCAATCCTATGCAGCCAGTCACTAAATGCACCTCTTGCACTCAAGTTCAATTCTCTTTGCATTTTAAAAATAAATAATATACGTAAAATCGAAGCTGGAATTGAAAGGTTTTGTTTTGTCTACGGTTATTTAAATTATTAAATCAAGCGTTGAATAATGCGATGCCAAAGTTTTTCTTTTAAATCTACAGTATATGATGGACGCCATGTACACTGAAATACAGCGCTGTCCTAAATGTGCGAGGCTGGTAGGCCATGAAACTAGGAAGGTCAGGGACGTATGTATGTATAATTATATAAGATTACCGAACGTGACCTCTAATAACCAATAAGATCTATAGCATCCATCGGATTTTAACTATGTAGCCGGCAGAAGTACAAACAAGACAGAGTGTGCATCCGTAATTATTTACAGTTGAAGCGTGCTATGACTAAGGATAATGTGTGTGTGTGTGTGTGTGCGTGCGTGCGTGCGTGCGTGCGTGCATGCGTGCGTGAGTAAGAGAGAGAGAGGGGGGACGAGAAACTGGAGAGACGTACAGAGCAGAGGGTGAGAGAAAGAAGAAAGAACTTTACAGAGAAGGGAGGAGAGACACCGATAAGATGAGCAAGGCGAACGTGACCAGATTGTTTTCCATGACTTTTGACTTCACAGATCCCTTATTTCCATCGCGAATGTTCATTTCCTATTTAACTTTATGTGGTGGCATCGTTTATTTAATCGACTTCAGTGTCTCAGGAGCGACGTCAATCTGCAAACGTCAGAGTTAATGTTGGTAATCTGCGTTCAGGAATTCTCATCTCAGACCGGATGCAATCACACAGGTACACACATGACATCGATAGAATTCCGCAAGGGAGATAAATCGCATCTATTGTATTAATAATTCATTCATTCAGTTTTAAATCGCATGATTTTAGTAGTTTATACCAACACCAATACACATCATAAATGTTTTACGCCGGTTTTTGTGATGAATCAGTAGTAATATTATACTTTAGAATTTTCGTCGTCATTTTGTAATTTTCTTTCAAAGTAAACTCCAAATTTAAAATGAAAGTTAATACTCAAACGCACGCTTGTAGAATGCTGTAATTTGTCTTTTGTTGTGGAAAAAGTTAGTCCAAACTACTTGCTATTTATATTTTTCTGGTGAAATTAGCATAGAAGGTAATTTTTTGGCACCGGCTGATTGCAGTTATCTCTTTTTGGTAAACGTCACACTACCGTCCCATTCTAGGAAAAAATAACGTAGAATTTAATAAAGCACATAAATTTACTTAAGTAGCAAGTAACCTATCGAACGTTTTAAATAGCATAAATAGTAACACATAATGCGCTGTATTGTTCTGAAATTAGTAATTTTTAAAATAATGTTTATATGTTCATATCATTAAATTATGAACCTGGTTGCTCGCTTCCCCTTATAGTAACACAAAGAGCAAAAGTACACACATCCATAGACATGTCTATGAGCATATCCATACACACATCCATACACATGTCTATGAGCATGTCCATACACATGCCTTTGAGCATATCCATACACACATCCATACACATATCCATACATGCTCAAAATTAATCCCATGTTGCCCCTAAAAGTGCGGCTGTATTTACACGTGTGAAAGTCTATTATAAGTACATTTCACTAAGTTCACGTCTTTGATTGTACATATACGAGATGGTTTCTGGAAACTTCACGCACAATCACGGACATACACACACTCAGACATACATCTCTGCATTTATAAACATCTCATCATCTCCATTCACCGATCGCTGGAACTAGAATCACACATTCACATACATATTATAAATTATAATAAAAAATACTGCACAATCACACATTTATACTAAGGCGAGAACTTCACGCATGCAGGCAGTACGTACGCACAAACTAATGTGTAGCGTGACATCTGTGTTTACGTGTAGCGTGACAATTGAGATATTTGTGTACACGTGTGGCTTGAGAATTGAGATATATGTGTGTTTTGAAGCGTGACAATTGAAATATCTGTGTGCACTTGAAGCGTGACTGTGCAGCCCACTTCACCAGTACAATATAAATGTACACGTATTGCTTTAGTACATCCGTAAAGTACTTGTGTACCTAAAGCAGGCTATTGCGATCAACCTTAAAATATGGTAAACCCATTTACAATCCTCATTAATACATTCTATAGGTGTGCCCTTACCCTACCCACGTCCCATCCTTTAATACAACCCATCTATCCGTCTCCTGTTGGTTAAGCCACTCTCTGGAACTCCCTTCTAATCAAATAGCCAAAGTGAGAATCCAGACCTTAATTCAATCAGTGCAAACGGTACCGATACAGATTTGAGATAAAAGTAGAACCAAGTTTTCCAAGACTTCATCGTCCTCTTAGTCTGCGGCAAGAAAGAAAAAAAAAATCAGCGTTAGAATTTGTATTTCTCGGTGTTCCGCTCGATGTTCCAGTCCGTCTTTAAGTCACGTGTTTCTATTTCTTTCTTCAACGTTCACGATATTATGTTACTGTGTTTTCTTCTTCTCTACCTTCCTTCCTTCCTGTCCTAATTTCAGCCATTCATTCCCCATACCACTTCCCGATTCTTTTCTTTTCTGATGTTCTTCATTAATAACTTTCTTGCTCGTCTTTCGTTTAATCTGAGTCCCGTGCTCCTGTTTACTTTGTTTGAGCGTGTTCATTCCTTTACGCAGTTTACGGGACTACTGTGCTTTCCACGTTTAGCTTGTAGGTTTTAGTTTCTACAAAATCATTATTTAATAGATTAAATAATTGATTGGACTACTGTGCTTTCCACGTTTAACTTGTAGGTTTTAGTTTCTTAAAATCATTATTTAATAGATTAAATAATTGATTGGACTACTGTGCTTTCCACGTTTAGCTTGTAGGTTTTAGTTTCTTAAAAATCATTATTTAATAGATTACGTAATTGATTTGACAAAAATTCAAATCGCGTTTGCCTGCAAATGAAACGTGTAATCATGTACGGCATATTTAAGTATGACGTGTGAATGTATCTAATAATTAGGAAGTTATATAGATGCGTGCTCGGAAGACAATGTTAGTATTCGTGGATTAACAGAATGCGATTTCTGAAATGCTTATATATTTTTTTAAATTTTATAAAGCATTATGATTGAAAATATTTATAAGATTAATTTGCATTATAGAAGTAAGATATACACAATAGCGGCAATTACAAGATATATCAGGTCAAAATATATTCCATAAATCCTGACTTGACAAGAGATGATATTCTTTTTAAAGTACTATTTTATTTCCTTTACAAAAAATATCATGCGAATTAAAGGAAAGAGTGGAGAGAAATAAAAAAAAAATATTATGACATCCTCTCTCTCTCTCTCTCTCTCTCTCTCTCTCTCTCTCTCTCTCTCTCTTCCTCTCTCTCTCTCTCTCCAAAATAAACAAATAAGCAGCAACATATCATTTGAGAAGAGGTTTTTTTAGTGGTGACGTAGCTAACAGGTAGCTCTGTATTTGTGTGAGTGATTTTTTTTCTCACCAGTCTTAACAAAATGAACGACTATCACCAGTCTTAGCAAAAAGAACGACTATCACCAGTTTGCGAAGAGCTTGAGGACAAGATTAGATATCGTTGGAAAAGGGAGATTAGTATTTGTATGATTTACATGCCGACTAAATAAAACATACGTATTCATAGCATGTTTGCTTTCGGTTTTGTTACTATTTATACTAAATAATTTTGATAAATTAATTATTTTTAAACCAAACATATGTTTCGTGAGGTATATAAAGATAGAGAATGCATATTACATTTTCAAAATGAATATATAATAAAAATATATAACACATGTGTATGCATACACATACACACACACACACACACACACACACACACACACACACACACACAATAGAACACACAAAGAATAAAAAGCTTGGATGACATCATGACTGACGTTGTTAGTCGCCGAAGTCAGTTCTAATAGATATC
This sequence comes from Sinotaia quadrata, assembly GCA_028829895.1. Taxonomy (NCBI): domain Eukaryota; kingdom Metazoa; phylum Mollusca; class Gastropoda; order Architaenioglossa; family Viviparidae; genus Sinotaia; species Sinotaia quadrata. The sequence goes on from CM054179.1 coordinate 134,884,605, forward strand.
TATTGGCAAAATTAGCATCGCTCGTGGCATGATCTTTCAGAACCTTAAACCATCTTGCTAAAATTATCAGCCAACAAATCTATATTGATAAATGCATTACCTCCACCAGCTTAGTCACCAGAACCTATACATTTATAAACTATGTGCCATAAAAATGCCTACGAAAATCACGTTAGTTGAAGTAATAATTTTGTGATATTTGTCTCTGGTGCATAATTTTGTGGCGTCAGCCTTATTAACAGCTTTTACAGCTGAAAGGCACCAATGCTGAGCTGTGTGAACGTACTCATTAGACAAGGTAAACTGAAATATTTGACATGCGCCACAGATATAAAATGAACATTTGATATGCACCACACACTTAAGCAGAATATTTGATATGCACCACACACTTAAGCAGAACATTTGTCATACACACAACGCAAACTAAACTTTTACATTTGACACCTACCACTGTGACGTTTTCCTGGGAAATGAGCAAGAAGTTAATTCCCTACCACCCCCGGGCTGCCAGTAACCTTAGGCAATCCCGAAAACACGCCTTCTCGCTGGCCGCACGTGTTAGAAAGATGAATGACAGATAATGTAGAATAGAAGAGTGATAGTTCTAGAAGATAGCTCGAGTCCCCTGATACATACAGCCAGGATAGTAAGTAAATAAGGGTGACAGATTTCAACATTTAACACGTAAGTGAGTCACTTAGAGTGGTCTAAGTATCAACAATAAATGTATTCAACAAGAAAAATAAAGACAGCATGGTTACATATAACGAATAGTTTAACAGTTACAATTAGAGTTCATAATGTTTATAGTTCATAATCATGACCATGTGGTGTCATAAGAGAATGTTCATTTGAGTCCTGCGACACTGTAGTAGTTATTTGGTTCATTCATATGAGCAAAAAATAAATGAGTTTATAAGAGAACACTGAATGTTTCTGATGGAACTCTAAAATGAGTCCGAGAGAAGTTGACTGGTGGTTGTTGACTTTATAATTACTTAACTTAGGATCAACTGACAGAACCCAGTGAATGTCATTAGTAGAGAAGCATATGGTCCATTGAACTGGTTTTTGGCATGTCGTTCGTTCTGCTCTGGTGTTGATTTGTGGTTCAATACTCATCAAAGTCAACTTCCGCAATAAGGTGGTTCTGTTTTAGCACTGTTTCACAGATCAGCTCTAGTTGAATCAACATCTCAGATAAGGTGCCATTCTGCCGGTAAAGTACACATGGGCTAAGAATTTGTCCCCATGTGCTCTCTGACAGAACACTTTTATTTACATTTCATCATGTATTCTAATATCATAAGCAAAATATAGCAATATAAAATATAGTTAATATTAAGAGATAAACATGGATATAATGTTAGTTAGGCAAGCAACGCCACATACCTTTAGCAATACTATATTCAGAGGATGGTTCGTTCGCTGTGTTGATAACTGTCAATAAGGATTACTAATGTGATTCTAACATATTAAATATAGATGCCAAATTACATGTTGCCTCAACTGGCAGCTGCATTTGACTAATGATGTTCAGGTAGATTTCTGAAACATTTGTTGTGTGCGGTTGAGCTGCACTTTGATTGGTTAATTTAGAGTGAGTGTCTAGAACATTCAGTTATGTTTCTAGCCTAGAAATAAGGGTCAGCCTTTCTAGAAGGTAGGTTTGCATGTAACCTATTTTTAGAGTGGTGGGTATGGGCTACATATGCCATTATATTACAACCACAAACATCCAATGAGCATTTGACACACACTGTGAAAGTCAACTGAACATCTTTACATTCACCACAAATGTCAAAAGAAACATTTGACATGCACCCAAAACGTCAACTGAACACTAGACGCTCACAACAAACGTCAAAAGAGATATTTGGCACACACCACAAGTATCAATTGAACACTCAACACACATCACAAGCGGACAAGACATAAAAATAGACTTACCATGTATTTCTATGTCACAGCAGTTAAGAAAAAGCCTGATAAAAAAGGAATGGTAACACCTGTGTATCTTTGTGTATTATTTGGTTATCTTCAGTTAATAGTTTGAATTATCTGACTTGCCATTACTGAGTTTTACTGAAAAGCAGAGGAAAGAGTCATCTATTGCTTTCGTTGTTTCTCACAATGCACAAAGTTATATTGTATCCTCGTTTGTTTTCAACGTGTGTGTGTGTGTGTGTGTGTGTGTGTGTGTGTGTGTGTGTGTGTGTGTGTGTGTGTGTGTGTGTGTGTGTGAGTGAGCGTGCGTGTATGTGTGACAGAGTGTGTTTGAAGGTGAACTTGAAATGCATGAAACTTTCATCCTACTGAGACATTTGGAAAATGAAATCTAACACTTGGACATTTGAATGTATGTGTATTGAAAGGATGGAAGAAAACAGGTTTCGTCCCAAGAAATTTGCTAGTTAGCTAGTACATCTATATAATGAAGAATATAGTTTATTTTTTAATCACGCAAGCTGTTTCACACACAACACACATTTGAACACGTTGAAGAGAAATAAAATGACAAAAGTTTCATTCACACAAACACACAAATGTACATGAAAGAAGTAATCAATTGATTAATATAACGTTATTGCACAGTCTCAGTTTTCCAGCCGACTAGGAACAGTAAAAATTCAATGTCTGATAGTATTAATCATGTATGTGTAAGATTTTATTACAGTAATATTACAGATTAAAGTATATTTACACAGCCTTTGAATTATTGGGTGAGAGAATTATATATATCTTTAGTTCAGTTGTATAATTTAAGCTTATGTACGCACAAACACACACACACACACACACACATTCACTCGTTTTAATCAGCTTAAATAGCTCACAACTTTAATCATGTATATTGATTAAGTCGTGTGTACAGTAATAATGGCGGCTTTCGATTTTTCTGATGATTTCTTAATCAACCGGAAGGGCGCAAGGCCTTTCCTGTTCCATCTCTAGTAAGTGTCCTACAATTGGTCATTTGGCATTGACCACTACGTCGCAAGTCATTAGATACTGAACAGTGTGCGAATTATTCACTAGACTTGCAGCACTATGGGAGCTAGTCATCAGAAGGGCAGAGCTCTATTAGCCAGTCCTCGGAAGTGCACAGCTCTATGAACTAGTCATCAGAATGCATAGTTATATTAGCTAGTCATCAGGAGTGCACAACATATGAGCTAGTCATTAGAATTGCAGAATTGTGTGAACTAGTGCCTACTCAGCACGAATGCAAAGCTGTGCGAAGTAGTCACTAGGCGTGTAGCACTGTGTGAATTACTCACTAGGCGTGTAGCACTGTGTGAATTATTCACTATGCGTGTAGCACTGTGTGAATTACTATGCGTGTAGCACTGTGTGAATTACTCACTAGGCGTGTAGCACTGTGTGAATTACTCACTAGGCGTGTAGCACTGTGTGAATTATTCACTATGCGTGTAGCACTGTGTGAATTACTATGCGTGTAGCACTGTGTGAATTACTCACTAGGCGTGTAGCACTGTGTGAATTACTCACTAGGCGCGGGGTGTAGTACCGTGTGAACTAGCCATTAGACATTCAGCACTGTGTGAACCTAGATATTTAATCTACGTCTTTCGCCGATAGATTCATTGTCGATCTCGCCACACTAACATTGGAAATCCATTCGTTCTTACAAAGACAAATATTATCTACCCCCATCCACCCCTAACCACAATCTTTAAAGATCATAAAGTCAATGTTCGTAAACGAGTATTCATCAGCGAATAAGAATGTGAGTGTTGTAGGAAAGAAAAGAAAAAACCCACACTCCATCCCTTCAGCATTATATCCATTGTGCAGATATTTTTCCGCTTGATGTCACACACACACACACACACACACACACACACACACACACACACACACACACACACACACATACACACACACAAAAGCACACACACACACTGATACACGCATACATACAGGTATACACAGAGATGACAACAAATCCTCATCAGAACTACCATTGCAGACCCTGTGAAAGCCTACTTTCCATCAGTCGAGGGAGCCATCATCACTGCATAAACAAACAGAATAACGGATTGAGTGTAATGTGTGCATCACAGGCACCCAAAAAACAAAACTAATATTACTATAATCATGTATTCATTACCTAACTGCTACCGTCTCCTGAATACGGTCGAAGCAGCCAGAATGTTCTGAGCAGATGGCACATCTCGTTAGTGTGTTCTGATCATTCCTATGCCAGAACCGACTCCAATATTATAATAATAATAATAATAATAATAATAATAATGATTGAAGGAGAAGTCATTGGCCTTGTGGACTACATCTGGAATAACAACAAAGATGATCCACTGATAGAAGCAGTAAAAATGAGTGGACTATTCCAACCCCCAGAAACAGACAAAGATACATGGAAGAAAACAACGAAGCAAGAACTAGAAAATACATGGAGCCAGAAACCTCTGCATGGCCAGTATGTACGACAAGCCGACGAAATATCAACAAAGCAATCAACGTACAAATGGTTGAAAGAGGCAGGATTGAAAGCAGAAACAGAAGCACTCATAACAGCTGCACAAGATCAAGCACTCAACACCAAAGCACACAAAGCGAAAATCATGAAAATTTCAAATGATTCCAAATGTAGACTCTGCAAATCCATGGATGAGACAACAGAGCACATATTATCTGGATGTCAAGTTCTAGCTGGAACGGAATACACCAAACGACACAATGAAGTGGCAAAACACATACATAGAAATCTGTGTGAGAACTATGGCATACAAACCCCAGAAAGAGCATGGATGCATCAACCAGAAGCAGTCACCGAAACAGAAGAAGTCAAAATACTGTGGGACTTCGAGATAAGAACAGATCGGGTGATTCCTGCACGAAGACCAGACATTGTAGTTCTCAATAAGTCCAACAGAACAGTATCAATCATTGATGTCGCTGTTCCAAGTGATAGAAACATAAAAACAAAAGAAAGAGAAAAAATAGAAAAATACCAAGACCTCAGATTAGAAATCCAGAGACTGTGGAATGTAAAAGCAGAAGTGATACCAATAGTGATAGGAGCCTTGGGGAACATAACATCTGAATTGGAAGGCTACCTGAATAAACTCCCTGGAAACCACAGAATCGCTCCACTACTCAAAGCAGCGCTCCTCCGAAGTGCCCATATCCTCCGTAAAACCTTGGATCTCCCAGAATCTTGGTAAGATTCCAAGACCTTGGATCACAACCGACAGTCAAGCAGAAGTCGTGGAAAGAGGCTGAATAATAATAATAAGTGGGGTGGAGGGGTGGTGGATGCGGGATGCATGAAAACTGGCAACGTATATGTCCCGTCCGACGTCAGCTCTTGTGTATCCAATGATGACGTGTTTAACGCTGTCAGAATAGTCAGGGGCCACCCCTCTAGCAAAGAGAGATAATAGGGCGACATCTTTTAAACTATGGGCTTTTCGTTGACTCAAAAAGGTGTACAACTGTACATCAAAGTATACCCCAATTAATTTATTAACGCATTATTAGAGTGAAATAAATAAATAAATAAATAAAAATAATTTGAACGGCAACCCACAGGCAATCAGACTTAACTTTAAAAAAAAAAATTAATAATAGAACGAACGCATGTCACCAGTTTGTAATAACAGAGATATGGGTTTGAATTCATAACTCAAAAAAATCACTTGGCCTGTGACAAACACATACAGAGCGGTCACAAACACTTACATAGTGGTCACAAATACTTACAGAGCAGTCACAAGCGATTACAGACCTTTCAAACTGTTACAGTACTATTTCAAATGCTTGCAGTATTTTTTCACGAACGTTTACAAAGCTTTCATACTAGCCCTGCATATTTTGTTTATAGTGTCGCCAACGGTAATTAGATAATGACTATGATTATTATTAATTTATTAATCATTCATAAATAATTACAAGTGATGAGAATCTTAATTTATGTTATTAATAACTCTCCAGAAGACACCACTCGTCTTTCCCACTAGACGGATATTCGGGCGCTGTAAACGTTTTATCTCTTCCACAACATTAATACAACATTTACCGTCAAACACTGATTTTGTGGGTGGAAAACATCTTAGTAAATGAAAGACAAATCCGTCTTTTATCTATATTTAGCGAACCCCCATCCACCTACGTTCTTCTCCAACACAAGGTTAGCAATATGCGTAAGGTCAATAAATCTAACAATAAATGTATTAAATCAACAATCAACAATCAAATATATATATAACAAATACAATGAAAAATATTACTTGACATCAATTATTTCATACCATAATCAAATAATTTCGATAATTCAGTCTTATGCATTATGCTTAAAATACAATTCAACAATAATGTCAATACAAATCACAGGATAGCTTATCAGAGAACAGAAATGGAATTATTAGAAATACATAACCTTGCTTAACTGTTGTCTCAATAGTCCTTCCCATTGCTTTTGCAACAAAGACACAAGTTTATTGTCATCGTTATTACGTCAGCCCCATGTGCTTCACTCCATGAGAAGAAACTGTTTCACTGTTATTCACTGGAGATTAACATTGGATGCCTTTGCAGGAGTTTGCTCCCTCAAGCAGAACAATAATTGTAGCTATTTCTAGTAATTTCGCTGTACCATAAATTGCTTAGATAGATAGATAGATAGATAGATAGATAGATAGATAGATAGATAGATAGATAGATAGATAGATAGATAGATAGATAGATAGATAGATAGATAGATCCAGATGTGTATAGATATGTAATGATGTTCAAAATGCTAGTTTGCTATTTCTTTTTATAAGCACCTTATAAGCAGGCAAAACACAAAGTCAAGCATGCACGCATACCTAAGCACTCTCCCATACACATACAGAAAAATACATACGTAAACACGCTCACACACGATGGTACATTCACACTAACCCCTATATATTTAGATAAGTTTGTGATATATCTATAGGAGTACATATTTCATTGTCTGTCGTATTTGTTAATGTGTCTTGTCCTGACGCAGACTGGCGGAAAATTGATTTTTTATAAAGTACTTTGAATTTCTACAGTTCATATTTCACATGTACACTTGAACTCACAAATAATAGATAGCACACAAAACATATTTGAACGCAAACGTACTGAATAAGCACGCGAACATAGAATATGCACACAATTTCACATTCTCCGACAACCATCGCAAGGTGCTGACCTAACGCCAAGTGAAGACAACCACTGCTGATTAATCACGTAATGCGATTCTCGACTTCGGAACATTACAAGATGCTAGAAACAATTAATTCAATGCAATGCGAGGGGAATGAATAATTGTATGTCATACACAGTGACGTTCCGTTGAAAGAAAAAAATATTTTCTATTTTATAAACTGACCGGGGAGAAATGCACTGGCTTGTCTGAGACATCCCGGGTGATATGTACCTCACAAGCAAGCCCACAATTTGCATTCCGAGCGACCATTATGAGTGCGCAACGCAAAGTGTAATCTTCCATAAACACTAATCTTAAATTTCTGTCGTCGATGTCTCTAGCAAATGGACGATTTCACAAAAGTTGATGACGAAAGACAATATGATTTGCAAGAGCGGTTGCCACCAAGAATCGCTGGTCGATTGAGGCGGTAGGTGCCCCCGAGACGAGTGCACTCATCTAAGTTATGGATTCTGGATCCTATAACAATTCCGACCCAGTTAGCAGGATGCGGAAATGGGGAGATAGAAGCCACAAACTAAGCACATACACCGAAAATCGAAGCAAACAAATAGAAAACAAATCTATTAGGCTGAAATGGTAGAGGGATCAAACGGTGCAGGTGCATTAACACTTGTACAGCCTGATTGATAGCGTGAAGATAAAATGAATACTTCGTAGTAATACACCCAGGGCTTTTTTCCCATATTACTTTACAGGTGAGATAATTCATGTCAGCCAATTCCGCGTGCAGAGCTTAATGCAAATAATGATATTATCTAGGTAATATTTCAATGAGGTAACAATTAGCTAAATTAGGTTTGGTTTATATTTCTCTTTATATATATATATATATATATATATATATATATATATATATATATATATATCGCCCGCCAATCCAAACCTTTCGGCAATTTCTCAAATAAGATAAACGTTGTAAGATAAAAGACGATAATTTATTAACAACGAAATGTTAATTATATATCTCAAGCGCTAACGACAACGACATAGTTTAACACAAAATAATAATTATCAATCATAATAAATTTACTTTAAAAGTATGTGGTTCAGCCGTTCAGTTACTTGTTTTATAATCCTTTCACACTTTTATTTACTGAAGACTATAATTTATTTCATTCTTTGCTGGTTATGTCACGCAACTATCAATTGGTTCATCACAGCAGGATATATAATATATATATATATATATCCACGGCACTCATATGTACCATAAATAAGAACATGACTGTATATCCCTCATTATTCAGCACGGATGTATACCCTCACTTAAATTTTGCTATTCACAACAACTTTCAACTGGTATTTATCAAATACTTAACCTTAGCTATATTTTATATTGTTATATTTCACTTATGCTATTAAAATGTATGATGAACATGTAAGAGTGTTCTGTTAAAGAACACATGATAACTAATTCTTAGCTCGTGTGTATTTTACTGGCAGATCGACACACTATCTGTGGCACTGAATTTGATGAGTGCCGAGCCACAAAGTGATGCCAGAATGGAACCACATTATCTTTACAGTTGAATTTGTTGAAGCATTCAGGATGCTAAATGACTACAACGAAATTTCACTTTCAAACACCACATGGTCGCGATTATGAACTATAAACATTTATTAGCTCTAGCTGTAACTGTTGGACTATTCGCTAGATGTAACCATGCTAGCTTATATTATTTCTTGTTGAATAAACTTATTATTGATACTTAGACTAATCTTGTTAGTGAGACTCACTTACATTTTATAAGTTGTAGTCCATCACTTGTATTTAATTACTATCCTCGATGAATGTATCAGGGGACTCGAGCTATCTTCTAGAACTTTCGCTCTTCTATCCTGCTTTACCTATCTTCCATCTTTCTAAGATGTGGCCAGTCTGAAGGTGTGTTTTGTGGATTATGCAAAGGTTACTGGCGGCCCGGGGTGGTGGAGAATTAGCATCTTGCCCGTCTCCCAGCAAAAGATCACCGTTAGGCAATTATGAAACTTGATGGTTGAAACGTATTACACACAGCTATCACTAAAAACATCTACTTATTACTTACTTATTCCAGCCTTCAAATCTTATCAGAGAACCGCATGTCTCATACCTGGAACACTGGAAATGGACAACATACACACTATTTACATAAGGTACCATTCTTTCTTTATCACTATAGGTTAGCTTGAAGAAAATATGCAGTTAAAAATATAAACGAGCAAAATTCCAATTTCACTGTACTGACTATAACCCACGATTTTTAAAGCGGTCTGAATCTCTGGAGTTTAGAATATCTAATTTACAGGCAGGTATCCCCTACAAGTCTTATATTTAGAATGACGTCAACGAGTATTTGCAGGTGTAGGATAAGCCTGTTTTAATAAACGCATTTCATCCATCGCCTCCCCTTACAAATTGCTAGCTTATTCATTCGCTCATTCATAGACTGCCTCAACGCTCTCAAAGTGCGAAATACCTTTCTTATGTAGCATCAGTTCTTGTCTTTACAGTTCTCTGGATGTACCTGCACTCTTACATAATAGATATGTTTTGTTAACAATTAAAACAAATTATATATATTGCTTCTTAAATGTGATTTGTTTTAATTGTTAAAACAAAATTAATATCCATTTTCAAACTGCCACACTCACACGCACTCACAATATTTTTTTATTTACATTTTGGAATTATGGATAGTCACCTTTATATTTAATTTATCTTTATAGACACATATACACATATTTTCATATGCACATAAAGATAGACAAATGCATACATCTACGCATATGCCATCTCTCATGCACCAAAATATAGTCACACACACACACACACACACACACACACACACACACACACACACACACACACACACACACACACAAATGCGAAGATTAGCCCTCGCTGATCTGCATAATTCATATTCTTAGCTAACAGTAAAGCACGACAGTTAGAAGAAAAAAACAGAATAATAAAACAGTTTTCATTACTCAGGACTGCGTCCGAGCTAAAAGTTACCCACACACACACACACACACACACACACACTCACACCTTTCTCTCTCTCTTTCAGCCTCGCTCTAACTCTCACTGTCTTGCCTGCTTAATTGTTATAATATAGAGTATCGGGACGTTTTTAAGTCATCATGGATGACAGAGGCAGTGATCCCACGAAAGAATCGGCAGTGATAGCACGCCATGTACAAGCAGATCTAGTGTTATTTTTTTCGCACAATTTGAATATAAGGTTAGATGGGGAATTTGTTTTTTTTTGGGGGGAAGTCTATTCGACCGAAAAAAGATTTCATGATGAAATATTACGTGAAGTGTAAACTTTGACACTTGTTTGTCTTTTTTTTGTAATGCAGTTGAAACCTTTTTCGGTTTGGTTCTTGGTGTTGAAAGAAGGAGTGCTCTAGCTCTCGGAAAGAAATGTTTTGTGTCTTATTTATTCTTATTTAATTTATAATCTATTTTAATTAATGACATTGGTTCTATACGTTTATTTATTGAACTGTGTTTATTTAATTACTAATTTAAGTATTTATTCGTTTATATGTTTCTGAATTTCTCATTTTTGACTTATTGTTTCCGTGTGTGAAATTATTTCTACGTCTCAGATTTTTTGAAGAGTCATTACGTTCGGCCTTCAAACGTATGCACTGAATGTGCTAGAAATCTGCCTGAACAATGTTAGACGAATGTAGCTGACCGTCGAGGCAACACGTATTTTGGCTCCTGGCCTTAATAAGTTACAGTTATTGCTGGTTATCAATGCAGAAGAAAACCATCTGTTGTATATATTATTGCTGAAGTTATGTGGTTTTGTTTGCCTAACTAATATTATATTCTTGTATAACTCTTGACATTAACTATATTTTATATTGTTATATTTCGCTTATGATATTAAAATGTATGATGACCATTTAAGTAACTAAGAGTGTTCTTTTAGAGAATACAAGAGAATGAATTCTTAGCCCAAGCGTATTTTACTGGCAAATCCGCACCTTATCCATAACGTTGATTCAATGAGCGCTGAGCTCAAGAAACAACGCCAGGATGGAGCCACTTTATCTAGGATGTTGCCTTTGATGACTATTGAACCACGAAGCAACACCAGAGCAGAACAACTCACAGGCCAAAGACCGATTCAACAGACCATGTGTGCATCTGCTAACGACATTCACTGGTACCCTAGAGGACAGGTCAGAAGATACGAAGTTATATAATTATAAAGTCAACAACCGCACAGCTTCAGTCAAAATTCAATCAGATCAATTGAACTTTAATCAAAGTACTTATGAGTCCACTCACAAACATTTAGTGTTTATAGCTTACTCATTTAGAGTTCGCTCATACAAATGAACGTAGTAACTACCACAGTGCCATAGGACTCAAAATGAACTTTCTCTTACAATACCACATGGTCGTGATTATAAATATTAACAATTATAAACTATAATTGTAACTTTTGAACTGTTTGCTATGTGCTGCCTTAACGTATTTCTTATTGAATACATTTAGTATTTATACTTAGACCACTCGTGTTAGCGTATCTCACAATTTGTATGTTGAAGTCACCTCTACTTATTTACTATCTTGGCTATATGTATCATGGGCCTTCTAGAACCATCACTCTTCTATTCTCCATTATCTATCATTCTACTTTCTGTAGCCGGTCAGAAAGTGTTCATGGGATTAGCCTAAGGCTACATCTTGCTCATCTCCCAACAAACCGTCACAAGTGTATCAACATTATTAAGTAACAAATAGCACAAATGTCAACAAATTAAACAGTTCAATAAGCATTTGGCTTTGATTTTTGCAGTAGTACAGGAACAATGAAATGCTTAAAGTAAGTTCTAAACTAAAATAAATCCCAGTGCGTCACGATCTCATAATGATGTTTACCATAATTGAAATTGCACGTCATTTTCTATAATGGAGTTTTGCAATAAGCAGCTCCCCCCGTGATCACTTTATTAAAGGTCGTGTTAACTGACATGATGACAATCGTTGGCTCCTCTGAATATATAACGCAGTAAAACGAAATGATACATATCAGTGAACGAGAAACAAAATTTGAAAATGGGTCATCTCAAGCCTGTGCAATACCTTTAGATTTTTTTTTTTACTCTCACAGTATAAACCTTAGTATGGTTGTTAGAGCATTTTGTTTATTTCTACTCTCAGTGTACAGACGTTAATATGTTTTCGAGCATTTTATTTCCACTCTCACTGTATGGACGTTAGTTAATATGGTAATTGGAGTATTTTGTTTATTTCCATGGTTGTCGTTCTTTCCGTGATAATGAGAACGATGTATTAACTGCAGGTTGTTTTCTAAATTCATCTTTTATTTTTTTTTGACGTTCTTAATTGAATCTTCTTTAAAAGAAACCATTTAGTGTGAGGAAGTAATCTTGACAATTTCTTACAGTGCCCATTAAATTGTATTAACTGCTGCGTGTAACGTTCTGCGGGTGTGGCAGGATTGGTCAGAAGATAATCTCGACAGGTTCTTACTGTGCCCATTAAATTGTATTAACTGCTGCGTGTAACGCTCTGCGGGTGTGGCAGGATTGGCCAGAAGATAATCTCGACAGGTTCTTACTGTGCCCATTCAATTGTATTAACTGCTGCGTGTAACGTTCTGCGGGTGTGGCAGGATTGGTCAGAAGATAATCTCGACAGGCTCTTACTGTGCCCATTAAATTGTATTAACTGCTGCGTGTAACGTTCTGCGGGTGTGGTGGGATTGGTCAGAAGATAATCTCGACAGGTTCTTACTGTGCCCATTAAATTGTATTAACTGCTGCGTGTAACGTTCTGCGGGTGTGGCAGGATTGGTCAGAAGATGAGCGCGGTAACACTAATTTTTAATTTGCTAGGCATCTTGAGCTATATATTTTTCTCTTTCTTCTTTTCGTATGCGTCACAAGTAATTCCTAAAACGCCATGGTACTCACGCGTTCGCAAAGTCGATCCGACCTCGACAGCACGATGACTAAAATTATATTAAATATTGCAAGAACTCTGTATGCAATGGCAGACATGTACCATCGTCTGGAGCTGGAAACGGTCTCCAGCAGTGGCATCTGTCACTTTGCTTAATGGCATTGTCTGGGACGCTTGTGCGATTAGTTCTGACTGTCGGAAAGTTAGAGGCCTCTCTCATAATCTGTAGGAAACAGTTGATACCGTTAACCTTTCGCTAACAAGCGATTGGGCTATTTTTATTTTTTTTTTTGTTTCTGCTCTGTCTTCGAATGCCTTTGAAGATTGCACCACCGAAAGAGTAATTAAGACACATCGAGTACTTTTTATTTTTCAATCATCGCAGCCGCAAATTGAGCTGCTGAGGCGTAGGTGTTAATTGGATGGAAACGGTACAATTCCGTGCTTGCTAAGAATCATGAAATTTCTTTCTATTTTTTATGACAGATATTAGATTGCAGACAACTTGCCAAACTGAGGAGTAATTGACAGCAAGAAAGTGACATTTTGCAATTTTTCTGACTGACAACACATGAAAGTATAGAACCTGCAGTGTTTCTGATTGCAAACCTCTTGGCACAGAGTAAGTTCATTTAAAGAATTCGAAGAAAAAAAAACGCAATTCAACTGAACTTTGAGGTAAATGCTTTGTGTATTATCCCTAAAATATTTTGAAACATGATCCAAAATGATATTACATTTCTCATATTCTTTCATGAAAATATAATGCAGCTTATTCGTTTTAAAGTTGAAGGTTATCCAATTTTGCTTCATCCCTGAAAGTATGATTTTTCTTTAAATGAAAAAGCAAATCTGTGAAATGGGTTACCAAAATCCTCATTTTCCTGGTTCATTATCAAATTTAAATTTTGTAGGTCAGTTGGCACTGAATGGGGACCTACTGAATATTATACTACAATCGTCTCTTATTAAGAAAAGTATTAAACATTATTGAGACAACCTAGTAAATTTAACTCAAAGAGTATTTGACACTGGTTCATTCTAATTCTGGTTTGGTTGGTTGGGGTCAAATTATTTATAACTTTTGAACAATTATTTGAATGAAGCCTCAATGTGAATTCTGATACCCCGCATTTGTGAACCAATATTATGGCATTCGTGTACATGCTTCATAAGTCCTCGCAAATAAAATATTACGTAAGATTAATGGCTCATTTTCTAGTTCGTTATTTGCTCATGACTGAGAAATAGTTTACCCATCGAACACTACACTACACTGCACTACACTGCACTACACTACACTGCACTACACTACACTGCACTACACTACACTACACTGCACTACACTACACTACACTGCACTGCACTACACTGCACTACACTACACTACACTACACTGCACTGCACTACACTACACTACACTGCACTGCACTACACTACACTACATTGCATTAAATTACACTACTTTACATTACACTACCACTACACTACACTACACTGCACTACACTGCACTACACTGCACTACACAATGTTTAAATGCAATACAATGGTACCTGTTCTGAACGTTTTGTTTTGTAAGAAAGAACTGATAATGCCGCAATCAAACTGTCCGCGAGTTGCAGAAATAAACCAATCAATCAATCAAGACTAAATCGGCGGTCTAAATGTGCAACGCAAGAGGACATTTTGTGACAGAAATTTAAGAAAAAATATTACAAGGATGTACCTGTCAAATCGTAAAAGTTTAGAAAAACAAAAACAATCAAAAGAAGCGTGTAAAGTATATGTTTGGATGGAGGTGTATCTTCTCCAAACTATGAAATATTTAACTGGCATAAGAACGCAACACATTTGTACAATTGTTTTGCATGTGTTTCACATGTTGCACCTATTAACTCTCGTCTTCTCTCTCTCTCTCTCTCTCTCTCTCTCTCTCTCTCTCTCTCTCTCTCTCTCTCTCTCTCTCTCTCTCTCTCTCGTATGTATACACACTTTCGGTCAACATAAGAGCAAGCCTCATATAAATCTCAAGTTTTAACTATCCGCAAAAATGCACTTAACATGGTTGTATATCGAACGTTCAGAGAGTATTTCGAACTCTGCCCAGTGGCTTAGTTCGATTTAGTTTCCTTGTTCGGTAGGATACGATATATTGTTCCGACTAGCCTCTACTGATCAGTTCTGCCGCCAAAATCATTAGAGAGATTGCTTTTGATTGGTTACTGGAATGGCATTTTGTAATACAGTCAATGCTTACTGTTGATTTGTACCGAGGTCTCCATCTACCCGTATGAAAAGCAGGGAGAGAAAGGGCTAACAGTTGAAGTTGTTGCCGACCAGTTCCGTGTCTTAAAGCGAAGTTTATTTATCGGGATTATTACTAGCACAGATTCATTGACATAACTCTCTGTCAGTGTTAGGCAGAGCAGCCAAGATGCTTAACCAGGTTCGTTCTCCTTTTGGGCGCGACTACCTCTGATTTTACGCACTTCCGGTCGTCGTGTTATTTCTCCTTTGTCCTTTTACCTCCAGTAGTTTTCGTTGTGTCTCTGGTGCAAAATCGTTAGCCGTGGCTTGCAGAATCTCTCTTCTTTCTTCCGCGTCCCAGGAGACTGACCCGGAGTGATAAAGTCTGCGAGTCTGGCCCGTGACAGAGTCTGGAAGACTGGCCATTAATGTAGATTGTCAAGTCTGGCCCAAGAATGAAAGACCAGTGGTAGAGATTGAAAAGCCGACGAGCGATAGAAATTGAAGTGCGGACAAGTGATAGGAATTGATTGACCAAAGATGGAGATTAAAAAGTCCGAAGACTAATAACAATTGTAAATAAAGTAGTAGCAATGAAAAGTTAAGGTGCTCGAAAGTGGTCATATATTCTTCCTTCTGTCAATGAAAAGTTTCATGCAGAAACCCCATTACTAGCATGGACAGGAGTCTGATGTTGCAGAGTTCAAATTATTGTATCCGTCTGAATGTCTGGATATTATGTGTTTCATTCTATAGTCATATTATCAATATCATTTTGCGTATTTGGATATTGTACAAATGTATGTTTCTTCTGTGATTAAAGCAAATACATTCGCCCCCCCCCCCCTTTCTATATACTCGCTAAGACACACATATTCACAAATACATAAATAAAAAAATGAATTGTGTCATGTTTCAAATGCTCGTATCTTTTGAAAATGGACACCTATTTAAGAATCCACTCAAGTGCAAAAAAAGTGTCCAAGAAACAAACCTCAGCACTTGTAAGTCATACATAAACCTCAACACATTTGCGACCGAATCACAGGGCGAAACACTCTAAACCTTTATTCTACAAATGATGTTGGTAATAGAGAATTACAGAAAAAAACATGTCTGTAGATGTTAAGATGAAATACTGCACCGTCATCAAGATCTGGGTGCAGCTCGACAGGAAAATAGTAGTAGAGCGTTTAGCCCTACTTTTGTAATTTGTTTATACCTCGACAGGAAAACCCTTTATACAGGATATAGCAAAGCCATTGCAATTATTTTAACCTCAACAGGAAAAACTCTCAATACAGTATGAACAAGGCTGTTGCAATGTATGTGTAGCTCGACTAAAAGTAAACCCAGTAGAATTTATATTAATGCCTTCCCAATTTGTCTAACTTGAAAGAAACATTGGTAGAAACGTCTTCGCATTTGTATTTGTCTAGCACGACAGGTAAACCTTAATATACAGTGTGCAACAATATTTTAGAAATATGTGAATAGTTCGAAGGGTAAATCTTAATATACAATGTGCAGCAACATTTCAGAAATATGTGAACAGTTCGACAGGTAAACCTTAATATACAGTCTGCAGCAACATTTTAGAAATCTATGAACAGTTCGACAGGAAACATGCAGCACGGAGTCACTGTACCTTCGTGGAGTAGTTTGGAGCAAAACAATGAATATGAAATCAGACACAAGTAGCCAAACATAATGGACAGCCAGTAGCCCTTTACAGCCACCCGTCACCAGGCAGCCAGAAACCTGCATTGCCAAATGTCACCACTTAGCAAGAAACCTTTCCTGCCAAATGTCACCCGTTAGCAAGAAACCTTTACTGCCAAACGTCACCAGGTAGAAAGAAACCTTTACTACAAACGTCACCAGGCAGAAAAATCCTTTATTGCCAAATGTCACCAGGCAGCCAGAAACTATTACTGCCAAATTTCACCAGTTAGCAAGAAGAAACATTTACTGCCAAACGTCACCAAGCAGAAAAAACCTTCACTGCCAAACGTCACCAGGCAGAAAAAACCTTCACTGGCAACGTCACCAAGCAGCCAGAAACTATTACTGCAAAAATGCTTATAGAAACATGCAATCAGTGATTATAGCTTTTAATATTTTTAAAATTCTACCGTCAACTGTCTTTGACATAATGTGCAGATCTGGCCTGTGCAAATAATTGTTCTCATATTTCAAAACGAATTGTGTATTATTGATGATGATCTTCTATTCTTTATATATTTAGTCTTCCACATTTTATCTTGCGTTCCTATGATTTATAAGGACATTCATCTTGTTTCTAAATTTATAGTATGGTTTATGACAGGTATTCAATGCTCATAAATCCCAGCTATCATACATCGGTAAATGTACCTCAATTTGAAAATAATGCTTCAAGCTTCAAGAGTTGTATGTGCATTTTGTATGACATGAGTGTATATTTCTTTTCAATTTCAATTTTGCATATTTGCGCTTCTACATCCTAAATCTCATTTTAGCCGGAATTGATTGCATGCGTAAAAAAATAACAAGATATTTCAACAAAGTTAAATGTGGTACTTTTCCTCTGTCAATTTATTGCTGACACACAATCAATCACATTCACACGCAGACACATGTACATATTACATAGCATTTCTACATTTTTCATGTTACTTTCTTTGGAAGTAATATTTGTGACTTTCTTGCTAATACATCCATATTTTATTGATTCTACACTGTTCGAAGTTAATTCCACAGAATTGAACGGTATTTATCAAGTACCCTAATACACATATACGTTCACACAAATATACAAATAAACACGTATGCATATAAGAATTGGGACATTTTCACAGAGATTTTTTTCTAGCATACTGATTTTTCCTCTACTCATGCAGATAGACGTAGCCCAAGAGAAGCAAGGCTACAAAAAAAGCAGTGCCACAAAGAGAAAATTCACAGAGAGACAAGGTCATAGAAGAAAAAATGTCACAATGAGAAACATGAGAGAGAGAGAGAGAGAGAGAGAGAGAGAGAGAGAGAGAGAGAGAGAGAGAGAGAGAGAGAGAGAGAGAGAGAGAGAGAGAGAGAGAGAGAGAGAGAGAGAGATTTTGCAGACAGATAATATGAAAACAGAGGTCTCTCGTGGCAATACATCTATCAGGAATTGTTACGACAGCTTTGGAACGAAAGACAGATTGCATTCAGCCATACAAAATGTGTGCAGTATACCATATAGTGGTTTTTAAATCATGAACTATAACAGGATTGGCGCAAACGTTATCAAGGCAACAATGTGTCTATTTTGACGTCATAAGAGTGACTCCTAGCTTAATTTCAAACATTTCAAAGTTGTTGACCTCATAGAAATTTCCCACACAATAACCATTGTCGTTAATCATCATCACAATTATCATTTCTTAATATGTAGACAAAATTTATGTATTTATAGAAACTTCACACATCTAGAACACCACCTCCACCACCGCCACCAGCAGCAGCAGCAGAAGCAGCATCAGCATCGTCGCCCTCATTGTAATCACTACCATGATCATCGTCATCAAGCGTCGTCGTCATTATCATCATCATATCTTAATATGTAGACAAAGTTTATGAACTTTATGTATTTCATTGAAACTTCACACTTCTCAACCATCATCATCTCATCACAACCAACAACAACATAACGCCTTAAATATATAGACAAATATTTTAATGAATACATAAAAATATTTTGTCTTTTATAACAACACATTTTTTTTATAATTTCAAGCAGAATGTAGACTTTATATATTTCTGTTCGTGTTCTACTGAGGTGTAGCAAATATGAAATTCAAGATGCTTAGAAGAAAGAATATCTTAGCACAGGAAGCAAACGTGTATTATTCATCATAAGGTAATTTTTGCTTCATCTACAAAAGATCAAACACTTCTTTCTGGAAAAAGTGACTGTGATGATCCTACCTTACTGAAGCTCAATGGGCAATTCCTACACATTCATATGTTCGTACTTTTAGATTCATATTTACATGTTAACAATACAAATTGGGTAAACAAGTGACCACTCTATTCGCTCTGTTTGCATGCACTGATCTGCCCAGCTGACACCTTTTCAACGAAGCGACGAAAACTATAGGCATACTCCACAATGCTTCGAAGGAAAGGCCAGAAGAGTGTAAAGTCAAATCAGTAGGTCGTAGACGAGAAATAACCGAAAAACCGCCGCCGACCAATCCATTCAATTAAATCTTATACGCGGCTGTCAGTCCGAATCTTTTCAGCTAAAGATTCATTCCCTCAGAGTCGCCATTCGCCGGAAATTGCCCCCTAAATAATCACCCTATGCATCGCCTTGTCGGCAACTATCGTTGCGTTTCGTCATGGGCGAGAAGAGGCGGAAAGTGACGGAAAGTGACGGGAACCTACGATGCAAAGATTATGACGCCAGAAAAAGAGTCTTGCATCTAGCGACGTTGCG